>JAGXJF010000087.1:0-600000 GCA_019208055.1 Stipa capillata | reverse complement strand
TTTACATACTTGGCAAGGTCTAGTAAATAAACGATCTTTACGAAGAGATCATACTTCTGTATCGACGAATTGTTTACTTAACTGAAGAATGTGATATGCAAGCACAAAGAATTTGCAGGATATGTCAACCTAGTAATATGTAGCTAGATGACGTGAAAAACTTCCACTGACGTCTTCGAGCGTGCGCAATTGCGCATTTCGGGGACCATCGGTATCTCAGTGTTAAAATCATGTTGCACTGTTGCATACTAAACAGAAGTTAATCAGACACAACTTCAGTTCGATTTCCAAGCCTGATGATTAACTGATACAACTGCAGTTCCTGGAGGATATCAGCTGATTGTATACTGTAATCTATTTCTTAACATCTCTGCTCTGAACAAATTGCAGTTCCCCAGCCAATTTATTAACCAAAGCTTTTGGGAAAATGTTTATAAGCAAGCTTTAGTGGCATTTAAGCTTCGTCCCTGGCTCCAGCACTAATCAACTCACTATAGTGGAATTTAAAATCTGCTGTGGACATTTTATCGTTACCCTCAGCTCAGCAACTCTTCAAATTTCTGTGCAAACTCCTCTGCAACCTACTATGATGAAGGCAAACTAAATAAGAAACTGCATATGCAGCTGGATTTTCGTACGAGTTCAGACATATAGCAGATTAGAGAGCTCTAAAACTTGGATTACAATAGCTAGGATACGGTCAAATCCAGATTTCATATGTTGGATCGTCAAGTTCCAGGTCCAACTTTTTATCCGCGTAACAAAAATATGCAGTGCTGTATTGCGATCGTTCTTGGTCATATCGATCTCTGCTGCTTCTCCTTTTTCTCCTCTGTACGATGTTGTTTACCTGGCTCACCGTGTCAATCCTTCAAACTGAAACATGAAACCAGTCAGACGACACAGCAGCCAGTATAACATTTTAATCTTTTTTTCCGTTGCTACTACAGAAACTATTATTCCGGACAACTCGTTACAAACAGAACACAAAAAATTGTTTATAATAATGTTTATTATAGACGGATTTAAAATATATATTATAGAAGATTTTTTTTAGAAAACTGCATACGATGACTTATTCAGACAGTTTTTTCTAAAATCGTTTTTTTATCGCAGACGATTTTCATAAAAAACCAGCTACGGTTTAATCCAGCCCATCAGACCCATTAAACAATTGTATATAACCTCCACCCTAACCCTAGCTCACCAAAAGATCACAAAGTCCCTAGCCCTCTTGGCCCCGCGCCTCCTCCCCGCATTACTCCACTTCTCCCCTCTACACTACCTCCTCCTCCTCCTCCTCCCTGCCGTGCTCACCATCATTCGCCGCTAGTCGGCCACCGTCTGTCTTCCCACCGCCAGCCGCCATGACCTCCCTTCCTGTCGCTGGCCACCACAGCTTCCTTCACACCAGCGACATGGATCCAGTTGTGGTGGTGTCTTGCAAGGGCAGATCCAACGGCATCGTGGCGGTGGAGCATGGAGGCAATGCCGGTAGGAGAAGACGATGATGGAGTCATGGGGCCGCCCATGTAGGAGGCGCCGCCACAATCGTTGCCTTCCCTGTCGTCTCATCGAATCCGCAGTAGGTGCTGCCACCGCCCACTGCCTTCCCTGTCGCCTCGCCGGATCCGCTGCCTACGACCTCACTTCGCTCGAAGTTCTCTGGCCACCACCATGAAGGCAACATTGGGGCCTTGTGCTCATGTGTGACGGTAGGAACTACTCGAGGCTAGTGGACCCGTTGGTGACGGCGCTTGCTAAGGCAGGGGCAACACATTTTTTCTTTTTTTTCTTTTGCCGTTGAAAAAGATATCACAGACGGCTCTCATACAATCGCCTAGAACCATCTATGATAAGAAATGGTCATCACAAACTCTTATTTATAAATGGTTCAGAAAATCGTCAGTGATGAGATTTCTGAACCGCCTGAAATAAGAGATTCTATAGTAATGCCTATTGCTCCGTTGAACTGTTCCCATCTTCCTATCGATCGATCTAATAATCCAAGTCTACAATGTATAATACTCCACACATGTTTCAGTTCGTTGTGAAGTTTATTACCAATACCTGCCTACATGCAAGCCACTGCATGGCTAATTATTATTGTCCATGTGAAGCTAATAACTGAAATGAGTAACTAATGATCAGCTGGTGTGAATGTGTTATCACTGACACATCAATTATTCGACTACAAAAGAAAGCTAGGGAAGAAAAGAAAAGCATAAAGCGAACCCAGCACAAGTAACATCACACAGTACCGCTCTCTCTGGAATGTCAAGAAAGGCGATCGATAAGCTGATAACCACTAGCACTACAACAATTCTGGTCCTCGTTTCACACCCAACGCGTCCAGACTCTTCTAATCTACGTGCATTGAGGCCTTTAGTTTTGGACCATTCAGTGAGCTACGGGTGGAAGCCATGCACGCACGCGAGAAGCCTCCTCTGTAAATACCTCCGTCCTCTCCTCGCCCTTGCCAACAACACGTGCACTGAAGTAGCTAGCAAGTAAAGATGGCTGCTAAGCATTTGGCAATGGCCATGCTTGTCCTTCTTAGCTTAGGCATGACCACCAGAACTCTGCTGGGTTATGGTGTAGGTGGGAAAGGTGACGGTGGTGGAGGATGAGGCGATAGGGTGGTGGTAATGGTGGATCGGATTATGGGTCCAGGTATGGTTCGGTTATGTTGAGGGTGTTGATGGAGGTGTTGCTAGTGAGTATGGCCGTGGCAGTGGAGGATCTGGCTCTGGGTATGGTTCTAGGTAAGAATATGGCTCTGACTATAGGTTCGATGGTGGTGCTTTGGCAGCTGGTGGCGGCGACATCGGCGGTGGAGGCAGAGGTGGACAATGTTGTGGTGCAGACTCAGAGTTCAGGTTAGGCTAGGGTTATGGATCAGGTTATGGATTTGACGTAGATGGTGCTAGTGGTGGTGGAGGTGGTGATGGCAGTGGATATGGATAAGATGGTGCTCACAACGGAAGGCATGGAAGAGGCGGTGGAGACAGATGTAGCGGTGGCTAAGGTAGAGGTTTGGGTTCTGGTTCTAACTCTAGGTATGGATACGGCTCCGGTGAAGGTGGCGGACACTATTAGGTCTACACAGCGAGACAAAGTAATTGCACCGCCACAACATATAGATGTATACGAGTCAGCTATACCATTGTTAATTTGCTATGTACGAAAGCTTTATTTCCACAATGTATAATGCTGTGTACGTCCCTGCCAAAGCAAAGTAAATAAAGTGATGTCTGGAATAACTGCGCATTTTGCTCTCGTACTTACCAGCCCGATACATCTTCGCTCGCCGAGTTTGGCCCTCACCATCCCATATGTCCTGTCATATTTACAAGCCACAACGAGACGGCCTTGCTTCTGCTGGGATCATGCATGCGCATACACCACTTCCATCTGCAGAGCTCAAGTGCTACGACGTTTTGATCTATCAACTCTGCTAGCTAGTTGCCTAGTATCCACTAATATTCAGGTCCGCATGATTGGTGGTGTCAAACAGTCAAACAGTGAAACTAGCGGTCTAATCGGTCGATCAGTCAGAAATCACAAGGAATCTTTGCCCAGTTTCATGCACTCCTCTATGGTCCCTTGAGCCCCACATCGTTTGTACTATAGACTCGGGAGGCTGTTTGCACCACGCCGGCGCTTTCAGTTTATGACATGCAGGGCGAAGGAGTTCGGAAAAAAGCCAAATCTAGTCCCTGGCGGAGGTCAATGGTAGAAATAGCCTTTTCATGGAGTCAAAGTTAAAAAAAGCCCACCTCCCGCATCCTGGACCTGCGAACCCGATGTACCACGGGTCGGACCTACGCCACGCAGGTGGGACCTACGGCAGGCACCTGCCGCAGGCCCCAGGTGCGGTAGCACCTCCCGCAGCCCGGGGGTGCGGCAGGGGTTCCCAGCCAGCACCTGCCACAGGCCCCAGGTGCGGCAGCACCTCCCGCAGCCCAGGGGTGCAATGTCCTCTGCTCGAGCTTCTAGCTTCTCTTGCTTTTAGCCTCGGAGCCAGCTCCAACCAGCTGCATGTCACAGGAGAAGACAAGCGATTTCAAGCAGGATCGAGTAATTAATTACTAGTAGCATGTACCAATCAATCAGTCACTAGGATCTCCTTGCATGATCATTGCTGCCACACAACCTAAAGCTACCAGCACGGCCATCTATCTATTCATCAGTGAGGTAGTAGTCTCTTATCTGCTTTACACCCACGAAAAGCAAAGCCGCATGCATTCTTCTTTCAAATGAATTTAACTGAATTGATTACAGGAACATACCTGTTCTGCTTGTATGTGTGCATACTGCACCTCATAATGTAGTACTCCCACTTGTAGTGTGGTGTGTTATTAGTACGTAGTTTTACTGATCAATCACATGTATAATTAATTAATTAATCAAGGAGTTCAGCCTTTGCAGCTGATCGATGGTGCTTGCATTTGCATAATAAGTGATGCAGAGGTGGCTTTCATGTGGATGATTGCTTCGCAAGCTAACTACATTTTCACCAATTCATCTGTCAGCATTCGACATCCCATCTTTCCATATCTTACACACAATCTTTAATTAGTTTATGCGATGTTCTAATTATCGTATGATCGAGATGATTGATTACACACGTACTATATACTCACTCACAATACTGACAAACAGCTCACGAGAGCATAATAAAATCCTACAGCAGGTGCCGGCGCGCTGGGCACCCCTGCCGCACCCCTGGACGCGCCTGGGGATGCGGCAGGTACCGTGGCGCGGGTCCGACCCGCGGTACGTCGGGTTCGCAGGTCTAGGACGCGGGAGATGGACCTTTTTTTGGCTTTGACTCCATAGAGGGGCTATTTCTACCATTGACCTCCGCCAGGAGCCAGGTTTGGTTTTTTTCCAAGGAGTTTCCATTCCCCTCAAACCGTCAAGAGTCACGACCTCGATCACGCCCACATGCTACAGCGACACGCAGAAAATGGCCAGCATTTCCTACTGGTTGCTTATCATCTGGTCTTGTCGCAGCCCACAGCAGAAAAAGGAAGAGCGGCTGGCTGCCCTCTCCATGTTGCATCCCTAACCGCGATTTTGCACTAATTCGTTTGTCTTGTGTCGTGCCATGGCCGAACTTCTATTGCCAGTGCGCAAGCTCAACGAATCTTTGTACGCTCCCGGTCTTCTCTGGTCATTTGAGTTCGCACCACTACTTCCTCAGCACCCACGCTCAAGTGTACGTTGCCGGAGTTCATTTTAGTCACATCCTTCTCCAAGCAACCCAGAGTGCCGCCACGGACACTCTAACGTCCATCCTGGGATACCAGGCGGCACGGCTTATCGGCGAAACTCAACCGGGACAGGCGGTCCCAGCTCCGACCACGCCGCTGCCTCGGTGCACGCCTTTTTGCTTGCCACGGCGGTAGCGGGGCTGCGCGACAGGACCCTCGTCATCTGTAACCGCGGCACGGACCGCGGAGACGTCGTAGCGCCATGCTGCGCCTGCTCGGGAGGCTGCCGCTGAGGTGATGTCCTCATGCACGGCAGCCCAGGCAGGAGTCGTGGCAGAGAACGCTGCCGCAGCAGTGTGTCCTGCAGCTGCGACCAACTCTGCCACGTACACCCGCAGCGGGGAGGCGAGTCTCCTGCCACGCCGATTTGGGGAGATGCGTCCTCGACCGCTACTGAGCAGGCGGTGATGAAGACAAGGATTGCTGCGACGGGAGGGGCCAAGCCTGCCATGGTGGCACGTGGGGCTGCTGTGGCAGGGCCCAAACCTGTTGCGCCAGCTCCAGGCAAAGAGGCTGCCGCACCAACCCATAAGCGGGGTATTGCTGCGGTCGCGCCGGTGACTACTGCGACCAGGGGGATGATGGTGTCTCGGCCTACGGCAACGCCTGTCCCACCATTGCAATGTGGCGGTACACGTACGACGGTTAATACTACCAATTCAGTTCTTTCTATTCCAAATGATACCTTGGTTGCTAATGTTACTAAGTTAGGTGTGTCCGTGGGTAATACTAATAAACAAGTTACTCACTCCATACATAGGATAAAAGACACTGAAATTGTTGGTGGTAGTGAGGATAATGATTCTCATACTTTACATTTGCCGTCGGTGAGTCATGTATGTAGTGATCTTATTGAAGAAGAGGAGGGGGTGGCTGAGGATCAGGGGGGATCTTCGGGCTGCTTTACTGTTTGTTCCTGTGGCAGAAAAACGTCCAATAGTGATTAGTTCACTAAAAAGAGGGACGAAGGTCGCTAAAAAGAAAAAAGTGTCTTGATGAGACGGATGTTTTGGAATAACGTAAGTCTTTTGTGACTTGGTTAAACATCATTTTATTACGGAGACAGTGCGAGAACATCAGCTTGACTTTGTGGCTCTTATGGAGACGGAAAGATCAGATGTTTTAACAGCATGTCTACAAAACCTAAGTGGTGGACGATTCTTGGAATTGCTTGTCACCCCACGGTTTTGGTCAGGTGGAATTCTTATGGGGATCAATGCTGCTATTTTAGATATTACTTCTGTTGATCCAGGGGATTTCTTAGTGAAATTTCACATGACATTAAAATTGGATGGGTTCCAATGAGTCCTAATGGCTGTATACGGCCCAGCCCAACCACACCTCAAACAGAGTTTTTTTAAAAGAATTGGTCCAAACATGTAGCATTGACACGCTGCCTATGTTGGTTGGTGAAGACTTCAACATTATCCGAAGGCAGGATGAAAAAAGCAATGATCAGTTCGATACTCGATGGATGTTTCTTTTCAATGTTGTCATAGAGTCTAGACTGGAGAGAAATAGTTCTTTCCAGTCAACAATATACTTGAGCTAATCATCTTGATATCCCTACACATGAGAAGCTTGATAGGGTCCTAATGAGTTCAGATTGGGAATAAAAGTTGCCATTTGTTATTGTTCGAGCACTTCAAAGGGTGCTAACGGACCATACTCCCTTACTCCATGGCTTGGGGGCTGCTGCTTACCATGGGACCAAGCCGCTCTTTAAGTTTGAGTACGCGTGGCTCTCAATAGAAGGTTTCCATGATTTGGTTGCAACTCATGGGTGTAGCGAAACTAGGGGTAACACGCCGATTGAGATGTGATAGAATAAGAATTGTCACCTTCCTCAATTTCTTCTTGGATGGACCAAGAATTATAGCGGGGAATATAAGGAGAATGTTGGGGAAGGGGAAGGGGTTTCCGCGCTACTCGGTTTCGACACTTTTTCGTACTTAGGGAGAATCAATGAACCTCAAGACTCGTCTCAAGTCCGTGCCAACGCTAAATCCGTGACGACGCCAAGTGCGTGACGGCGCCAAGTCTGTGACGACGCTAAATCTGTGACGACGACATATCCATGACACCAAGTCCGTGCCAATGCCAAGTCCGTGATGACGCCAAGTCCGTGCCAATGTCAAGTCCGTGGCAACACCATGTCTGTGATGCCAAGTTCGTGCCGACGCCAAGTCCGTGACGATGCCAAGTCCGTGCCGACGCCAAGTCCGTGATGACGCCAAGTCCGTGACGCCAAGTCCGTGACAACGCCAAGTCCGTGACGACAAGTCCGTGCCAACACCAAGTCCGTGACGATGCCAAGTCCCTGCCGACGCCAAGTCCATGACGACGCCATGTCCATGACGCCAAGTCTCTGCCGACACCAAGTCCGTGACGACGCCAAGTCCGTGCCAATGCCAAGTCCGTAACGACGCCAAGTCCATGACGACCCCAAGTCAGTGCCCACGCCAAGTCCGTGATAACGCTAAGTCCGTGACGACGCCATGTCCGTGATGCCAAGTCCGTGCCAATGCCAAGTCTGTGACAACGCCATGTCCGTGACGCCAAGTCCTTAACGACGCCAAGTCCGTGACGGCACCAAGTCCGTGACGATGCCAAATCCGTGACAACGCCATGTCCGTGACGCCAAGTCCGTGCCAACGCCAAGTCCATGACGACGCCAAGTCCGTGCCAACGCCAAGTCCATGACGACCCCAAATCCGTGCCAACGCCAAGTCCATGACGACGCCAAATCCGTGACGACGCCATGTCCGTGACGCCAAATTCGTGCCAACGCCAAGTCCGTGACGACACCAAGTCCGTGCCAACGCCAAGTCTGTGACGACGCCAAGTGCGTGACGGCGCCAAGTCCATGACGACGCCATGTCCGTGACGATGCCAAGTCCTTGACGACGCCAAGTCCATGACGGCAGGAAGTTCGTGACGACTGCAAGCTCGAGGCGATGGGAAGATCATCGCCACGGGGGGATGCATGACGAGCTAGGCCTGTGGGATATTCCTAGAATATTCCTGGAGGAAAAGACCGGTTCGTCCTCGAGGGCACTAGTACATCTAAGGGCAAGATTGTAAATAACCTGAGGGTATTTTTGTAATCTCCTCCACCCCTCTATCCTGGAGGAAAAATAGAGGGGCACCCCTTCCATTCAAAGGGCTCCCAAATTCTGAAATAAAAGTTCACTTGCTCCTCCTCTCCTCAAGTTCGTGGCTCGCAGTGGGTTCGAGCGTCTTCGCGTCGGGCAACCCGTGTGCACGACTGCGGTGTCTCCGCGACGTAGTTTTCCGTGCAACCCTTGTAGGTCCACGAAGCCGTGCGAGGGTGCCACAAGTTCACTGTCTAGCCTCGTTGCTACGACAGTAGGCGCCGTCGGTGGGAAGCTAGCAAGAAGTCGTGTGACAAAGACCGGAACTGCAACCGGGAGCGTGAGGACGCCACCGTCAACCCGCAGGACGATCGAGCCATGCCGCCTAAGAAACGAGGAGGAACAAAGTAGAAGGCCGTGACCACCATCACGATGGGCACGAGAGCGACGACTAGAAGGACGGCACGGGCCGAGGTGCGCGCAGCAGATGCCGCGCCCAACCCCTCCACCAACGCGCAGGTCGTCGGCTCAGAAGCCTCCGCCCAGGTCGCCAACAACGAAGTGGAAATTAAGGCGCTAAGGCAACAAGCCGCGAAAGCAAACGAGAAGGCAGAGGAGTTGCAAGCCGGGCTGGAAGCACTCAGAGCTGACGCCCTACGCATGGAGGCGCTCTTACGCGAGGCCGCCAACGTACACGCACGACAAGCAGCGGTGGTAGCGGTGGCAAGACCGGCCCCCGACCCCGCGACGGCACCGGCCGACGCCCTTCGCCATCAGCAAGCACTAGGACTCGCGGCGGCAATGGGGCAAGTCCAATCAAACCCTCAAGTCACCGAGGAGCAGCAACTTCATTTGCGGGAGGTGGTCGCACGCGCGAGACCTACCACCCTGCCGGGAACATCGGAAGCAGAAGCACTACGGACGAAAATTTGGCAAAAACGCGAAGCGACTCTCGCCACCCTACACGAGACGGATGCCTTGCTGGACGCAGAGAAAGATGCCCACGAATACATCGTCGTGCCAACTACGTGCGCTGCGAGGCACGAAGTCATCAACATCGCCGACGACCGAAGCCCCCTCAGCCCCGGGCTTAAAGAAAAGCCGTGACCACACAAGTTCCGTCTCGCGGACCTCCCGAGTTATGCAGGTGACACCGATTTGGCCGAAGTCACTCGTGTGTATGAGGTCGCCGTGTCTGCGGCAGGAAGAAATGAGGCCACCATGGCAAAGAGCATCCTCCTCAAGCTCTCCGGAATAGCACGGTCATGGTACCTCACGCTTTCTGCCAGCTCGGTATATTCCTAGGAGCAACTCCTCCAGCTACTACACTCACGCTTCCAGGGAAACAAGACCAAGGCCGTGACAGCAGCGGACCTCTATGCGCTGGTCCAAGGACCGCGAGAGACCATTCAAGCATTTCACAAGCGCTTCGCCAACGTGTAGTGTCAGATACGCAGCATCACCGACGAAAGCGTGTGCTCCGCCGCGCGAAGGTCCATCTGGAACCTAGCCTTGTGTGCCAAGTTGACATTATGTTGAGCATACTCCCCTTTTTGATGCCAAATTGGCAATCTCGAGACAAGCCAATGAGGACTTGGTAAAGTTGCGTCGTGAGTAGGCGACTAAGTGGTTTCAGCGAGCTAAAGTAAAGCATATTCTCGAAAGGGAGATAATAACACATGATATTTTCATATGATAGCTAATGAAAAGCACTAAAAAAACACATTTTCCAACTCAAAAAGAGGAGGGTGTAATTATTGGTGATGCACAGTTGAAGCATTATATTACCAACTATTACAAAAGTCTCTTTGGACCTCCTGAGGATAACTATTTCTCGATGGATGAGCGGGATACCTAGGATGTGCCCTAGGTATCCCCCAAGGAAAATGTGATCGCCACATAATCAATTTCTAAATAGGTGCTCAAAATGGCAGTCTTTCAATGGAACATAATAAGGCACTAGGGCCAAATGAGTTCTCAGCCAAGTTCTATCAGAAGTTTTGGGAGATCATTAAGGATGAGTTGATGGCATTATTCTCAGATTTCCACAAGGGGATGTTACCTCTATTTTGGTTGAACTTTGGTGTCATCGCCATACTGCCCAAAGGAATATGTGACACAGATTCAGTAGTACTGTTCGATTTGTTCGCCGAATGTCAACTTCAAAATCTTTATCAAAGTCGGTACTAATCACACTACAATGGTTGCACAAGGGATAATTTGTCCAACGCAAACAACACTTATGATAGGCCGTTATATCCTAGAAGGGGTCCTTATTGTGCATGAGACCAGTCATGAGAGGCACCGGAAAAAGATTGATGGAGTTCTTTTTAAGATGGACTTTGAAAAAGCTTACGATAAAGTCAAATCGCCTTTTTTACAATAGTCTCTTAGAATGAAGGGATTCGCACCTTAGTTGTCTCGCTGGATAGGGACTTTTGTCCAGGGAGGCAGTATGGGAGTTAAGGTAAATGATGATATGGGACATTTCTTCCAGACATAGAAAGGTCTTCGTTAGGGGGATCTGATGTCCCCTATCCTCTTTAATATAATCACAGACATGTTAGCTGTCCACATTTCTCGGGCCAGTGAAGTTGGACTGATATGAGAGAAAATATCAATTAGCTAAATGGAATATTATTTGTCGGCTTAGGGATCAAGGGGGTTTAGACATACATAGTCTGGAACTAAAACACCAATGCTTGCTTAGTAAATGGCTATTTAAGCTGCTTCAGAAGGATGGGGTGTGGTAAGAGTTGCTGCATAACAAGTGCCTCTACACAAAGACTCTATCTCAAGTTACGAGTAATCCTAGTGACTCAATTTTGAAAGGATTTTATGAAAGATAAAGATTAGTTCCTATAGCTGGGCTTGTTTACAGTTAACGATGGGACTAGCATTCATTTCTAGGAAGACAATTTTCTTAGTGCCAGCCCACTTTGCCAGCAGTATCCTAATCTATATCATTTTCTTCGCAAGCGACACGCTACTGTAGCAGGATGTCACGAGTACGTGCTACTCAATTTAAGCTTCCGGTGTGCCCTTATAGGCCCCAAGCTCCGGGCTTGGAATGACCTCGTCGATTGTCTTGTGAGTCTCAATCTAAATCTGGAACTGTATATGTTTCAGTGGAACCTACATTCGTCTAGCCAATTCCCGGTGCAGCCAATATATGCTTCTCTTGTGGATACGCACTGTTGATTCAGACACACAAAAAATTGTAAACTTAAAATCCCCTTGAAAATAAAGATTTTTTTCTGGTGTCTCTGTCATGGGGTCATTTTGACTAAGGACAATTTAGCCAAATGAAATTAGAGGGGGAATAAGCAATGTTGTTTTTGCAATGAAGAGGAAATGATTCTTTTCAAGTATCAATTTGCATTCCTGGTGTGGTGTGTGATTTATATTGCTTTTAATCAATTTGCATTTCTGTGCTTTTAGGTGAACTGGTTCGATGTGTGTAATTCAATATTTTTATTTTTTATTTTTTTCTTTTTCTTTCTTTCTGTCTTTCTTTCTTTTATTTTCATTTTTTAATGCGCAGATCAGGATTATCGATGGATATCCGACGTTGGCCTTCTTTTCTTCTTCTTTTATCCTTTACTTTTGTTCTTTTCCTCTTAGTTCTTTCGTCATTAGCTTTTATTTGGTTTTGCTAAACACAGTCTATTACAAATTGTGATTCGTGCCATGAACTTCTTTTTTTTCCAAATTGTTAGTGGTCTCACTTGTAGTTTTAAATTGTTCTGCTAGGTTTATTATTTGGTTCTACTAGTAATCATGAATTATTCCACCATCTGTTTATTCTCCCATATCTTACCCCGTTAAAAATCAAGAATTGTTCCACTAGGTTTATATATTTGCTCTAGTAGCAGACGTGAATTGTTCCGTTTATAGTAATGTAATGTTCAATGCGTAATTTCTTTTTGTTCGCCTTATCATTTTTTTATGTTCCACTAATAGTGGTGAATAGTTCCAGTAGGTTTCCTATGTATGAATGAGAGGTAGGCTGTAATTAGTGGTGAATAGTTCCAGTAGGTTTCCAGTAGGATGCGTTGTTGAAATTATAATATTTGTTGTTGCTCGAATTATAAATAAATATTGCTAAAATTTTGAGAATGTTGTTAAAATATTTGGAGGTAACCTTACCACTCCTACATATGAGGAGGTAACTTGAACCGACCCTCTACCATTCTATCTCTCCAACCAAATACTGAGCGTAACCATTTGGTTCCATTCCATCCTGCTAACCAAACAAAAACTGGAACCATTCCAATCCTCCAACCAAATAGCCAACTAAAATCATTCCGTTCTATCTCATTCTTTGGTTCCAGAATCATTTGGTTCCATTCCACTTTATCCTCCTATCCAAACACATCCTAAAGGTATTGAGCATGTCTAGCTCAGTTGGTAGAGCGCAAGGCTTTTTGGTCGTGGGTTCGAGCCCTACGGTGGCGATTTCATATTTGTTTTTGTTCCACTCGGTCACTTCTAAGCTAACTGTCCTGACGAATCAATGGATGTTTATTTTTGTATCACTTCTAAGCTAACTGTCCTGACGAATCAATGGATGCTCATTTTTGTATCACGCAGCATAATGGAAAATTTCTTTCTACCGATTCCATCCATCAAGTGTCGTTCACTTGCTGTTCCAACTTCCAAGAAGTGCAAGTTTACAAAGTGCACAACCTTCTCAATTTTAACCACTTTTAGCATCTGCAACACCAAAGCTGAAATAACATTACCATATTCCATTAATTCCCCAGCCATCCATCCTATCCTAAGGAAAGCTTCACCTTAGGACATGGACCGACTAGTTTGATCGACCAAGTTATCTAAGTCCAATCTGCCTATTATTTGCTTTAGCAGATGGGCGACCCCTCGCGCTTAATTGCTCGCGCGAAGATTACACAAACGTAAAGACACGTTACAACAACAAAAACATGTTACAATATCTTCTCCCTCCCCAGGTAAATTTTCACAGTTGCTTGCTTGCTTCCTTCCTTCCTTGTGGAAGGAACCTGCTAGCTTCTTGTACTACTGCTACTACTCTTGCTGCTAGTGCCTTCAGCTGACTGGTTCAGTAGCTAACCATAATGAGCAGGCCGATGGCAGTGACGATGATCGTGGACGGCACGCCGAAGCGGAGGTGGCTCCAGAAGGTGAGGTTGTACCCGTAGAACTGCGCCCGCCTCGCCTGCTCGCAGACGATCAGGTTTGCAGCTGAGCCCAGGAGTGTGAGGTTGCCAGCCACAGTGCTGACCCAGGCTAGTATGAGCCAGGCTTTCTTCTCTGAAGCAGGGGATATTGCACCAGCTGATGCTGCGACTCTTGTGCCCAGCAGTAGCACTGAAAGAAAAGTTCAGAGATATTAAGACAGGCTCTGAAAGTCTGAATCTATGTATCTAGCGCGTTTAGAACTGTCAGGTTCTCATAAAATCTGAAGAACCTTGTTATCCAAGGTAGTAAACACGATTTCGATTTCTAGTAAACTTTCCGAAGTTTTCTGCAGTTGCGACTCAGAAGATTACAGAGGTGATTCTGTATCAAACTGAAAGGACAGATGTCTTTGAAAGGATTAGTTTAAATACATTGTCAGCCATAATAGATTTAAATAAGTCAGCATCAGTGGATTCTGATAGCACTATTGTTTTGACAAGCTAAACATAATTATGATACTATAACTAAGATTAGTCTAAACTAATAATTTATCTGCATTATATGATCAGATCTGAGTAAACTACCACCACATAACTATGATACTAGAACATGGGCATGATTTTGTTACCGTACATCAACACGAGCTTTGAAGATAAACAATATTCAGCATCATAGAATGCTCACAATATGGACGAACCAGACGAACATTGACTTGAAAGAGTTTACCTGTTGGAACATTCGAGGCAACATTTGAAAGAACAAGAATCACAACCGCAAGAAGCGCGATGCCCTTGGCGCTATCGATCCGCGCATGCGGTTCCACCAGCTCCCACATCGCGTTCGGTATGCCAGTCTTGTTGAAGCCATCAACCGTTATGAACATCCCGCAGAAGAAGATCAACAATGAATATGATACCTGCAAATCAGGAAATTGCTCCGAATTAGCATGCCTTCAGACAAAACGAAATGTCAATTAGGAACCAACAAGATGGTATTCCTTTGAGGAAATTGTCGAATTCAGAAGACAATGATCATGTACCTTCTCGAGGCAAGCTTGTGCGTCGGTGAAATCAAGTGCGAGGAGAACGAGAGCAGCGGTGATGGCGGTCCATGACATGTTGAGTCCCATGAGGAGGGAGATGAGCATGCCGAGGGTGGTGAGGTAGACGGCCGTCTTCCACACGAGCACCTTCCACGTCTTTTGCTTCTTCACCTCTTCCTCCTCCTGCTTCTCCTTCTCGCCGCCGCCGTCGAAGCCATTGGAGGTCTGCTCGGGTGCGTCCTCGATGATCACGCTCCGCTGGTGGCTGGTCGTCCTGGTGACCTTCCGGGGGCCGTCGTCGCGCCGGTCGCTCACCGTGGACACCTCGACCATCTCCTGCGACACGCTGGACGCTCGCAGCGACCTTATGGCGACCTGGATGTCGCCGCACTCGGAGTTGTAGCTCCTGCTCCGCAGGATGTCGGCCCTGTTCATGCTGTCACTCCGCCGGATCGGCTCGCTGGCGCAGTCGATGTCGCCGTTGACGGACGAGGCGTGCGACATCCTTGCCGGCGTGAACCGGTGGGAGGTGACCTCGTCGTCAGCGACGACCTCCGGCCCGGTGCCCGTCCCGCCCTCCAGTTGGTCCTTCTCCACGGACAGGTACTTCCAGAAGTAGCACAGGAGGATGCAGGTGTTGGTTAGCACGCCGACGATCATCGCCGGGAAGATGCCGAGCAGGAACGCACCGAAGGTGATGCCGCTCTCGACGGCGATGACGAGGTTCTGTGGGTTGCCGATGGGGGTCGCGGCGGAGCCGATGTTGGAGCTGGAGGCGAGCGCGAGGAGGAACGGCTGCGGCGGCAGGTTGTTCTGCCTGGCAACCTTGAGGATGAACTCGGTGAGCACGACGCAGGTGGTGTCGTTGGTGAAGAGCGCGCTGGCGACGGCGGAGACGAGGCAGACGCGGAAGAGGAGGTCCTTGCTGCCTCGGCTCCTCCAGGAGAGCATGCTGCCGAGGTACTGGAACATGTCGGCGCGCTCGAGGAAGATGCTGACGACCATGGTGCCAAAGAGGAGGCCGAGGATGGGGAGGTCGATCGCCGCGTACGCCTCCGCCGGCGTCATGACGCGGAAGAGCACCATAAGCATGGCGCCCAGCAGCGACCCCGCCGTCCGGCCCACCGGCATGAACGGCACCGACGGGAAGACGGCCAGCACCCAGAATATGGCGAAGGCCACGCATCCCAGCACCACCTTGGGCGTGCTCGCCAGCACCATCTCCTCAAACCTAGTGAGATTCCTAACTGATCAGTGTCACTCGATCGGTCGATCCGCGTCCACAACCAGGGTGTCGTTGATCGGCCTGTCTAGCTACCTAATCTATCAAGATCCTGCAAAACCGGAGCAAACAAAACAGCAGCTGCGTGTTAAATGCAGAGCCAACTGAGGACCACCAATTTGATCAATGCACAAAGACTCGACGCAGTCAATCAAGATTCCAGATCAGCTACCACACTGAAAAAACTCTAAAACTTGCAAGAACTAATTAATGGCAAGAAAATACGGTGATAATCCGGCATGCACACTGCACAGTGGGAGACATGCACGCAGAGGTATCAAGAACCGAACTCTAGCTAGCAGCATGCAGCCTTTACAGGATCGGCACGGAGGTAGGTCAGTCAACATGGCTAAAAATAGGCAAAATGGCGGTCGCCGAATGCGTGCAAACTGCAAAGTGATCTCCGTGCCGCTCGATTATGAAGAGGCCGGAGAAGAGAAGAGAGTTTCACATGGAATTGCTCACCTCGCGCGCGGCGGCGGCGGCGGCGGCGTCGAGGGGTTTACACCGGGAGGGCAGAGGGGTTTCGTTGCTCAGGCCGCCGCTCCTCGATACTTGCTCCACTAGCTAGTCGTGCTCCAAGAGAGTAGGAGGTAGGGGAGTGACGAGAGGCAGAGGGGTCGCTACGTGTTATCTCCTCGAGGTTGCGGCTTGGGATTGGGGTATTTATTACGAGCGCGGTGCGCCCCTCTACGTTCGGACTCTAGCTGGAGAGCCGGTCTGGACTTGGCTATTGTTCGACGTGAGATCTGGCACTGAACTTGGCTGGGCGTACCTAGCTAGCTAAGTCCAAAATTTGGAGGAGGTCTGGTATGTTCGTTGTACTGTTGGTATAGTTGGTCCTGCATTTAACTGTAGGTAGCCCTCAGTTTTAGGAATTTCCGAAATCTTAAAAAGAATTTATATTCCCTCCATTTAAAAATAGATGAAGCTATAGAAAAAGCGTATCCAAAAACTTCTCTAGCTTTAACCATAAAATAATATAATTAGATTAGCTGTGATTTTTTTATCTCGTACTTCCTCTATGGCACAATACATGACGTTTTAGAGTTGAGCACGAGAATTAAGAGTGTAGGTAAAATGTCGCTTATACCCTTCATTTTCGTAATCAGTACTACCACTCCCAACGCATGCGGCATAATTGCTCTGTTAGATGTTTGAGATTCTTTTCTCTCAAGAGAAATTAATCAAGGGCAAAGTAGGAAAAGAGTGGACAAAATTTTGTTGGAAATGTAAAATGACATGCATTTTGAGAAAACTTGAAAAAACTAAAACAAGAGGGAGTAATTTATAACGTTTTACTAAACATTTTCATATGAAAAGTAATGGGTAAAGTTGCATGATGAAAATTGTGCCAATGTCCAAAACACCACTTATTTATAAGCAGAGGGAGTAGTACTCCATTTAGGTATATAAGGATTATTTTGATTGGTTAAGATAAAATTTTGACCAACCATTACTCTATTAATAGATGGTTTATGTGATACAAAGTCATAAATACTCTGATATGCAGAGTAAAATAGTTTGAGTGCAAATAAATGGACGATATGCAGTGTAAAAAAATACTCTGATATGTGACAATTCTATATGCTCCAACTTAAATTCAGGAAAGTATCGTTGGTCAAAGTTAAGGGCATAATTTGGAATGCAAGAATTAAAAATATATGAGATTAAGAAAATGTAAGAATTAGATGTTATGAAATGTTGTATACTACAAGAATAGAAACAGGTGGAATAAGTGAAGTTTTTCTATAGTTATCATAGACATAGAGGAAAATTTTCAAGAGATTGGACTCAATAGAAAATTTTTCTTCGAAATTGAGTGAATAGTTACCTATAGAAGAAAGTCATAAAGTCTATAATTTTATAAATCAATCAATCTCTATAGAAAATATTCTAAGAATTGAAATATGTATTTTAGACCCAAGGTACCATAAAGGACAAGCCAAAGTGTACTACGGTACTGCACCTCAACCACTAATTTAATGGGGGACCCTACGAAAAATAGAGGACCTGATTGCTCACTCGGTGTGAAATCGTCTGCCAAATAGGGGATTAGATCCATTATTTTTTCCGTCGTGAGTTCACTGTTAAAGAAGCACGGATGGATGAGAAGTGGCTGCGCATTTAGTAACTTTCTCATACTTGGTGGCCGGAAGTACAAACGTGAACAAAAAAAGGTGGTCGCGGTCGACAAGAACATCATCGAAATATGTTTGACTTAGCATCAAGTGGAAATTTAGTGACACAAACTTAGTGCCTTTGGAAAGTAACTTCACCACTATATATATATTAAAAGTATCACTTCTGAATCTATCCACTGAAATATCTCCTGGCTTTGCACCACAAAGCGTATTTAGCGCTTTTGTGGTACCAAGTAATTTTGATGCATAATGCATTTCCTTTCTAGAGTCAACCTTACAAAAGTGTTCAAAAGGTTTGATGAGTTGAATGATTACTATCTATCCTTCAGTCAAGAACTTGAAATTTTAATTCGATACCCTTTTCATGAACCTGTATTAAGTATTTAACTAAGGGAAATAATCCATTTTTTCTCGACTATTGGCTGAATCTAGATTTCATCCTTAAACTCTACTACTAGACAACATTGCCCTCAACTTTTGAAACGTTTAACTTCCCTCGCTCAAACCATTGCAACGTGATTTTTGATAACGTGTATGGTGGTTTTCACACACATGACAGTCCAGTCATCATATCAACAAATAAGCTTTTAAAAATGAGGGAATTTAGAAGAAAATGATCAAAAGACAAATACTTTTAAAATTCAAAAATTAGGAAAAAAATTAGAAAACGAAGGGGAAATATTAAAAAAAAATAGTGCGAAGGCATATAAAGAAAGCAACATTAAGGCTAAATATGGTGCTCTCAGCTGTTAACCGCGTTGAACACATTTCCTTTTTTTTCTAATTTTTTTAGACTTTTTATTAAATTTTGGGAATTTATTTTTTCTACAAATTCTGATTTGTTTTCGTTTTACTTGTGAAAAATAGGAGAAATATATAAATTAACAAAAGGTAAGAAAACTAAAAAGAGAAAGCAACATCAATGCTGAAATTATTCCTACAATACTTCTAAATTTTATACAGTTTTCCTATTTTGTCCTAAAATTTTTCATTATTTTTCTAAATGTTGTGAATTTTGTTATAAAATTTTCCTTTTTGATAAATTAGTTTTATTTGTTGAATATGCCGATTGGGCTACCACATGTGCGGCAACCACCGTCGCAGCATCCAAAACCACCTTGGCAAGGTTTTCTGATATTGGAATTCATGAACATAATACAAATTCAGCCAATAGATAAGGGACGGAAAATGGACTTTAAAAAAATTAAATAGGCTAAATATTTAGTTCAAGTATCAGCATGTCCAGTCCAAAAAACTCATAAAGTACATAATTTCGTTTGAAATCAAATATTACACCATAATCTACATGCAGATCTGAAATTGGAATATGGGCGAAAATTATAGTAGGATTAACATGATTTTTTTCTTCTGAATTACCGTCATGGATGACTTTTACCAATACTAATCACATACTACCAATTAATCCCGAATAGCGCAGCAGATCGAAGATTTGTGCCAGTCCATGCACGGTAGATTCACATGTCCTACTAAACTGTCGCTCAGCCACATTGCAAATGGAACTACCAAGTAGGCAAGTAGTGCAATCATACATGGCAGAACGAAAAGCCGCGCGATGGACAGATTGTCCGCCACCATTTGTTGGTAAATCACCTGTTCGACCAGTCATCACGAGCTAGCTTCAGTTCTTGGCAAAAATGGTAGGGATCAATGTCCCTGTATGCTCAAGTGCTCCATGCAATAGCAGAGGATAAGGGTCTGTAACACAGCAATTCAGCTAGCTAGAGACGATATTTTGGTTCCTAGATAAAAAGTGTGTTTCAGATCGATCCAGTGGTTTTTCAAGTTAGCAATGATCGAACTCAAAGTTATTGGAAGAAAAGAGAAATTCCACTGCCACAATTGGTAGGTTTCTGTAGGTTGAAATGTAAATCTAACTTTATTTCTTCTACTTTACCCACAATTTCTAAAAGTTATGCGTTATGCTTGGAGAGTACTATAGCCCCATGGAGGCAACAAGACCAACCATGCCATGCTAGTCCATTTTTGCTCGGTGGTCATCTCCCCCAAATAGTCATGGCTCCACAACGAAACCCTATGAACGCATGTGACGCTGAATCCGGAACAGAAACTTTCATCTTCTTCCCCTCTGCGTAATAACAACTGCACCAATCAACAAACAAGCCAAAACAGCTCTCTGTTTCGGAAACAGAGACATCGCGCGCGCGTGCGCGACGACCGGGCACCGATCCTGTGCGTGCCGCCCGCCTGGCCGCCGGTCAACTCTGGCGGCCGGCGTCACCGGAGGTCACCGGCACGTTCGCAGCCCCCGTCACATTGCTGCCCCCTCACTGAGATACACTCCAACTATTCTCCAGCTACTACTAGTCTACGTGTTCCGTGGAAATCTATGCGCAACTCCGACCACTCGCTTCACAGCCCAGAAATCTTTTTCCACTTGTGCCGCAGCTATTTCACCTAAGCCAAGATTTTCCAGAGAGCCCCCCAGAAGTCCAAAAGAGGGCTGGTAATTAAGACGAGATTGACTCACGAATCGGAGCCAAGCCGACCGTGCGTCGCTGTTGCGATTAACCAAGAGATGACAGAGAGGGCGGAAGCTTTTGCTGGCGCGTCAGCGGCTTTCGGCCGTACGGGCGGCGGGTGAACTAAGCTAGGCGAGCGTGCGAGCGAGGGACGACGACGAGACGGCGTGCGGTGGTTGGTGCCGCGGAAAGGAGGCGAGATGGATGGACCGGCGCGAGAGCGACGGCTCGTGGCACGTCCCTTTTTTTCGGCTGTGAGCTCGCCATCGGGGACGGACGTATGGTTAATCTCCATGGCAGTACTTGGGCGGAAAATTAGAGAAAGGAAAATCGCAAAAGGATTTTCGTAACTTATTATGTAGCTATCTTTTCAATGCTAATTAAACTTTACGTCTGAAATAAATTACTTATCAGAGAGATGAGTCAGCGTATTTAATCTTCTATAGATCAACCAGTAGTGTTCACATATCTTTTGTTCTGATGAAAATTGATACCCGACCAGTCCAACCAGAGTGCCATGCCATCCATATCTTATACTACTAGCTAATGGGTACTTGCCATGATATCCTACTAACTACACGTTAATTAGGTGGTTCACCCTGGTAGTTTTCGAGGCTGATCTTGCAATACCATGGTCCACTGCTATGTGCACCATAACGTCGGGTAGTGGTGTGTATAAGAAAGGTTCATTTTTTGGTTAAAAAAAGAAGATGGTTTTATTCTAAAGATGATAATAAAGATTATTTCATTTCAAAATCCAATGGCTGCCATACCAAATCATATGACCACAGATAAATCGTGTACCGTAGTAACAATTATTTGCCCCAAGAGAACAAAAGGCAGACAATATATATGTCATACATACTGACATATATAGGAGTACAGCTTTTGTGCACCCGGGTCATGTGCACCCATTAGGTTTTTATTATTTTTTTAAATCACGTATAAGTTTCAAAAAGATCTAAAAAAATTCATACCGGTTTATGATGGAATGAAGTATACACAGGTAAATTTACGTAAAATAATATGTCCAGTTACCTGTGTAAAAAAAATAAATATATATACTGTTTATGACTATGTACTGTTCACAATCCCAGGGTGTTTTCTTCTCTTTTTTTACACAGGTCACAAATTGGTATATTATTTTACGAAAATTTAACCATGCATACCTTACTCCATAATATACCTGTATGAATTTTTTAAATTTTTTTAAAAACTTAAATATGTAATTTTCAGAATTTTAAAATAATGGGTGCATATGGCCCGGGTGCACTCTGAACTGTCCCCATATATAGTTCCTTCTTCCGTACAGTACAGCTCACTGGCATGGCATGCACTGTTTACCTACCAGCTTATGGTAGCGTCTGACCTCTCTGATCTCTAAGTGGGCACGTAGCAAGCTAGACATACAAAGTCAATACGTTCTACGCTTGTACAGTGAGAGATCGATCGAGATCAGTCCGCGCACGTGCAATATGGTTGAAAAAATCTCACTCAATTATACACGCGAGCATCATGCATGCTGGTAGCCACATATATATGTACGATCGACCGCAACATTATTATGCACCCCCGGCCCAGTACTTAGCGATCTGATCCATCGAAAACTATTCTAGTTAAAAGCAAATAGTAACAGCATCTCCAAAACGACTTGCATGAATGCATGCATGGTCAGTTCATCACGCATCTCCTCGAAGTTTCAGAGATCTATATATCCGAGAAATCTGGATAGAGAGAGAAAACAAAACTTACGTTGCCACGCCTGGCGGAGCGCTAACGGAAGATCAACTCCACGCATGTGCTTCAACGAGAGAAAGGATTTGAGAGAGGCTAATTTGCTATGCTTGCTTGATCGATCTTACGTCTCGGCCTTCTCGATCACGTGGAGCTCTTGCTGGCCACTGCCCGCAAACTGCAGAGGGATATGGGAGAGGGGCAAGGCAAGGGGAGTATAAATAAGCTGCCGGATCGAAAGCTAGGAGAGCCACGTGTGCCTAAGGCTGTCTTCGGAGCCCTCGCTCTTAATTTCATTTGTACTTTTCTGGAGTGTGATTAAGCCTTTGACACTTGATGCTAGGCTGGTACCGGCTTAGATAGAGGTTCGTTGCTTGACAGGGAAAGATCGATGAGGGACGAGAAAATTTTCGCTAGTCCCCCTGAACTTGTAGTACCACCTAGGCTTCAGGTCTATCTGTACGTTGCACTTGATAAATGAAATGACGTAGGTGTGAGTTCATGTATAACCAACCTCGATGCATGCATGCTTGCCTTCATAAATTAATGAAGCCGTTAAGATGTCAGTAAAACTAATCGCGTAGGGGTATGGATGCTGGAAAAGCAGCTCAATATGTATAGCGCTCGAGAACTAAGGCGATCTTGCTTGACTCGAAGGTCTATGTGTTATGTACGTACATAGCTGTTGCGACAATATAATGAACCATTCTGTTATGAGATGTAACCATTCTGTTATGAGATGTGAAGACTTACCAGCAATAATTAAAGAGAAAAGTCAAGTTTTGGTCTTTGAACTATTCATCAAAATCTAGCTTTGATCTCTAAACTCTAAGATCAGATAAACTTTTTCTGAAACTTTTAAAACTGAACATATTTGGTCCCTCGTCCCCACTACTACAAAACATGTCAATACTGACGGGCGAAAAACCCACATCAATAACGGGTTTTTGGCCCGTCAGCAACTAAAAGTTAGTAATGACTCGTATTTACCCATCATTGATAAATGTCATCATTGACGGGTTAAATATTTACACATCTATGATGGTAGAGTCATCACTGACGGGTCTTTTTTTTACCCGTCAATGATGACTTTTCGTCACCTATAAAAACGTCATCACTAACGGGACGGGTAGAAAAAAGACCCGTCAATGATGACTCTCTTCACGGACGGGTTAAAAACCCGTCAGTGAAGAGAGTCATCACGGACGGGTAAATATTTAACCTGTCAGTGATGATGTTTTCAAAGGCGCAAAAAAATGCCCTACCCGGACACTACCGGGTAGGGTTTCACTAAAATAGCTATAACTTTTGCATACGGTATCCGTTTTGGGTCCACGACCACTCAAAATGACCGTATCGACGAGGCGCATCTAAAAAATCTACTTATCTTTAGACCTGTACAATTTTTCACCTCCAAATTCGGCCTCTAAGACTGACTTTTTCCCCTCTGAACGAAACATCGCCTCTTCCGACCCTCCGCTGAACTTCTTCCCGAGCTCCAAATGCAGTAATCTTTGCGGATTCTGAACCGTGAGGGAGTAGAACTGCTAGAAAAAAATACGAGAAATTTTTTTTAAAAAAAGTTCACTCCAAATTCGGCCTCTAAGACTCACTTTTGTCGCAAACGAATAAATCGCCGCTACCGAACCCTCCGTTGAACTTCTTCCTGAGCTCCAAATGCAGTAATTTTTGTGGATTCCAAACCGTGAGGGAGTAGAGCTGCCACAAAAAAATACGAGAAAAAATTTTAAAAATAAAAAATTTAGGCACTAGTAAAAATTAAGACTCGGGAGGATCTTTCTTACCTCGAATCCAACTGAAACTCCCGTGTAAGCTCCACCATGTTCCTACGGGGATGGTGACGTGAAGAGGACATGCTCCCTTGTGACCGATTTGGACAGGAAGGATGAGAGGAGAGGAGGAGAGGAGGAGAAGGGTGGAAGGAAGGAGAGGAGGGTGAAAGGGAGAAGGAAAAATATCTAGATCTAGATCTGCACTGAGGGGCACTGAGGTGAATTATATACCCCGCGGGATTCTAAAATTTCGGGTTTTGAAATTTCGGAGTTGGCGGGATTCACATCACGGACGGGTCTCTTTTTAACCCGTTAGTGATGAGCCACTCATCACTGACGGGTCAGAAAACTACCCGTCCGTGATGACAAAATTTCGGGTTTTGAAATTTCGGAGTTGGCGGGATTCACATCACGGACGGAGTTGATAGGGAGTATGATAACAATAAGGATCCAATGGGAGCTAAATGGTCATTAATCCCAAGTTAGTTGATGATGCGCCGAAGGTGCGAAATGAACAAGTTAGAGACATTAATAAGTTTATAGCGCTTACCTTTTGTTGAAGGGATAGATGATGAATTTCTTATGCTGGCTGGCCTCCATGATATCGACGAGATAATCCTCGACAACCCTTTCAGCATACTCCATGGATTGCTCTGAGGCAAGGTGCGGGTCGACGAATCCTATTGGTTCATTTGCTTCTCTCGCCTTGATATAAACGAACCTACATATACACAGAGGGAAGAGTTCCGTATTTGTGACATGCGTAGGTATTATAGTAAATTAAATGGAGCATGATTGTAAGCTCTTACAGTGTGAAGCATCTCACGAGGCCCGCGTCCAAGGCGCTTAGGTTGTACATAAGGAACAAGTCCTTCCAAGTCATGATGAGCAGTCGACCCTTATCATGGAGGAAGTGCTCACGTTCGAACCTGCCAATGATGCTATCGCTCCGCTGATGCTTGGGTTTCTTAAAATTGGCCAAGCAACGGTTGTGCAACGTAGCACATCTGGTTTCGGCATCTGGTTTCCCTTTGGAAGCATGTCCCCTAACAATATTAGGAGCGACGAGAAGCTCTTATCGGTCCATCCGCTGCTAGCCTTCAGTTTTAGCAGTTCCAGAACGCCCGATAACTTTGTGAACTTGCAGCCAGGGTACATTGGTTTCTCCAAGTCTTCCAATAAGCAGACAAATTTCCTGTACTCCCGATCATTCTCACAGTTTTTTTTTGACATCTCGGATCATCTGATCTAATTCGTTGTCCTCATGCAACGACGTGCCGTCTTGCGACGTGTCCTCTTGTGACGCACATATGTTATCACGCGTCTGCTCAAGAGGTGTGCTATTGACAGTATTAGCCACGTCGTTAACTTCATCCATGTTTGCTGGACCTTCCTCTACAATCTGATCTTCACCGTGGCTGGTCCAACATGCATACCCCTTCATGAATCCTGTCCTGATCAAATGTGCTTGGATATGTGCAAGGTTTGTGAAGCTCTTCAAATTTTCACAATGACAGCATGAACAGCTGATCCATGTCTCCCCTGTGTTCAAACTATACTGTTCGGCTACTCGTAAGAATGCCGAGATGCCTTCGATGTACTCATTGCTAGCACGATTCTCAGCGTACATCTACCGTCGATCCATCTATAACAATATGAAAATTTTATTAAATTGAGCAAGAACTATCAAAATATTATGTGCCACAAAATTGTATAAAAATTACCGTAAAATTTGGCATCGGACAGCATTTATGGATATCGAACAGCATCATCTGAGTCGGTTCCAGCGAAACAACCGTCTCAAAGTTATCTTAGCCGGTTGGGAAAAGGGAACCGGCTGTAAAAGTTCACTTACCTCAGCCGGTTTTACTGGACAAACCGACTGTAATACTATCACAGTTGGTTTTCCACTCTGAACCGGCTGAGGTTAGATATTATCTCAGCCGGTTCATTCTTTTCAGTCGATTTTTTCACACCAACCGACTGAGACTTGAGTTCTTACTGTCGGTGTTGCTTGCACCGGCTGAGATCTAGGATCGAGGAAACCATGTTCTATAGTAGTGGTTGCTTTTCATGAATGTTCAAAAATTACTTATGTCTTGTATGTTTTCCCTAATTCCATGGTTTAATATAGACCGGAGCATATGACAGGTCAGGCGAGGCCTAAAAAAAAATCCTTCTTTCAATTTTAATTCTTAGATTATTTTTTAGTAAATTTTATGGAATACTTTTTTCCTATGGTTTCCTCAAACTTTCTGACTTTTCCCTAATTTTTAAATATATTTTCAGATTTTAAAAACATTATATATATAAACATATAAGAAACTTTGCTGAAAAAGCTGATTTTTCTAAATTTCTTTTTTTAATTTTTAAATATATTTTTTGTGCTAACTGGGCTGTCAAACCACTGCTACGTCATCGACCAAGCTGTTTTGAGTGGGACGAGGGAGTAAATATATCTAGTTTTACAAGTTAAGAGCTGAGTTTACTTGAGTTTTTAGTTTAGAAGCCAAAACTAGATTTGGGCAATAATTAAGAGACTAAAAATTGAACGTTTTCTATATCTAAACCAGTTGCACTAGTCAGAATCACTCTCTCTTGGTGATTCAAGCAACTTTGATGATGATATATCTATCATCCGTTCATATGGTTATTAATTGAAGGGATTACTTCTATATATTTTCAGCATGGAAGATTAATAGCTGTGACACCGCCAGATTCCAAAACAAACAAACATAGAAATTTGTTGAGAAGCCTTTTAGCACTGCTCTTATATCTATCTTAAAGGGACATATATGAGTACAGCTTTTGTGCACCCGGGGGCATTTGCACCCATTAGATTTTTTTGATTTTTTAAATCATGTATAAGTTTCAAAAAAATCTAAAAACATTCATACCGGTTTATGATGGAATAAAGTATACACAGTTAAATTTTCGTAAAATAATATGCCCATTTGTGACCTGTGTAAAAAAACAAATATATGTATTGTTCACGACTGTGTACTGTTCACTACTGTTCACAACCCCAGGGTGTTTTCTTTTTTTTTGTACAGGTCACAAATGGGTATATTATTTTACAAAAATTTAACCATGCATACCTCACTCCATAATATACAAATATGAATTTTTTTCAGATTTTTTTGAAACTTAAATGTGTGATTTTTAAAATTTTAAAATAATAGATGCACATGGCCCCGTGTGCACCCTGAACTTTCCCAGTCATATATACTCAAGCAAGTACGTGGCTAAAAAAATGACGATAACCGGTCGTTCATGTTGGTTTTTAGCGAAACAGGGTCAAACTCAAAAATATGTTCAATCTTTACAGTTCTTTACATGGGACATTGCCATATTCCATTATATATGTGGACTATGCAAGTCGCCGGCCGTTTACCACCACTAAATGCATAAGTCAATATTAGAATATACGTAGTCAAGCTCCGTTATTTAACTAAACACAAGATACCTTACTTTTTGGTAACCAAGCTAACATATAAATTGACGGGTTTACCATGCATGGAGGAGTACCACACACCCTTTAGATGAGAAATTTTTGGTGAACTGAGGTTTTCCGAACCTTGATTATAGACACAAAACAACCAGGTTAAGACAACCGCACTAATTAGAGAAAGAGACATGGTAATCGCAAAAGAAGTATATGCGGCCAGTGGCCTTAACAAGAAATATAAATGGTCGACTTCGAATAAGAACTTCAACTGCAAGGGTGTTTACAAGGTATATATTAGAAAGGGAGACACGACTGAGATTTAACATGAGACCATATCTCTCTCATGTAATTTTCTAAAGAGTAACTATCTTGCTACATGAATTAATTTGTACCCAAATCAGTCCCTTAATATATTTTTCCATCATTAATCAGAGAAGAAATGCTGTGCTATTGCTATCCTTCCAGAAACCGTCATGTTTTCTTGGAGTGGTCTTCTTACACATGTTCTCCTTGTTGCATATGCGTTATTCCCCTGCGTTCTAAACAATATCTAGAGCCGGTCGGACACAGAAACGAAATTAGGCGCCGTATGTGCTACAAAGATATATCATTTACTCGTCAAATGTTTCCTCAGCATGAAAGAAACGACTCATCACCGTTGTTTCATGCGCCCGTCGACTAGTCCCTTCTCCATGTCCATGTGGCAAATATGCATCTCTCATATCTTATCTCTTTTGTGTACGTCGATATAAAACGAAATGAAATAAACCTAAAAAAGAAAGATGAATTATCTCAATGTGTCACTACTATAGAACTCCTTGTCTCAGCCGGTTCGGAACCGCATCACAGATGGTATTCCGAACCGCCTGAGAACAAGGGTTTGTGATGACCGAATCTCATCACGGTGGTTTCAGGCAACCTTAAGGATCCGCCTGTGATACGATTATTTAATTGAAAAAAATCCACCCTTGGCAGCCTCCTCTCCCCAAGGCTGGCGCGGTGGCAAGGTTGAGCGGGATCTTGGCGTGGCGACGTTGGAGGCTGTGGATCCGCGCGAGTGGACGCCGCCAGTGGCCAGATCCACACGAGGTGACGCCGAAGGCCGCCGGTTTCAAGTGTGGCGATGCTAGAAGCCATAGGTCCACGCGAGGTGATGCTTCCGGAGGCCGGATCCACGCGACACGATATCGACCAAGGCTAGATCCGCGTGAGGCAACGCCGAGGCCACCGGAGGCCACGGATCCACACGAGGTGATGCCTCCGGGGGCTGAATCCGCACGAGACAACGCCGAGGCCACTGGATCCAGGTGTTGACACCACCAAAAGCCACTGATCCACGCAAGGTGACGCCTTCTGAAGCGGGATACGTGGGGCGTGTGAATGACGACAGTGATGAGGAGTGCGCTTCGGCAAGCTCACCGGAGTTGTCCTCCAGCAGCGCCGCCTGCTCCTCGGTGAGCCAGAGCTTTTTCCTCGTGCCGTGCGCGACGATAGGGGAGGGGCTAGGGTGGAGGAGATGCAGTGGAGGAAATGGGGCAGATGGGATGGGGTGGAGGAGATGCGGTGGAGGGGATGGGGTGGAGGAGATGCAGTGGAGATGGAGAAGAGAAGGAGAGATGCAGTGGAGAAGAGAAGGATCGAGAGAAGGATAGGGTTGCGGTGGGGAAGAGAAGGATCGAGAGAAAGATAAGGCGTACGTGGGCCGGCTGGTGCGATTTGGGCTGGACCGGATCATATGTGGTTTTTTCTTAAAACCGCATATGATACAATAGTTATTGCAGGCGGGTTTTTAAAAAACCATCTGTGATTATATTATAGACAGATTTTTTAAAACCGTCTACGATGAGTAGGTTATTATAGGTGGGTTTTTAAAAACTGTTTGTAATATCGGATTTTGTAATAACCGCTGTGAAGAGTCCTATTACAGATGATTTTTAATGAACTGCTTGTGGTTAAAGGTCTTGTATGATTCTTTCTGTAGTAGTGTGTAGTGTGTAATGTTCGACGATGATCCCTATACTTAAAGTTAAGGGTCTCTTTGGAATAAGGATTTCAGAAATACGGAAATAGAACAAATATAAGATCTAGATATCGTAGCTCGCTCAATCATACAGAATTAAAACATAGGGATTTGCAAAAATGGAGGTTTAGATGCTCGGGGGGAATTTTGTAGGAATTTGAAGAGAGATAGAAGCTCAATGTAAAAAGAAGATGAAATTTTGCATGAGGTCTACCTATCGATTGTGAGATTTTATGAATTTTTTAGGATTTCTACAACCTTATTCTTTTGTTCCAAAGGAATCTTATAGAAAAAAATCATGACTAGAATTCTTTAAAATTTCTACGAAAATCTTACGGTACAAAAGGCCCTAATGCATGTGAACGTTGTTGAAACCTTAGCTTTTAGAAGCTATATATCATTGATTAATCTTTATAGTTTTTAAAACCAAAAGCAAATTGTCTCAATCTATTTAATTAAGTTGAAAAGAGTTACTCAATTAATTAGAGAAAAAATTGGCTCAGACCACGACTACAACCTTCCCAAAGAGGACACCACTGGACAACTTAGCCACCAATATAGACTTAACACACATCTCCGAGAAGACTCGGCCGTCGAAGCAGCCGACAAACATCATCATCATCATCTATCACTCTCGATTCGGCGACTCTGACTTCACCGCAAATAGCCACTAACGAATTGATCACACACCAAGCCCGCGCCTGCCCCGTCAAATAGTCGACCCATGTGTCGAGGATAAGGCAACTCCGATTTTGGTGACGAGCGTTGTAGGAAAGTTAAAAGCCTTGCACCAACAGGCCCACCGTAGCAGCTGGAAAGCATTGTCTACCGAACCCCAACCCTTCGCGAGTCATCATTGCCGCCATGTCATCCCTCCCACGACATTGCGGCTTCCACTTCACCGCGTTAAGAGGAAATGATGCACCAGAGAAACCCAACAAACACGTTGAACGGTCAACGACAAAGACCATGCCACGACCCAACTCCGCTCGTCTCCATCATTGTTGCCGCACTGATCACAATGCCAAAGGATTCGGGGCCACCGCCTCGGCATCCAAGGAGGAAAACGACATAGAAACACCACCATCGTTCGATCCAGGGAGACCCAGATCTAATGTTTCCCCTTGGAGTTCAAACCCCAAGAAGAGGGGAAGAGTGCAACCCCACAGCCATACCTTCGAGGAGGTCACCATTTTTGACCAAGGCTAGAATTGAGTTTTCACCTGGGGTTTCCTCGGCCTCCTCCACCCCTACCGGCCAGCCATACCACACCATCCGCCACGAAGCACCACAGCAGCCCCCTCCCACTGCAGCCAAAGATCTTGAGCCACAGCAGCCCTAGCTCTGAGCCAGCAGCGCAGCCCGCCACCACCACCAACCGCAGTACACTCGCCCGGCCGCAACTAAGGCCAGATCTTGGAGCCGAGGCCCTAGAACCGGAGCCTAGGCCAGCAGTCCACGCGCCATTGCCGTCCTCCGCAGGCCCGCAGTCGAACGCCTAACGCCAACGCAGATGCTCAGCAAAGACCGCCATGCTCGTCACATCATGGTCTCCATGCTCGACTCCACCATTGCGCACCTCCACGCCTATTTCCACCGCGCGCCTCCTCGCCGGCCGCCGCTGCTCGCATCTGTGCCCAGTCGCCGCCTCGCATGACCACGCCAAGCTACTCCGCACACGTCAATTAGATGTTGGCGCTGCAACGGCGGTTGCCGCACCCTACTTCCGCACCCTCCACCCCGAGCGCAGGCCCATCCTCCACGCACCCGGCCAGCACGCAACCACACCTCACCCACCCGCTCACCACGCCTAGCCATGGAGACCCCGCCATCGTCATCCGCCACGCGGGCTTTGCCTTGCTGTGTCCTCCAGCGGTAGCGAAAGGGGAGGAGGAGAACAGAGGGGGCAGCGGCAACGGCTAGGGTTTGCACCTGAGCCACACAGGAGAGTGACGCAGGGTTTTTCCTTCTCATCTCGTTGTGGATTGAGATTATTGATTAATTCAGGTAGCCTCTCGTGATCAGTTCTCACCAAATGGATAGGAGCCAAGAGATTACACTATGCATGGCTTATTAAATTCTATTTTTTCCTCATAAGAACTGCATTTATGGACCCCTGGCATTCTACGTTACACTTGTCCAGGAGTTATATATGTAATGACACCGCTGACACCGACATGGGCCTTGGTGAAGAGGATGGGTAGTTTATCTTGGTCACTGTTTGCTCTACTCCAAGAAAATGATCGGTCGGCCAATGTCGTTTTTGCAGCTCTCATGTGTGCCCGTCCCTTTTTATTTTTGTTGACTTTGCTGCAAGAAAATAGGTACGTCATATGACGTGATGATCTTTCATTGTATTCTTGGGAAAAATGATCCTCGGTGTTAATTTGTAATTTCTTCTTTTTTAGGTTCTTATTAATTTGACCATATATGTACACTCTCCCTTTGAAGAAACAATCATATTTGCTTATCTAGTCAATTTTGTGGAGTGAAGATGGAAATATGAGATAAAATTAATGCACCACATAATATCACCTCTACGGCAAGCACCTATATCACATCTTCGCAAAAATATTTCCTGTTTCACGTAGCTGCAATGTAGTGCAACTCCATTCCTTTAATTTGATGTCATTTGAAATTGTTTTTCCACACCTGGCAAATTTGCTGTGCATAGCGTAAATCACTCAACTGCTATCTTGATCATGATAGCAGTTTAGTGATCTAGGACACTATTATTAAGCATCTCTCGGATTACATCAGAAGTTAATGTTTGCTATTCTAGTCGATCGATCGATCGTGACGGCATCACTCAGGTAGACGGTGATGGTCTGATGGACCCTCCCTAACCGGTGCATGTGGCGATCGACCATCATCAGCTACCATTGATCGCATGTTTTCACATATAGCCTAGGCGCGCCTGAGCATACTGAGCACTCCGACTCTATATATGTCCCTTTCCCCGACCAGGGAGGATCGCCGTTGCAGTCGCCGAATCCGATCTTGCCCTTGTTCTCTTCAGCGAAAGGCGCGGCACGAGACACATCTCTGGCGTCGAGAAATCCGTTTCCAGACGGATTGTTCGTCGATCGCTCAGTGACGGTGCGTCTCGTCGGTATCGGAGTTTGTCTAAACCCGTACGTTTGGAGACGGGTACGTGGAAATTCTCGGAGGGAATTTCCCCGACGAGCAAAGGTTTGAGCGAAAGGAACAAAAATGCACGGTACGGATCACTGTACATGCAGGAATTAATAGCCGGGGAATATTGTGACATGGTGATCGCGTGAATTGTGATGGTGATTACAAGGGCAGCGTGACGCGTTGTTGTTTTTCCTTAATGAAGTAGGAATATGATGGGCGCACCGTACTTGGACGGGGAAGTGTCACGGCAAAAATGGCTTTTTAGGTGGCCTGTGAAGTCCTGTTTTTTTCTTTTTGAGAGAGAGAACGTCTAAGCTTCATTAATCATCACATGTCCAATCTGATTGCAAAACACCAATCAGGATGGCCCGCGAGGTGCGGAGTCTCCCAGGCGTTAAAATCGTCAAAAATGCGGAGATCTTACATTTGTTGGTGTACCTATTACGTAAGTCCGGACAAGGACAAGCAGAATCAAAACGCCGCAACCAATCTTCGCATTTCAACCCAAACCCTAGTGGCAAGCTCCTCCCTGCCCGCCGGTCCCTCTCTCCTCCGATGGTTGATCCAAGGTTGAGAGGAGGGAGGAGGGGAGGGAGGAGGGTTGTGGATCCTTGTGTGGATGTGTAGTTTATGTCCTAGTTGGTTTTTTGTTCTATGTTCGAGTAGTGGCGGTGCCTAGAAGGTCGAGGAGGCGACGTGTGGAATAACGGTCTTTCGTTCCTTCCTCGTTCTAGCGATAAGCCCTTTGGCGTCACCAAGGAGCTTGTGAAGTTTAGTGCTCGCGCATTTGCGACGGTGGATCTCGCGTGCATTGGTATGTGGTTTGGGGTCTCTTCATCAGCCTTCTTGATCTAGATAAGAAGTGCCAGAGCTACTTCCTCACAAGGTTGGAGCGTTACTTCGACCGGCATGTTAACTGTCTTTCTGGTCTCAAGCCGGAGCAATCAACGGACTATGGGCCCTAGGCCTTGTGTAGAATTTCAACAGGTCGAGTTCACCGTCGCCTCCACCCCGGGGCAGTTGTACGGCGGCACGAAGGCATGGAGGAGCAGCCATCCTTAATGGTTAATTGATAAATACGTATGCTTTGTATAAAGTTTTCTTTTTAAAAAAGTTTGGACAAGAGCTGTATATTGGAGGTTTTTTTAGAAAAGGACCGGAGATCTTTTTACTTGTTCATTTTAAACATGGCCATTTTGTTTCATTCACGGGGATTGCTTGGGTATTGCAAAACTTCTTTTCAAAATGGAAAAGGGTCAAAAGATGGTACTGCTAATTTCTGCAGTACCCCCTATGTTGATTTATGTAGGGCGCAACTTGACCATCTTAAACTGAACTTTTAATCATAAATTTCCTGAACAATACTTTATCATAAATCATCATAATAGAAAAATATGTTGAACACGAGTCCATTAGACTTCTGTGTCATATAACCCAGTGTTCAACTAATTATCGGTCAAAGACCAACTGAGAGCAGTCAAACTGCGCCTCACGTAAACCAACAGAGCGAGTACTCCGGAGTCTGAAGAGTAGCACATGGCAAGTTGTACGGTCAGTCATTATCTGAACTCCGAGGACTGAAGAGTATTGAAGCGAGAATGCAATTAAGATACGTAGGCGGGTAGATCATCGGGCCAACCCGGATTGTTAGTTTTATAAAGTTATGATGCAATTAAATTCTCTAAGCCTACCTATTTAGATGTAGTTTCTATCACCTAGTCACGAACAAAGTATGATACAGGTTGTACTACTTTGCAAAAGCCTGTGTTATAGTAGAGTACTGATAGATCAATTCCAGGCTAGGCTTCCTTGAGGTATGTAAATAATTAAACGTGACTTCTACTGATGGTTCAGTTCCAGGCTAGAGTGCCCTGAGCAATTCTTGTACAGTTTGTACATCATTATTTGATAGGCTTTCACAGTAAAAGCCAACAAATGCATTGCTCTCAAGGCCTGAGAAAGATGCACGTTTTCTTCGACAGCGAGGGCGGCATAGATTAGTCGTCCTCAAGAGGAGGACAGCACCAAGCTGGTCGTTAGCGATCTCGTTTTCAGAATAACGACACTGCTGAGAGCAACATTTGGCCCCTACCTGCTGCTTAGAGGTTGCAATGGCAATACTGACCACAGTGTAGAAATTACAGTGACGAACACTGAACATCAGGGTGGGTGAAATCTGTTGAAATGTGATGACTACAACTCAATCCCGAAGGAAAATTTGCCACTGAATTCCTGTAGATCTATTTCCTGGATACAGCTTCAGTCTGAAGGTACCGCGACTAGACTGCAAAAGAATGGAAATTTTTATGGTATGCAAAAAATGGACGCCACATGAAGATGGAAGTCAGATGGAATCTGTAAGCATAGTAGATCGATGGGAAATTCAGGTGTCTGATCTGAAACCGATGGTGCCTGATGAGACTCTCAGGAAAGTAGGAAATGGACTTACTGCTCACCCCCATGGCTGTAACATCTATCTATCCCTTCTGCCTTTTGGTCTTCTTTTACTCTAGTGTGTTGAAATGGCTTAGCTCGGGAGACCCACATCTGTCTGGTCATTTTTTAGCTGAAATGGCTAGATCCACATGATTTCATGGCATATTCTCGACCGCAATTCTTCCTGTTGATTTAGTGTTGAAACCAGAGTTGTTGCATGAGCACACTAGTACACCACAAAGAATTTGAGACGTACAAGGCTGCAGCTATCTCTGGTTCTCTGCATGTGATGGGGAACAGTGTTTGAGCTCACGCTAAAATGGTTTCTCTAGTTCTGAATCAAATGAAGTCATGAAGTGACTAGTTTTGGATCAGGTTACCACACATTGGGCCTATCCATATGTTCTTTCTACAATCCTAGAAACTAGTATTGGATCGATCAACAGAAGCTGGACAGCCTAATGCTTGTATGCCACTGGAGCTGGAAGAAAGTAGCAACCGTTGCCAAAACGTCAAAGCTCTCACATATCACAAGAAATATCTTGTGAAATTACCAAATTACTACAGTAAATTTTGTCTTTACAAATGTGAGGAATTTTACAAGCATGCATGGGTTTATGTTTAAAAACAGGACCCGGCTACGGGGAATTGATGTGAAAATTATTGGATATACCAATCAATAACGAATGTATAGGCAACAAAAAATGATTTCCTTATAACAAAACTACGGCTATAATCTATGTTACAACAACCTGTGTGTGTCAAAATCCATATGATCCCCGCTTGGTCTTCCATAAGGGGCACTGAAGCCCAAACTATCAAATGGATTGTGCTCAGGACCAGCTCCTCCATCCGGCATTACAAAACCTGCCATTGGAGTGGAAGACCAACCCGGTGACATCACAGTTTCAGAACCAACAACAGTCAATGCGTTCTGTGGGGTGTTTGTCACGGGTCGCCTGTTTGCAGACATCGACTGCTGCTGCTGATTCTTGTGCGGGGGGCGACTTGGGCCGGAGACTCTCAATCTCTGGAGTTGTCACAACAAGGTGAGGGGCATCAGGTGGTGGATTTCGTCCACCGCTACCCTGCCATACTTTCCCATCCCTGTCCGTGAAGTTCTTGATATATGCCTGCAAGCATGCAAGTTCTTAGCAGGACTGATGGAAATCATGGAAAAGCTGCCTATCGAGCTCATGAAAATATGTGCCTGAACTGATATAGGACCTTCATACCTCTTCACTGAAGTTTGAAGAGGATAAACCTTTCCCAAGAGTAAGCCAACCTGGACGAAGATTATGGTCCTCACCAAAAAGTTCGAGGCGCCTCCTTCCAAGCGCAAAATGCTCAATGATCCTATACATGTCTTCAGGCTTTTCTGTTGAACGTGCATTAACAAAAAAATAAAATGCGTCAACACAATGACTCACTTATCGCCATGAATAAATAAACTATTGATGTGATTCTGCATGGAGAGAAAAGTAGCATATCACATATGCTCTGCACCTAACAGACGCATAAAAGAACAGGCACTACAATGAATGTTACTATTAATGTCCTCAAAAGCTCCAACGGGAACATACTTAAATGACATGCAAAAATGGCAAAGTTCCAGAGGTGTTACACAGGGTTACCGTATTGAACTAAAAGAACAGTGGCACACAGTTAGCTGAATATCTAAAAAGAACATGGAAAGAGCTTCACATTTTTTTCTATTTTTCATAAACTCAAAATCAATCCCCGTTTCAGCACTTGGTGTTTCCTATATTGTAAGTTTCTTCGTTACCATAATCATCCCTCCTTTACCCACCTCTCCCTGGGAAGTGGGAACTGGGAAGACATGACTTCTACGTAGCCACTCGACGGTTGACAACCCATTTGCTGGGCATGAACACAATGACCAACTATACCCTGTCAGATTTGTTAGAAAATGCTAGAATTGATGCTACAAAAAGGCCATGTCCCCTTCATCCTAGAAAAAATGCACGAGTTGCAGGGTTGAGGGTTCTGAAAGATTGTTCCACCACCCTGTTAGTGGCTAGCTCAAAGTTTGAAATTGCTGGGGACTGAGGTCGGTTTTTCCAGAGAAACATGGAAAATCAACTTTTGGAAGATTATTCAACGTTTTCATGGACAAGAACAGCATGAAACATTATGTTTGCAACAAATACACAACACATAAACTGCTTGAAAGCATAACTCAGGCTACCCAACAGTTTTCCATTTTCCGTAACCTGCTAGCTATTGACAGGTCAAAAACTACCTCCAGTTTTGAATGTGCACACCCATGTAGTCATGTCATGCCTAATTAGAATTGTATGATGGACGTAATGTCACAAGCAACTTGTCCAAAACACGAGTATGATGGTGATATGACTCATAACATTAGAACAAAAAAAGCGGGATAATGCTATACTTTACCCATTTTTTATTGGCAAGACATTCTTTTGGATTTTTGGTGAAACCTAAGCATTCCTTCATCTTAAACAGTGGTTGATACACTAAGACCTCTCACAATGCTCCAACTTGAACTGATGCTAATACATGCCACATAGACAAGAAGATGATGTGGCGGGGTAATTAAGAAGGAGGGAGATAGTTTTGATGTCTCCAGGAAGAACCGATGCTAAGCGCGCGGACCTATGCAAAACGCCTATGTGGCATCTATGTATTGGAGAGTTTAGTTGCTAAACAATTAAATGAAGGAAGTTTAGCTACAAAAAGCTAAGCACCTATGCATTGGGGAGTTTAGTTGCTAAATCCTTTCATGCACTTAGCACCTCATCTAACCACCTATGCATTGGGAGAGGCCTAACTGGCACTACTAAATTCATTAGGACATTAAAAGTTAAGAAAGCAAAACTTCTAGAAAATCTGACACTTCATTTTGCTATGGAATGATTTGACTTGGATAATTAGTTAGCTCTTGGATCCAAGGCCATCCATGATGTATGTGACCAAAATAAATAGGGAAATGTGGTTCCCTACCGTGTGAAAGGTTGTAAACAAGAACTGAAGGATAAAATCATGGTCCCAATGACGCAAATTGGATAATGCACAAAATACCCATGTTAACGCCAATAATCTATATAGTGTTTCATGGAACCATAATTCACCAAACACAACGGGGGCAATGTTTTCTAAGTTCACACAACCTAGAAAACATTGCCCCGTTGTGTTCTAAGTTCACACAACCTAGAAAAGTGCACTGTAAAACAGTCTGTTGTTCCCGGTCTCATGTGCGCGCCCACGCTCTTGCGACGCGCCGCTCCGGCGCCCGCAGCCATCAGCACCGCCGCCGCGCCGCCCCCAGCCCAGCCTCAGCCCTCCCCGCCCACGCCGCGGTTCCCGCCCGGCTTCTCCTCGCCAAGGTACGTGCAGGGGGATCTCGCCCTGCTGCTCTTCCCCCAACTGGGCAGCCCCGGCTCAGATCCTGCTTCCCCGACGAGAGACGCTGCCACCCCAGATTCGTCCTTTGTCCCGGACTCGCTCCCGGATGTGCCGGCTGCAGTTACTTCCTCTGATGCAGCAGGTCCCATCCGCAAGGTCTGCTTCGCCGCTCCTGTTGATCTGCTGGCTCCCACTCCCCTGCTGCCCATTCAAGGCGCGCTCAAGCCATGCCTCAAGACGGCATCCGCTGCGGTCTTCAATGCGGGGCAGCGTGCGGCGCGGGCGTCTGCATCCTCGAGCCCTGCGACGCTGCGCGACCAGGGACGCTCGGCTGCCAGCTCGGAGGAGGGCTGGACGCGGGTTAAGGCGCCGTACTGGTGGCGTTCCTCTCCCAGCTATCGGCATTCAAGACGGCGCTCCCACCTTCTTATTCCCCCACTGCCCACCGAGATTTCGTCAAGCGGCACAAGAGAACCTGCCATCGAAGTCTGGAGAGGGGCCACTGCAAGGTTGATTGTAGAGATCCTTACAAGTGCCTGATTTGTCGGCAGAGCGGACACCGTGCCCGCGAGTGCTCGGCCAGATCGTCGCCTCCAACCTCAACGCAAGCTCGACGCCCGTCTCCACCTCTCCTACCGCCTCCACCACCCCGTCCTGCAGCTTTGCCACCCCCTTCACCGAGTCAAGATCAGTTGGAGATGCCGCGCATCGGAGATCCGTCCCTGCGGCCGGAGGAGGGACATGTCGTCGTGGTCTCCACGCCGGAGATGGACGCCCTGGCGGCGGGCCTCTCCAATCTAGCAGCTGTCGTCTGGCTGGGCGGCAATCGCCCCTCGGTCAGCGCCGCTGTCATCAGGGATGCCATCGCGGCGCACTCAGGGATCGACCGCAGCCTCTTTCGGGTAGTGCACACTACCCGGAGGATTTCTTCGTGCGGTTCGATTTCCAGCACCACCGGGACACGGCGACGGCGCTTCCTGGGAGGTTCTGCGACAGCAGCAGAGACTACGGCAACCTCGACATCCACATCTCCAACTGGCGACTGAACGCGCACGCCGACGCCGTCCAGGCTCATCACCATGTCCACCTCTGCATCGAGAACATGCCTCTCAATGCCTGGGACGATGGCGTGGCTGCGCAGGTGCTTGGCCCGAACACTTTCCTACACTACTTTGACATCACAACACTCCGGCGCGAAGACGCAACCTCCCTCAACCTGTGGGCATGGTCGGCTGACCCCAACAAGATACCCAAGGTCCAACGCGTCACCTTCACCAGCAACCCCGTGGCTGTGGGTGGTGTGGGCTGCGCTCCCATTCCGGAAATTGGCCGGCAAGGTCTCCAGCGTCGTGTGCTGGTCCACCTCGACCTACAGGAAGACTTCACCCCGGACGCCACTGGACGGGTGCCGCGACACCCCCACACTCATCCCTTCACCTGGCGCCTTGGGGTGGTCGATGGTGAGGCCCGCTTGCGTGACCGGCAGGAGACGGTTGATCGGCCCCGCGATGATGGCGATCGTGATCGCCGCGATGGTGACCGCGACCGTGACAGAGAAGATAGGAGGGGCAGACGTGACGATCGGCAGGCATCTTCGTGGCGTGAGCGCCTCTTCCATAGCCGCTCCAGGGTGCCTGAACGGCGGGACGATGATCGAGGCCGTGGGGAGGAGCGACGACGTGACGACCGCGACAACCGTGGGCGTCGCGACGACGGACGCCGCCGTGGGCGTGAGCCCCAGGTGCCCGACGCCAGGAAGATCGACGCCATCCGTGTCCAGCGGCTCCCGGACGGCACAGTTATCCCCGCCTCTGGCAGGCGCTCGCGCAATCGCGCCCTGGACAGGAGAGACAGGACTGCGCGCCCCGGGGCCTTACCGGTGAGCCCCCTCAGCGTCGACACCCGTGGACGCTCACCGCCGCCTTCACCTCGCACCACGTCCTGCGACGTCATCGAGCTGGGAACCTCTCCGCCCGCTTCGTCCTGGCTTCGCAGGGCTGCGCCCTGCCTCGGTCTGCAGACCTCTCCGGTCGCTGACGCGGCTTCCGGGGCTGACACTCCAATCTCGCCACGGCCGGGACTCTGCTCCACCCCTTCCTGCTCGCCGCTGGGTGCGGCCTACTCCGTAATCCTGCGACCACCCACGCCTCGCTCGCCTCCGCACCATACTACCGCGATGCCCGAAGAGACGATTTCGCCCACGCCTCGCCCGCCTCCGCAGCACGCACCCGCGACGCCCGAAGAGGCGACTACGCCAATCTTCGTCCCGCGGCTTCCGCCGCTGCTGCCGACGCCAAGCTCCACGCCTCCGAGACCCCCAACAACAAGGCGAAAGACGTTGGCCTGCATTGCTGGATTCCGATGACCCGCTGCAGCCCTCGCCTGCGCGCCAAGAAGAGGGACATGCCCATCGCCGTCCTGGCTGAGAAGCTCCTCTGCCAGCGGCTGGGAATCGTCGATGAGGGCCAAACGATCACCGAAAACGCGATCAGCAAGTACATCGAGCTGTTTAAGGGCCAGCTTCCGGAGATTGCGATTGCGGCTCTCCGTGCCCTATTCAACCTCGACTGCGACCTCACAGCGGCGGTGGAAGATGCCCTGATGGCACATGGTGGGGGAAGACGGACCTGATCTGCAGGTCCAGGGGAGCGATGACGCCACGGTGACTGCATGATGCTGATGGCTCCTTCATCAACCTGATGTTGCTTAGTTTAAGATGATAGCTTATAACTGCTGCTCCTTGTTTTCTGCTTCTGTTCTGCCTGTTTGTAGCTGCTTCGGCTGGCTGCTGCTGCTCGTTTTGGCCTTGGCAAGGCTCCTGCTTCTTGCGTGTTGGCCTTGGCTTGTTTCGGCCTTGGCTGGGATTCTGATGTTTGTGTATTTGCACTGGATGTTGATCTGCTCCCACTGTTCGACTGATGTAAGGCTTGTTCCCAATGAACGATCACCAACTTAATATTCTGAACTGGAATGTTCGTGGCTTGAACTGTCCTAATCGTCATGCAACCGTTCATGAAACGATCGTCGCCACTCCCTGTGATATAGCCTGCCTCCAAGAGACCAAGCTCGCCGCTGTCGACACGTTTGTCGCTTCCTTCCTGGGAGGACAGAGGCTCAAAAGCTTTGCTGAGCGCCCAGCAATTGGAAACCAGAGGAGGCATTCTGCTCCTCTGGGATGAAGGTACTGTCAAGGTGGATGGTGTCCTGTGTGGCACTTTTTCCCTTAATGCTAATGTGACCATCCTAAGATCCAACATTTCCTTCAAGATCACGGTGGTGTATGGACCAACCAGGAGCAACTTAAAAGATGATTTTTACCAAGAGCTAATCAACCATAAGCCGGCGCAAGGAATCAAATGGCTCGTCTTAGGTGACTTTAATCAAATTTATCGCGCCCGTGACAAGAACCGTACCAATGTTGATCGCAACCGCATTGTCCGCTTTAGAAACACTCTCAACTCTTGCGAGCTCAAGGAGATTCACCTTCAAAACAGAAAATTTACATGGAGCAATGAACAAAGTGACCCAACTTTGAGCAAGTTAGATAGTTTCTTCTGTAACGAAGATTGGGACGTCGAGTTTGGCTCGCATATCCTTCATGCCCTTTCGTCATCGCTCTCCGATCACTGTCCGCTGCTCCTTACCGATGATAAGGGCCCCTCGCGGCCCAAGTCCTTTCGCTTTGAGAAACTATTGGACAAAGATGCCAAACTTCAAGATGGTTGTGCAAGATGCGTGGAATGAGAGGACGACCCACGTTGAGCCCTACCAGATTCTTTTCCACAAACTCAAAAGAACAAGCCAAAGGCTTCGTACGTGGAGTAGGACCATTCTTTCAAACCACAAAGTGCAGCTCCACATGGCCCTCGAGATCATCCTGAGACTGGACATTGCCCAAGAGGATAGAGCTTGAGCCCAGATGAGCAGGACATTCGGAGGAGACTCAAGAGAAAGGTGATCAGCTTGGCTGTTTTGGAGAGAACAAGAAAGAAGCAAAGCTCAAGAGTTACTAATCTCAAAGAGGGGGACGCTAACACTCGCTACTTCCATCTTCGGGTCAACCACCGTAGAAGGAAAAAACTTCATTCACCGCCTCAAGCATAATAATGGTTGGATTACCAACCATGAACAGAAGAAGGAAATTATTCAACGTCATTTCGTCAATGTTAGCAAAAAAGGCGCTCCTCGGGACAAAGACCTCAATTGGGGAAACATACCCACCTCCGACTGTGACCTCCAAGACCTTGGGACGAGCTTCACGGAGGAGGAGGCCAAGGCTGCCATCTTCGGCATGCCGGGTGACAAGGCTCCGGGACCCGACGGTTTCACGGGTGCTTTTTTCAAGGAATGTTGGGAAATAATCAAACCGGAGCTCATGAGCGTTATCAATCAATTCTCAAATCTACGCGTCTCCAACTTCCATTGGCTAAATTCGGCCAACATTGCCCTCATTCCGAAAAAGGACGGTGCCGAGGACATCTCAGACTTTAGGCCCATTAGCCTAATTCATGCCATTGCGAAAATCATTGCTAAAATGATGGCCACTCGCCTCGCGCCCCATATGTCCAAGCTTGTTTCCACCGCGCAAAGTGCCTTCATCAAAAAAAGAAGCATCCATGACAACTTTATGTATGTCCGCAACTTGACGAGGCGTTTCCACCGCAACAACACTCCGACGCTGCTATTCAAACTTGACATCAAAAAAGCCTTCGACTTGGTGAGATGGGACTACTTGTTGGACTTGCTCTGCCACCATGGTTTCCCGAGTCGCTTTCGAGAGTGGGTCTGTGCACTGCTCTCCTCGGCCTCGTCTCGGGTGTTGATTAACGGAGTGGCCGGAGATCCAATTTTCCATGGCCATGGCCTTCGGCAAGGAGATCCGCTCTCCCCGCTTCTCTTCGTTCTCGCCATTGACCCCCTACACCACATCCTCGCCAAGGCTACGTCGCAAGGTCGTCTCCACCCGCTTAGTGGGAGATCCCCACCTGTCCGTGCTTCTCTCTACGCCGACGATGCAGCCATTTTCATGGCTCCGATCAAAGAGGACATTCGCTTCTTGGCTGCCACCTTAACTTCCTTTGGGGAGGTCACCAGCCTCGTCACCAATTGCGCCAAGAGCTCGGTCGCGCCAATCCGTTGTGACAATATCAACCTCGACGACGTCCTGCAATCCTTCCCGGCTGTCCATGCTTCCTTCCCGATGAAGTACCTTGGGCTTCCCCTCTCGGTCACGAGACTTAAGAGGATCCATTTCCAACCCTTGGAGGACAAGATCGCTGGTAAGCTAGCTCCTTGGCAAGGTAAGCATGTCACCACGACAGGACGCATTGTTCTTGTGAAGGCCGTCCTCACTGCCATTGCCATTTATCACCTCACGCCACTTGTGTTACCGATGGAGGTGCTGAAGAAAATTGACAGCATTAGGCGTGCTTACCTTTGGGCGGGTTGTGACAAGGTCTCCGGCGGCAAATGCAAAGTTAACTGGGAGCTTGTCTGCAAGCCCAAATCTGCTGGCGGGTTGGGAATCCTTAATCTTCACAAGTTTGCCACTGCCCTCCGCCTCCGCTGGCTCTGGTTTGAGTGGGCCGACCCCCCTAAGCCGTGGCTCGGGCTGGGATCTCCGTTGTAATGACAATGACCGTGACATCTTTGCTGCTGCCACGACCGTGACCGTCGGGGACGGTTGCAAGGCGCTTTTTTGGGGATCTTCGTGGCTCGAGGGGATGAGGCCCATGGATATCGCTCCAAGGATCTTCGAGCTTTCGCACAAGAAGGGCTGCTCTGTGAGGAAGGCGTTGACGGATGACAATTGGGTCCGACACATTAATACGCAGCAGGGTCTCTCACTCATGGACGTCCAGGAGTTTGTCATGCTTTGGGAAAAGTTAGCTGGCGTCAACCTCGTCGATGGGGTTCAGGATAGGATCATGTGGAAATTCACTTCCAATGGGGAGTACTCGACGTCCACGGCCTACAAGGCGCAGTTCGCCGGCCTTACCTCCTCGGCCATGACATCTATTGTGTGGAAGGAATGGGCACCTCCCAAGTGCAAGTTCTTCGCTTGGCTTGTCATCCAAAACAGGATTTGGACGGCGGACAGATTACATCGTCGGGGTTGGCCAAATTGTGATCTTTGCCCACTTTATAAGCAGGTCCAGGAATCCGCCGCCCACCTTCTCTTCCATTGCCGCTACACAATCCGAGTTTGGATGGAGATCATAAATTGGCTTGGACTTCATGATATTTTGCCACGGGAATGGAGACACGCTACCTCGGTCAGAACTTGGTGGGCTGATACCGTCAGCAAGAGAAGCGGCCATAGAAGGGCCCTTGCCTCATTGATGATGCTTGTTTCGTGGGAGATTTGGAAGGAGCGCAACGCAAGGGTATTCCAAAACATTGCCTCTCCAACGATGGTCATTGTCACTAAGATCAAAGACGAGGCCCGGCTTTGGGCCATTGCGGGTGCGAAGCATTTGAGTAATGTAATGCCGCGAGAGTAATTTGTTGTTCCCCGCTTTGCGGGTTTATGTCTAAAACCTTCTCTCTTTATCAATGAAAATGGCAAGTCTTTTGCCTTGTTTCAAAAAAAAAGTGCACTGTAACAACAGAGTAGGAGATATGCCTGTTTCAGCAGACAGGGCTTCTGGTTAGGATTGATGTGTGGAGTATCAGAATACCGGCAGCAAAGAGTACACAAATCACAATTAACAGATGGAAAAAAAAATCCAAGCTAGAGTTAGTGACGATGTGCGGCTTCCAAGTGGAGCAGATTGTCATGGATGGCGGAATGCCCTAATTGGAGAAACTGGTTGAGAGAAATGGATAAGGAGTAAGATCGTGGGCCATCTATCTCGAATCGCTCTTGTGGTTACCACTAGGCTAGCAAACCGACCACTAATAGTGGCATGAGCTTATGAGTATATCTAAATACGAGTTCAGCTAGCATAAAAAGTGGGTGTATTTCCTCCCAACTGATCTACTGTCGATGAATAGCTTATAATTCAATAAGATTGCTTATTAGAATTTCAGGCACTTGGATCCTTGGTTCAACTTTAACATTGATTAACTACATAGGTCACCAAGAAAATGGAAGTGGCAACAAAATGGACAGCCCACTACAGGTCATCTATAAAGGAGCAAATTTATCCCACATATCAAATGAGATATGCCTAATATATTGTCATGTATATGCGGAATAGGGAAATATGCTCTTGGCGTGGTTCGTGCTTTGAGATTCACATATTTTTAATACGGTCTGGATTTAACTATTACTTAATTGTTAATTCATTTTCAATGTCTAGCATGCATAGAAATAAATTGGTACACGCTAAATATGGATTGGTTCATCACGGAGAGCACAATGTTGCATAGTGTAGAGATATAAAATATGTGAATCTCAAAGCACTAACTAACGGTGGATGGAGGGGGTTTCAATGCCCACTGGGGGTAGCAATTCCACACTCATACAGAATAATCACCTATTTGCTAGACCAAACAGTAACATTCACATCATGACAAAAACAAAAATAATAAAAAACTGGGCGCCGAATCAAGTGAAATTCTTCATTTGGTTGCCTGCCAAGACCATTGCGGGACCGCTGATAGGCTCGCCAGGAGGGGACTGCCACATGCGCCGACTTGCTTGCTTCGCGATCAGGAAATGGAGACAATGCGGCATCTACTGCTGGACTGCTCTTTTGCTAGCCAGATCTGGCATGAGGTCCTATTGTGGGTGTGATCAACTGGGCACATCCTGGCTGCCGGTGATGATTTCGTCAATTGCTGGAGGTCGACTGTCCAATCGGCGCCTGAGGCACAGCGAAAGGGCATTGCCTCCCTTATCCAGTTGGCAGCCTTGTGGATTTGGAAATGCCAAAATGCATGCATCTTTGAGGGTGAGCGACCAGCCGTCAACACCTCTACGACACGATCAAAATCGAGGCCAAAACTAGGGCGGCAGCTGGCGCAAAGGGGATTGGCCTTCTTCTGCCAAGGGTTTAAGCTTTAAGGCTCAATGTAACGGCTTGTGTGTTGTGTGGGGTGTGGCCTAGTCTTAGGGCCCGTTCGGAAGTGGTCCGGATCCGAGCTCCGTGAACTCCGCGCGTGGAGCCGGCCCAAACGGCCCAGATCCGCAGAGCTGGTTTCGGGAGCTGAGACGCTGCGTAGTGTAAAACCAAAAGCGGCCGAAATCGAGTTCCGCGGATCGGCAAAATCGGGAGTTGGCCGAATTTACGAAGTTCCTACCACCGCCAAGTGATGAATACCGTTTCGTCCCAAGCGAACGAGCCACCCGCGTGACCAATTCCCACGACGGCCCGACCCCTGGGAACCCTAGCCGCCAGCCGCGGCCGCACCAACGCCACCCGCCGCCGCACCAACGCCATCCCGCTGCCAGCCGTCACGTCGCTTCCCCGTGACCACACGCCGGTCCTCCGCCACTCCCTCGCCTCCCTCTGCTCAAGGCCGTCCCGTCTCGCGCCGCCGCCAGCATCTCCTGCTCTCTAGCCACCGCCCTCGCCTCACCTCTCTCCGGCCGTCGTTGCTGCGAAGGAAGAGGCCGCCGGAGCCAGGGACGACGACCTCCTCGAGCGGCTCAGTCCATTCGGCAACTTCCCCGACCTCTTCCCCAACAGTCGTCGAGGAGCTGGAGCAGCCTCCCGAACGCGTCGAGCTCTTCGTGAGAAGCCGGAATGCGGCGCGCAGAGCCGGATTTGGCGAGTTGGCGAAGCTGGGCGACTTCCGAACGGGGGCCTTAGGCTTGTATGTATAAACTCTTCATTCTATCAATGCATCATGACGCAAATCTTTTGTGTTATCTCAAAAAAGAAAAATAAATAATAAAAGCTGACATCAACCTAAGATGGCAAGTGAAAGCAACTGAAAGTACACATCAGGTGAAGAGAGCAAATTATTCATACAGGAATCAGAAGTGACATCCAATGAAACATAGCCTCAAAAGAGTATGGACATCAGCAGAAGTGCAAGTCAGTAGTTGGCAACCTCAATTTCAAATTCATAATCTCCTCGGGTGTCCAATACTCTATATCATCCGTGATACCTGGAGCGCGATGAACATATTCCTCCGATGGAGGATCTACAAGAATAACATCAAATTTTGTGCCAAAAAATTCTGGGGAAAGCACATGTTCCTTTAGGTCACAATTGTAATACATGGTGCTGAAGCTGAGTTAGAAACAATCTCATCTTTTCTCTGTATGAGTTCTCTAAGCTTAGGATAGTCCTCCACTACATTTGTAAGTTCCAGTTCTCTAATGAAATTCTGAAGTCGCATGCCAGTGTCGACAAAGTTCTATGAGTAATCATTTTGTTCACCCCTTGAAGATTTTCCAGCAGGCCCACTGTTCCGCTGTGGTGTCCAGCCTGCACTTGGTTTATCATGCATCATTTCACGACTTGGTGTAGCTATTGGGCTGAAACCAGATCCTGGTGCATTCATTGACGCTCCTGTTCCGGTGCCTGTTTGATTTAATTAAATGTTATGGCTTGGGCCAGCTCCCACACTGGTAGTGAACCTAGGCTCAGCTACTCGAGGGATAGGAAGTGCTGGAGGAAGGGTTCCCTCGCTACCCTAAACCGATGGGCTTCTCCTTCGCAGCATCGAGGTCCCCCTCCCAGAATCGACATACTTTGCCTGGCGTTAGCAAGCTCCGCTGGCATCGCCGTCGACGCGCTCCATCTTGGCAGACGTTGGGGGCCACGCTCCGTCTCGACGCCAAGGACAACACGTCGTCATAGCAGCAAGTACTAGGATACTAGAGTATTAGGATATTCCAAAAGGATCCTGGTAAAAGACCAGAATACCCCTGAGGATGTGTTGTGCCCGAAGGGCATAATTGTAATCTCGCACCCACCTCTCTCAACCCCTATAAATAGGACCCATAGGGGTAGAGAGGGGGATCTTTTTCAGATGCAAACCCTAATCCCGGAAATAAATGTGAGAGTTTTCACTTCGCCCAAACACGAGAGTTTCTATTTAGCCTCGACAGGAGTGTTTTACATTCCGCCTCGCCGGTCGCAGTAACGTGCGCTCCCCCTCGACGGACACTACACTTGCTTGTACTCCTTTGGTACTCCCGGAGGTCGACGTAACCGATCGGGAGTGCTTAAAGTACACTGCCTAGTCCTGAAGCTACGACAGTTGGCGCCATCTGTGGAATTTTTTATGTTGTTATTGGTGCGTGAGTGTACATTGTACCCGGATTCATTGTTACGAGTACCTACCCCTCAACAACAAAAACTAGCATCCGAGACGTTATTGAGAGCGGGCATATTGACATGAGGGCGTAGCCCAAAACTCGTGCGGTATGATCCCCATTCCGAGTGAAGTAGATATGTCTAGATACAGCTACAGAGGTTTACTCGCGTGGCCGTGGAGAGATGGTCTACGCCGTGGTGGAGCGTGCTTGACGCCACGGGTGAGATAAGGTTGTCCCGACACGGCGACGGAAACGTTGCTCACATGGCGGTGGGGGGATGGTCTACGTCGCGGTGGAGCGTGCTCGACGCCACGGGTGAGATAAGGTTGTCCCGACATGGCGACGGAGACGTTGCTCGCATGGCGGTGGGGGGATGGTCTACGCCGTAGTGGAGCGTGCTCGACGCCACAGGTGAGATGAGGTTGTCCCGACACGGCGACAAAGACGTTGCTCGCGTGGCGGTGAGGGGATGCTCTACGCCGCGGTGGAGCGTGCTCGATGCCGCGGCAGAGATAAGGTTGTCCCGACACGGCGACAGAGACGTTGCTCCCGTGGCGGTGAGGTGATGCCCTACGCCGTGGTGGAGCGTGCTCGACGCCGCGGCGGAGATAAGGTTGTCCTGACACGGTGATGGAGACGTTGCTCCCGTGGTGGTGAGGGGATGCTCTACGCTGCAGTGGAGCGTGCTCGACGCCGCGGGTGAGATAAGGTTGTCCCGACATGGCGACGGAGACATTACTCGCGTGGCGGTGAGGGGATGCTCTACGCCGCGGTGGAGCGTGCTTGACGCCGCGGGTGAGATAAGGTTGTTCCGACACGGCGACGGAGGCGTTGCTCCCGTAACATGGCCAGGGTCGGGAATCTTGCCCGCCTCGGCAAGCCGTCGGGAAGAGCCTCAAATCCGCAGTAGCGCGGCCAAGGTAGCCGGTGTGCGTCACCGAGGCCAACGTCTTGCCCCCCTTCTCGATCACGTTCTTCTCCGCCCCCGCGCCCGGCATCCCGTGCTTCAGCCCCGTAAGGTTGAGAGACAACACCTTTCTCGATAACATCAATCCTGACAATCAGCACGAACAAGCGGATAACAGTTCGTCAATAACAACGGCGAAGCAAAATACATAGAAAGTACGGCCCAAAAAGGTGTAAGAAGATAGGCAACCATCTTTCAACCAAAAACACGCGTCAGCCAATAGCGGTCGTGGTGTCAAGGTATCCCGCCCCGAGTTCAGGGGAGTTCAGGGGAGCTAGTGGAGACGACACGCCTGGTAAGGCTCCTCGAACCTACCAAGACCACGGACCTTGCTGAAGTGGTCATGGTGTTGCGGTAGCCCGCCCGGCGAGGCTCCAAGAACCCGCCCGCCCAGAGTTCGGGGGTGTTCAGGGGAGCTAGTGGAGACTACATGCCCAGGGAGACCCCTCGAACCTACCAAGACCACGGACCTCGTTGAGGCGGTCATGGTGTTGCGGTTAGCCCGCCCGGCGAGGACTCCAAGAACCCGCCCGCCCCGAGTTCGGGAGTGTTCGGGGGGAACTAGTGGAGACGACACGCCCGCCGAGGCTCCTCGAACCCACCAAGACATGGACCTCGTTGAAGCGGTCACGGTGTCACGATAACTCGCCCGGCGAGGCTCCAAGAACCGCCCAAAAAGAGTTCGGGGGTGTTCAGGGGAGCTAGTGGAGACGACACGCCCGGCGAGGCTCCTCGAACCCACCAAGAGCACGGACCTCGTCGAAGCAGTGACGGTGTCGCAGTAGCCCGCTCGGCAAGGCTCCAAGAACCCGCCCGCCCCGAGTTCAGGAGTGTTCGGGGGAGCTAGTGGAGACGACACGCCCGGCGAGGCTCCTCGAACCCACCAAGACACGGACCTCGTTGAAGCGGTCACGGTGTCGTGATAGCCCGCCCGGCGAGGCTCCAAGAACCCGCCCGTCCCGAGTTCGGGGGTGTTCGGGGGAGCTAGTGGAGACGACACGCCCGGCGAGGGCTCCTCGAACCCACCAAGACCACGGACCTCATCGAAGCGATCACGGTGTCGCGGTAGCCCGCCCGCCGAGGCTCCAAGAACCCGCCCGCCCCGAGTTCGGGGGTGTTCGGGGGAGCTAGTAGAGACGACACGCCCGGCGAGGCTCCTCGAACCCACCAAGAGCACGGACCTCGTCGAAGCAGTGATGGTGTCACGGTAGCTCGCCCAGCAAGGCTCCAAGAACCCGCCCACCCCGAGTTCAGGGGTGTTCGGGGGAGCTAGTGGAGACGACACGCCCGACGAGGCTCCTCGAACCCACCAAGACCACGAACCTCATTGAAGTGGTCACGGTGTCGCGGTAGCCCGTCCGGCGAGGCTCTAAGAACCCACCCGCCCCGAGTTCGGGGTGTGTTCGGGGGAGCTTGTGGAGACAACACGCCCGGCGAGACTCCTCGAACCTACCAAGACCACGGACCTCGTCGAAGCGGTCACGGTGTCGCGGTAGCTAGCCTGGCGAGGCTCCAAGAACCCGCCTGCCCCGAGTTCGAGGGTGTTCGGGGGAGCTAGTGGAGACAACACGCCCAGCGAGGCTCCTCAAACATGCCCGCAACCACTCAAGGAATCGTATCTCTACACGCCCAAATGCATCACGACGTAACGAGAAACAACGTCAGTTCGTGCGAGATAAACGCGTAACGATCGACATTTAAAACAACGGTCGCTATTCTATCTCTACTCTTTCACTGCCCTAACACAACAGCATCCATGTGTGGAGCATGCAATCGCCGTACCTATACCTCGTCTACCCCGTATAGCAGTTTTACATAACAAAAAGTGTTACAATAATCGGTCCACGATACAATCTGTCACATCGCACGCACCAACAATCACAGGCATATGAAGTAAATATGGGTATTTGAATAAGTGTTGCAACGGGCGAGAATGGTCACCCTTGGAGACCAGCGATGTTGATCGTGCGCCCGCTGCCGTCCTTGGGGGCTCGGGCGGAGGTCGCCCCCGACTCGGAGGCAGCGGTAAGACGGGCAGCGTCAGTGGTCATCAGGCGGCTACGCGAGATGTGCGCGGTTTAGAGATGGTCGCGGCGTGGTGGCGCACGAGGTCGCACCCCGCCCCCGCTGGCTCGTGTGGCGGCAGCCGCGGGTCCCCAAGGTGAGGCGGTGGAGGCGGCGGAGCGACGGCTCGCTGGGCCGGGCCGGCCCAGTGCTTGGGCCGAAGGCGGCGATGGCGAAGCAGCGGCGCGCTGGGTTGGGCTGATCCAGTGCTCGGGCCGAAGGCGGCGATGGCGAAACAGCAGGAGCGCTGGGCCGGGGCGGCCCGGTGCTCGGGCCAAAGGCGGCGACGGTGGAGCGGCGACACGCTGGGCCGGGCCGGCCCAGTGCTCAGGCGAGGGCGGCGACGGCGAAACGGCGGGAGCGCTGGGCTGGGGCGGCTCGGTGCTTGGGCCAAAGGCGGCGACGGCGACAGCGGCGCGCTGGGCCACGGCGGCTCGAGCTCGGGCCGGAGGCGACGGAGCGACGGCGCGCTGGGCTAGGCCGGCCCAGTGCTCGAGCCGAAGGCGGCGATGGCGACGGCGGCGCGTGCTCGGGCCGAAGGAGGCGGAGCGGCGCAAGCGGGGGAGGTGAAAGCGGCGCGATTGGGAGAGGCGAAGCGGCGGCGCGCCAAGCGGGAGAGGGAGCGGCGGCGCGAGCGGGGGAGGCGAAGTGACGGTGCGCCGAGCAGGAGCAGGAGTGGCGCGAGCGGAGGAGGCAAAGCGGCGGCGCACCGAGTGGAGGCGAAGCGGCGGCGCGCCGAGTGCGAGCGGGAGCGGCGCGAGCGGGGAGGCGAAGCAGCGGGAGGCGAAGCGGGGGGAGCCAAAGCGGTGGGAGCGGCGGGAGCGAGCGGTGGCAGGGGGAGCAGGGGAGATGGGCGTGTGGCGGCGGCGGAAGGGTTGGGGGGAGGGGCGTCGGTGGCAGGGGATGTATATCCCCCCACCCCCAACCGATTAACAAGGTGGGCCGCGGCCCATTTAGGTAGGAGAGGCGGTTCGGGCCAAAAAGAGAGAAAGAAGAAAGAAAGGGAAGGAAAAAAAAAGGAAGAAGGAAAGGGAAAAAGAAAATGAAGAAGAAAAGAGAAGAAAGAAAGGGAGGAAGAAGAGAAAGAAAAAAAAAGAGAAGAGAAAAAGAAAGAAGAGAAAAGAAAAAAAAAGAAAAAAAGGAGAAGGGAGTCATCGGTTCAGCCCGCATGCCAACCGTTTGGAATTGGTACGCCGACTCGAACGGGCGTCACTCGACCGCCCGAACCGGCAAGGGGCTACTGTTGGGGGAAGGGTCCCGTCGCTACCCTGAACCGACGGGCTTCTCCTTCGCAGCATCGCTGTCCCCCTTCCAGAATCGACATACTTTGCTTGGCGTCAGCAAGCTCCGCTGGCATCGCTGTCAACGTCGTCGACGCGCTCCATCTTTGCAGACGTTGGGGGCCACGCTCCGTCTCGACGCCAAGGACAACATGTCGTCATAGCAGTAAGTACTAGGATACTAGAGTATTAGGATATTCCATAAGGATCCTATTAAAAGACCAGAATACCCCTGAGGATGTGTTGTTGCCCGAAGGGCATAATTGTAATCTCACACCCACCTCTCTCAACCCCTATAAATAGGACCCATAGGTGTAGAGAGGGGGGATCTTTTTCAGATGCAAACCCTAGTCCCGGAAATAAATGCGAGAGTTTTCACTTCGCCCCAACACGAGAGTTTCTATTTAGCCTTGACGGGAGTGTTTTACATTCCGCCTCGCCGGTCACGGTAACGCGCGCTCCCCCTCGACGGACACTACACTTGCTCGTACTCCTTTGGTACTCCCGGAGGTCGACGTAACCGATCGGGGGTGCCTAAAGTACACTGCCTAGTCCTGAAGCTACGATAGGAAGATTGGGTGGAAGAGCAAGCGTATTCACATCGACACCCCCGTGCTCCAGGCCAAAGAAGAGGCCCTGGAAATGGTGGCATCAAAACACCAGGTCCAAGAGGACCAGGAGAATGAGACAAGTTTGGCCCCATCGGTTGTATGGGCCCTATTGGCAGACCAAGAGGTCCAAATGGTGGTGGCATCATGGGCACTGGAACTCCCCTCTCTAAGGGTCCCTTCCATTCGATCTTCCTCTTACCCCTCTAGAAGGTCTACCACCTTTTGGCCCCTGTTGAGGGATTGGAGAAATCATACTGCTGGTACCACTTTGACCTGCTCCTGAAATATTGGATGCCATTGCTCCTTTCAATCCTCCTCTCCCAGTTTGAGAATCAGTACGACCTTTGCTAGTATCCTGATCCATATTTTGTGTATCATCATACTATCTCTCCTGTAAATCCTCACCATTTCCATAATTTGTTTTGTTCTCCTCAGGTGGATCACTTGTTCCAGGCATTAAAACATGATGGGATCCCATGTCGGTTCTTCTCCCAGAACTAGAGCTCTCCCTTCCAAAATCAAGATGCCCGTTAGGCCGTATTTCTATTGAGTCAGAACTGTCATATCGATTCACATACAATGAAGGGCCTTTGCTGCTCTCACATCTGCCCCTTGAATCTTTTTTGTACCAAGACCGGCCATGGAAATTTCCACCATCTAATCTTTCCTGGCCATGCCTCCATTCTGTAATAGAATCATCATTTGCCTCCTTCGAATCTTGCCTCTGACGATTCTTCCAGTATTCTTTAGATCCTTCCAACTCTGTTTCTGTCCCTTCCTCTATATGAGTTATAATCTCCATGAGCATCCTCTCGTGTTTTATCCTTCATGCTTATGCTTCTTTTATTATCCGAGTCGAATGACCTCGATCACCTTCATCCTTCTCTTTGGGATACTTCCTATCATGTCTAGCTTCTTTGTTGCCTCCGTCCTTCAACAATGCACATCCGTCCTCATCTAAACAAGGCAACTTATCTTTTGTTTCCACGATATCGTTACTTCTTCTAATTTCATCAACAGAACCAGCTGGCCTCTCTTGGATCCTGCGATCTTTATCCTCTCTAACCACATGTGATCCAGTGTCACACCTTGGATCAACTGATCGTCTATCTTGATCATTCTTTCAACAGTAGCAGAGCATTTGCTCCTCTCATTGTCTTCCAAGCTTTCACCTAATTCACTCATGTAGTCATGAGCCTCTATTGCACTCATGTGCTTACTCTGATCAGAAGAGGACCTACCATCTCTTGTATCAGCTCTATCAGAACCAATTCCATCAGCTCTTCGGTTCATATAAGCCTCATCCACACTCTGGTGAGATTTTTCCTATCGGTCCCGGTGCCCTTGCTTCTCCTTGCTGATCTCTCTTCTCTCTGGACTCCATATATCCTTGTCCTGCTGTCTCTCATGCTGACCATCATATGGCCCCTCTTTCTTGCTTCTGCTTTTACTATGAGAAACATCATGACCAGAACTTCTGGAGCTAGATCTTCTTAAAGAGTCCCGATCGTCCTCATCCTCTCTTCTCCTCCTGCTGCTATCCCCTTCTCTATCCTTATACCCATAGACAATCTCCTCTCACCTCTCTCTTCAGAGCTTCTTCTTGGAACCTTGGACACCCGTGATTCTCTCCTTACATCGTAGTCACCCTCATCACCGCTGTAAGCCCGAGTTGAGCTTGAGACCGACTCCCTTCTGGAGTCATTCCTATCAGCAGACGATCTCCTCTTGCCGTCATCCAGTTCCTCATCTTCATCTGCACAGTTGTACTTCCTCGACTTGCCAGAACGGCTCCTTCTGCCATCAGCATCCTCGCTCTCTTCGCCTTCCTTCAACCCACCCCTTGCATCAACACTGTCCTCGACATCCCTCTTGCTGCGACCCCTACTAGATTCAGACCCTTCCATCACAAATGTTCGCTACAACATATATGCTTACATAATCAAAGCTTTTTCTCTGTATGTCCCTTGGAACGACCAAATTAACCGAACCGAGAATGCCACAGAAGGAAAGCCAAAATCTTCCTGTACTGAGGACACCTTTACTGGGTGATTTAACAACATCACCAATGGAAGAGCCAGTATCGAATGAAAGAGTGAGCATATAGATTGCTAGGAAAGTAGAAGAAAAGAACATCCTAAAATCGGCAACCCCTATTCCAAAAAAAACTCAACATCGAGCTGCTATGGTTTTAGCACCAAATAGAGAGATGACGAAGAATCAAAGCTAGTGAACTACCGGCCTCTGCTTGATTCGAGCAAGATTAAGCAAACAAGAAGTTGAAAGCTAGTGCGTTACCAATCTAGGTTAGGAGACAGGAATTCCTAGGAACGAGGGGGCCAGCACTGCTATACCTCAGGGGGCTTGCCGACACACTGAAGCTGCGGGCGGCTGTGCCTGCCCCGTGGGGGCGAGTGGCCGCGGCTGCTGGCGCTGGTCCGAGAGGGGGACCGCGGCGTGCGGGGTAAGGGAGAGCAGAGGGGGTGCGTGCGCCGGAGCGACGCGCGAGGGAGGGGTAGGAGGAGAGAGCTAGGGTTGGGAGGCGTGCGGCAGGATGGAACGGAACGGGACGGGACGGGCTGGCCTGGGCTGGACCTAGGGACCTGTGCGACCCGTAGCAGCCGCGTCTCTGAGCGAGGCCACGTTGCATCTGCGGCCCAACTAGAGTCCGCAACGGTTCTGTCCTTGCAGCGCACGAACACGGCAAGCAACTAGAAAAATATCGACCTGTTATACGTGCGTGTTTGGTTTCAAATCCAAAAGTCAAAAAATAATTACTTTTAAACCAAGCATCCAAGTTATAATTCGTTTGAACTGTTTTACTCCTTGTAACGAATTCTTCAAAACAAGACCATACCTGCAGATATGTTGGCCATATTTCCAAAAATAGAAAAAATAGCTTTTCGAAGATCACATTTAACAAAAAATAGTTTACGTCATATTTGAAATGAAAAATAAAACTCTTTCGTCGTGATATGTTTGGAATAGAAACAACACTACTTTTTCAAAAATATCCATATGGTTCGCTAGAATTGTTCCCAGTAGATCCAAAAAGTGTTCCGTATGAATAACAATTGATTTTATGAATATTTTATGTATAGGAATTTCTATAAATAGAAAATTAATTTTCAGAAATTACATTCAACAAGAAACATTTTTCTGAGAAAAAATTTCGGAATAAAGGTGACACTATTTTTTGAGGGAATGTTCATATACATCACGATAATAGTTCAGATAGTTCAAAAAAAATTATGTATGTTCACTTATTGTATGTTCACTTATTCACCTAACTTATGAAAAATGTTTTGTTACTCAAAGTAAAATGTTCCACTATTTTGTTTTAAAAATGTTACACTATTTTATAAAACAAAGTGTTACACTAGTTCGTGCAGAATGTTTTAGTAGGTTCACAATAATGTTCCACTAAATCAAAATCCTTTTCTAGATTTGATAAATTGAATATGTTGTGTTAACATTATTTTTTTTGTCAAGTAACCAAAAAGTCACTACTGGAACAAAATCATATGTATTGGCCGAACCCAAAAACTCTTTTAATGAAACATTTGCACTAAAATGACGCCAAACGAAAATCATGGAAGATACAGATATGTCTGTTGTGAACCACTCATCGTGAGGGAGACAGCAGTGAAAACAGATCATGGACTAGATACACGGTTTGGAAGAGAATGCATTAAAATAATTCAGATTTGATTAAGATAAAAAGAAGAAACAAAAAGTACTCATGGAACAACTTATAACTATTAGTGGCAAGAAAACTTAAGATTAACGGAAAAAATCGAAAGTGCATGTGAAAAAAATTCACAAAGATCACTGAAATATAAATATTAAATTAGCAAAAGTTAATTTAAAAAGCTAGGGCAGGTCGATACGTTTTGAAAGGCATGTACGGTTCAATACTAGTGAGTCCAACTAATAAAGAAACTAAAATAAAAAAGAACGAATTAATGAAGAAAAAATAAAAAAATAAAAATAGAGAAAATAATAGACGTTCAGCTAACTTGGTGGAGAAGAAAAAGAAATAATAAAGAAGGAAAAAGTCTAGTTTTAGTTCCTCAATTATTGCCAGAGTCTAATTTGCACCCTCAATTTTAAAATCAGTTAATGTGCACCATCAACTACTAATATGAGAGCAATTAACCCATCGCGGGCCGTTTGGGGGCGGTTTTTTCCAACGTGACACAACACATGGTTGTGGTTTTTATAAACGTGGCAACTCAGCCAAAAAAAGAATCCAAAAATTAAAAATTAGGAAAAAATTAGCGAAATTTTTAAAAACTGATAATTTTAAAATGAAGAGAATTCCAAAAAGTTGGAAAATTGAGAAAAATGTAAAATATTTAGGAAAAAGTTAGCAAATTGTTCAAAAATAGGGAGTTTTTTAAAATAAAATAAAATAAAATATTAAAAGGGAAAAAGTAGAAAATTAGAGAAAACTCACAAATAGTTTTAGAACATTCAAGAAATTTTTTTATTTTTATGAATATTTATAAATTATTTTGTGAGTATTTTTTGTAGATTTTTAGTAAATATTTTGTAATATTTATGATTTTTCTTAATTTTCTTATTTCCCATATTTTTATATAAATTTTTATATTTGAAAAATAATTTATTGGACACTTTGTCATGTTGGACTGCCATGTGTCGTGCCACGGTGGACAAAACTGCCCGCCAACAGCCTCGAGGGAACTGGGTGAGCCGAGACCAGAGACGAGGGTGAGTTCTGCGAGGTCCGTCGTGCTGCGCACCCATGTGCATGAAAATGTTAAGCCGCGTGGTGGGCTTGCAATCACACTTTACCGCTGGTTGACTGATTCTCCCCTCTCGCCATGGGCTTGAGGGCCAAGCTTCTGTGAGCATGAAGAAAGGGTGAAAATGAACCCTAGCCGCCAGTTAGCAAGACCACTATTTTTCTTTCTTTCTCGAAGGTGTTCCCATCGGTTCTCCTTGTCTTTGGTGTTCATTCGATGCTTGGAGGTAAGGAAACTCTGGATCAACGCCTAGCGTGTAGACTAGGTTTTTATCATGTTAGGGTTTTATATGTTCTTGACGGTGGGCATACCGACGGTGTAGACACGCCATATAGAATAAAAGTCTCCTGACTCCCCGTCCTGGTGTGGCCATCGTGCCTGTTGTCAAGGGGTTAGTGATGTTTTGGTTCCACGAATATGCCGAAGAGCTAATGGTGTTTTGGTCCCGTGGATAGATGGCTCTCGGTCCAGCAAATTGTCATCCGGTGCTTCAGTCTGACTTGGCGATGGTAGAAGCGAAGGTGGTGACATGTTTATTTTGGTCTTTGGTTCTCTTGCTTTGTCCTTTGGTGCTTTTTGATCTTCTTCTCCAGTGGTCCCGTGATGAAGTAGCGGTTGGCATCCTACTTTCAAAGGATATGTCATTGGCCACAGTATGTTCAGCGGTTTAAGTTCCTACCTCTTGAGGTGGGCAGCTCATATGGTTTTTTAAAATCTTTGAAGTTAGTTTAATTTGTGTAGGTTTGATCCTATATTGTTTATTCATCAGTGCTTGGAAGAACGCTGAGATGCAAAAAATTAGAGCTAGAGACAACTAGCTCAAGAAATATTGATGTAACTTTTATTTTTATCGGGCTATGTTACTCGTGTTTCGTTTAAATTTTTCCAAGCCGTTGTGCTGTATTCGATTAGTCAGTGAAGTCAGCTCGTTGCTAGGAAAATGATGGATTCGGCCGACATGAAACTGCCACCTTTCTCCTTGTTATCGTTGTTGCCATCTCGAGTTCCGTTGTTTTCTAGCAAGGTACAAAAGATGCCGTCTACAAGGCTCCCGTGGTTACAGGCACGATGAGCATAAAACAGTGCAATCATGCCGTCGTGTACTCCTGTGCCAAAGCTCGTCCTACCAACATGACTTATTTTCGCATTGATATAGGTAGAGACTCACATGCATGTGAATTTTGGCAGGCAAATTTAGTGACCGTGGGCTTAGATCCAAAAGGCTAAGTCCAAATTTGATCACTCCAAAGTTGCCAAAACACAACTAGTACTGGAATTTCGGAGGTGCGTGAACCCTTGATCAACCAAGCAGAAGCAATCCATCCATCAAAGCCCACGGCATTTATCTTAAGCGAGAAGCTACTACCTTGTTTATTCTTTGAAACGAATCCACAGATCTACAAGACAGACGGTGCGAAATGTACGCGATGCTGCAAATTCAATTGGTCAATTGAAGGAAACAACATTGGATAAGATACAAGTACACTTATTTACATGACATCCAAAGTTTTTTTCCCAGATTTTGAGGATCTGTTTGATTGCAAATTCTGCAACCAACATTGTATATGACGGGGTTGTGGAGATGGGTTCGAACTTGACTAAGGATCTGGATTGCCCAGTATATCCTCATCCCCGGAGTCGTCTTCATCTTCACTAAGCTCTTCATCACTAGACTTGTCTTCTGGGGTTATGCCAGCATCCTCTGGTTTGGCGTATTTTTCACAATATTCTGCAGAAAAAAAGGGGAAAGCAAGTTAGCTTCTAGTATCATGTCGGCGACAAAAAGAGGCATAGAAGTATTTGACCAACAAAAAAATGCTGCAATATGCATATCAAAATGAAACAAGAAATCTCCTCGAAAAAAAATGAAACAAGAAATCAAGAGTAAGAAAATGTTGCGAGTGCCCCATATGGGCACATATCTACATTTACAAGATATACACAAAATTTCATGATCTGGTACTGTTCAGAGAAATAACAAAAAAGTTAGCACAGCCCTGTGGTTTTGATCTAAAATTGCGGTGCAGCATTTCACGGTCCAGAACTGGGTGTTTATGTTGAGGGGTGATGTGGAAAGTTACTGTCAGTCCTTGGTGCTAGACAGAGATTTCTAGCCTACACAGGCATACTGCAAGCCTCTAATCACATGGTCATCAAAATCAGTAGTTTGCTACAGAGAAGGGTTAGATCAGAAAAATACCTACTGATCCCTTAGTGGTAATCAGCGGGAAAAGAACACCAGGGTCTCAGAAGCACTAGCAAGGCATTATTACATTAGGTGTTCAAGCAGGTTAAATCATTCAATTACGATGTTTTTCTTAGCATGAGAACTTTATATTGACCAACAGTCCAACACCACCAGTATAAACAGGTGCCATGGCAACCGGCAGCGACTGTATCATTGGCAATGCGCTTCCAGTCAGCTAGGGTGTGCATAGTCTTGTTTTGACAGGCCGAATACATTTTTTACCATCCAACCAAGCAGAACCTCGCTAGATGAGCTGGTTTAAACAGCAAGTTGTGGGTAGGACTGGTTTAGGCAAGTCATCATACATTCACCTGCCCATTTTAAAGTGCTCTGAAAAGCAATAGGCACTAGACAGGCAGCAGCAGGGCGCCTCGTGCCTAGTCCGCCTAGCAGACATTACAAAGACATTGCAAATTGAATTTTTCAACATAAATATATTAAAAATATTATAGGTTTCAGAAATAGAGTTGAAAAATTTTGCGAGAGAGCAAGCATCCATACTACATGATGCCCTATCTCCAATTCTTCAGAACGAGCAATTAAAATTATGCAGATGCAACTAAATAAGTACAAGACCCCTAGGACTGCTTAGGCGGCTCCAGCGTCTAGCCTGCCGACTATTGCAAAATCGAGGCACAGCCGCCTAGGCCGCATTTTAGAACACTTGACTTTTTGTGTATGTTCAATTTCCTAAGCCAATACACAAAATTACTTCAAACTATAGTATTAACAGGACAAACAAATAGCTAATGGCATAGTATCTAGGATGCGAATAAGAACTGCATGCATCCTTTAAATATAGTCCTAACTACAGATTAAGGCATCTACTGATGGGGTTCTCCAGCATTAGCATGCATCAATAGCAATCATTCACGTAATCTCATTTCACGTATGTTACTAAATTAGCAACTGCAAGAGTAGCACCAAGATCGAAGAACTAATCAATCCAATTAGATCTTCAACATGCTTACAAAACTATAAACAGATATATGCATGTTACAGACAAGGACTGGAAATATCAGCAGGAGAAAAAGAGAATATGCCTCAACACCATGCACAAAGAAACTAGAAAGCTCTAAAATGACAATTCCCCCAAAAATAGAGAGACAGAAGACCCAAAGACCCTTTCCGATTCAAACAAATCAGAACATACTTAACAATCTCAAGCTCCACACATCCGACCACCTCATATGCACCCAAAAGTCAAACAAAAGGGGACTACCAATGTAACAGAACAGACAAGAGACAAGACTTCTTCAATTCTGGATCAAGGCGAAGCAAGTCTCAGCATTGTCCACAGACAGCTAAGGAAAATTCATCAGTAGGGAATACCATGGTGTTGTCATATATCAACAGCAGACCACTGGAGGTCATGAGAGAGCCACCAGTAAGGGGACCAACAGGAGATCATCATACAATGTGCTAGAAAGGTGCATTGTAACTTTAAATTGACCAACCTCGAAATAGCGTGGTATTAATAATAATAACAAACTCTAATATGGCTTCTAGCAGCTTCAAGCAAATACATGATATGTTAAAAGATAACTTAAGTTTGATTGTCCTCTTTAATGCCAAGGTCAATACAGCGGTATATTTAGAAAACTTTAGCACAATCTTGAACAATCAATATCTCATGAATGTACATACAATGCCAATTTATTCTACATAGTCTATGTACCCTGAAAGCATCGAGCCTTTTTCTGAAAGCGCTAGCTAGGCAAGAGAAAATAGCCTCTTTCCTTTTCTTCTTCTTCTTCTTTTAGTTAAAACTACCTGTAGCTTTTTGGACCAGCAATCAAATTTTGGAAGTTGGATTTGATTTTAAATTTCTAGATGACTTCTCTAAATAGAGGAAAATCGTCAAATTTTAAGCCTGATAATTTATCAGTTTTATCCAAGAGTATGTCATTAATATGGTTGTAAAAGGTCTGGTATATCGAAATGCGCCACAGCATTTTTAGTTTCGTTCCGCAATGACAATAGTGCAAAAGAAGATATGAAACTGTGAAGCAGCGATAATGAAGTAAAGGAGTTACTGTGGTTGTTGATACAGCAGCAAAATGAGTTGACTACGCCAAAGCATTGTAACATTCCATCATCAAAATATTTAAAAACAAATTTTACTTCACAGGTAAGACCGAGTGCATATATATCCCTCGGACAAAGCGAGCACACAGAAGTATCAACATTCTATAATAGTTACACCAAAAGGCATGATCCTATGTTTTCGTGTAGAGAACTAAACAGAATAAATGTACCAAGGAAGACCATTGGATAATTATCTATTGGTAGCTGCCTAGCTAGTTAACTTAGATGCATGCCATATCAATGAAGGCAGTAAAATAAATTAAAATGTGTACACCACTCTTGCAAGGTTGCATGGCACATGAAAGGCATGAATCTGTAGCAAAATGCTGTGGGCAAGAATTAGATGATGAGATGTTTAAAACAAACAATAGGCCAAGACTCTAGGCTAGATATCAACGACAATTAGTGGGCACTGTTGAACCACATCACCTTTCACTTTTTGTTCATAAGCAGGGCGGTCACGCATCATCAGCGCAGCAGCCTCTCCATTTAATGGATCAGAAGGATTTGGATATAGTAAAAGTTGTGGAAGGAAGACTTCGAACACATTTACTAGATCTGCAACAATTCGCGGAAAAATCAAGATGAAGTTATAGAAGCTATAATAAGTAGTGAGTGCTCATACGAATAGTAAGCAGCGAGTGCTCACCAAACATTGGGCTCCACGTCTGGTTGATGACATCCAAACAGACCGAACCAGACCTACATTTTGCAGTCAAACAAAAAGTAGGTCAGAAACGTGTGAGTTTTTGAGCTCCAATTATACTAAACAAAAGAATTTGATGATCAAAATGCTCACATTTCGTCCACATTCGGGTGATAAATCTTATTAATGAAACCAATCGACGGGGACTTGTAAGGATACGCATCAGGCAATTCTACTCTAACTTTCCAGACGCCACCTTGATAGATACCTATCAAATTTAGAGCACATTCACAAATCATTAGAAAATATAGCTTCTCTTCCCATGCAACTGAAAAAAAAAGACTAAAATTCACTGAAACGAGAAGATGCTCCAGGTAAACTGAACAGCGAGCAATTCATCCAGCAGAAGCAAAAATAACCTAGAATCTTGAGCTAAACCACTAAATGCTACGGGGTGGCATATGATCAGCAGGGGAGATTCACAATTTTCGCCAAAGTTGCTCTGCCCTACATCTAGATCAGAAATCAGGAACAGGAACGCAGATCATCAGATCATGAGCGCAAGAAACAGGAAAAGACCGGATTTTGCGCAAGGATCGTACTTTCAGTAGGACCCCGGAATTCCACGAAGAATTCCTGCATCCCATCGTTCACCATCTCCACCTTGTAGTCGCTCATCATCCTGCAACAACAACAGCGAAGAAACCCGAAAATCCAGATTAGATTAAACAGAGCCACCAAGAAAAGAAATCAATCACTCGGTACGAGAAATAATTCCCAAGATCCTCACAGCTTCATGAGGTCCATCTCGCGGCGCTTGCTTGGGGAGGACATCTTGGGCGAAAAAGCGGAAATCTTTTCCGTTCTCTTCCGGAGACGCGTTTCTTGGGGATAAGGGAGGAGGCAAAGAAAAAAGAAAGGAGAAAGAGATTGAGCTGCTTGTGACGGTGCGTACGCCCTCCTCCTCCCCTGCACCTGCGCGAGATTTATTTATTTTTATTGCTGCAGCAGAGAGAGAGAGGCGGACAGGGAGGCGAGACAAGCACAGGGGAGGAAAGTGACAAAGCGAAAGAGAGGCAAATACTTCTTCTAGCCAATGGCCCAATGCAAAGCATGAGTACTCAGGGCCAGTTTGAGTAATTGATTTCTGTATTTAAAAGAGAAATAATATACGTAGTCCGATCTTTATTTTTTACAGGACGAGTTTTCGTTATATGAAAAAAGATGAAAAGATATTTCTATTATACAGAATTTGACTATAAAAACATCTTAGAAAACTATTTCATAGTGTAATTGTAATGTTGCATATAAGTTTGCACGGTAGCACCGATGCTTAGTCTTTCCCGTCCTAGTAGTAGCAAATGGGTATTGGCATGGATGTGGTTAGTAATCAAATTGACGCTTGCTCAAAGTTTTGCAAAGGCTACAAACTGAATATGCCATTCCTCATGTGGGCTCTAACTTCCGTGGGAGTCTACTGTCGCAATAAATACTCTCAGCTAACTATTACTCCCTCGGTCCACAAATGTAAGGCGTGCACGGAATTTAAGGGTTAACTTTGACCAAGAATTGAACCAATAATATTCAATTATATGACACAAAAGTGGTACCATTGGATTCATATTCAAACTTATTTTCAAATGATATCACTTTCGTGTTATATAACTTAATATTATTGTTTTAATTGTTGGCCAAAGTTGGATCTTAAATTCCGTGCACGCCTTACATTTGTGGACGGAGGGAGTACATAGGAAAAATACAATGCACTTTTATAAAGCCATGCAATACGAATTGAAGCCTTTATCATATCGTTAATTCACTCTGTTCTTCCCGTGAAGTGTCTAGATTTTGCCCTTTTCTGTTAAAGTTGTTTGTGTAAATTTCTTTGTGGAGTAGTTTTGGTTGTTTTTTGCTTTCCCTGCGGAGGTTGCATCCCTTTTCTCCTCTGGTGGGACACAAACGGACGGTGTTAGGCGACTCCAACCTGATTTATCCAGCTTGCGACAGTAACAATAGGAATCTCAAACTTTGGCTCATAGGTTAGTTCAGTCAAACTCTCGAAAACTGCCAGCTCAAGAAGATCAAGCTTCAAAATAGGAAGTTCACGTGGAGCAACAAGCGCAAAAACCCGACCCTTATCCACCTTGATAGGACCTTCTGCAATGCGATCTAGGACCTGGAGTTTGACAACCACATCCTCCATGCCTTGTCCACCTCGATGTCTGATCATTGCCCGCTTTTCTTTTCAAATCAGAGTGGTCCGAAAAAGGCAACATCCTTCAAATCAAAAACTTGTAGATCCAAATGCCAGGTTTTCTGGAGAAGGTCGTTCATGCCTAGAGTAAACCCATGACCTATGATCATTCGATCCACATCCTCAACCAGAGACTGAAGCTGACTGTCGGTCGCCTCCCTGCTTGGAGCAAATCGTTGTCCTCCCAGTTCAAGCTGCACCTCATCATGGCTCCTGACGTCATTTTCCACATTGATGTGGCGTCGGAAGAATGTCCCATTTTCCCCAGAGGAATTTGACCTCCGTGCTAGGCTCAAGCGCAGGACCATTACGTTAGCAGTCTTGGAGCGCTCCCGCAAACAGCAGGCTTCCCGAGCAAAAAATCTACGACACCATATTTTCCAGCTGAAAGTTAACTCCAAATGACGCAAAAGTCACGTTCAAAGGCTAAACACTTCTTCCGGATGGGTTATCTCGCACGGCGGTGAGGGAAATGTCATCCTACACCATTTTACGCAGTTCATGGGCAGGCCCGTTCAACAGTAGTTGGACTTCAACTGCGTGGTCCTAAACCCTCCTTTGGACAATCTGAGCGATCTTGATATCCCTTTCACTGAGGATGAAATCCTTTTGGCATTGGCCCAGATGCCAGATGACAAGGTTGCATGCCTGGATGGTTTGATCGGCGCTTTTTACCGCAGATATTGGGGTGTCATTGGATTTGATAAGCTTTGAACACATCCAACATTGCTCTAATCCCAAACAAAGAAGGGCAAAGTCAGTTAGGGACTTCCTCCCAATCACTCTTATCCACGAGGTCGTGAAAATCCTGTCCAAAGCCATGGCCATCAGACTGTGCTCTAGGATGAATGATCTCTTCTCTGACTGCAAGAGCACCTTCGTCAAATCTAGAAGCATACAAGACAACTTGATGTACATCCACAATGTGGCAAGGTGTTTCCACAAACAAAACGGCAACTCTCCTAGTCAAGTTGGAGATTTCTAAGACCTTCAACTCTGTTAGATGTGATTATCTACTGGATCTTCTCCAGCGCATGGGGTTTCCGGCAAGGTAGAGAGGATGGTTGTCCTTTTTCTCCATGGCCTCCTCAAATGTGCTCCTCAATGGAGTTCCAGGGCTAGATATTGCTCACGGTCATGGTCTGCGATTGGGTGACCCGCTTTTGCCGCTCCTCTTTATCCCGTCTTTCAGTCTGCTTCGGCGACTGCTACAACTTGCCACTGAGTCGGGACTCCTCCCGAACCTCCTAGGTCATTTGCCAAGCTACGAACCTCAATGTACATGAACGATGTAGTTGTGTGCTTGACGCCGACTAAGGATGATGTGCGGTCCCTTGCTCTCATTCTCCAAAGTTCTGGACTGGTCACTGAATTGGTCACCAACATAACAAAAGCTCAGTTGTTCTGATTCGATGCCAAGAAGTGGATATGGATGACATCCTATTACATTTTCAAGCGACTAGAGTGGACTTCCTGGTGAAGTACACTGGCCTCCCTCTCTCATTAGCTCGGTTCCGATGCGCTAATTTCCAGCATATCATCGACAAGGCAACAACCAAGCTAGCTTCCTGGCAAGGAAAGTTTCTCACGGCAACTGGCCAAGCGACTGTGGTCAAATCAGTCCTCACCTCGCTGCCAATCTTCTTTCTGACGGTGCTAAGGGTCAGCAAGGGGGCCTTAAATGATTTCAACAAGAAATGTCGTGTCTTTCTGTGGGCTCGGGGTGGCTCTCACGGGCGGACAGTTCAAGGTTAGCTAGCCTAGGGTCCTGCGGACAAAAATGTCTCGGTGGTCTGGGAGTTATCAGTTCGGAGATGTTTGCTAGAGCTTTGCAGCTGCGGTGGCTATGGCATGAATGGGTTTCTCTGCACAAGGTGTGGCTTGGTCTGGAAACTCCCTGTGAGGAGTCGAACGTGGATCTCTTTCTGGTGGCTAAGCAACAGGACGACTACCATATTCTGGCACTCGGTAGGGCTCGATGGCTCTAGACCTAAGGAACATAGCACCTACTCTCTTTTTTTTCGCTTGTTCCAAACGTAAAATGTAGGACCGCAACTAGGCAATGATGGAGGGCCACTGGATGCAAGATCTAAATCTCCTCCAATTCACACAATCGCACGTTACTTAATTCTTTCGACCGTGGAATCTCATCCAAGCCGTCAATCTTCATCCTAGTACCCCTGATAGCATTGAATGGACCAATACCACGAATGGCGAGTACACGGCGAGTTCAGCATAGAAGGTTCAATTCTTTGGGTCGATGCAATGGAACTTTGACAGATTTGTCTAGGACAAGTGGGTCCCTTCAATGTGTAGATTCTTCGCATGGCTGGAACTACAAAACCGCCTTTGGATTGATGAGCGGCTGGCTACTCGGGGATAGCCCCACCAGCTTAATCACTTGGGAGATTTGGAAAGAACGTAACACAGGTATCTTTGACAACTAATCAACCATGCCAATGACGTCTTCCGCACGGAACAGAGACGAGGGGAAGACTTGGTTGCTAGTGGCAATAAGAATCTAGCGCAAATCTTAACATAGTGTAACCCCTGGACCTTAGTCGCTTTTGTTTTCTAGGTCTCAGCCTGCCATGTTTTATCCTACTTTATCAATATAAAAGGTAGAACTCGTGCCTCTTCCTCTCAAAAGAGGAAAGGAAAAAGGAAAGGAGAGCAGTCTGGTTTGTGCCAAGCAAAACCGCCCAATCCACTTTGACAACAATGGCGGGGAAGTAGTGTTTATTTTCTTTTCACTGGACTCGATGCGTGTGCGGGGCAGGCCAGCAATGGAGGCATTTCTGAGGAGAAATTAAACAAGTAGAGGAGCCGTGTGCGTACGGGCCCGTCGGTAAGTCTATCTGACCTCTACGTCAGGTTCTCTAAGACCTTTCTAATTAAAAAGATTTTACTAACTTTGGATATTATCAATATCCGTGCTCTAACTTCGATGGTACGTTCCTCTCTGGTGAGTTTCAATATGGTTAGGGTACGGAGCCTCCAACCTTAATTTCGAGTAAACCGACGAGATTGGGACAAACGAATTAAACTTTGAGGTTAGAAGTAGGGGGTACCTCCATGTTCGTGAAAATGTATCTGGTGCACCAGGGTTTGTGATGCCATCTGTGCACTCGATCCCGGTAATTCCTTTTAGAAATTTTGAAAAGTTCTAGAAAAAATTGAGTACATTGAAAAAACATGCATATACCATATCGCAAAATTTTAAATCCAAATTTAAAACACAACTCCATAAAAAAAGACAAATTCGTCTATAAATAGTAGAGCTATATCACTGGATTTATCTTTTTTTTCTCAAGCTGTGTTTTGAATTTAGGTTTGAAATTTTTTATAACGGTAAATACATATTATGTTTATGTCCTCAAATCTTTAAAAAAAAATTGATACTATCTTGAAGGGGTAACTAAGGTTGGGTGCACCGGATGCACCATAAGCTCCAGTGCACGAGATACATTCTCCCACGATCATACCCATGATGCATGGCCTAGTTTCACTTGTCACTGAATTGTCTTGGCCGTTTGATATGGTGGGTTTGGGTGGCTGTAAAATTTCTCAAATTTGTTTGTGGATGAAAGGCATTCGTTTCATCCTCTCCCGACAATCAGGACGCCACAGTACCTAACAAAGGTACCATACTGAAAACCGTACACTATCTGTGAGGCAAGTATTGTTTGGGACGCTTGGAATTTCACAGGAAAGAATACCACTACCATTGGAAGCGATTTTTTTTTCCTGCAAAATACTTAGGCACCAGAGCGGGCATGAAACGGTGCAGATCGAATGCACAAATACTATGATTTGGTGCCTGTTCCATACTTTTCCATTGAAAGGCAGAGGATGTGAACCCTGTAAGCTGCTCATGCAGCTTCGACTACAGTGCCTCCATTTCCAATGTCTGCAACATGAGCGCCCATCACGATTCATAGCAAACTACATGGGAATTGCATCCAATTATCACAAAGTGGTACCCTCAAAAGTTTTTTTTAAATCACAAACTGGGCATTGCGGTAGTGTGAAGATGTTTCTTCACGACTTGCCTGGGTCGAGGATTCCACAAGGACCCCTTCAGGGCTTGTTTGAATAGACAGGGTCGACAATATATAGTAGAGGCTTGAGGACAGCAAGAGTGTACAACATAGGCTGACAAGTGAGAAACATCCACAGGAGAAAGTATCCCCAGCAATGAGATAGTAATCAGGTGCTTCAATGGTGCATTCTACACATCATACATTGTGACAAGAGCAACATGAACTGTCATTTCATCCAAGAAACTCAGAGTGGTCCTTTTTAAAGATAGCCTAAATGCCAACACAATTGCATTAATATTTGGGTCCATCAAGGTGCAATGAGCCACGGGTCTATTCACACAAAAAGACAAGTCTCAATGAGAACACCAGTTGAAGTCTACTAACCATCTCAAAGACCAATTGGTGAATATCAGCCTAAGCTATCTTCCTTAGAGCTCCAGGAAGAAGTTAACCTGGAGCTCCGGTGACTTGATAACCTAAGAACCCCTTTGATTTCTAGAGAAAGAAGCAGACATGGAGTTACCCTGACCACCACCTTGACGAAGCTGTAGGAAGCCAGGCTCGATTGAATCATCATCACTATCTACAGCATTTGGAGCGAGCCGATTCTGGTATGCTCTTCGTTGAAGCTGGAAAACATTGTGATAATAACTCACAATGCATTTTCTACCCTTGGAACTGAAGACAGCATACAGTTGGTTCCAGAAATTGTACTTGGATGAAGGCAGATTATTTTGGATAACGGCGTTGAATTTCTTTTCTTCATCCTTTCTCCATGTTAATGCTGCATCTTCACCAATGCGATCATACCCCATTGCATAAAATGCTGGGCCCAGTTCACGCTTCAGTTTGGTCCTTTTCTCTGTCACATGAAATCTAACACAAGCAACCGAACCTGGGAGTTGACAGTTGCACTTGTCTGGCCTGCCCTTACCAATAATACCAGCATCAAGGGTTTCATTACTTTCTGGAGGCAAAATAGATTTTCCCAGAAATCTCAATGCATGAGGATCGTCCTCAGGTAATGAAGGCTTCCCAGTCCATTCTGGAACATCTGCTTGACCACAAGGCCGAACTCGTGCATGAGAAATCCTGTCACTGCTCCCACCTGCAGACAGTTGATCATCCCATCCATCGTACTGTGCCTGCTCCTCAGTTGTAACTCCACTCTGCATGAACAAAGAGTAATCTTTTATACCTTTTTCAGAGTATCTCCTTAACAGGAATAGTCATTGTCACATAAGAGATAAGATTAAATAGAAGAAAAATGTAGCTCAGCATGCATGACAAGCACTTTTAAGTTCTCTGATGATCGCATGTGTGGTCTCTAAGCAGAGATTGAGAAGCTCAGGCAGCTAAACAAACTGGAAGGGCATTTATAAGCCAACAAAATTATATGTGGTGTCAACTGCTTGATGACGACCTGTTGGCAGCATATATCAAGTGGTGTAGCACAACAAAACAATTTTTAAACAGAGTGTTGACATCCTACAACTACAGGAAGCACAATATAACATAGGACCTCTGATAAGGTCCGTAAGGATTTAGAGTGGATCATATGGCTGAGGAAATATTTACCAAATCCACCCACACTACACTGTTTGAAGAAAGATTTTCTTACACTTTGTTTGTGCTAACTTAATCTTATGAACATTACCAAGATAAGCTTAAACTTAGGATCATTCCCAGAATAAACTCTATTTGCATCAACAACAAGTAATGATCATATCAGAAGTATGTAAAAGCCTAAAACAGTAATAAGTAAACTAAGAGGGTGTTTGGTTGGGCTGTGGCTTATTTAAAAGCAGCTGTCGACTGTCTGCTGTGAGAAAACTACTGCCGGCTGTCTGTTATGGGAATGTTGATTTTCAGTTGTTTTATTTGAATGAAAAATATGGATAATTAGTTGTCAACTACAGGAGCAATCTCAGCACAGCATCCCCCAAAAGCCAAGAAAGCATCTCAAAAGGTGCTTTTGTTTTGTACACTAGTTTTGGCTTATAAATAGGGAAAGCAGCTTTTAAATATTTGGTGTTTGGTTGGGCTTTTGGCTTATAAGCAGAGAAAGCAACAGCAAAAGCCTAACCAAACATCCCCTAAAGTTGCCACTTTACAAATATGCATCCACTGCCATACTTACATTCTGAAAACTTTTCAGGTATGTAACAATACCTCATCCTTATGTTAACCAGGTTTTCAAATGTCATAATTATTTTGGTAGCAAACCAAGCAAGCCTTACAACTATACAGATGTACATCATGTTGAGACGTTTCTAGTAACATGCTAATATACCAAGTTCACACGTGGAAGCTATGGACCCTGAAACGCAAGTTGTATCTGTTGTTAGCCATGCACAGTTTAAGTAGTTATCAATAAAAATAATCTCAACTATGCAAGACTAACCGCACCAATAGTCTAAAATGTCAGGAACGAGTTAGAGACATAGTTTTATGCTTTGCCGAGAAGTCTAGCATGTGTAGGTTGACAGATTCACAAACCCGAATATGTAAGGAAGCTGACGAGCATGAAGCCCTCAGAAGCCACACTGAGAGCCAACTCAGATCCTTGGTGAATAGTATGGGTCGGAGCAAAATTATTGGAACTAAAAGGTGGTGAGCTCTTGCGCGGACTGAAGTCGGAGGAAGCTGTCGAGGATGCTACAAGCGATACTGCAATACTGACATGTAAATCGTTTGTCTAACTTCGCTATAAGGGTGAAATACTAATCAAATTATATTAGTTAGTTCCCTATGAAATTCCCTTAGAATAGTTGGTGCCCGTTCAAGTTTTACCAATTAAAGCAAACAATTAGAGGCATTGGTGGTGCACCACCATCGGTCTTCTCTAACTGTGAATTGCTAAGATGGTGCGGTTGCCTCAATGAACTGAACCTCAGAATCCGTAGCTGCAAGTATGCCATCTTTGGTAAGCAGAGCTTGTCATGTGGAATGAACCGAAAGCTGGATTGTAGCAAAAAGCTATGTTGCATCGATACTTTTCAAACATGTCATATTCTGCAGGCATAAGCAGGGACACATGGGGGATACGCATATTCCCTTTTCTCAATTTTAAAATATAGAAAAAAAGGATATGCCGGGATACTCCAGGGATACTTATAGCCCAAAACATCACAAATGAAAGCCCGTTCTAAGGCCCAATTAGGTGGGAACCCTAGAAAGACTAGCACAGCAAGTCAGCAAGTACAAGTCAAGCATTAAGTTTTCTAGTCCTTGGTAGCTAAGCTTTGTAAATTTATTTATGGAACTTGATTCTTCTAGCTGTAGTTAAGCAGTTAAGCTAAGCTGGCAGTTGCTACTTGCTACTTTGCTGATTTCTAGTTAAGCTGTTATTCACTGGCTGTCAGAATGCTAGTTGCATGCAGTAAGGTTAAGGCATGCTGTATTTTTTCTTTAAATACATATATACTCGTTGTAACCCTGTATACTTTTTTTAGAAAATGCAATATCCATATCCCCGTAGCCGTGTCCCCGTATCATGCGACATAGGCACCAAGTTGTGCGCTAACATAGAACCCACAGAGGGTGATGCCCAATTAAGGCAATAGGGCAATGCTCAATAAATTAAATGTAACAACACACCCCCGAGAACAATTAGCCCCCCAAAAAGGATGGCTCCAAAGTGCGCAATCAACAACCGACCATTTGGGCAAGTGTTGTGCCTCTGTGAATAGGAGATCCATCACTACACATGAGCAGTGACAGTTGTCCCACCCCAACACTCACCAGCGGTGTTATAAAAGGTGGGGCTTAGTGTGCCTAGGCACTAGGCACCACCCTCCCGCCTTGCCCGGCGGCCTAGCCTCGACTAGGCACTAAGAGCCACCTTGTCACCCGCCTAGCATTCATCGTCATGTTTGGAACATAGTTATTGGACTTCTCTAAATAGCACTAGTCACAAGTTGCATAGTCCATCTAGGTTATTTGGAGCATATAGAGGCAAATTTTAATTCTTACAACCTTTAATCTGTTACTTCAATTGTATTTAGCATTAATCATATACCATCATCAGTCTTTTCAAGTGTGTAGAAAAAACATAGTGATGAAATATTTTATAAGGAGTTGTGCGGTTCATCAGGCAGCAAATGCTCAATGGTCAATTTTGAAGTAGAAACTTGTATTAAACTACTTCGTGTTGCGCATGTCTCGAGTCTTGGATAAAAGATTCAAAATGGAAAACGACTAGTATACGCAACAAAAGGATTATTTGACAACCTAAACTGTATTTGAGCACGATTAAACAACGTGCGCTATAATAGGTCACTACAATGCGCAACTCAAAGCACTACAAGATCCACTACATAGCAAGCCAATAGACCTTGCCATCTATAACATCCAACTTTCTCTAATAGTTATACCATAAAGGAACAGGCCCATTTTACGCACCCCCCTCCAACTCTAACCGAAATCTAAATAACAACCTCAACTCCAAAGCCTATGAAAACACCAAGCTCGCCCAAAACTACCATGACTTTGGTTCATGTGGCATTTATATGTGCATGTTTCTCTAACATCGCAACCATGTGTGCATCCATATCAACGTTCTGAACATCCTTGTTCTTCTACCCTATGATGCCACATCAACATTGACTTGCCACATAAGACAAAACTAGTGATGGGATCACCAACATAGCGAAAACCAGTAATGAAACCATACTAGGTGTGGAAGGAATGGATACTCTAGTTTCACTAATAGGCAAGTTCGTATTGATGTGCCTCCTAAGGAAGAAGAATGATGGGATGTTGATATGAATGCATGTTGGCTACCATGCCAACCTAACATGTACGTAGAGATGCCACATTAACCAAAACCATGTTGTTGTAGGAAGAACGGGGGTGTTTGACCGGTTTTAAGAGCTGGAGGTTTTAAGGCAAACGGTTTTGAAGTTGATGATGTTTTTCTTCGACATGGGCTAGATCCTAAATACAATTAGAAGGTGGGGTGAGCGCTCACCACATATCACTATTCGGAGCAATACTCATGACCACTATAATTAACCCAAAGCCTCTAAAAATGAATCGACACTCCAATGAAGCAAAAAGCATTTAATCAAGCGGCCCTAGGCCGAGTCCCATATAATTTGATATCATAAAAAGTTCCTCTTATCAAAGGAAGCCTCAAATTGAACAATTCTTTTCATGTCAAAGTCACCACCACTGCAAACTCTTATTTTCATCTCTATAATGGGCAAATGTCACGTCGAAACCACCCTCCCCGTGTAAACTTCATGGAAACCACATGTAGAAGTTTTAAGAAATCTAAAAATATACATGTAGGGGAGGTGATATTCCATATATCTGTTCAATTTCAAGATCAAACTCAGTCGTATTTGGAAGATATAAAATTGACAAGCTGGAATGAATGCGATGAATAGTGAAAAAACACTATTCATGCTGAATTTGTCTTTCATATCTTCGGTTGAAATTGAGTCTGATCTTAAACTTTTACATGTTTATAGAATATCACCTCCCCCTCACTTTTTGATATTTTTTGAAACTTCTATTCTAATCCCTGACTTTTCTTGGCAATCCATCTTTTCAACTATAATGGCTTATAAACCAACATTAGTTCATAACGAGCTAAATACCACATGAAGGAGGTTGTATCATAGTGTCTTGAAGGGGAGGGGCATAAGTAGATAGAAGCATTATAGGTTGGGGCAAATTCTACTTCGTTCATTCTTGCTTACCTCTCAAGCATAAGCTCTTGCCTTAAAGAGAGAACTACTCCTAACACTTCCATCCATGAGACCATGTAACACTTGCTCGCGGGTTGCCCGTGCTAGCGTCAAACATGGCAAGAAGTGCTCTCGTGGATTCATCCCACAACACCAATCCCGAACGACAGGGAAGAATTCACCGAGTGGTGGTGGTCATCTTAGAATGCACCGTGATAGAGAGGGAGGGCGTGGCCTCAATGATCATGTCACGACATGGTGGATGTGAAAACACCGCAATGGGTGCCTCTTCAGCGGCCACCAGCCAAATTTTCAAGCGCCTAGTGCATACATTAAAGGATGAAGCATGCGCATGGGGGGCTCACGGGCATAGCCAGCTTGCGCCTTCAATGCGAATCGGTTGTGCGTTCTCAAGTCAATTGTACCCAGTGTGGCCTCTAGGCCAATTTTGTACCTTAAACTCGTTCTATCTATGAAGGCAATGATCCAGAGATCTTTTGTGCATTCTCAAAAAAATAATTCCATCCAACAAAGGAAAGTCATGGTGAGTGGCTCCGTTACTGAGTAGATGTGAGCAAGTAAGGGTAAATACCACACAAAGGAGGTAGAACGGCAGAGATCTAAAGGGGCGGGGCAAACAGAGAGAGTAGGCTATAGGCTAGGAAGAATTCTACTTCATTCTTTCTTGCTTACCTCTCAAGCGTATGCTTTTTCCCTTAGATGAAGAACAGCTTCTAACAATTCCATCTAAGATATCAAATAACTAGGAAAGAAATCAATCTAGAAAAAATGGAAAGAGATAATTATGCAGCTACCAAGAAACCCTTGGTCCCAGGGATTTGTTGAGCCAATTGCCATAACAATATGTCAGGAATGATCCATTTATTTTGAGGCTTTAGGTTAGATAAACTAATTTATAGCAAACTACGGCCCCCTTAGGAACAGCTTAGGCTTGTGTATAAGCCAGTTGTCTAGATAAGCCTTCTATAAGTTGCAGCAGAAATAAGCCCGTCATATTTGTAGCTGCTTGTTAGGAACGGCTTATGAATTTGAGTTTATTGTCCATGGTGAAGGGGCCAAAGTCTTAAATACCCCTGGACTCGTTTGTTCGTTGTTTAGTAGATGGAAATGTCGTTTTGATGAGTTTATTTGCATAGGTTCTTGTAGACAACACTCACAATCATGTTAGCAAATGACATAACTATGCATGAGCATTAACATATTTTCAAATAACGGACCTACACAAGGGTATCAGCATGGCATTGAGACTAATTGCATGTTTTCATCTATCTACTTCAAGACAAACTTTAACTTCAGTAAGCAACTAGACGAATCCATGAAAAATGAATTGTTCACTGCACAATCCATGACCTAAATAGCAACCACATTCCACAATCTTTTAGAAATAACAATGGTTCTACACGTGAACAACAATTATCCCAAATTTGCAATGAAAATTAACACTTCGATACACACAAAAAATGCAATCAGATCTCTTGAACAGTCAGCACCATCTCTGCTATGGAAGAAGCACAAACAAATCTCAGATCCGCACACGCATGAACTGGAGCGGAGGGGCGTCCGGGAAGAGCTCGATGTCAACTAGAGTAAAGGAGAGAGTGGAGGGGCGTCGGGGAGGAGCCCACCGACGACCTGGGACGACCCTGGAGGGGGACCTGGTCCAAGGCGGAGCAGCGGCGTCCTGGGGATGAGGGTGTTCCGGGGTGCGGCGGCCTGGGGGTGGGCTAGTCCAAGGCAGCGGTGGCCTAGGGGCGGGCTGGTCCGGGGCGGCAGGAAGTGACCGGCATCGGGGTGGAGGCTACCTGGGGATAGAGGGAGGACAAAGGGAGGGGCTCGACGACAGGAGGGAGGGCTCGACATGGGGAGGAAGGGACGGCGAAGGGAAGTTAGGACAGCGGAGGAGACCCTTGCGTGCCGCCTCTCGGCTCACGATGGGGGTAGGAGGAGAAATGATTCGGGTGGGAGGAGAGGATGGGGGTGAGAGGAGAGGGAAAAATGAAGTTATTGGGGGTTATATATTGGGTGGTAGTTTTGTTATAATTTCAGTGAACTTCTGGAGTATTGGGTAAAGTAGGGAGGTGGGACACAATGAGAAGATCGGGAAGCCTTGAAAACCTGCTATCAACATGAATTGGGGTGGGTTTAACCCAAAAGCCCAGCATAAGGTAGGCCTTAGGGATAGCTTATGGCTTATTTGGACCTATAAGACCCCCATAAGCCATTTAAGAGATTCCTAAGAGGGCCTACATAACCTATTAGTTATTTCATTACAACAACATTGCTTTGTGAACGGATGAGCTATGATAAGGGCAAGGGATGTTGTGCATTATCTAAGTTGTGATGTGACATGATAACACAAACCATTCACTCAATCATATAATGGATAGCACGGAAGATGCAATTGTACAAATTACTTACAAGCAATATGGCTTACAAGTTACAAATAGGCACAACCAAACTAGAAGTACAACTTTCTTTAGTTGAATAATCCCATAGGCTTACTCAAATTTAGAAACGAGAGTACTTACCGTCATGTGTATATATTGAGCAGAAGAGAGCATAATCAAGGTTAATAGTGCAAGCATCAACCCATAGGGACCTAGTAAAGAGCTGCCATTTTTTGCACCATTAAAAGAAATAACTTAGGCCCAAGCCTTTTTAACTTTACTTATTAGCCGCTAATGGTAGCCAACAGTAATCACCAATGATCCCCTAAAGTTCATACAAATATAAGTCTGATGTACTACTTCGCCGTGTATAACTCAATCAGTTGAATTCTTTTCTCTAAAAAATAGCTACTATTGCTTTACCCTGTTATTATGATAATTATATATTATACATGGAAAATGTTGTGTTTTTCTTTTCACCAAAAGCAGATGGGTCACAGCTACAGTGAACCAGAAGTAGACGCATGTTCAAAGATGAAAGGGGACTCCTTTGACGGGAAATAAACAGATAAAGTTAGCAAGAATTAGAAAGAATAGAGCCATAGCAGCCACAACCAATTCTCTGCAAAAGCATTTCATTTTCCTTGAACTAGATCAGCATGAGGGTGGCAAAAGAACAGTGATAATGCTCTAACATGATCCGTTCCAGCATCACGCATTCCTCGTGATGATCCTCAGTAAAGCATCTGAACAACTCTATTTGCTTCCGTTTACATGAACGATAGCACTTCTGTACAGGTAAATCTAAGGACCAACAGCTATAATTGAACAAAATTAAAAGGATAACCAAATCCTGAATCTAGATCCACAATGGCACAATTTAATGAACACAATCATAGAATTCATCTATCACATTTAAACATCAAAACTATGTGGCAAGGAATTACCTGCGGCGAGGCAGTCCTACAGGGCATTTTGCTGCAATCATTATTTGCAAACATCTGGCGCCTGAGCATAAGCGTCAAGGAGAAGTGGCTGTCGGGATTCTTCCCGACGATCCAGTGTTCACCTGGGCTCTTCGCCACAAGGTGGACCCAGTTAAGCATATCCACAAGCACCTCCCTCTTCCGCTTCAGATGCGCTGATCCGGCGCTCGCGTGGTCCTTGGGTGGCGACAGGAACTTGTCCTTCTTCATGCTCGAGCGGTGGGCCGCATTGCCACTGCTCCCGACCACCTCTTCCTGCTTTCCTGGCTTGCGGATGCGCTGCTCCAGGAGGGAGAGGTACTTAGCGTACACCAGCTTGAGGGCCGCGTCCGCAGCCGGCTCGAGGCCGACCTCCTCGGTGACAGCCGCCCAGGAGGCGACGGCGGCGAATCCGCCGCGAGAGCGCACGGCGAGGTACAAGCGGAGCAGGTCCAGCGGGCGGCCGTCCCCGAGCACAGGAGGCATCGGGAGGGACGGAGGCGCGCCAGGGGCCCGCATCTCGGCGAGGAAGGCGGCGAGCACGCCGTCGAACAGAGCGGGCGCGCCCGCCTCGGTGACCTCAGCGTCCGGGATCTCCAGCCTCGCGAGGTGCCCGCGAGCGCGGAGCTCGCCGATGACGCAGCGCAAGGAGAGGACCATGTAGGACGGGGCGCCGCTGGACATGTCCGGGCGCCCCCGGAGCCGGCGCGCAGTCGGGGTTTGGGCTTGTGGTGTTTGTTTTGAAAGGGGGCGCGGAGGAATCAGAGGGAGGAGCTGGTGGTGGTGGGTTTGGAGGGGAGGCCATTTTTGCTTCCAGGCCCTTTGGGTTGGGAGAAAACTCCTCTGCTTCTTCTCCCATTTGATGCTGATGTTGGGAGAAGCAAATATTAGGGGAGGAAGGAACGCGAGTGGTTTTTGGTTGTTAAGTCTTCGTACCTTTTGATGTGAGGATTTCCAATCTACCTGCACAAAACCCTAGATCTATGAGAAGAAAGAGGGAGAGGGATGGTGGTGTGATGGGTGATAGGATAGGCAGGTCCATGTTTCATCCATGCTACAAATATTGGGCCACGTGGTACGATGACATGAGTTGTCAAATATTATTATATATATAATATGTAGAGGAGAGAGGATAATAATGACAATAGAGAAGCTAGATCCATATTTCATCCCACCCTCTATCACATGTGCCATGTGATACGATGGTGTGAGTTGTCCAATACTATAAGGTAACAAACAACTGATTGATGAATATCAAACATGGACTCAACTACATTGAACCAGACACGTGTTCATGTATATATATTTGTTTGTATTTATAGCATCAATTAGAATTGGAACCTATTGCCCACAAATTAATTTGGAAAGATTCGATAAGTTTGCAACATAATAACAAGAGACAAATGTCGTAGGTGTAATCCTAGACAATGAATTTATGCACCCTTGTTCGGCTACAAGGGTGCAATGGGGACCAACAACTCGGGTTTGTGTCGCAAACATCACTTAGACGTGACATGGTGTTCGGCTCATGCTCAGCCCGCGTAGAGTCCGCGACGGAGTCACGCGTCGTATGCAGGTCTGCCTTCACTTCGCTCAAGTGTCTTTCAAATAAATGTGAAAATTACAAGCTTTATCGAGAGAGAATCCCCCCTCAAATGAGAGAGGGGCTCCCCTATTTATAGGGTGCGGGTTGACTTGAGGTGCAATTACAAAGTTACCCTTAGGAATTTTACGGTAATACCCCTTGCTTTATAGCATCATCGAGGGTATTTTGGTCCTTTTTCCTATCTCTAAAGGAATATTCTAGAACATTTTGAGGGCATCTTTGGTGAATTCTGCTTCGAAAGCTCCATGGTATGAGGTGAAGGCGGATGTCGGAGTGTAGACGGACGACGAAGACATGTCGAGTGACAGAGTCGTGTGAAACGACGAACTTTTGTTGGATGACGGAGTCACGACGGACATCGGGGTTGTGACAGACACCGGGATCGTGTCGAATGATGGAGTTGTGACAGATGTCAAGGTCGTGTCAGATGGTGGAGTTGTGAAGGATGTCAAGGTCGTGGCAAAGGCGAGTTGAGGCCCTTAAACAACAATGATAAATATAAAAATATTGATGAAGCGGTCAAGTTCTGGGTTACTGAATTATTTGTGGCGTTTAGGGTAGCGCATGGACCCTTCCCTCAATAATAGCCCCTTGCTGCTTTGGGCAGTCGTGGACCGCCCGTCCGGATTGGCGCACCAATTCAGCAAGGTTGACCCACTGGTCCAAATCTTTGTTGTTCAACATCCATGGGTATGCAGCATGATTTGATAGAGTAAGGTTTTCCCGTGGCGTCATGTTGATACTGGGTGGACATGGAGCAGTGCGTGGATGATCTCTGGGAAAATTCCTTCTTTTCCATACTCTCCATGATGTCCTCCTGTTTTTTAGTTATTTTTACCGAACCTCCTTGAGATTCCTCTGATTTTCTTTGATTTTCCAATTTTTTTACTTTGTTTAAAGTTTGGGTGGTGGGCTGTAAAGACCCACCAATCCCACTCAAACTCTTCTTTCCCTTCTCTCGTCGCCACCCCCTCTCTCTTCCCCTCACACTGAGCCAACACGTGCGAGTTGGGGCCGCTCTGGGCCGGTGCGCCTACCATGGTCATGCTAGGCCAGAGCCCCCGCCTTGAGCCGACACGACACAAGCGTGAGGCAAGCCAATACCTCGGGCCATCGTGCAGACAGAGGGAAGGGACCGGGCCAAAGCACCGGATCAAGTCGCCTCATCCGAGGAGTGCCGCTGGGGCCAAGCCGGAGTTCTCGATGCGCTCGCGGAGGAGGAGAAGGGCCGGACCGGGCCTATGTGTGCGACACATGTACGAAGGAGAAGATGAGCCAGACCAGGCTGGTGCATGTGACGAAAGGAGGAAGAGGCCGGCCCAGAGCGGCTAGCACATGCAGGAAGGATTAGGGGGCTGAAGCGGCAAGGAGGAAGGAATGGAGGAAGAAAAGAAGGAAGAAAAGTAGGAAAGAAGGGAAGGAAAGAAGGGAAAGAAAGGAAGAAATGAAGGAAGAAAAGAAGGAAGGGAGGAAGGAAGTCGATGGGTGCGCGAGGAAGCTTCTCTGAGCTTACTCCTTTTGCCAATTAGACTTGCTCCGTTCTCACTCCCGCTTTATGATGTGCGCCTATGTCCTCCGCATTTGCATCTCCCTCGAACGTAATATACCTTCCTTTTGTTCTATTAGTGCCTGCGGGATCTTTGGTTTTGGGGGGTCATCCACAGTAGAATGGAGCGGGTGGTTGCTTTTGGAGAGACTCATCAAGGACGAATACTTCGACAAAAGGTGAGTGTGAGCACGTGCCACGGTTCCCTCTTGTAAATTTGCGTTGCTCCTCTTCAATGTCCTGAGGTTGACGTTCGCCCTCCTTTCGTAGCTCAAGATGGGGTCGACCTCACGATCTGTGCCGTAGTGAGGCAAGGAGAAGGACGACTCTTACTTCTTGTGGCTTGGTCCCAGACGGCCACTACGGAGAGACTATGCAGTGCCTCGTGGCAGACATCTACTTCCCGCCATGTGTCGTCCCACACGGTGCCTTACTTCAAGAGGCCCAAGCAGTGCCTACCACTTTGGACTCGGGACAGATCGTGGTGTTTGCCTTCATGGTGGGCTTACCCTCCCAGCCAAGTCACTCTTGGACGAGGTTCTGGTGTAGTTCTCGCTGGAGATCTTAGGCTTATACCTGATGGTTGTCGCTCGCTTGTCCAACTTTGAGTGGGTGATGCGGAGCATGGAGGTGCAAGGCACCGTAGCTCTCTTCGCTTGGCTGTGCTGGAGCACTGGTAGATAGTAGCTTTTATCATCGTCTCCTATGTCGACAACTAGAGCATCAGCACCGATGTTGCTTGCCACTGCGACGAGGTTGGGGTTGATGGCGTTGCTCGTGGGAACAGGACCACATGTGGGTTTGAAGTCTGCGCGAGGGTGGTTGTGGCCACATCATTGGTGCCATCCATGCGCATGATGTCGCCCGGAATGATGATAGGGTCTCCAACGGGTACGATGTCTCTTATGGATCATTTACACTTGTCATGCTCGCCTTCTTCCTCTTGGTGCCTTTGCTATCTGCCGCGCCTGGTTCCCTTTGGAGGCATGTTTTACAGCATGACAAAGTCTTGATGTAGTCGCAGAGCGTGTTGACGCTGCGAAGTATGTGGTTGTGACACATAGTGATGTTAAACACTAGAAATAAAGATATTTTCAAATGTGAAGGATATAAGGATTGTTTGCATGCACGAGCAACGGGGCCGATGAGGTTGGTTACGAGCCCCTAGTGTGATGTGCGGGTGATGTTAAGGAAGATCTCCTTTTATGATGTTAATGAGGGGTGGACATAGATGGCTTCAATTCCGCACGTGCATCTGGTGATGCCTGCACTGAGCCCCTGTTGTTGCTATGGGATGTCACACCCTGTTTTTAAGCAACCTGATTTTCGAAAACCTAAACCCTAAGACGCGTATATGCGTATATGTTCCAGTCTTATTGCATGTTCGTTTGGTTTTCTAACGCTTCTCAACGCATGTCATCTCATGAAATCATCTAAGCTTTTCTCATCATCGCATGTGCATAAAACCCTAAAACCATAAATCGGACACACGCACCATATACGCACGACACCACCCAAACCCTAACCCTAAGTGGCAACTTGCCCATCTTTGCTCCTGACCCTCCAAATATAAACCCTAACCTCCCCCATACCCTACCTCAGTCGTGCCGTGGCCCGAAAACCTAAAACCTAATCTGTTGCCCTATTTCCTAATAATTCTTTTATCGGGCAGAAACCTTAAAATCCATATTTCATGTATTTCCTTTCACCCAAAAATTCTAGAAAAATTCCAGAAACTTTTTGAAAACTATTTGTCACCCATTTATGAAATAATATCTGTGGGCCCAGTTCAAAATCTTTGGATTACATCCAAATTTGTAATTAGGTCAAAACTCCTCCTTGAACTACAACCTATATATTTACAGCTCACAAAAATCCAAGAAAATTCCACAAGACTCATTTCAGTACCAACAACTCAAATGTGTAAAAACATATATATGTCCAGTTCAAAACTTTGGCTCAATTCTTGTCGAACACCTTGTCCCAATTTCCTTTTCTCTATGAAACCGAGCTCAACTCACCCACTCTCCTCCAAGTTCTTACCAGGGTCTTTACCTCGATCAAGGACCCTACCCCACGCTTTTCCTTCCAGTGAAGGGTCCTAATCCACAGCATTCAACCCCTTGTCAATCCATGCCGATATTGGCAAGACATTGGCAACGCCATATCTAACCCTAGACCACACAGATGCCCAAGCCAGCTCCTGCCCTTCTCCCTCTAGTCCACCTCAGCTCCGTTGACATGCCAGTACACTCCCCGACACGCCAAAGCGCTCGCTTGCATGCTCATGCCACTCCAGCAACATGCCGGCCGCGCTCTGGATGTGTGCTGTGCGCACACCGGCGGCATAGCAAGGCCAGCACGCCACCACCTTCCCTCCCTTGTCGCATCCCCTTGCTCCAGAAGACACCCCATCGAACCATGCTACTCCACGCCAACCCCCTCCCTCTCCTGTGCCACTGCACCGTCTTGTCCCGTCGCTGTACCCGACAACCCGCCACTCCATGAGCTAGCACCCCGTCCATAAAAGGGGCCAAGCCCGAGCCCTTCTCCTACACAACCTCCTCCTCCTCTCCCTCGAAGCAAATTGGTAGCCTCATTTCCCAACTCCACCCCTCGCCATTTCCGCCGGACCACCGAGCTCACCCACCTCGGTTCTCCCCGAGATCTCCGCAAACCACTGCCACCGTGCCAATCCCTTAGGCCTGCCAAGCTGAACCCTCACCCGCTGGTCTACAGCCTCAGTCCGGCCACGCTCCGCCACCGGTAGTCATCCCGACCGAGCACAGTCGTCGCCACTTTGCTTGGTCCGAAGCGGTTGGGGAGCTCCCGACAAAGCGGGTGGGCCTCGGGAGTTCTTACCCGAAGGGGTAAGCCCCCCTGCCACTGCCAGGTTGGCCCGGGCCCGACCGAGGCCGACCGAGCCGCGCTGTCGGATGCGGAGAAGGCGCGATTTGGTTTTACCGGCCGGTTCCCTGTTTAAACCGCATCTCTCTTTGGTTCAGCCGGTTCGGCCTCAAGCTGACCGGTTCTCAAAAAAGTTCCAAAATAAATACTGCTCCTAAAATTATTTCCTACCTTTTGGTTCAAACAATTTTTCAAAAATTCAAATTTTCTTTACTGAACAGAGAGTAATTCAAATGTCCCTTTTTAAATTTCAAACCCATTTTTAAACTTCTTTAAACTGATGAACCCTAGCACAAGAGCACATATATATACATGTTGCATGATTCGGAAATAAAAGGAAGAGAGCATCAACCCTAACAACCCCAACCCTAGATTTCATGCATATACATATAGCACCCAACCATGTTAAACCTCGTTAAAAAGATCTCTCCAGTATCCTTCAAACCCTCAAGTCTCTGGACTCTCTTTCTGTCTTGTTAAACCAGGGTTTCCAAATAAGTAGAGTCATAAACCGGGAAACACTAACTTAAGTAATCCCCCACACAATATAAAAACAACAACTCCCATTTTCTTTCTTTTTCGATCATGTTTGCAAACATGGCATATATTCCGCATTGAGTTTTTCCTCTTGGATCTTTGACACGTTTGGACTCTTATTGGCGTTATTTTGAAACGTGTAGTTGACAGTGTGAGGTACGTTCGTCAGGAGGAACCCGAAGCATCTCCGCGTCCGGATCAAGACTAGGAACTATCAGGCAAGCTCTCCACCCTTGATCATGTTGAAACCCAAGTATACAAAATATATTTTGTTTTACGAAACATGCATGCTATGTTTTATACCCGTTATTTTGAGTAGAGTAGTTATAGCCGATGCTTAGAAAACCCTAGGCCGACCCTGAACTCCTTGTCACCCTAAGGACCACCTATTCCGGAGGAGTTACCGGAAACTTAGGGTAGACTATATATATATATGCTTAGCCCTGCAGTAGAAAAACTAGGTTTTTAAAAAGGAAGAAATACCCAATATTTCATGTGGTGAAAACTTGGAAATGGACCGTCGTGTCCGGAGGTGTATGAAGGTAGTATATCCATGGGTTGGGATATTTTACCGTAAAAAGGTTTTGGTTAAAACCTGAAAAACAAAATGGAGAAGATTTTGATCCGGGTCGAAAATGAAGGGGGAAAGCAGGGAGCTTGTTAAAGTGCGAGGTAATGCCCGGCGTGGTTTTCGCTGCCCGTTTACGGGAGTGGTATGAAGTCCCTCTCGGATCACATAAGGACCGAGCTTAAGTGCCGTTTAGCCAAGTCTTACCGTACGTCAACATGTCCTTTATGGAAAGGACTTGACCTAGTACCCAGTCTGAGACTAGCATGAACCTGTAGGCAGTGTGAAGCGTGCAGATGAGGTTGTAGCCTCTGTAGAGAAAAGTTTCCGCGGGAAAGCGATGGCTTGTTCACCACAAAGTTGGAACACTAACCTCCTTGCAAGCGATGATACTGACTCAAGCTAGGTTTTGGGACATGTCCTTCTGGTGGGTTATGGCTAGGTTTATTCCGGTGAAGAGTCTCATTGTACGAACTCTGGTAGTATGCGGTGCACAGTATGCCCAGGGTGACCTACATCGTGTGGGTAAAGCCGTACCACCTCTGCAGAGGGGGTTAAAACTATTCAAATAGCCGTGTCCACGGTCAAGGACGAACTTGGTTAGGCCACACTTTAGTAGATTGATTTTCAAAGTCAAAAATGGGTTATGGGTTTAAGGACGCGACCCGCCATGATCGCAGGGTGACCTGAAAAGTTCCCATTGTGTCGGGAAGAGTGAAGAAGGGATTTCCCCATGGACTCAGGCAAACCCTAGTATCCCCGTTGTAACGAGTGAGCTGAGACTCCCCGCTGAAGCGGGTGATTGTGAGACTTTCCGTTGTTGTAGGAAAGCACAGATATGAACCCCGTTTTAGCCGGAAGGAAAAGATGAGCAGACGTTCATCTCAGAATACCATGAAAATTTATGAAAACTGCTTTTAATATCTATTTACTTATTTCATGCAAACTTACTTTCTCACACAATATGAAACATAGGATAGAACCATTGCTTGTGATACCCTTGCATGCATTCTTATTCGTATCCAACTCCTCGGTGGGAAGTTTGCGAGTATATTCAATGTACTCACCTGGCTTGTTATGTGGCCAGACGATGAGGAGGAGTACCAGACCGGAGATAGCGACAGTGATTTCGAGGCGTAGGGTTTCAACCCCCAGTCAGATGCTTGTGGTTCAGCATATTGATGGGTTATCTACCGCGTGTTATTTCCGCTGCTGTTTTAAATTTGGCCGATAGGCCTGGCTTGTACTAAATAAAGACTAGTTATGGCTATTTGATGTAATGAACGATGTATTGCATGTCTATGCTATCAAGTACTTGTGTGTGATAGTCACTGATCATGGGACTAGCACGGTAAACACATGGGTTTATCCAGCTTCAAAACCGGGTATGCCACAAGCCTGGTATCAGAGCCTGCTGACTGTAGGAAAACCCTAGATAGCATGGCCGTTAGTTAGAGTCTAGGATATAAAACTATTTTTTTGAAATCTAAAAGTAAAAATATTTAACTAAAAACTCTGGTATCCTCATTCCCTCTAGTTTCTCTCTCATCTCCTCAGATTCTCTGGATTCCTAAGTAAGCCTTGCTCATCCTGATTCTTGTTCCAAAAATCTCATAGATGGGTTCGATCAAGAAGTACGGCGAGACCTGTGCAGCTAAGACCCCAGGATTTCCGCAGCTGCTACGAGAAGCCATTGACCGATGTGCAGAAGATGACTGAGAATTCGACTGAGTACTGGGCTAGAGTCATCATCTTCTGCAACAGGAGAAGCGATAGCCGAGCTTACACCTTCACAGGACCCCGAAGCCGAGCACCTTGCAAGGCCATCCAGAGAGCAGCATACAGGGCACTTGCTCACCTACGTCATGAGTTGATCGAGCTAGCCAACCATAGGGCTACTCGATTCTTCCCACAACATCCTACCATGGAGAACCTCTGAATATACATTTCGGCAGATCAAGAAGACGATCCAGTTGTAGTGCACCTGGCGCGATATGTGGAAACTCAGGACTCCATGACCCACCGTGCCCTCACCGAGCTGAAGGAGGTACGCGAAGAGTTGCACCGCGTGCAAGGACAGTTGAAGCTAGCCACGAGGCGGCAACAAGAAGCTGCTACCACCAATGCTGAAGTTCTGGAGTTCCGCGACATCCATGTCGCCGGTGAAGACCTACCGCAACCACCGCCCAAGAAGCACTGCGGCAATGCTCGAGAGTACATACGGAGATTTACCAAGGGTGTAGGACCCTCTCGCACCACCCAAGGACCGCCCAATCTGACCCCAACTTCCGAGGGAAGGAACGACGCTGAAGACGAGGACGACTCAGAGGAAGACCCGGAAGAAAGGGAACCAGCAGAAGCAGAAGACACGGATGAAGTGCAGATCGTAGCGTAGACCGCTAGGGCTCATTGTACCTATCACAATGAGCCACGTGTCCATGTAAATAAATAAGTAGACGTTGCTTGTGTAGTAGTAAAGGACTGTGGTCCCGAGCCTTTTGCACGACATCATCTCGAGCCTTTTGCACGACATCATTGAAAATGGGTATAGGAGACGCCACTGCTGGGCGTGCATGAGCAAGACTTGGACTTGGGCAGGGCGGTTCACATGGACTGGTGCATCGATGATGTTGTAGATGAGCTCCTTTGGTGCGCGCAGAAGGCATAAGTCTGTGTGCTCGCACGGGCGGGTGGCCACGCATCTAGTGATATTGGTGGGGAGCCTCTTGCTTGCTGTCGTTGATGGCGTGCGTTAGAGGCGAGAGATCCAAAAGTGTGTGTGAGCTGCATGGATGCAAACAGGCACGGGTGATCTCGGTTGCATGGATGCGTGCGATGGCGTGGTGCACACTGGTGTTGGCATGCACGCAAGTGCCGAATACCCTTGTTGGCCCTTGTTGTTGTCTTCCCTAGCTTCCTCGGGCAAGGCATTCTCCTAGTCTCGACGATGAGACGAGGTGTTGAGCTTGATGTTGTGGCAGAGCACCGGGCTTGATGCCATGATAGAATATACGCTCAACGTTGTGACAGAGTGTTGGGCTCGATACCATGATAAAGCACTGAGCTCGATGCTACGATGAAGTGTTGAGCTCAACGCCACAATGGAGCATTGAGCTCGACATCACGACAGAGGCTTGAGCTCGACGTCACGACGGAGGCTTGAGCTTGACCTCACGATGGACCACACCGCGATGACAACTTGAGCTCGACGCTGCGATGGAACGTTGATCTCGATGTCATGATGGAGCGCTGAGCTCGACACCGCGATGGAGTGTTGAGCTCGGTAGTGCAGCAATGAGTTAAGCTCAACGTTGCAACGCAGCACACCGCGATGGAGCACTAAGCGTGACGCCACGACGGAGTGTTGAGCTCGACGCTGTGATGAAGTGTTGAGCTGGTCGTCACAGAGCGCTAAGCTCGACACTGTGACAGAGTGTTGAGCTCAACATCGTGATGGAGCTTGCCGTGATGAAGCGCTGGCAAGTCGACATAGCTTGTCGTACAATTCCTCACAGTTGGCACCAATTTTTGTAGGTGGAATATGTTGGGGAACGTGCTACGCAAAATAAAAATTTACCACGCACAATCCACCCCAAGATCACTATCGAGGTGCAGGCAACGAGATCATACCTTCGATGATCACGTCAATGCAGCGGAGAAGTTGACCGATGTCGATGAAGTCCGCAGACTCCCGCAGCTAGGTTATACCTCCCAGCCGCGAGAGCGATCTCCTCGCGAATAGTTCGCCCAATCGAACGCCGAAGTATACGACGTCTCCGAGGTATCCACGCGTACCGGATCAGCGACACCGCGGTAATGTGTGGACCAGCACACAAGAACAGCGGGGATCTACGAGAAGGAGAAGCAGCAGCGCGCTGGCAGCTGTACTAGATCCAATCTAGAAGAGAGAGAAAAAGAAGGCTGTAGCCAATCTAGAGATGGCCGGCCTAGGGTTTAGGGCTGCTTCTGGGGCTGCCTTTGGGGCTGCTCGGGATGCCCTTTGAGGTGCCCTGCCCCTCTATTTATATGGGTTGGGGCAGCTCTCCCTAGGCAGGTGGAGTCCTACTCCAGCAGGGACACCCTGTTGGAGTTGGAGTCCAACTCCACCAGAACCTTCTAGAACCTTCTAGAACCTTCCAAAACCTTCTAGAACCTTCCGATACTTTCCGGAACACTTGCAGACATCACCAGAACCATCCGGGACCTCCCGGAACACTTTCGAGATCATCCGAAACACTTTCGGAACCCTTCTCTCTCGTTCTCCATAAATAGTAGCATTCCTAAATGTCGCTAAAACTTTAAGCGTGTGACCCTATAGGTTCGAATATATGTGGACATGTCCGGAACACCTTCCGGTCAATAATCGTCAGCGGGATCTGGACACCCATAACGACTCCCACATATCATCGAAGATCTTTATCGAGCGAACCTCGTATTACCGCATATCATCCTTTTGCCTCACGATACGTTACACAACCCGAGGCGAGACTTTGACGGTATCCCTGTGATCAACTCCTTGATCACCATACCTAGTTATCCTCGTTACCGGTTTGTACTCTTTTCTCGTTTTCGTATTCCGGTATCCCCGTGACTAACCTTTTAGTCACAATACCTGGCCAAGCGATGCTGGACACCGTAATACCGAGTGGGCCCAGAGTGTATCTCTCCATCGCCGGATGGGCAAATCCGAGTCTTGAGATATTTAGAACTACGATATACTTTCTGGTGTACCTGAAAATCACCTTTATAATTACCCAGTTACGAAGTAACGTTTGATGACCCCAAAGCAACCATCCGGTATCCGGGTCTACGATATTCTCATGGTCTAAGGACGCAAGTAAACGTTAACACATAATGAGAAGATACTGACAACATATTGACGAAGTGATCTCGCAGTATCTCATAAGGGGGTCTATCCAACACCATTGTTACCCTAACAATGTGTTCCCATTATTGTCGGCATCCTTGTTACATTAACAATGCCCATGATCAGGAAAACAAGACCATCAACAATACATGAGCTAGTCTAGAGGCCTGACTAGGGATCTGAATGGTATTTATTATTCCACACATGCAATTAGGTTTTCCTCTGAATCTCATATTCAAGAACCAATGCAATTCTAGCATAGAACATAAACTTAATCATGAACATGAAAATAGAATAATAACAACTTTATTATTGCCTCTAGGGCATATTTCCAACAGTCTCCCACTTGTACTAAAGTCAATAATCTAGCCAATGCTTAAGCTCCTAACACCTATGGCATTCCGGTGTTGCTCATGCTTTGCTTGTGGTAGAGGCTTCGTCAACGGATCTGACACATTCAGGTCCGTGTGTATTTAGCATATCTTTACGTCTCCACGCTCTACCAATTCATGAATGATGTGGAATTGGCGTTGTATATGTTTGGACTTCTGGTGGGACCTTGGCTCCTTGGCCTGAGCTATGGCGCCACTATTGTCACAATAGAGCTCCATAGGATCCAGCGCACTCGGAACCACACCAAGCTCGGTGACGAACTTCTTAATCCAAACGCCCTCCTTTGCCGCTTCCGAAGCGGCAATATACTCAGCCTCCGTTGTAGAATCCGTCACAGTGTCCTGCTTGGAACTCTTCCAGCTCACTGCGCCACCGTTCAGTGTATACACCAAGCCTGATTGAGATCGAAAATCGTCCGGATCTGTGACAAAGCTGGCATCGGTGTAACCCTTTACAACGAGCTCTTCGTCACCACCGTATACGAGAAACATATCCTTAGTCCTCTTCAGGTACTTTAGGATATTCTTCGCTGCTGTCCAATGATCATGACCTGGATCACTCTGGTATCTGCTCGTAACACTTAGAGCATAGGACACATCTGGTCGTGTACATATCATGGCGTACATGATTGACCTAATCGCGGATGCGTATGGAATCTTACCCATGCGTTCTCGCTCATCAATTGTCGAAGGACACTGATTCTTGCTCAAACTTTTCCCATGCGACATCGGCAAGAACCCCTTCTTGGCGTTTTCCATACTGAACCTCTTCAGTACTTTATCTATATATGTACTCTAGCTTAGCCCTATTAGGCGCTTTGATCTATCTCTATAGATCTTTATACCTAATATGTATGCTGCCTCGCCTAAGTCTTTCATTGAAAAACTATTTTTCAACGAAGTCTTAATATTGTCAAGAAAAGATACATCATTCCCAATCAACAATATGTCATCCACATAGAGTATTAGATATGCTATTACACTCCCACTTACTTTCTTGTAAACACAAGCCTCTTCGCAGTTCCTGATGAAGCCAAACCCTTTGACCACTTCATCAAAGCGAAGATTCCAACTCCGTGATGCTTGCTTCAGTCCATAGATGGATCTCTGAAGTTTGCATACCTTTCCAGCATCCTTTGGATTGACAAAACCCTCGGGCTGTATCATATACACGTCCTCGGTTAGCTTCCCATTTAGAAACACTGTTTTGACATCCAGTTGCCATATCTCATAATCGAAATATGCAGCAATCGCTAGAAGAATCCGAACAGACTTAAGCACCGCTACGGGAGAGAATGTCTCGTCATAGTCAACTCCTTGAACTTGTCGGAAACCCTTTGCGACAAGTCGAGCTTTATAGATGTATACATTCCCATCCGCGTCTGTTTTCTTTTTATAGATTCATTTACATTCGATAGGCCTCACGCCTTCAGGAGGGTCCACCAAGTTCCAAACTTGGTTTTCGTACATGGATTCTATCTCGGATTTCATGGCGTCTAGCCATTTAACGGAGTCAGGGCCCATCATTGCTTCCGTATAGGTCGCAGGCTCATCGTTGTCTAACAACAATACCTCGTCCGAAAACCACTGTGGTTTCGTGCGAATCCTTCCAGACCTTCGTGGTTCAGCTGCTGGCTCGACCAAAGTCTCTATATCACATGTAGGGGCTTCCGTATCAGTCATTGTGGGAAACTCCGGAACCACTTCCGGCGTTGCATCACTTTGACCTAATGACGAAGATTCACCAATCTCGTCGAGTTGCACTATCCTCCCACTCACCCCTTTCACAAGAAACTCTTTCTCGAGAAACACACCGTTCTTTGCGACAAACACTTTGCCTTCGGTGCGGTGATAGAAGGAATACCCAACAGTTCCTTTGGGATAACCAACAAATAAGCATTTATCCGATTTGGGATCGAGCTTATTTGGTTGTAAGCGCTTTACATATGCATCGCCTCCCCAAATTTTAAGAAAAGACAAGTTGAATTTCTTCCCATGCCATATCTCATATGGTGTCGTTTCAACGGATTTAGATGGTGCTCTATTTAGTGTAAAAGCGGCAGTCTCTAAAGCATAACCCCAAAAAGACAATGGCAGTTCAGTTAATGACATCATCGATCTTACCATGTCCAACAAGGTTCGATTACGTCTCTCGGACACTCCATTCCTCTGTGGCGTTCCGAGAGGCGTAAGCTGTGGAACAATTCCGCAACTCTTCAGATGTTCGCTAAACTCGTAACTCAAATACTCCCCTCCGCAATCTGATCGCAGAAACTTGATTTTCTTGTTACGATGATTTTCTGCTTCATACTAAAATTCTTTGAACTTTTCAAAGGTTTCAGACTTATGTCTCATCAAATAGATATACCCATATCTACTCAAATCATCCGTGAAGGTAATGAAGTAGAGGAATCCACCGCGTGCAGCTATACTCATTGGACCACATACATCCGTATGTATGATCTCCAATAAGTCAGTCGCCCGTTCTACGTGGCTTGTGAACGGCGTTTTAGTCATTTTACCCATTAGACAAGGCTCGCAAGTGTCAAATGATTCATAATCAAATGACTCCAAAAGTCCATCACAATGGAGTTTCTTCATGCGCTTCTTTCCAATATGACCCAAACGGCAGTGCCACAAATAAGTGGAATTCAAATCGTTTGTCTTGCGACGTTTAGCATCAGTGTTATGGATGTGTGTATTACCATCAAGATTCATAATAAATAACCAATTCACAACGGAAGCATGGCCATAAAACATATTATCCATATAAATCGAACAACCATTGTTCTCAGACTTAAACGAATAACCGTCTTGCAACAAACATGATCTAGAAATAATGTTTTTGGTCAAGGCCGGAACATAGTAACAATTACTAAGCTCTAAAATAAATCCTGAAGATAGATGTAGAGGTAGGACACCGACGATGAGCACAGCAACTTTTACTCCATTCCCGACGCGCATCGTCACCTCATCCTTTGCCAGTCGCTTAGGCCTCTGTAGTTCCTGCATCGAGTTGCAAATATGAGCAACCGATCCGGTATCCAATACCCAAGAGTTACATTGCGGACCAGCAAGGAATACATCAATAACATGTATGACACTCATACTTGAGCTGGACTTTTCAGACTTCTTCTTTTCTGCCAGATATTTCTTGCAGTTCCTCTTCCAGTGTCCCTTCTCTTTACAGAAGAAGCACTCAACATCAGAAGTGGCGCCAGTCTTGGACTTCTTAGGTGTGTCAGTCATACTAGCACCCTTGGATTTGCTATTTTTCTTAGACTTGCCCTTCTTCTTAAAGTTGGTTGTTTTATTCACTATCATCACATGATTGGCGTCCTTCTGGATTCCACTCTCAGCAGTTTTAAGCATAGTGAACAATTCACCCATACTCTTTTCCATCCCATTCATGTTGTAGTTTATGATGAAGCTACTATAGCTCGGAGGGAGGGAAGCAAGAACAAGATCAGTGCCCAACTCTTGGGAGATTGAAAAACCTAGCGCATCCAACCTTTGCGCGTACCCAGACAATCTGACTACGTGCTGACTCACTGAGCTGCCCTCAGCCATCTTGCATTCAAACAAGGCTTTGGATATCTCATATTTTTCAGTCCTTGCTTGCTTCTGAAACAAAGCTTTCAGTTCCTGGATTAACTCATAAGCAGCCCAATTCTCAAAACGCTTTTGAAGATCAGGTTCCATGGAGGCAAGCATGACGCACTATACTGCAATGGAATCATCGCTCTTAGATTGATAGATACGAGTCTCATCATCCGTAGCGTTAGCGGGGAGTTCACCGAGAGTTTGCGATAGGACATAGTCCTTCTTGGCACTCTTGAGGACAATCCTCACATTATGGTACCAGTCCGTAAAGTTGTTACCAGATGAATTCAGTTTTTCTTTCTCAAGCAACGCGCATAGTGGAAAGGTGGTTACGGGTGCCATAGTTCTACAACTAAAAACAAATACACTTTAGACATTGTTCATGATTAAAGCAACTCAAATTAACACTTAATTAGAGTAAGCTCCCACTAAAACCAATATCCCTCATAATTGATTATTAGTGATTCAAGATCCACGACTCACTTACTCCGTCATTGATGTGACATCACTGATGACGGAATAACGAGACCGGTAGGTCAACATGCCAATCATATCCCATATGACTCTTGTTCATCTTTCGATGGGTGTGTTCCGAGCCCAAGACGAGCTTTGCATTGGGTGTGTTCCGAGCCCAAGACGATCTTGCAAAGCTCGTCAAGACAACCGAGTGTCCTGCTGCGCGAACGGTTCGCGCCCGCCTCATATATGTCAAACCTATCGTACCCATGTGACATGGCGCACCTCAGAATGGCAAATACTCCAGACGGTGCTACACTTGGAAGAACACTAACTACTTTGATATTTGTGTGAGGGATCACCCTATTTAACAACGTCTACCACGCATCAAACAAGGTGCATAAAAGGGATTAACATCACATGCAATCAAATTATTGTGATATGGTATAGCCCCTTTTGTTGAAGAAGACTTCTTCAACATCCTTTGGCGGAGAACTCCTTCTTCGCGTACGGCGTAGCGTCGAGGTCCATCGATGTAAGATAGTCACCACCATGTCCTCGCAATTACAACTATTTGCTATCATATAGCTAATAAAATAAATGCATTACATGGCTTTCTAGTTGACGCGCAGGTCAATACAATAAATAATGACAATCATATTGGCTCCTGCCGATTGCCGTACTCACGACACGCAGGTCACGACAAAATTAAAATTACAAACACTTTGCATCTCATACAATCACATTGCATCACATAGACTATACCACATCACATGCATACCCTGCAAAAACAAGTCAGACGCCTCTAACGTTTATGCTACAATACGTGGCTTTATGGCTACGTTGCAAACCGTTTGCTACCTACGTTACCATAAGCACGATTGCTCTTGCAGTTATTTAACTGTCGGGGTGTATGGAATTGGAGATTCGGAAATCTCGAACCCCATACTAAACTTCGTCATACGCATGACCCCCGTGTAGATCACATCTACAAGCCCGCTCATTGTAAATTTATCTTTCTCAACTAAAGTGAAACTAAAGTCATCCTTAGCATGTCTCGATCTGAAGATCATAAGGTTCGCCGGACCTCTGAAAATTTCACGATGCCGCCGAGATCAAAATTATGCAATGAGAGGGAAACAACAAGAAAATCTGGTGGTAGATCTCATCTAACACCCCGCACATCATATGTGCAATGCCGCATATCATATATGCTCTAGTCGTACCTACAACTACGCATAGTACCGCTCTGATACCACTGTTGGGGAACGTGCTACGCAAAACAAAAATTTACTGCGCACAATCCACCCCAAGATTACTATCGAGGTGCAGACAACGAGATCATACCTTCGACGATCACGTCAATACAGCGGAGAAGCTGACCGATGTCGATGAAGTCCGCAAACTCCCGCAGTTAGGTTATACCTCCCAGCCGCGAGAGCGATCTCCTCGTGAATAGTTCGCCCGATCGAACGCCGAAGTATACGAAGTCTCCGAGGTATCCACGCGTACCGGATCAGCGACACCGCGGTAATGTGTGGACCAGCACACAAGAACAGTGGGGATCTACGAGAAGGAGAAGCAGCAGCGCGCCGGCAGCTGTACTAGATCCAATCTAGAAGAGAGAGAAAAAGAAGGCTGTGGCCAATCTAAAGATGGCCGGCCTAGGGTTTAGGGCTGCTTCTGGGGCTGCCTCTGGGGCTGCTCGGGATGCCCTGTGAGGTGCCCTGCCCCTCTGTTTATAGGGGTTGGGGCAGCTCTCCTTAGGCAGGTGGAGTCCTACTCCAGCAGGGACACCCTGTTGGAGTTGGAGTCCAACGCCACCAGAACCTTCTAGAATCTTTTAGAACTTCTAGAACCTTCTAGTACCTTCTAGAACCTTCCAGAACCTTCTAGAACCTTCCGATACTTTCCGGAACACTTCCGGACATCACCGGAACCATCCGGGACCTCCCGGAACACTTTCGAGATCATCCGAAACACTTTCGGAACCCTTCTCTCTCGTTCTCCATAAATAGTAGCATTCCTAAATGTCGCTAAAACGTTAAGCGTGTGACCCTATAGGTTTGAATATATGTGGACATGTCTGAAACACCTTCCGGTCAGTAATCATCAGCGGGATCTGGACACCCATAACGACTTCCACATATCATCGAAGATCTTTATCGAGCGAACCTCGTATTACCGCATATCATCCTTTTGCCTCACGATACGTTACACAACCCGAGGCGAGACTTTGATGGTATCCCTGTGATCAACTCCTTGATCACCATACCTAGTTATCCTCGTTACCGGTTTGTACTCTTTTCTCGTTTTCGTATTCCGGTATCCCCATGACTATCCTTTTAGTCACAATACCTGGCCAGGCGATGCTGGACACTGTAATACCAAGTGGGCCCAGAGTGTATCTCTCCATCGCCGGATGGGCAAATCCGAGTCTTGAGATATTTAGAACCACGATATACTTTCTGGTGTACCTGAAAGTCACCTTTATAATTACCCAGTTACGGAGTAACGTTTGATGACCCCAAAGCAACCATCCGGTATCCGAGTCTACGATATTCTCATGGTCTAAGGACGCAAGTAAACGTTAACACATAATGAATAGATACTGACAACATATTGACGAAGTGATCTCGCAGTATCTCATAAGGGGGTCTATCCAACACCATTGTTACCCTAACAATGTGTTCCCATTATTGCCGGCATCCTTGTTACATTAACAATGCCCATGATCAGGAAAACATGACCATCAACAATACATGAGCTAGTCTAGAGGCCTGACTAGGGATCTGAATGGTGTTTATTATTCCACACATGCAATTAGGTTTTCCTCTGAATCTCATATTCAATAACCAATGCAATTCTAGCATAGAACATAAACTTAATCATGAACATATAAATAGAATAATAACAACTTTATTATTGCCTCTAGGGTATATTTCCAACAGAATACTAGATAATGTATTTTATGCACCTACAATCGGCTACAAGGAAGAATGGGGTGCAATGGGGGACCAAAAACTCATGTTCGTGTCGTAGACATCACTCAAAGCGACATGGTGTTCGACTTGTGCTCGACTTGCGTAGAGTTTGCGGCGGAGTGTGCGTGTCGTATGCGACTTGGAGCAGGTTGCCTTCACCTTCCTCAAGTTTTTTTAAAATAAGTATGGAAATTACAAGCTTTACTGAGAGAGAATCCAACCCCCAAATTAGAGGGGGCTCCCCTATTTATAGGGTGAGGGCTGGCTGTAGCAATTACAAAGTCATCCATAGAAAATTTACGGTAATACCCCTCGGGTTTGTAGCATCATTAGGGGTATTTTGGTCATTTCCCCTATCCCTAAAGAATATTCTAGAGCATCTTGGGGGCATCTTTGGTGAATTCCGCTCCGAGAAGCGCCATAGAATGAGGTGAAGGCAGATGTCGAAGCGTAGACAGATGGTGGACCATAGACGGACGATGAAGGCGTGGTGAACAATGGAGTCGTGTCAGATGATGAAGTATGTTGGACAACGGACTCGTGTCGGACGACAGAGCCGTGATAGACGTTGGGGTCATGTCAGACGATGAAGTCGTGCGGATGATGAAGTCGTGTTGGACGACAAAGTTGTGACAGACGTCGGGGTCATGTCGAACAACGAGGTCGTGACAGATGTCGGGGATCGTGTCGAATGACGGAATTGTGAAGGATGTCGGGGTTGTGGCAGAGGTGTGTTGAAACCCTTAAGTAACAATGATAAGTATAAAAATATTGATGAATCAGTCAAGTTTTGGGTTACCGAGTTATTTGCATCGATTTGGGGTAGGATGTTGACCCTTCCTTCAATAGAAATATAAAGGGTAGAAGGATCAAGATAGACTCAAAGGTTGAAGAGAAGATTTCAAGACCTGAGATAAGTATGGATGGGCTCGATGACATCTAAGCCTAGGATTTTGCTTAGCTAGAAATAGCTTCTACTACTAGCGTTATACAACTCAAACCTATCCTCAAACAAGACCTAGTATAAACCTATATCTCAACTTAATGGGTAAGCTACTTTATGCACATACCATATACATTATAGCTAGAGTGCAATAAAACCTAATATACTAGTTATGATCGACAAGGGAACCTATTATGCTAGTGTGTAAGAAACACACACAACCTCTCATGCTAATATTCATTATCAGATTAGCTCCTAGCATGCTAGTATGTACCAAATATTATAGGAACCTATCATGCTAGTTGACATGAAAAAAAGATGCAAGGTAAACAAGTTCTAAGTATGCATGACATCTACCAAAATATAACCTAGTCAGGTACAGATCAAGCCATAACTAATAACTAGATAAAAACATTAAATTAAAACAAAAAGAATTTCTGCTTTAACCTTAATAACATAACTAAGCATCAAATGACAAGGCCTTAGCATGTTATCAAAATCTACACAAGCAATAATATCCTTAACTAGGCATCCTTGCTACACAACAACTCATGGCATAACAAATATAATAACTACAGTTAAAACAGAAGGGAATTTCTGTTTTTACTTTAATAACAGGAATAAAACCTAAAAGATAACCTATACTATAACATGCAATAACTAAACAACCCTATTTGAGCAAAGGAACCTTTGCAAATCCTAATGTACACATAGTACAAACCTAGCATGAGCACAACAGATCTGGACACGCTATCATGCTAGTTAACTAACCTAGACCAAAATAAACTGAAAACATAGATAAAAATAATACTAAATAACTAAATCATGCTCACATGACCATCTAAATAATTACATAAAATATACAGAAGTGATCACTGGCATAAAATAAATCCTACAAATGCTAGTTTGCAAGGAAAACTAAGTTACTATAAAAAATATCATCTTAGATCAAACTACACCAAGTTTGATCCAAATTCATCCAAATTAAGATCAATTTAACCTATTTCAGAAACTACCCCATGAATTTAAGATCTAATCCAAACAGTCTATTCTAGGGGTCTATCTATGGCTCAAGAGGGTTGGGTGAACTCCGACGATCGCGGGGAGCATGGCGGCGCACGCTGGCAGAGATGACCTACAATGGAGTCGATGGCGTGGCATCAATGCAGTGGCTCCCAAGCCCAATCGAGCATGGATCTGAGCTCTTGACATCAATGTGAAAGCGGTTACACAAGTGGCAGGGTTGGCTTGGTCCTCACTGCACGCTGGCGACAGGTACCAACTGTCATGGTGGAGCTGTCTTATCACGAACGTGGCTAACAAGTGCAATCAGCCACGCGACAATTTCTAGGGGGTCCGCGAGAACAAGGGGAGAATATTGGTGGAAGGAATTTCCTAGTGGTGCTCACCTCGGCGTGAACAAGTGAAGATTGGCCAACAGTGGTGGCGACGAAAAATTGGACAAGAGCATCGGCTAGAGGGAAGATTAGGGCTCGCGGTGAATTAGGGGGTTTTGGAAAGGGGAAGGAAGGGCTGCCAGGGTGCATATTTTATAGGGCCAAGGGGTGCAAGGCGTGGAATTGCTGCAGAGGCCATGGAAGGTGCGGCAGCGGCTGCTCCAGAAGTTACTACCGCATTGCCTGATTCGCCTAGCCAAGCATGGAGATGTGATGTCGAGGTTTTCAAATGAACATAGATGTGTTTAATTTGGAATGGGGAGAGGAAATCGGGCACACGGTTTGTGGCCGAAGCAGATTTGGGCGTGTTGGGTGGATTTGGAAGAAAGCCGGAGGTAGGGGATGACCCTATCGGATGGGTCCCAACTATCGGTGAAAGAGAGGGAGAGAGGGCGCGGTGAAGGGATACGCGTTGTGGCGCGTTAGGTGGCACGTTGGGTGAAGATCCAATGACCATAATTGAGGCGAGGTGCATGCAGGCGCTGATGGGCTCGGCCCATCAAAAATTGGTGGGGTGGAAGAGGGAAGGAGAGTTGCAGCGTGAGAGGGGGAGAGAGGGAAGGGAGATAGGCTATGGGGCTTTCGGCCCACGGCCCTTGGAAGGGTTTTTTAATTAATTCAAAAATAGAGAAAGAGAGAATTTAAAACCATTCCAAACATAATTTAACAATTATGAGAAAATTCCATTAAATTGAATATATGGAATCCACTACAACTACTTCGAGAGGAAAATACCAAAAATATAAATGTTGATAATTAAATATCTCTTTTTATAAACCAAATTAGGACAACTCTCTGAGTAGGACAATTCCTTAACAATTCTTCCAAACTTTCTCAAGCAATAGATAATGGTTCATCATTACCTTGTTTAAAAGATATGATAGAATTTCTCATTTGTACTATCCTAGCGGGAAGATAATACTTACTAATAGAGGCATCTTTTGCTCTTTCCAAAAGTTAATACTACTCATTGGCAAAGACATAAGCCATTCTTTTGCTTTACCTCTAAGTGAAAGTGGGAACAAGGTCTACTTAACAGTGTCTGAATTAACTCCTTTAATTTTGTGTGTGTTTTACACACCTTAAAATAATTCAACAAAGAAGGTTTAATATCAAACTCTTCAACATTAATATTGTGGGTACTGATAGGACCTCTAATAAAACTATCAAAAAAGCCCAATCTAACATTCTTGTCACCCATACTAGCAACAACCAAACTACTAGCAAAAACCTAAACTAGAAAGCAAGTAATGGAAGCTAGTAAAAAGAGTGCTGGTATCGCATTTTAGAGTGAAACCAATGTCGCTTCACCAGAAATGACGCCAGAAAACTTGCTTGATGATATGTATGTGCATAAGATCAATTGTAGTATTTTCGATGAGAAACAAATTGTAGTGTTTTCAATGAGAAACGAGTGTCGAACCTAAGAGGAAACAATGATTGATCTCACTTGGTCTAAATCTAAAATCCCACTTAAAAATAAAAAAATGAAGGTTGAAATGGACAACTATCTTTCTCAAATAGTTGTGAACCTTTAAGATGTAATCAACAATTAACGAGCAATTACTTGAACTAAAAGACAAACTATTTTCTAAATAAGCAAAAAATAGAAAATAAACAAATACTAAAAGTGTCAGGAAGAGGGTTCTAATGGATAAATTGAGGCACGAGGTATATGGGTTCACTAGTAGTGATTGTCAACCAAGTAATAGGGATTATGCAACATGTAAAGTATCAATTAAGTTTCACAAGTAATACTTAAAAGGCTAATATTGCTAGCAATAGATATATGCAGTCAACCCTTGTCCAACCACTAATTTGAGGCATACGCATGAGCCGAAACAATACTAATAATTTCGACAAGGAAATATAAGAGAAGACCACACGGTTGGCTGCTGTACCCCATTCTCCATTCTTACCAACAAATGCATCAATACGTGCCTTGATTGGGCATATCAAGACACATAATCAAATATAACTATTAAAGACATAACATGTAATTGATTAATCCCAAGCATGCAATTGATTATATAGAAGATGGATGGTTATCATAATAACATGATGGCGCCGAAGATGGATGGTCACGATAATAATTCTGAGAATGCTACATGGTTTCTACCACAAACATCAAGAATGAATAGTCAATTGATTTCATAATAAAAGTGCATCTAGACCCTTAAATGAGTTTTTATTTTTTATGGTATTTTTTCTGTGTACATAAAATAAGAGATAAAATCCAACAATTTGGCAGTTTATTAAATAATACATAAAATTAATTAAATATATAATAAAAATACTATAAAAACATTATTACACTCAAAAATCATGATATGTTTTTTACGTATCAAGATGCCGATCGTAGCTTAACCTGAAACAAGATTTGTTTTTTACAAAAAGAAAACTAAAATTACTAAAAGCAGAAGTAAAACTAAATTTGGAAATTGGTGATTTACTATGATGATGAAAGGCCTTGGGTAGAGATTCCCCTTCAACTGCAAATATTTGATATTGGATCATATAATAAGACAACAATATTGCTATCCCTAAGTATTGATACATAAGAATATGCAATAAAGTAGGTCACATGTCTCTTTTCCATGTAACATCTATGCCGACATCCATCGTGTCATAGAATTTATTGTCCAACATGGGTGCCAAGATCTACAAGGTTTGCTTAAAACACATCATTATTTCCGCAGAGATATAGCATTGTTCACATATGATTGACCCAATAATTATACTCATATTGTTAATTAATTAATATTATTGGAGAAAATTGGTTGTTAAGCCTGTTTGCATAATAAGAAGCGAATTCCGCAAATCCAAGACTGGCATCACGTAGAAAACGGAATTGGAAGCAACTTCCCTCTTAGAAGCGCCATCATATTCAGTTCTAAAAGGTTACAATATCAACAGTACAGACCAGTTCGCCCTGCCGCTGGGTCGTACTACATGGAAGCGTCACCCCTTCATCAAACCAAGCAAGATCTATAATGCGGATGCATCAATTTTCCACACAAGGAGAGCCGCGGGGAGCTAAAGGGAGCCACACGAAGAAAACAAAGAGAATTTCGATAGATGAGAAGTGGAAGGGCTGGAACACCAAGGAGAAGATCGGTGACCGCCCTTGCCACACCGAAAATATATACCACTAGTCAGGAGAGAGAACCATCATAGTTGTGAGAGATTGGAGAACGAGGAACTTGTTCTTCCTCGATAACTACTCTTTCTACGAGGATGTGTGAATTGTTTAGTCATATCTCTTTTGTTGACATTTAGTCACTCAAACTATTGGTTATCCAAGGAGATATTATTATTCACGTATCCCCATGTATCTTGATTGTCATACTCCCTCTGTCCGACAATGTAAGGTACGCACGCATCCCAATATTTACAATTAGACCTATATTATTTTGGTTACATGACATAAAAGTGGTATCATTAGATTCGTTTTCAAAAATACTTTTTGATGATATCATTTTTGTGTCACATAACCAAAATATTATAGGTCAAATTGTAAATCGTGAGATACGTGCGCGCCTTACATTATTGGATGGAGGGAGTATCTCTTTGCCATATGTGAGTAGCCTTCTTGGGAGGAAGCGATGTTGGGAACTGGAATATGGTATAAATTCTTTGGTACGAGGCAATTTATTCTCGGTGCGCTCAATGCTCGAGTTGTCCAATTTAATGACCCGGGCAATGTGATAGAACGATGTTCTTACCTACGAATAAGTACTGTAAGCCAATTTACGACCTGCAGTATAGATATCAATGACAAGCTATCGCGACTCAAGAAAAACAGGAAATCACAATACTCATAACATTAATCGGATCTGTTGGTCTTAATTAGCAAGCCAACCGCTGGATATAAGAGTAATGAAAGAAGGACAATAAAATTATACAAGACTCGAATAGAAGGAACATGGCTATACTTAGATAACTCACATATTAAATTTTACAGAAGATAAGTATATTTCCGATATATCAGTTATATAAGCTTTCTACCGGAGCCACATACTAATGTCTCAATCACAAAAAGACTATTATAATGTTTGGTTCGTAGTCACACTTAATCAAACATTAGGCAACAAGTTAGGCAGTGTTTGATTGCAGCCATAGTTGTGGTGTGTTATATTTTTCTAATCTTTTATCTCGCCTATTATAAACACATTACTAGTCAACTTTTGTCATAATGTGATGTCCGATTTGGCTCCCACTAAAATTGTGGCACAAAAATATGGTAGAGTGTGGAGGGCAACTAAATATGTCTTTCTCTATTTTTTTTCTCTCTTCTCTACATCTAATAATTATCTTACAGGATCATATCTTTGTAAATTTTCTTAGAGATAATAAGCCATGCTCGGTAGTGTGGTAGACTAAGTGCAGGCATGTTTCAACTAAGCACACGATCAGATCCTAGGTTGCGGAGCCATCGGAAACCCTCCGTGCATGCATGGGCTTCCGATCGAAGGGCACCTGATCAGGTGTGTCGTACGTGTGCGAGTTCCACCAAGCAGCTGCACCCACAAACTCCATCTGCGGAGCGGGCAGTGACACCCGCTGCCGCGATCAAGCTTGCGCTAGAACGCACTATTAATGTTCAGTTTTGTGGCACCCCAAACGGTGGCTGCCGTTTAGTTTCATGGCCCGTCGGTAGCGATAACTTAGGTGAAAAACCGAGCTGCATGCAGCAGGTCGACCGTCGTGTCACGAGCCCAAATCACTGCCTGGGAATGGATACAGCCATGTGCAAGTCGCCATGCCTTCGAGCAATTCTTGCCTAGAAAATCTAAAGTCCGCACGTCCTTTATTTGGTCTTAACGAGCGACTGATGAATGTATTTTGTATAGTTTTTATTCAACATATTATTGTTATTTTCATGGAATCTTAGCACCCTTTTAATAAATAAATTATTTATTTTTAGGACAACTGTGGATAGTCTATCTGACTAAAAATAATTATAATGTGGATAAAAGAACACATTTACACCATATTTTCACCCAAGTTATGCATGAAACGGGCAAGGTACGTCGAGGTGAAGCTCTAGCCGAAAGGGCACGAACGCAGGAGGGTTGTGGGCCCCACGTAGCAGGCTAGGGTGGCCTGCCCTGCCGCCACGTGGGCCTCCAGGGCTCCCCTTGCGGTGTCCTTTGACGGGCGTCTTCAACTACCTATTACGTGTGTGGCAGCGGAACAGGGGGCATTAAGGATCTACGCAACATTGGGAGATAATAAAAGGGTTCTTTCTCTCAATTTGAGAGGGGAATTGCTTCTTTTCTGCTAATTTCCACCACAATTCCACCATATTCCACCACAAAATATTGCATCACCGCCGTCACTTCCTCCAATAGATTGATCTCTTGAACTTATCTCTAGTACTATTCAATTATGTCGTGTCATACTTAAGTTGTTTAGTGATTTATTTAAATTTTTAGAATGTGATATCTATGTTATTCTCCATGATTATGAATACGCTTGTCATGTTTTAGTACTTTATTGTGTTCTCGAGGACATGGGTAATTCCTAGTTGAAGTTATGAATGGGGTTTATTGTTAATTGTGGCTATGTCATATTCTTTGCTGTAATTCTTTATGATGGTGTATGGACGTCGACTATGCATCAATTGCTTTTATGGAGGTTGAGATGAGAAATGGTTTAAGGAACATGGGATGGATGGGGTGAGAGTAGCTTCTCTTCATTACCTAGCACATTTAGCAAAGGAATTTATGCTATGATCGGGAAAACCTTAATTATAATCATATCTTACTTGCATTTATTTTTACATGCTAAGTTTGCATAATACTCACATATAGATTAACCTACCAATACCGCATTAGCACCGATTAAATCCATAGCCGACGCTAGTGGAGATTCCTACCTCAAGAATGTTTCATTATTATTTATGTGCCTTCTTTTTATATTTTATTTCCTATTTTTAGTATTTTATTATTTCAGCACCAAAGAACAATCTATCGTGGCAACCATTTCCTTTACTCCTCGTGAGTTCAACAATCTTTTCTATTCGAAGGCTACACTACAATTGATCTTGTCGACTTGCAGGCAAATACGAGTCAGCGACTCACTCCTGTTTGTGGATCAAAACAAGCTGGATGAGATCATGTACGTATAGATTGCAGCTCAACGACCAACTTTTTAGACAGCTAAAGGATGAAATAGCCAACACCATTTGCATTTATGTCTGAATCAAAAAAAATTCAAAATCCTTACCTCTTAGACCATATATTTGATTCATGATCCGTTTTCACCATTAGAATCATCTCGATGATGGTTTTAAAACTAGACCCTACTTGGGTATATTCTGGCAACTATTTTCATCCTCAAAAGTTATCACGTAATAATGCATGTTATCGGGGAGGAACTATCAAGTTACTGATGCTCACTCCGACACCTACGGTTTTTGATAACATTTTTGGAATAGGCATGCCAACCCTCCACTGTGCCTATATGGATAGTAGGAAGGTGTTATGCTTCGTAATTTTCTGAACAGGCTCGTCACTCTCCATCTAGACTTCGAAATATGATAGAGAGGCGTTATGTTTTATCTTTCCAGGCTTAGAGATATCAAGAATACATTATTATCTACTGGTAACCATAATGAAACAGTTTAATAACTATACATTGACAATATTTCCCGAAGAGGCGCTTAGAAATATACGAAAGAATGCATTATTATATGATAACTATGATGAAACAATCAGATAATTTACATCGACAACATTACCCAAGGTAGGCATATATTATAATTCACTAATGATCTGATAACCCATAAGTTTCAAAGACAATAGCTCTACACATTTAATATGGTAACCCCCCATATTACTAACTAATAACTACTGAAGTCGAGAAAAATCATCGAAACATACCTAAGTAGAATCTATTTTTTAAACCTCATCATAACAAACTCGACTGTGAAAACATATCATGGATCGCGTATATGATTTAAGTATTAATTTTTTTTGAAATAGAGGAAATCATTTTGACATCAGCTAATTGGCCCACCATGCATGTGATAAGCCTAAATTACGTAACATATTTATTTAAGTTTAATGTAGACTGAAAGATCATCTAGGCTCCTAATTGGTTTTGATGGTTAATGGCAACTCAAACTGGAATCTAATGTTTACAATGAGTATAAGCAGGTTTAAGAGGTTCCAGGAAGAAGGGTCATCAAGGAAAGGATGACCACCCAAAAAGTACAAAGGTGGTTTCCAGGACAAGAGAATGGCTGTGCTAGGCAGCTGTGTCACAGCTGTGAGGAAGCTGGTGCTGTGCAAGAAGTTGCAAGCAAGGTGATGATGGCTTGATACGTCAAGGGCCGTGAATACAGTTGGTGGCAGGTAAAGCCTAGATTTGCTAGTTTCCTTGAGTCCATAGGAAACACATGTACTATCAAGAGGGATGAAGTAGTAATGATCTGTGGAGGTTTTTTTGCTCAATGCTCAGCGTGTTGGACAGTGGCACTGATGCTTTGAGGTCAGTGGCCCTGTATCAACAGTTTTGCACAAGTGTGAGGCTGGCTGGCGTTAGCACTCTATAGTGCTAGCAGTAGAAAACCCTAGAGGTTAGAGTCACCGGTGTGACGCAGCTGTGTCACAGGTGGTCTAACACTCTATGACTCAGGTACATCTCTGTACCAGGGGAGAGCTTGTAAATGCTAAGGGATCTGCATTGCGATAGTTTGTCTGCTGAGTCAGAAGACTGTCGGAGGTTCTCTCCTTATTAGGGATCAGAGTTAGTTGTGCGCTCAGGGCATGTGATGTGCCAAGATCGGGCTGAGTAGTTAGGCTACGTCAGTTAAGGGTTCACCTGTGTGTGCCTCCGGTGACACAGGTGTCGATCTGCCTGAGCCGGTTATAGTTGTGCGTTGTGACTGGCTGTGTCACCGGTGTGTGTCACCGGTGAATCACTCAATCCTACATGACAACAGTGTAACGGTCAGGTGCCTGTGAACCCTATAAATAGGGGACCAGGGGAGGTCTTCGGCCTCAATCTTGCTCAAACCAATGAATCATATTCGACCGTTGCAAGCCTCTCACCCTCTGAACAAAAGCCAAACTTCCTAAGAGAGTTAGAGCCTTTGAGCAAAGAGCATTGGTTCCTCCAAGAATCGTTGCTGCTAAATCTGTTACTCTTAGAGTGTCTACTCCTAGACGGGCGTAGGAGTTGCTGGTATCACCCAAGCTTGTGTGGGCTGAACTAGTAGTTTGTGAAAATGATCCGAAGTCTACCTGCTGCAAGGTTAAAGGACTTCCACAAGCAAAGCAAGAGGCCTGATCATTCAGGTACTTGGAGAACAAGCATGATTCAGTGCTGGCAATCTCTTCGGAGTAGCCTCTCCAACGGAGAGTACCTCTCTAAAAAGGGTAGGGAACTTCGGCGAAAAACACCTTGTCTCTCTGAGTACTCATTGTGTTGCGTCTATTTACTTGTTATATCTGCATGCTTGTGTGTTCTTAGATATATTCCATTTATCTGTAATAGATCACCCTTTCACCTGTGTTAGCATAGCTGTGTCACAGTTGCTGTAGATCATATCTCTTACCTGTGTCAGCTACCTATTACACAGCTGTTTAGTTTGCTCATCTGTTTCTAAGTCTTCAGCTTAGCTGTGTTAGCTACCTGTGTGACAGCTATGTGTTAAGTTACACGTCATATATTGCCTGTGCTGTTCACCTGTCACATAGCTAACTTATCCTTGCAACTAACTAAGACTTAATTTGATAAACTAAATTAAAAGAAGTGAATTTAATTAGCCTCCTATTCACCCCCCCCCTCTAGTCAGCACCTTCGGTCCTTTCATAGACTTTTTCATAAATTTGATATCTTTCTCTATTATTTGTACTAGTCATTGACTAATGACTAATAATTTCCCAAAAGTGCCAAATGTCTCTTCATGTATTAACAAACATGAAAACACCAAAAAATACCTGGAAAAAACATATTCGGAGAAGATTCAGAAGGTGGGATACAGCCGACCCTCTGGAGAGGGAGGGCAATCAGCCAGCACGGTCTCGGACACAACCATCCTAGCTGGTGGGTCCACCCCCGCTAGCCTCCTTCGTCCACGTACAATCTTGAGGATGGAGTTTTTTAGGCTTTCCAAAGTGTCGCCACCTCAAGTTTCAATCTAGATTAGAATCGTTTATAGCAAATTAGTGATCTTGATCGTAGCATTGATCGTGCTATTATAATCTTCATCTCCTCCTTGGGAATATCACAAGGTATTGGTTTGTATTGGTATCAGTCTATCAAATTGAATTTCATTTTATATGTTCTTGATGCTTACGTTGATTTGTGAGTAGTCACATTGAGGCTACGTGTTTGTAGTACTAGCTGTGTAGTAATCTTATATTAATTTTCAGTACTGATTTGGGATCTATATGTCTTGCACTCGTTCTATGTGAAAGCACCTATATGTCGCCTAGGGGGCAAATAGGCGTTTTAAAATAATTATGGATTTGATTTAATTTAAATGTGAAATTAAACTAATTGGATTTTCATAAGTTCAAATCCTAAATATACTAGGCTCAACTAAGTGCACCAACACCCTGTAATTCTTGGGTGGCAAGAAAGCAATTCAATCTCTATAAAAGAAATGTAGCTATTCTAGTACAAGTATGAATTGTAATAATGTAATGGAGACAAGAGGCACAAACAATGTTTGATCTCGGAGTTCAGATATCCACCAATATCTTACGTCCCCATTGAGAAAACCGAGTCACCTAGACCCAAGCCGACACAGAATTGTGTGCTTTTCTCCTCGAGGGTGCACCGAGTGAGCCCCCATCACTATGGCTAGTTCCTTCCTCCACTTCAGAGATGGCGAACTCCACAACCATTTCACAAACCACTCAGGCCTCTTCATAAGCTTCTTGAAGATGTCACCAAGCCAACATCGCTAAACCATCTAGGAGGCGGTGGCCTCCAAGAGTAACAAACTCCCAGACTCTTACTCCAACAGATCGACACGAAGAGCTTAAACTGATACAAGAAATGCAACCGCAAAGTGTAAAAGATGCACTAAATATACCTCACACCTCACAAGAGCAACACATGCACTAGAGAGGGAGGAAGAAATTGGAGAAGGTCAACAAATGACTCTATTAGCAGCGCAACCTCCCCAAGCTGGCCAAGGTGAGTACTTGTACTCAAACCCTCGAGAATTAGCCGTCGAAGGTTTCTGGCTGGGGGACCGGTCAGACCGCCCCCACCTCCAATAGGAAAAAACATAACCGTTGTACACAAAAACACACAGATAACTTCTAAGCCCAGAGTCTTCGATACCAAGTCTGGATACTCCGGATGAAGACATCTCGAACACATAGAGTGACCCCCCGAATGTCTAGAACAATCTTCTAGAAAAAAACTAGCTCTTTGTTACCCCCCTCTCCTCCTCCCTGGGACTCTGGTTAGGGTGACCGATCATATCACCCCCTAGGACCAGTCACACCGCACCCCATGGGTGCAAACTCTAGGCACAAGGGAAAAGGCCAATCAAACCATCAACCAGGCTGATCAGGCCGCCCTACCTTGAACAACACTCCCAAGGCTAGTTCTCAGAGCCTCCGAGAACATATCTCTCAGAACAAGAGAACACTCATAAAAGAGACAAAGTTCAGTTTGAATAATCCCTTATGGGAAGTCTTTTCTTGAAAGCATCTCCACTTGTCTTTCTTCACTTGATGGGCCGTAAGCTTCAAGCATGTATCTTCACATGTTGCTTATCTTGAACTTACTTCTCTCAACCTTGATGACAATCACCACTTGATGTCATCCTCTCATGGGCTTCAAATGAAATGGATCTTACAATGCAAGCTCATGAGTAGCACCTAACCCGCACATATACTCTCACACAAAGTGAATGTATTAGTTCATTAAAGCAATAGGCAATTGTTTACCAAGTCTACTTGATCATACTATCACAAGTGGTATATTTTTTAAGCTCTATCTTGATCTCTTGAAGCCACACCTTGAATTCCTTGCTTCATCACCCATGACCACTTTGAGTTACACCAGGAACTCCATCTTAGTCATCTCTTGATCTTTACATGAACTTCACCATGATTACATACGATTTACACTTAAAAAATCATTATTGATCCCAAAAAGTTCATTTCTTTATTCACCTTTTGAACTCATTGATCTTGATGTATATCTTTGTTTCGATGACATCCATCCCTAAATTCATCCAATATCCTTCAAGCATCACATATGGAACATAACTTCATATCCAACTCAAGAAAATTGTTAGTCCATAGGAATTGTCATTAATTAACAAACCATATTTAGGGGCTAGTTGCACTTTCACTATGAAATCGACAGGTACCTGATACTCAGACGAACAGAACAAAGGCAAGGTGCACAAATGCAGGGCAAGGATTGGGTCACTTCAGGAATCCAGCGCAGAAAGGACCAACTAGGTGTAACTACATCGGTAGTATTAAAGTCACACTACAAGAAAAATATAGGTTTGGTCAAGAAGCCTTAATGCGTTAATCTCGAATTTATTCCTTCATAATTCTATTGTGCAATGGTTGCTGGTAATGGGATTGCGTGTGCAATGGCTATTGGCATATAGTATAATAGGACATAACTCTCGTGCGAAAGTATCTACCATATGCACAAAGTGTTGCTATGATTTGTGTTTCTCTATTTATCTTATGGATCGCATGCTTTACTAGAAATTGCTCTTGGTGAAGCTATAATCCATTGCCTTGTTTTATATTATTGGATTCATATTTCTCTTAACATTCATATTTTATTTCTTTATTATTTAATTTAATTTCAGCAAGCATTTATTACCTATTATTCTACTAATTTCTATCATTAATCATCAAAACATGCTTAAGGGTCCAATAGGCACTTTTAATCTTCATCCTTTGGTGGTTGGTACAACATGATTAAGCCTTGATTTGAATTTAAATTTATGATTTTTGGATCATAAGATATAATGTGAGCTCCCCTAAAGATGTGAATTATTTTAATTTTATTTGAATGAAAATGCACATGTTAATGAGGAATTTTACGGAGCTTCCCTTATATCTAAGAATCCATGAGAGTGTAGAGTATAACTTAGAAGCATAAGGAATGAAATACTAAGCACTCGAAGACGGTAAACATGGCATAAGATGCATATGGCATAAGCTAATATAAAGCATAGCATATAGGACTCTCCCACTTTGGCATCAAGACACTCAAAAGAGAAAAGGCACTAAGATCTAGCTAGAGCTAAGCTAAGGTTCGACACCCACCAAAGAAGGATTCGTTGGAGCTGTTGACGGTGTCGAGGTAGACGGTGGAACAATTTCTTCTGCTAAGGTGCTCTCCTCTACATCGATCGGTGTCACGGTGCCCTCGAGCGGAGAGGACTAGGATGAGCCAGGAATAGGCTCATCCTCGGCACCCAAAGCATACTTAGACCTTGGAGAGGATATCTCATCCTCCGTCATCTTGGTGAACACCTAAAGACGCTCATACTTCGAGCCTACTACTTCTAGGTCTTCGTCATCTTTGTTTGCCTAAGTGCCATAGATGTGCATGGTGTACATAGCATGGAGAGCAGACTCTTTAGAACGAAGCATAGGAGGGAAAGGGTCCTCTATGGCGTGACTAGCCCTCAATGCCTCAGGTCTCTTGGGCTTAGAAGCCATCTTCTTCCCCTTCTAAGAGGTTGGCTTGTAGTCATTGTGCATTGTGAAAGCTCTTCCCGGTGACATGATCGACAAGCAATTATATGTATGGAGCATAGGAAGCAACCTATTTTGTTCAGCTTATGTAGTATGCAAATTGAAAATGAAGTCCATGACATGAAAGTCCTTGCCATTCTCCATGGCCCTCATGAGATAAGCGTGTTGGATCGGATCTAAGCAACATCGTCAGCCTTAGGCGCAATAGAGTTCCTAAACAACTTGTTCAGGGTGGAGGATAAAGGTAGAAGGCCGAAGGTGCAGCAGAGCTTAACACCTGTCACAGACTCATCATAGAAGCACCCAATCTCATTCACAATGAGAGAGAAGTGTGAGTGTGGAGCTTGATTTGATGGCCATTGTCCTTTAGATGACCCAAAACTCTGACGAAGTCATTGAAGGTAGCATGGTACCTCTTGCCATGTGTCATCCAGTGCATAATCTTCTCGTGTCTGTTCCAATGTACAGTGTGCCATAAAACTCAATAACCACTTGATCGCTCCAATCTTGCCGGATGGCCATGACACTAATCCGACATCCATCTCTACAAGCCTCCTATATTCCCTCAACTCCTTGTGTTCTCTAATGTAGCCCTGGTAGCTTGTCACTAAAATGTATAATATTAGTTTAGGAATTTTATGTAGGAGAAAAGACTAGACTTGAAGTTAAATTGAATTTATTAAGGATATATATTATCTATTCAATTCAAAGTCAAATTAAGATTTCAAACAAAAGGCATTTATATAGTTAAAGGAAAAGTACAGGAAGTGTGTGTACAAAAAAGAGGCAGAATATACAAGGGTTGACATCTAAAGGAGACTATCTAGCCGCGGTGACAGAGGTTGCTGAAGTTGCAGGTTCACCCTATGCATAAGCATGGTGACATCATCCTTGAGGGCGCTGGTAATTTACGACTGACCGCCCCGCGCTCCGCGCGGCGGTCAGTTCCGACAGGCTAGGCTTTCCATTAATGGGCCAGGCAGAAATTTCTATTAATGGGCCAGACGGGCTGCCAGGCGGGGCTTTCCATTAATGGGCCAGGCGGGGTTTCCATTAAAAGGACCGTTCACTGTTAACACTTGCGGCCCATTTCCACTATTCCTTGTTTACAGCATACGAGCCCGTTCCTCTTTTCCATTTCTGGGATGGAGGTTTTTAAAGGGATTAAATAGGGTGGGGAATACCACTTTGTACTAATTTTGCCTAGCAATTTGTATTTCATCTTAAATGAAAAAAGGAAGATGTTTATGCATCAATCAAAAAAAAATTCAAACAAGCCTTTTGATCTTGAACTAATTGAAAAGCTTTTTCTCAAAAACTACAAACATGTGAGTTAAAATAATACTTTCAGTTACAAACGGGACATGTTTAGCTTTTAGTTACAAAACATAGAGCTCTCTACAAATAAATGTCAAGCTTTCAACTGCGACCTGAAAACTTTCCACACAGAAAAATCAAATAGGCCAGCGGAACACGTTGAGCTTCCAACTGTACTGCAAAGTGGTGAACCTTCAACCAAAAAAAAAGTCAAGCTTTTCACTTGTAGATTTTTAGCTCCCTACTAAAAAAGAATGCAAAACTTTTTTCTACATAAAAACTATAATGCTCCTATTTTTGAAATAGTATCAAAAAACTTTACACTTGTAAATTTTCAGCTTTCTACTTAAAGAATACAAAATTTTCTACCACGAAGGTTCCTACTTGGAACTACAAACTTTCTACATAAAAACTATAATGTTCCTACTTTTGAAATAGTGTCAAAAAACTTCACACTTGTAAATTTTCAACTTTCTACTTAAAGAATATAAAATTTTCCACCACGAAGGTTCCTACTTGAAAACTATAAACTTTCTACATAAAAACTATAATGTTCCTACTTTTAAAATAGTGTCAAAAAAAACTTCATACTTGTAAATTTTTCAGCTTTCTACTTAGAATACAAAACTTTCCACCACAAAGATCCTACTTAGAAACTACAAACTTTCTACATAAAAACTATAATGTTCCGACTTTTGAAATAGTGTCAAAAAACTTTAAACTTGTAAAAGTTCAGCATCCTACTTTAAAGAATCCTACACTTGTAAATTTTCAACTTTCAACTTAAAAAATGCAAAACCAATACGCTTTCTACATATACAGCGTGAAAACAATAATTAAAATGAAGCTTTCAACTATGAAACAATAAGCTTTCTACATATACACCATGGACTTCCAATATTTTCAGCTTTCTTCTTGGATGGTTTGAGCTTCCAACTATAAGACTAAGACAATTTCTAGTTGAATGTTATAGAGATTAGACTTAGGGGTATGGAGAAAAAAGTAAGGAATTAGCTTCCTATATTTCAACTAGGAGCACTTAGAAAAAAAAAGATCCCAGAAACCAACTAACCAAGTAGAACCATGAAGATATGTTGAGCCTTCCACTAGAGAGCTCCAGGATTTCAACTTAAATACTACATGATTCTAGAAAAGTAGGCATTTTCACTTGTAGCTTTCTGATTCAAAATTATTAGTTGAAAAATGTAAAAAAAGACTTTCTGGTAAATGATAACTTGACACACCATGGATAATTCCCCACTTGGATTTTTGGGACTTTCAGATGTATAATCCAAAGAAAAAAATGCAGAAATAGAAAAAAAAGGACAGTAAAAAATAGGAAAAAATATGTGTGTGAAATCAGCTTCATGGTGGCACCAAAAATTCTCCTTGAACCCAGCAAAATATTATTTTGCTAGATAGATTTCTGACTGCAAAAATTAAAAAACAGTACAATTTAATAAGAATGTTATAAGAGAATTAAAAAAAATTATTTATTACCTGTTGATTGTAAACTATGTTCTGGAAGAAAAAGAAAGAAACAATGTTTAGCAACTTCTTGAAAAAAAAAGATTGAAATGCTGTATATGTTGTAAAACATGTATAATAAAAAAATTGATTTATATCATGCAGATCTTACATATCTAGCTAATATGTCCTTTGTTTCTTGCATCAGATTTTCGTTGTATGGGTGAGCTACTATGTAGTATGTCAGAGCCTCACGAACAGCTTTTGCATCATCCTGCTTGTGTGGGTGACAAAAAAGAAAGAAAACACAAAAAGCAGATGTATTACAATCCCCCATATAAAAATGCATGTTAGATGATATTTTGTGCACGTACGGGATTGAAAGTAATTGTAGTTTCACCATCATGGCTTTGCAGTAATTTCATCACATAGATGCCGCTGTCAGCTCTGCATTTTCACATTAAAAGTGCACTTTGTATTTGTTTTTACTTCAAAAGGTTAAAGAAAAAACATGATATGTTTAAAAACATTGGACATGATTGTTATGTCAAACAAAGTGAAAATATATCCCCTTACTCTTTGGTTGAACAAGATACACTCCGAAAAACAGCCTCCATATCAAAGATGTTGACTCTGTTCGATCTTGGGTAAGCAATATTAAAAAAATGCTGAAATGTCCATATAACTGACTTGCTTCTTCAGTTATCAATTCTAACCTACTGTTTGGACAAAGGATCTCAAATGCCTTACTTCTAAAGTTTGCAACAATCAGATACCAAAAACCATATGTGGACAATGGTAAAAAGATCTGTAGAGAAAATAGCACAAGTGAAGGGATTGCACAAAGTTGGAGGCTAACCATCCAAGTACTAGCACAACACCACCATCTCATTCTGGTTGTGTTGGATTTGGCTTGTCCGTCCCATGGAACTTTCTCCCGTCATCAACGGCCTCCCTGATTTAAGTTGAAGAAACATGATTAAAACCACAAGCATATAGCGCCACCATGTAGCTGCTAGCGTAACTCTTTCCCTTTTTATTGTTTCGACAAGAAATCTTTTTTTTTACTACCTGAGAACGCTCACAAGCTCTTTGTTCTCCAGATCAAGCTGCACCCCCTTGTAGAATGCATTGGCAGCTTCATCGAACCTCAAGTAAACTTCTTGCGTCATATATATGTAGCTGTATGAAAGATAAAAGGGCAGGGAATGAATTTCCAATTGCTGCACATCTCTGGAAGTGACAAACCTGTAGCAAGCGCAGCGCTGAGCCTTCCCTGTAGCAAGCTTTCGCCCAATCTGGCCTCAATGCTCGACATGCTTTTGCATCCTCCAGGGCACGTTCAGCTTGCCCTGCCCGCAACCAGCAAAGGCTTCTGTTTGAAAGCAATGCGGCATCATTTGGGTCGAACTCAATAGGCTGAAATGCATTTTCCAATGTGATGATTCTCGGATATAATCCACTAAACCTATGGCATTTGATAAATGAAGCCTGGCTTGGGATTGCATCAATATTCAGATGTCAAGTGAACTTAACACTGAAGTTTAGAGTTCTTTTTGTCCCGCGCTGCCACTTCAAGGGGAAAATTGATTCTTACCTGTGTATACGCATCCACTGCTACTAGGAAGTCTTTTCTTCTAAAAGCGTCATCACCTCTCGATTTGGCTTCCAAGGATCTCTTTTTTGCCTCAGATGAAACCTGCAGAGCAATTGAAGTGCTGTCAGAATTGAGCCGTTAACACCAACAGTTGTATTGTCGAGTCAACTGTTATTTAATATAGACACATTGACTGTCATCAAATGCATATATGATTATGACACACCTCGGGTTGTGATCTCTGTAAACTGGCAGCTTTATCGAATGTAACTTCTTTACTTGTGCCTGTAAAGTGCGTTCAGATTTTAGAAGTTCACAAGAATTTGCGATGTAAGAGGTTTCTTGAACCTATGAGGATAGAAAATAGCAAAAGGGAGATTTAAGTGGCGCCTTTTCCTCAGCCATTTTAGACAAGGTGTATTCTACTATTCCATCAACAGTCCAATTCGAAACACCTGGGATTGGAGACGTCAATGGTAAAAGATGTTTCACAACTTCAAGGTTATCCCTTAATGCAGCAACCTGTATTGGCTTTAGTCCATCCTATAAAAAAGGAAAGAAGGAAAAGACAATCAAAAGTTAGCTTCACTTGGCTGTACAACAAACATGCAATACTCATTGAAATGTGATTACACAGGATGGACGGAACTGTTGCTTCATCATGGTGGATGAAAGATAGATAAATAATCAGATAATTACTGTGTGAAGAAAATAACTTTCAACTGAAATGGATAATTGATTATTTTTCCACCCTTGACTCAGGTTTGCATAGAAAAGACAGTTGCACAGTCCAGCTAAAATGCAATACAGAGTCATGATAATTATACACTTAGTAATATGAAATAGAACAAACTATGGCATCACTACAGCAGCAAGTTATATGCAATATTCAGACATTGTGACTTACGTCATCAGAGGTATTTGGGTCACCACCAGCTTTAACCAAACATTTGATTATTTCCATATTGCCACTATCTGCAGCAATATGCAATGGGGTTGCTCCACCAGCAATGACATTTGGGTTTGCACCTGCCTATGTTGCAGATATTCAGTTAATATTGATGAAGAGACATAAATAATACTGGGTATATAATTAAACGAGTAGTATATCAAACAACACTGTGTATTAGACCAATCCAGAAACAGAAAAAAAAATAGCAAAAGAAGAAGTGAAGAGAAGAAACATTTGAATTCTTTCCTTTGACTTTGTATGCTTGTACACGCACATTATGACTTGCATTGCAGTAATAAAGCAATACTGATAAGTAGGAACACATGAGATATGCTTGTCTGAATTCTCAAGGCACAAACAACATTGTCAACAAGGAAACAGAGCATCCAGTAACCAAAGGACTAAGTCATGACAGCAAAGTGACAAAAATAAACCAAAACAAACAATCCTTTTACTCATCCACTTAGATAGTGTACCTGGATTAGAACCTCCAAGCATGGGAGGGAACCGGCAGCGACAGCGGACAACAGTGACGTGATACCATCAGCAGTTTCAGTATTTGGCTGCAACAGCAAGGTCTGCAGACGAACTAGCTTGAGTACAGAAGTGAAAGAAATCCCATCTAACTAGCTTCAATTCATATACAGCGATTCAGAAAAATAATTCACGCTACAGGTGTTTACTGCTCATCATTATAATCAAGGAGAAACGGTCGTCCAATCTTAAAGAAAGATGGTGGAGACTAAAGATACGACTAGAACCAAATGAGAACATCTTAACAATAGCAACCTTATTCACCCTTACATGGCTAAGGATTGTTGCTGCTTGGTATTGAAATCACCACATAGTCAGGAGTATTGCACTGAATAACTGAAAACGCGGATTAACAAATCGGTGGAGAGAATGTATAGATCAGCTAGTACCTTAGCATTGTGCTCGAGCAGAAGTTTGATTGCGTCTTGCTGTCCATGACCAGCAGCCCAGACAAGGGGAGTACCAGCATCGCTCTCAGATTCGACATCAACTCCCTTGTCAAGCAAAAGCTTCATAAGCTCTGTGTTTCCTGTATTAAGACACGAAACACCACATTTTGTTCAGATATTCCATCCACTTCAAGGTAAAGAAGGGCAGATCGGTTAGCATCATGAGTCGGTAACTAATTGACATTGCACGGAGGGGATCATCGCTACCTATCCCTGCGGCATGATGCAGGGCCGTGGCTCCCATACTAGATGCGACGGCGCCAAGGTGACGAAGAGGCCGAGGTGCCCGTGGCCAAGACCACCGCCGCTGAGTTCGCGTGACGGTACGTGCTGGGCCGGGAGCTGGGCCGCGGGGAGTTCGGGGTGACACGCCGCTGCAGGGATGCCGTCACCGGGGAGGCGCTGGCATGCAAGACCATCCGGAGGCACCGCTGCCGGGGCCGCGCGCACCACAGGATAGGGAAGGGCGCGGGCGGAGCCGCCGAGGCCGCCAACGCGGCGGCGGCGGCGGTGCAGGCGCACGCGGCGGACGTGCGGAAAACCCCAACAAAATCATCCAGCATAGGAGAACTCACCTGAAAAAAAATGCAACAACCAGAGCAGCGAAGGCGCTGCGATCTCTCCGAACGGAAGCTCTCGCTGCGACTCTGAGATCTAAATCCGCCGAGAGACGATCGGAAGAGGAAGAAGCCCGAGGAAGAAGATGAGGCCGAGACGAAAAAACCCCAGAGAGGAGAGAGGGGGAAAAGACGGTGAAAACAATTTACAAAAATTGAAAAATTCGCCTCCTTATCTTCTAGCGGGTTCCAGTTCCGGTAAGCGGCGTGGAGAAAACGTGCGCGTGTACTGAAACGAAAACCAGAGTTTACACAAAAAAAGGAAATGTGGAACGGTTGGAATAGACCGTTCCCACGGTCACCCGCTGAAGATGATTTTCGCATCCTTGATGCTCTTTCCCCAAGGCACGGAAGGTTGCACGTTTAGCTTTAAAATTTTATCCATTTTGTTGCTTCCAAGTATGCCAGTAGCATAGCATGATTATCTCCATGAAGAAAGGTTGGCTGAAATCGTGCATGACCTGGGACAACATATTATCCATACACCCACAATTAGATCATTGAATTTGTAAGTAATTCTACAAATATTTAGGCACAAATATCACTCTATTTGGAATTAAAATGATATGATTTTTATTTTTCAAATTTTTAAAAAACTTTTATAATATTTTTATGACGTGGTGCCGAGCCAGCCGCCACAAAGGGTGGTGAGCGGTGTGCGGAGTCAGCTGCCATTCAGGTCGCAGAAAACATGTTAAATGAGGCAAAACATGGAATAAAGTACAAAGTATAGGGTAAAAAGAAGATATTTTTTCCTCTAAAGAGAAGATTTTTTTTCACATCGAGTGATTAATGGCTCTCCGCGACAGCTAGAGAGCAAAACGTGGAATTTACTCAAAAGTTTAAAATGATTAAAAATATTTTCCGTGAAACTATACGGGTAACTGTGCTAGTTACATATAATTACACAATACTCTCCACGGGCATTTCACTACCACCATCCCGAGAAAATGGCCACTCCACTAAAGCACTAACCAATGCGTTCTCTGCACCACGCTATCTACAATTCTCATGTGATGCAGTTCACAACGAATATTAGATATACTCCCAAGATCCTTCGATTATTATGAGTTACATCCCAAATTGCACGGAAGCCATATATAAGTACAAGTGTACAATACTGCCACGTGCATACTGCCAGAAAGAATCTGGCATTAAATTCTTCCGTTGTAGCAAGGAGTCCGTTGTCCATGAATATCCAGTTTGCTACCAGAAGCAAGACATCGAGGCATGTTTGCTAACACACAGTTGTCTCGTGATTCCTTAGGTCTCTCTTGACTCTGTTCTTGGCAAGGAGTCTTGCCTCGTCAACTCATAGTTTGTCTCCGGCCTATGGTTTGTCGTATTGAGACGCATTGAACATATGAAGAAGAATGAAGATGTATAAATAGTTATGTGCCATAGGCTGCAGGAAAAATAAATTTATCTTTAGTTAGTCCAGATAGTAAGGATAGGCTAGAAGAGATATAAAATGTGACAGTACGGAAACTGTAAGTTCCTTTGCCCAACTTACTACTCTACGCAAGGAAAAACTAGCCCACGTGAACAAGCCTAGGTGTTTGTTCCTTTTGCATGAAACACATAAAACTGAATGTTTCTCTGTTGGCAATAATTAGCTGCCAAAGGGGGTAGCTAAACCTCTTGAAACCTATCAAAACCCACTCGTAACTTCTACGAAACTGTAGAAACATGTTGAAACCTCCACGCAGAACTTGTTTGAAACCCATTAACATCAACCACCGAAATCTGAAATCTTCACGAGACTTGTGAAACTAAAATATATCCATAAAACTTTCTTAAAACTTCAACCTTGAAATATAAATCCTCTTATGAAACTTGTCCAAAACCTGTGCACAGTTGCACCCTGGCAGAAAATTATATCTCTTTCTGTACAAGAATAATAGATTCTTGAAATATCGCATAATATTTATTTGAACTATTTGATGGACCACAACATGAAAGAAAAATGATAGAACAATCAAACCTCACCACATGGAGAGCTAATTTGGCTCTCGTCAATGGGCAAGGAAATCCTTACCCATAAGCATAGGCATACTCGAGCTTTACCAAACAAATAACCTTGCTAGGCAAGGCTAGGTACGAAGTTGCTTGTGCTAACAAGGGAACCAAACATGCCCCTAGTTATCAAGGTAAATCCACACAAGCTGGGACCTTCCAAAGTGAAGTTATGATTAATGAGCAAAGATGATGATTCCACACCTGTGCCAAATCCAGTAGCTACTGTTTGATTCTAGCTTCCAGCTTGTAGCTGCAAAAGATAATGTGATGAAACCCAAAAGTAAATATAGCCACCGGAATCGTTTGTTCAACATCTCCAAAGTATTCCAGAACAAAGCCCCCAAGTTGACCATCTGGAAGAAAGAATAGCAAGATGAGAAATGCGTCAGCAGACCAAAGGAAATGCTGGACATTGTGAGTTGTAACTGCCATAAACTTACGCACAAAGATGCTAGCATGTCAAAAACCATAACGTATGCATGTGAAAGTGTGAAACTAAGATGCAGAACATACAGATATGAGCTACTGATATATCATATACATTAATAAAACCATGAGTGCAAGCGCACCTTTGAGGCACATTGAGGTTAATTTGCCATGGCCAGCATATAAATCTTCGTGCTGTACAAAATTCCAATAGCCATCCAATAAGCAGGCCAAGAGAACCAATAGCGACGACGATACCAATATTTGCAGATCTGACATGGTAACATAGTCATACATTCATCCATCCGATATTCACTTGATACTTCTATAACCAAAGTAACAAGGGATTTACATACCTGGTGGCACCAGTTGCAGCCAAAATAGCTGTTAGAATAAACACAGCAGTATGCATTGCTCGTTTTGAAGCTTCTTTAATTGTAGCCATATATATGAACGTACCAATAACAGCCATAAATGAAAGCCAGAAGTCCAAAAACTGAATCAAGATACAGTCCGATGGCCATGGCCCAATAATGTATCAGCAGAAGCATTTTAAATAGGCAAAATCTGCTACAGAACACACACTTTGTCGGTGCTAGCTGAAACAAAAGTGTGATTCGGCTGATGGAAATTACAAATTTGTGTCTATTTGCTGATGTACACAGCAACCATATAGTGGTAAGAAACAAAGGAATTTGCTATGTCATCAGCCAAATCACGCTTTTCTGATGTGCCTCAGCTAATGCCGACAAAGTGTGATGTCCTACAAACACTATCAAGAGGGATGTAAATAAATGTATTAGGTTCCAGAATTTACAAAGTAATAACTCCAGTATCAAGGCAGACAATGGTATTTAGATTTTGTATTTTCATCTTAAAAGTGTGTTCACTAGCATCAACCAGGAAAACAGATGCTGCATTACTTCTATTTGCCACGAAACTGCCAGCTTATTGCTTTGAAAAACCAAAACATCCAGCTTGGTGCCATCAGCCTTCCAAATTTAAGCTCCTATTTATAACTATGCAATAAAGAAGCATATTGGTTCTAATATATCGATGTCTTGACATTTTGTAAACTAATTAGGTAGCCATACATGATAGCACGAGTTCATGCATGGAGCCCACATGCTTGAACATGTCCATTGGATGCAACTACATGTAAACTACGCTTGTGTTCCTCTTCAGCTTTCTCCAATGATGGTCTACCTTGTATTGGATACACATGGCCATGATATTTAGCCCACCAATGTGGCAATCAATATTTAGACTAGCAGTATACGTGTGTGCTGAGTAGCTTACCTGTAATACACGGAAAGATAGTATGCACCAGTGCCCACATCACATGAATGGTACAAAGCACTGGAAATTCCACTAGATGTGTAAAGAATCCATTCTGCAAATGCCTAGGTAGCAAAGGAAAAAAGGTTACCATGTTATCGAACAAATTTGCCGTATCTATATCAGAAGAAATGTTTTAATTAAGCTTCTTAAATGTGGAGGATATTGGATAGGAAAAAAATGTCTATTTTACTCCACCAAAGTATCGCTTTTGTCAGGATAAGCCCCTAAATTTTTTGGTTTTACTTAACCCTTTGAAATTTTAAGTACCAAATTACTTAACCTCCACACACCCACCCCCACGCCCCCCGCGGCAAAGCGGTTTTGCATACGTGGCAGCCATGTCACCGGTTTTGAAGGCAACATTTCCTACTTGGCAATCATCTCTTCTCTCACCTCCTACCTTCCACATTGCAGCCAAATCGGCTCACTACATTTCCTGTCCATCTGCCAAAGGAAAGGGGTGATGGCATCAGCTTCTGGTGGGTTGGAGCTGCCCTCACCGGCTCGTTCGCACAAAGGAAAAAAAAGCATAGTGGTCAAAGTGGAGGAAAATATTCCCCATAATTTATTTTCCTCTTGCTCTCTTCTACCATGTCACCGCCGCTCTACCTCCCTCAGCCTTGTGCGTATCAACTTCCTCCAACCATAGTTACCGGATTCGCTTGAACAATCATCGAACCTAAAGCCCGATCGAGAGATCCAGATCAGGGTTTGAAATTGATCCCGGTCACCACAAATCAGGCTCCAATTCGCTCCATGGAGGCAAACCTGAATTAGTTAACCAACTAAAGAAATCAAGAGCAGAATGGCATGGGAGGATGCTAACCCGCTTGTAGCACCTATTTTCTTATGTCATTTTACTTTCTTAGTTATGTATGGACCTTATGTGTATGAAAATCTGTTGTGTATTAAAGTTGGCGAACCAAAATGTTCGGGTTTCCGATTCTGTCTCACGTCAATCTGCCTAGAGTGTGCTTCGTGCGGCTGGCTGCCCATCTCTGTGTCCTGCGCAAAAGAGCCACTCCAATCGTGACCGCAACATGCTGTCACCAATTCACTATGGTAAGGTGATTCCCCCTCTACTTCTTACATTTTATTTTACTATGTTGTTTGCTCAGGACTTGTTTGCCTCGATTGCCGTCCATTACTCCAGAAAAGACTTTTCCTTACTTACTCAATGCTGCCATTCATTTACCTCCCGATCGAGGAATACTAATGACCAAAGAGAGAGAGAGAGAGAGAGAGAGAGATAGATAGATAGATATAGAGAGAGAGAGGGGAGCAAGAGAGAGAGGGCGGGGGGAGAGAGAGAAGTGAGGAAGGAAGTTGTGTGGACACCACATGTCCAAAACCGCTCTATGGTGTGAAGTAATCCGGTATTCAGAGTTCAAGGGGGGTAAATGAGCCAAACAGATTTCGGGAGGTTATCTGGACAAACACGATATTTGAGGGGAGTAAAATGGACTTTTACCATTTAAATATCAAGATTATAAAAATGGAACAGATGTAAGCATGATATTTTACAGTAAGACAATCTAGCAGGCTAGCGACCATTCAGGACCTACTAATGTTTCATTCGTCCAAACTCAATCACCTTTATCACTGAAAATATTTATTTATGTTATTCTCGCAGACTCATAAATCACAGAATGCTTTGCCTCATAGTTCAATATAGAACTTTATAGTGTACATATTCTGCCCGGGCCTCCCCTACAGGCTTTTTGTCAAAAAAATATGCTTGTTTCGAAAATGAGATGAAAGAAAGGTGGCCCTCATTGATATCCAACAGGTCTTGACAATTTTACATCCAATTAGAGATACTACATCTGTGTAATCAACTAAAAAGAAGCCTGCAGTGCTAAAACGGTTTCGTTGCATCAGCTGATAGAAAGAAATAAAAGAGAAAATTGCACCATGGGCCCCAGAACTTGCAAAGTAGATATCAAGGTCATCATAAAAGATCAGAAGTTATTTAAGGTTATCATTCATCATTCACTAGAAGAAAAATATACCTTCTGCCGGAGGGCCCAAAAGGCAGGTAAAATTGCTGCAACATTTGATGCGATTAGAAACACAGACTGCCAGATGTGCCCTACATTTAGATATAACCATATTATACAGTAATTTACTAATTTTATTACACTGATGTAAAATGATGCATCACAGCTGGTCGAGAAAACAATATTCATTGCATAAAACAGGTAATGCATTCTCCTTGAAAGCAAGCTGCAGCCTGTTTTGACATGCCAAGACTTTTTAACTACATTGATATGTCAAGAACTCAGCACATGTTGGTGCATTAGTTCTTGCATTTTTCATCCTCCAAAGAAGTGTACTTAGCGCAGTTTATCCCATCATCCTGATCCATGTAGAATCCGTTAAATAATAATGTGATAAACTTGCTAACGGACAACAACACAGTCTGAATACTCAGCGTTGCGTGTGTCTGAAGTTAATAAATTTACAGAATGAGTATCAAGTTTTCACTAGTTTTTCATCAATTTATGTGTATTTTGTGGAAAGTGTATGGAACCAGAAAACTCCAAATGAGGCACAAACTTAAAAAATCTACACCAAAGCATTTCAGTAGCATTGCACTGCTATGTACCTAGTTGCCTACTTGTACATGTTAGTTTAACTAATGCAAACTTCCAAAGAATCAGCTACCTCAAAATGCCATAATGTAGCAACTGATAATGTCTTACTGATCCAAAAATTAATATATACATTTGCAAGATTTTTCCCCAGAAACAGGGCTCTACCATGAAGATGAAAGGAGTCAAAGTACTACATTCATAATTGACTAGCAACAGCAGTAGCTGATTGAAGTACTCTGTTTATCATTCACTAGCTGAATGCCAGCGCGTTGCTACGAAAATAATAAAATAGATACAATCATACGGCACATCATTCTCCATACAGATCCATGGCCACAAAAACTAACTTTGAGCTAGAAAAAACAAAGCACCTTACAAGTAGCAAAATCGTAAAAACAATTATATGACATATTTTGTAAACACTAGAATGAGATGGTGAAAATCATGGAGAATGTGCCCACCAGTCAGAAAGTTATATTTAGTGGAGGGGGTGGGATGGCAAATGGACCATCACCACCAACTCAAATATTTATAGGGGTGAAGTCGTTTGTATGGGAAAGATACTTCTACTGTATACATTTTGTAGATAATGTTCTACTGCCACACATTGGCACATAAAATTTTCAAAAGAAAATATGAGAGCCTTTACCATTAGGTGAAACTAATTCGTTGCTGCAATCAAACCCACCATGATCACGATCACAGGTGCAGAAGCTGGAAAATGAGAAGAAAAAAATCTCTAAGAATTATCATGATAGATACAATATTTACTAGTTTTGTATATTATATCAAACATCAGTACTACATAGTACAGGATTACAGGGCAAAAAATACAAATACACCCACATAATAGGGAACATATTTAGGAATTAATTACCTGTAGAAACGTTAACCCACTTTCATCAACTGAAGAATGACACAAACCTTTCTGATTACAGTTTCTATGGCATCCCTGAAGAGATATAGATATATATGTCTGAGAATTTGAGGTATCATTTGGATGCTTCACTCCAAGCACCAAATTCCCTCCTTGGCATAGAAAATAGATAGATCCATGTCTGAATTCGTGGAATTCTGTAATGAAAAATATAATGAACCATTACTGCTGCTTGTCCTGCTTGCATAATAATCCCAACTATCATTTGATGGTAAACCACCATATTTTGAGTACAGCTCGTAATTCAATTCTTTATCTGACTTTAGCTGGATATGAATAAGTGCACCCGCTGAACCTTGGGGAATATCTAAAAAGAAATAAGTCCATGCAAATTGCTCATAGGATGAGTTGCTTAAAAACTGTTCGAGCGAGAAGTGGCTATACTCCAGCGATGCCCTTCCATCAGTAGGAACATAATATGACTCGAAAGGGACAGAAGGACTTCCTTTAGGAACCCTCTGCGTGAAAGAACAATATTTGATTAGTAAAGACACCTACTCGGTAAAAAAGTTTACAGTAACGAAGCGACTGCACAATATGACTCTCAAACTTATGTGCTCCAACATCCATGCTGGACAAACTGAGGGATCAATCTACTGCCACTTCCTGGTGGCAAAGTGTTGGCTATATTTCAACAGGAGATGTTGACAATTGCCACATCGTAAAAACTAAAATCTACTTTGCACAACATAAACATAAGTTGATGGCTCTTCAATAGGGAACAGATACATCATATTATTGAAATCTGATAGCCCGGTAACTTCAACAAAAATGATAATTGATTCTGATAACATTCCCGGATATATTTCATACTCCTACTATACAGAAATATATGACATTCTGGAATTCGAGATTGATGTAATACTTGCAAGATTTCATATCACTAGAGACAATTTGACAAAATTTTAGAAGTCCAATAACAGCAATGAGATTGCTAAAATCTGTTAGTCCCACATATGCTATACGTGACAAATAAGTATTTGCTCTTGTTGATGGCATTTTCATGATCAAAAGACAGAAACTATCATGAAACTGCCATATCAGACTGGATAGCATTGGATTAAACAGGTTGTAGGCAAACTAAAATTTCTTACAAGAGGGTATAGAAGAACTACATTTCCCAAAAGATAGGCACCATCATTTAGCTGCCACATCATGTTCACTGGCCAAGACGAATATCAACCCAGTATGCGCAAATCCGTGGAGCTTTGCCACAACTATATTTATCCTTCTTGCTTAAAAGGCTAAAAGTGTATGTACTCATAAAGTAATACAGAGTACATCTCTATCAACTACTCAAACTACCTGAAGCACATATGCCTCCCATGAGCAATTGATTCCAGCTTTTCCATTCAGACATCCAGTTACTTGCCACTCAAATGAGAAACAAGTTGTATCCAGCATAGGTGCTGATGCTGTATTGTTCATCTGTGTCTTATTCACAGTCTCAATAGCAATATACCATCGTCCAATATTTGGCAATTTTATAACCAAAGGAGCACTGCTGATATCACCTGAATAGTCATGCAAATCTCTCTGAGGGAAGGCATTGTAGCGCAAGTAACAAATCAAGGATGAACTTTGAACCAATCGAAAATTTGCAGCTGTAATTTCAAATTGCAATGCCATGTTGGCTATATCCAAGAAGTAAAACTTCATATCGCCTTGCCTGAGGCATAAAGAGTCATTTGAAATGGCACAAGTGATCAAGTTCTCCATTCCCACCAAGGTAGTACTGTTGGAGTCAAGTTTCTTTTCTTTTAAATGGTTTGATCTTGATAGAAAGCTAGTATGTCTATTGTTCTCTCTAGTATTAAAACTTTTCCTCGTGACAATATTCAGATCTAAAAGATTTCTTGAGTTATTATATCTTGAAAATTGAGAACAACCAATCATTTCAATTGTTTGGTTGCAGTAGGGTCCCCAGAATGATGAAGTAGAACATCCTTCTACAGTAATGCTAGTGCTCACTGAACGCGCTCTCCCTCGGCTAATCTGCAAAAGTTTAAGATAAGTTTTGTTTTTTACATTTATACTGAAAGATAAAATTATATAATTATGCAGTATACCAAGTTTATTATAGACATGCCCTAATCTAAAGCAAGCGTACCATCTTTGATTGTGTGCGAGCAGGTCCAAGGCCATTGAAGTAACCAATGTACCAAACCCCTGGCATAATCTGCACATATCAAAGGCTGGTATATCATAAGTCCACCGAAATTCTTAACATGGTGCATTATAACTCAGATATTTGGAGTGAGACACCAGTTTAATTTGGTCTAGTCAGCCTGCATTAACGAGCACATGAAAAGTGCAAGAAGAGAAGTAGTTTACAACACCAAACTGCCAAAGGAGCAAGCCATGCTAAGGTTAAACCTTTTGGGTGAAACAAGGATGGAAACCAATGTTTTTGGACACTGCAGTGCTACACAGGATTACAAATTACTGGTCAATGGTATTGAGTTTCATGCACCAACCAGTTCACCCAAAAGTTTAAGTTCTTGAGGAAAGGTGGGCAATATACTTTCGACACTCCCCCTCACGTCGAGGCTCCGCATGACTATGACTTGGACTTGAAGTGGACCACAATTATTTTTTCTTAAATTGCACAAAGTAGGTCCTGAAATCAGGACGTCCTGGCTCAGATATGGCATATTGAGTTACATGCACCAACCAATTAACACAAAAGCTTTAATCTATTGAGGAAATATGGGCAATATACTTCGACAAATGGAATCATGTCTAGGAGGTGAATATGTTCTAGAAAATAAAGCAGTTCTAGTTCAAACTTGAGAAATCTGTATACAATGCTAATGGATAACACAAGTAAATACTAAATACGGTGTCAGACTGTCAGTAGACGAATTATTTGAAATTTGAATAGCGGCAGTACATGAGTAGCATGGCTGGATTCAACAGAGATGGCAGAAACAGGATTTACTTAGTGCTAAAATTTGAATTGGAACAAGTGTCATAGTCCTCCTGAATATTAGCATTCCTCATGATTTTAACCTGCTTTTGAACTACTTGGAGAGGTGATCATCCAAATGCCACCATTAGTTTACATGTGATGTTATGTGATTTATATAATAATATAACCCAACATAAACTACCGATGCAACGTCTTTGGCATCACTGTCTTAGTGTTGTGCGCTACACACAAGGATAACTACTGTACATTACGTATATTGCTTTGTAAGTCACAGTAGCATGATAGTTAACCTGGTCATTTGTTAACACTATTGTCGTGTTTTTCTGAAATGGTATGCACTGCGCCAGATTTGACTGATTATTTGTATTGCCAAAGGATCCAACAGCAAGAAAGTTTGATACTGCAATAAAGAACCTTCCTGTCAAAATTAGTTTAATCAGAAAGTTATGTAAACACAGAAAATTAGTTTACAATCAAAAGAACATTTAACAAAAGAACACAACCTACTAGAAGAATGGCTACTATCTTCTTTTTTTGACAAATATACTCCTCATCTAGACTGAACAGGTGGCATAGAAATGTCACTCTTCCAAAAACAATAGGATAGATGGCAGAACAGTTCGCAGCCATCAGAATAGAAGAAAAATAGCACACAGTACTGATCATCAAAAAATTATATTAACATCTTAACTACTTCAGCCTTCACCCTTCAGGACAGCAATATTTTGAAATTAAACAAATCCATGTCTATCTGTTATGGCATTTGTGTACTTCCTCACTTGTTGCAAGGAACTTGTTTTGGAACTTTGAAGGGACATTATAACACCAATTATGGTTGGCTTCAGAATAATGTGGTGCATTTTATCTGTTTCAGTTTGAAGAAAATGATCATAAACCATATTTAGCACACCTTTAACAAGTTCACCACAATTAACCATGTATATAAGATTGTTAAACTAGAAAATGAAGACATTGAAATAGTTAAGTACATCATCAAATAAGAAAATGTATGTGGTACTCACATAAACTGTCCAGATAAGAATCGGATATATCAGGAATAGGAGGGTTGGCATTCATCAAACAGATGATGGCAAGATCGCTTCTCGGAAGATTTTTTAAGTGCTCCCTGGGCTGCATTATTTAAAGAAATATTGCACAAACTGTGGATAAGTCCATTTTACCACTTGACTGTGAGAAGACCAGCCAAGTATCCACATATCAAAAAACTACTAACTGCCAAAAAAGAGAGGTTTTTTTATGAACAAAAAAGAACAGTAACTCAAAGAATGACAAAGCCTTTCACTTACAATGTCTCTGTCGGTTGCGAAATCCATAGTGACAGAAGAAAATGACGCCGGCAACTCAACTGCTAGTAAGGAAAACAGAGTATAAACGCAAATTAAAAAATAACACGAATGTGATAAAATCAGGGGTTTTTACGCTAGCCATACAAGTCAAAACAAATATAAATGCATCAATTCTTCTTCAGTGGGGGAAGCAACATTTAACAAAGCAAAACTCGGTGCAAATTCCAGTAACCCAAGCATAGGCATGTTCAGGAAAAATTCACAACAGTTGTTGGCAAACACTACTCCAAAAAGTTTTTCCGATTTCAGCCGCGAGGACCATCACCGCAAAGAATCGCTAAACCGCACAAAAATCTCGTTGCCAAACGATCACCTAATCCAGCCCGCCAAAACAACATGAAATCAGAAGGGGAGAAATTCTGCGGCGCCGATGGATCACACCAGAGCGCCCCTCGAACCCCAGAAACATCAACTTAAACCCAAGCAGCACTCAGCTCCAACGAAAATCTCTCACCGCGCAGGTAGCTCCAGTCGTAGGGCTTGAGCCAGAGCCTGCTCTGTCCGTAGCTCGCCAGCACCACCGGCTGCGCGCCGCACCCGCAGGGCCCCGCACCCCACCCCACCAAGCCCAGCGCCAACAGCGCCGCAGCCCACCACGCCGCCGGCGCGACCATGGCACACGCGACCAGACCACAAGTCCACCACGCTGCCGCCCTGCAGGCCGTGAACCCTACGAGCTCTAAACCCTGGCACCGCAATGACGGCGACGGAGATCGGAGGAGTGGGCGAAGAAGAGTGGAGAGGGGGGATTGGGCTTTCGGCTTTCTTTTCTCTCGAGTCTTTTTCTTCTTTTGTTGCGGGGGGAAAGATGGGAAAAGCGACGCGTGGGAGGAAATAAGAAAGGCGACGCGTACCGAGTGTGGTCGCGCTAGTACATTCGGTTTTTGATGGTTTGGGTTTTTTAATTGGCCCTTCCTAGGCGAATGTTTTGATAACTAAACACGGTTTCCCTCTTTAAGTAGAGGATTAGTTGAGGCTCAATGACATGTGGGGATAGAGATGCTGTATGGGGCCCACATGTCAGTGTATCATGTGTAGCCTCCGGGATGTGATGGTGCGTATTTCGATTTTTCTGTGAGGAAATAGTTTTGGACTTAAGCTGAAAACGCCTAGACTGCAAAGAATTCTAGCAGTATATGGGCCAATTTCTTTGTTTCAATCGTTTTCTAGGCTTACGGACAGAAGAGGCGCTACTCAAAACTCAAAAGTAGTAGTTGGAGGTGCTGGTAGCTGGTTTGAACAAGGTATTAATTATGTCTTGATTCTTTCTAGCCCTCTCCTTCATGATTTTTGCGTTTCTTTGGTTTTTTTTCTTTGCTTAAGATGCTACCAAGTTTAGCACAGATACACTCTCTCTCTCCCCCCCCTCTCCCTCTCCCTCTCCCTCTCTCTCCCCCTCCTTTTCTCTAAAATAATGCTATTTGCAATTTTGAAGAACCAAATTATATGTAAACAAGGTGGCCTCTATGCATCGAACGTCTTATCCAAGCTTAAGATCCAACGCTAGCATTTCGTGACAATATGTGCAACAAAAAAGTTAAAACATATATATGCAATAAGACAACATTCTGAAAGTACCTGTGCAACAGCCCGTGAAACTTCACCAAATTTTGGTGTCACAACAAAGCACACATCCCATCGCACCAAAACGATTTGATGCCCCAACGTACCTGTAATATCCATTGTTGACGCACGAAAATCGAACAGTTGCACAAAAAATATTTGCAACGACGAGAAAAAGAACCACAACAAAATGCATTATTGCAGCAAACAATTAGTTGCAACTATGATAAAAAAAAAGGTGTTGCACAAAAAATGCAACAATCAAATCCACAATAAATGAAGAAATAAGACGCACATAGATGACACATACCTCTAACAAATGAAGGATGAACTAGACCTACTAAGATGTTGCCTCTCCCCTTCCCCCCCTCCCTATCTATGAGCATCACCTTGTTCCTCCTACACCTCTAACATGATTGTGTAAAAAGGAGACAGCTAGGCGTGTCTCAAGACGAGTGCATCTATCTTGAATGGCTCGGCGTCGATTGTGAAAGCGGAGACGTCCGTTGATTGAAGGGGGCAAGTTGACTATGAAAGCAGACACGTTGGTTAATGGGAAGGGGGAGGTGGAGGACAAGAAATGGCACAACGTGGGAGGGGATGATAGGTGCAGGAGATAGAGCATCGTGAGAGGATGAGGAGTAGCGTGGCGTGGCAGAGGAAAGGAGGAGGTGGATGAAAGGGGATCAGGTCATTGTTGGGAGAGGAGAAGGCAGAAATGGAATTAGACTCAAGGGCTTAAGCAATGGGGAGAGTAGTGAGGCATCGAGACATAAGATACTTAGGATTTTTGCATAAATCATCACTAGAGTGAATAGGCGCACGGAGTGTGCCGACTATCCTTCACGGCCGCTCATTGGAAGTTTCTAATGAATTATCAAGGAACATACATAGCCAAATAGAAATTGAAACTTGTCAGATTAAAGTGTTGTTTTCCCATCAAAATTGTTCCAATTACAACTGAACATATCAATCATGTGTTTAACCCAAAAATGCCAAAGGCATTAACATGCCGTATGTTAGTATGTACATTGGATGACACGGTAATGAAAAATAAATGGATAGGAGCTTCAATATATTATGCATGTTGAAATGAAAAATTGAAGGCTCCTTGCCACCAAGACTACCAATCCACAATCCTTTCACATGAAGCATAGAACTAACGGAGCAAAGGAATACAGATGATGAACAATACATCAGAATGTGACCCACAGCAGGCTAAAAAATAGCATATAATTCCACAGGACAATAGAATAACATATACAAATTTATGGACAAAATTTTGAAACCATTCATCCCAGCTTGAAATTGCAAGGGTGATTTTTTGAGTTTTTGCTTAGTACCATCGAGAGGTAATCCCACGAGCATAGAGAGGGAAAAGTTGATTCCTATGTTTCTCACATAAATATAACAGAGTATATTAATAATACATACCACGTTATACCATATATGTTTGCCAAAATAAGTCTATTATCTCAGAATGTGTTTTCTAGGTGTACAAATTCCCTTTATATGTGCCTACATGTTACTATTTTGTCTTAATTAAGCATATAAAATATAACTCTATAGCTGGGTTCACGAGGGCTTCTCTACTATGAACCAATTCACTGTAGATATTTGAAGAAACATAGTACCAAGGGTGTATTGAAAACTGAAACATACTTTAGAAAGAAAAACAACCTTATGTAGCCATAAGATATGACCCTTGGACAAAACTAGAATGAACCCTGAACTCTAAAAAATTGTGAAAAAAAATAATTAGCATAAATCAGACAAACATCCGAAATACGCTGATGTATGTGTTAAATCTCTGCATCAAGTTTATACCGGGCAAAAGATGTAGCACTTTGCCCTTGTATGCAAAGTTCACTTTTGTCGGAGTATTATTCCGGCAATACTAATTATGGGGCGGCGTGAGCACAGCAAATCAGGATGGCTGCACACGGGAGACAAGATCTAGACAGGTTCGGGCCCTCCCGGAGAGGTAATACCCTACGTCCTGTGTTTGGTGGGTGGTATTGCTGTATCCCGAGTGCCGCAGGCCCTAGAGAATCGATCTCGAAGGGGCCTGCGCTATGAAACAGTGGAGATGATGCTGGATGTAAAGCGATGCCGATCGGAGGTACCCTACCGAGCCTTATATAGCCGGCCGGGGTAGGGTTACAGAGTCCGGATCGGGTTAACAGATATGTTTCCTATTTGGTTACAACCGATTCCGGGTAAGCCGGACAGGTACTAGTCCTTGTCTTGTACTCCACGTCGGTGAGGTGCCCCCGTGTTGTAGTCGGACTCCGAGTAGTCGGCCCGGCCCATCCCGTGGCCGGGAGGCCGGATTCGTCCTCCTTGGTGATACCCGGGTGGCATATCACCATCAGTAGCCCCCGAGTCCTTCGTGGTCTTGCCGCTACCTGCCTCTTCCCCGATTAGGTTTTCCGACTGGCCTTGGCTTGCTGGGAGACCGCGAAGGGCTGACTGGACTCCTGTGGAAAAGACAATTAAAGCCAAGTAACATTCACCCGTAAGGCAGGAACGTTAAAGGCAGGTGAGCTATTAACGGGTAATCTCTGGTGGCATCCGGTCCATCCCTGGGGACAGGGACCGGCTGATAACCCAGCGTGGGGCTTGCCATCAATCCCGACTGAGTTCCCGAGTAGCACCCGGCCTTCCCGAGCAGGTCAAGGCCGGCTTGTGTCCCCTGAAGGAATGCCTCTGAAACTCCAAGTCCGAACCAGAGAAAACAATCACGGCGCATAGGTTCCTGAGTTTCGAAGTCTTATGCCGGGTCATTCCACTGAATCTGGGGACCCCAGATACCAAGGCTTCGAGGCCGGAGCGCCCGATGAGCCTGGGTGAAGAATCCGGCAGCTCCGAGTTGCTCAGCATCCGACTCGAGGCCCTCGGAAGGCACGCCATTTCTGTCCCTCACTCGGGTGTGATCAGCCGACTGCGTTCCTCGCTGGAGGCCAGCCTCTGATACCCTCTGTAGCCAAAGCGCCCGGCGCCGAGTCCTACCCAGCAGCCAGCTAGTGACTCTCGGAGAATACGCTTTAGCCACCATGTAGCGGAGACGCATTCCGATGGGTTGAATAGCCTGGAGGGCTAACCGTCGGATCTCCTTATTAAGCCGCACGAATCGTGGCGCCATCAAGTCGTGGGTGCGGGATACCCGCAACGTGGCCTGCCCGAAACGCGCGGCGGAATCCGAAACGGCGCGGACGTGGCCGCGGTGAATCCGGAACGTGCGGTCGTGGGGAATCCGAACCGCCCGGTCGCTCCCCTTTATATTCGGCAAAGGCTGCGGGAGGGACCCACGCTCTCAAACATTTCCGCACTCACCCTGCACTTGCCGCTTCGTCTTCCCCTCGCCCCCAATCGCTCCGCGCGCTCCAAAACCCTAATCCCCGTCCCAGCTCCGTCGGATGCAAGCCCCGGACTGGGAAGCCGATCCTAACGAAGCCGAGGAGGACGCCCTGGTCTGGAAGCTGCTGTCCGGAGAAGAAGGAGAAAGAGCATCCGCCGAACCGATGGCCTCCTGGCAGAAATCGACGACGACGGAGGCGAGACTGGAGACCCTCGTCCGGATGGGGGTACTGCCGCCCAAAGAACTAGTCGAGTGGCGCGCCGCCCTGGGAGAGGACATTCCTACCCCAAACACCGGCGAGCTGGTGGTCCACAGCCTGTTCTTCGAGCGGGGGCTCTCGGTGCCAGTCCACCCATTCCTGCGCGGGCTCCTCTACTACTACGGGCTGGAGCTGCACAACCTCAACCCCAACAGCATTCTGCACGTCTCCAGCTTCATCACGCTCTGCGAATGCTTCCTCGGCATTCGTCCACACTTCGCGCTGTGGAAGCACCTGTTCATGGTGAAGCCGCAGCCGAGCAGGGATCACCCGGCCGTAGTCGGGGGCGCCGGGTTCCAGCTGAGATCCGGCACGGCGAAGGGTTACCCGGCTCCGCCGATGCCGACGTCCCTCAAGGGGTGGCACGCCCAATGGTTCTACTGCGCCAACCCCGACCCGGCGCTGCCGGCCTTCTCAGGCCAAGCGCCAGTAGTCAAGCCAAGCTGGTCGGGACCTGCCTCCGGAGCGGGAGGAAGGCAGCGCCGCCGTGCTGATGGGGAAACTCAGCCAGGCGATGAACGCAGGGCTCACCGGGACGGTCGTCGTCGCGACCTTCGTCCGGTGGCGGGTGCAGCCGGCCAAGCTCCGGGCGCACCCTATGTATGAGTACACCGGCCCGGAGGACTCGACTCGGGAGGCCTCCGACGAGCTGTCGGAGGGCGAAGTGCAGAGCCGGCTGGAGAAGCTTCTGGCCCAGGGAGCGAGCCTGGACTTCTCCGACCGGCCGGCCCCTTTCTGCCGGGCGAACGCGCCGAACGACGTAAGTATCCGAAGCCGTGCCTTTTTGGTTAAACCGCTGGCCGAGCCTGACTCGGGCACTGTCTTCATTTCTTTGCAGGATCTGTTCGGCTTCTGTTCCAGCGCTCCCCTCCCGGAGGACGAGATCTGGAACCAGCCACGGTACGCAGACGTCCCGGCGGGCGGAGCCCCGCCGGCGGGGACGCCCCCTTCTGGTAGCGGCCCCTCGACGGGGGCCGGGTCTTCTAAGAGCACCGGGCCCTCCAAGGGGAAGGGCCCGGCGATTGTAAAGCCCCCTCCACCGAGCACGGCCGCCCAGGACGAGGAGGAGGAGTCGTCAGATGATGGCAGCGCCTTCCGGGTGAAGGCGAGGAGGAAGCCAGCGGGCACCGGTCCGAAGACGCGAGGCGGCTCCGACGCCGCGCGGGGCGCCGCTCCGGCTAGACGGGGCGCCCCGGCCTCCCGCGTCCGCCCGGCGGCTCCGCCCGCCGCGGGGGTCGCGCCGACAAGGTCGGTCGATCGCTTTGCCGGGGGCGCGAGCCCGGCGGCGGCTGGTGATGACGCTCCCCCCAGTCGGGGGGAGAAGAGAGACGCCGATGCTGCCTTCGGGGCCGCCGGCGGGTCGGGAACCGCGCCGACCCCGACTGCCGCTACAGCCGGGCCGCGGGTCACGGGGTCCAAGAAGCGCCTCGTCGCCCCTCGGTCTTCAAAGTAAGTCCTTTTGCCGAGCACTTTTGCAGTTTCTTGCCTTTCCTCCTGCGCTGACGCGGTCGGTGTGGCCTCCGCAGGACGCGAAGGGTGGGGGACATCTCGAAGGTGGCCCCGGACGCCACAGGGTCCAACCAGGGTGAAGGCCCTGCCATCTCGGATGCCCGGGCGTCCTCGCCTCCGGCTGCGGCGGATTCCTCATTGCCCCGGCCGCAGTCGCCTCCGCCCGCGGGTGCTCCCCAGCCTTCCGCCGAGCGGCCCGGCGCGCAGCCAGCCCGCGCCGGTTGCTCCTCAAGGGAGGGCCTCGCCCGGAGCTTCGACGCCGGTGGCGCCCGCGGGTGCCGGTGAAGATGCGGCGCTGGGCAAGGATGCGGCGACGGCTGAGAGTCCGAGTCCCCGCGCGCCCTCGCCGATGCAAGAAATCAGCGCGGCTCCGCCTCCCAAGCCATGCTCCGAGCTGGTACGCCGACCGCTCCGAGTCCGGGGTGCGGACGGTGGGGATCCGGCGTCGACGGTTGACGACGTCGAGGAGGAGAAGGAGTGGCGGGACGCGGCGGCCGCCGCTGAGGAGATCGGGGAGATCCTCCCTGCACTGATGAAGGCGGCGAAGGAGGGCGCCAATCTTCTGAACGGCAGGCTGCTGCCCCTGATGGAGGTGAGTTTGTTCTCCCGTTGAGTAGATCCCTTGGGGAGTAGCCCCCGGGCCTCGTGCCCGACTGAGGTAGTCGGGCGGAGGGTCCTTTGCTTTCCCTTGTAGTCTTCACTCGGGGTGCACGAACAGTGCACCCAGAGGGTGTAGCCCCCGAGCCTGCGGTTGACTAGAATAGTCGGGCGGAGGGTATAGTTGTACTCTTTTGTCCTTTGTCAGTCGGACTCGGGGTGCACGAACAGTGCACCCAGAGGGTGTAGCCCCCGAGCCTCCGCTTGGTCCTGGGGACCAAGTGGAGGGTTTAATTGATCTTCCCGGGTGACTTCATGTTCTGACATTTCGTTTGGCGCAGAAGCTGTATCGGCGGTCGGAGGAGAAGACCGCCTTTCTCCAAGACCGACTGCCGGTTCTTGATCGTCTGGATCTGCGGAAGTCCGAATGGGACAAGATCACCGCAGAGCGGCAGTCGGCGGAGGACGTGGCCCGCAAGCGCGGGGTGGAGATCACCGGCCTGAAGGCCGGCCTTTCGCAGGAAATGGCGAAGTCCCAAGGTAAGTCGAGCGAGTGACCTTGGTACCTTTCGCTCGTCTGTTTGTCGTTGTGCTGACATAGTGTCATCTGCAGCAGCCGAAGAGGAGGTCGCTCGGCTGAGGTCGGAGCTCGAGGCGATGACGGCCCGAGCCCGCGATCTGGACGCCGCCAGGGAGCAGGCTCGGAAGCTCGAGGAAGAGCTGGCGGCGGAGAAGGCCCGCTCGGAGGAGCTTGGGCGCGAAGCCGAGTCTGCGGCCAAGAAGGCCGTGGACTTAGAGACGGCGCTTGCCTCGGAGAAGGCTCGCGCCGACTTGGCGGAGAGGATGGAGAAACAACTCGGACGCGACGCCGAGTCGGCGGCCAAGAGAGCCGCGGACGCGGAGGCAGCCGCCGAAGCCGCGACGAAGGCCCTTGCGGCGGCGGAGTCCAGTAAGTGTGGTTTCTTGACTTTGGCCCGTCGGGCTGTCTCCTTTTTGCTCAATTGCCTTTTGTGGTGCAGAGTCGAAGGCGGCCCTTGAAAAGTCCCGTGGGATCCTCGGGTCGCTGATGAAGGCCGGGCAGGCGGCGTGCGGCGCCCTCTGGCCGGACGAGGCGGCGCCGGACTCCGTCGCGGTGGTCGCCGAGCGACTGAATGAAGTACCGACCCGAGTGGCCTTCATCGAGGAGGAGAGCGCGAGGACGGGGGGCGGCCTGGTTTTGGCCGTGGCGCGGTCCCACCACCCGACGCTGGACCTGGAGGCCATCGGGGAGGGGTACGCGGCGGACCTGCCCGACGAAGACATCCCGGGGATGGTGGAGTCCGTCGAGCCCACCGTCGAGTCGCTGCTGAGTCGCTCCGGCCTGTAGATAATAGGAGTAGATGTGAACTGGTCGGAATAGCCGAGTAGATTTTGTAAAGGACTCGGGGGTGCCGAGTTGCTTTGCTGTGCACTCGGGATGCCCGAGTGACTTGTGTCAACTGTGCAAATTTTAAAAAGTTGTGGCCCCATCGGAAAAACTTGTGTTCCTGTGTATGTAAGTTTGTGCGTTTGTGCTCTTTGCCGATCCGTCGTAGCCTCCTTTGCGTAGGGATTAGCCGTGGGCGTGTGTCCCGAGTAGCGTAAGGGTGTGGCGTAGACCGGCGATCGGAGTCAAGGAGTGAACGTTAGACTTGTATACACAGTACTTAAGCATATTGCGCTGATGGTGACCCGGATGTTAATCCGCCGAGTGCCTGCCACGAACGGGTTCGGCGAGGCAGTCGGGTAGAGTGATACTTTTGAACAAAGGCGAACTCTCTATTATTATGTCTGATACACTGAGAAAAAGGCTTTAAGCGTAGAAGCGACGTAGCTGTTCGATGTTCCACGCGTTGGTGAAGACGTTGCCGTCGCTGTCCCTCAGTCGGTAAGCCCCCGGGCGCAGCACCTCAGCTATTATGTACGGGCCTTCCCATGGCGGCGAGAGCTTATGCTGCTCCTTGTTCGATTGGACTCGTCGTAGAACCAGGTCACCGACATTGAAGGAGCGGCCGCGTACGTGCCGGCTGTGGTAGCGCCGTAGGGCCTGCTGGTACTTAGCCGACCGAAGGAGGGCGACTTCGCGGGCTTCTTCGAGCTGGTCGAGGGCATCGTGCCGAGCTTCTTCTGACTCGGCATCGTTGAAGGTGCGGACACGTGGGGACCCGTACTCCAGGTCAGTCGGGAGGACGGCCTCAGCACCGAAGACCATGAAGAAGGGTGTGTAACCGGTGGACCGGTTTGGCGTTGTCCGGAGGCTCCAAAGTACAGACGGTAGCTCGGCTGCCCACTTGCCGGCGAATTTGTTCAGTCGCTGAAAAATTCGAGGCTTGAGGCCTTGAAGGATTAGCCCGTTGGACCGCTCGACTTGCCCGTTGGCGCGTGGGTGTGCCACGGCGGCGAAATCGAGGCTGATGTTGAAATCGTCGCAGAACTGGAGGAACGCGCGACCGGTGAACTGAGTGCCGTTGTCGGTGATGATGCTATTAGGCACGCCGAAACGGAAAACGATGTCCCGGACGAACTCGACGGCCTTCTCAGCAGTTATCGTGGCGACCGGCTTAGCTTCAATCCACTTGGTGAACTTGTCGACTGCGACGAAGAGGTGCGTGTAGCCCCCGGGCGCTTTCTTGAACGGGCCGACCATATCCAGCCCCCAGACGGCGAAGGGCCAGGTAAGCGGTATGGTCTGGAGGGCCTGGGCCGGCAAGTGTGTCTGCCGGGCGAAGTACTGGCACCCTTCGCAAGTGCGGACGATGTGTTCCGCGTCGGACACGGCAGTCGGCCAGTAGAAACCCTGTCGGAATGCCTTCCCGACTAAGGATGCGGGCGCCGCGTGGTGTCCGCATACTCCCGAGTGGATGTCACGTAGCAGTTGTTTTCCCTGGTCCTCAGGTATGCACCGTTGGAGGATCCCAGAGGTGCTCTTCTTGTAGAGCTCGTCGTCTATGATGACGAAGGACTTGGCGCGTCGCGCGATGCGGCGTGCCTCGGTCTTATCCGGCGGGAGGGTGTCCCGCAAGATGTAGTCGAGAAAAGGTGTCGTCCAGTCGGGGGTGACCACAAGGACCTCCGTAGGAGGTCGCTGAGTGGCGTCATTCTCCGGGACTTGTTGTTCTTCGGTCTCGGGTGTTTTCTCCGCCTTGATGGAGGGAGTATGCAACTCCTGGAGGAAAACTCCCGTCGGGACGACGTCCCGACTGGATCCCAGTTTGGCGAGTGCGTCGGCATCCTCGTTGTCTCGGCGCAGAACATGGGTAATCTCCAGACCGTCGAACTTGGCTTCAAGCTTGCGAACTTCTTGGCAGTAGGCTTCCATGGAAGGGTCTCGGCACGACCAGTCCTTCATGACCTGCCGGACTACTAATTCCGAGTCGCCGCGCGCGAGGAGGCGGCGAATTCCGAGTGAAGCCGCAAGACGAAGACCGTGGAGCAGAGCCTCATACTCGGCGACGTTATTGGATGCCGGGAAGTGGATCTGCAGTACGTATTTGAAGCGCTCACCCTTAGGAGAGATGAGCACAACGCCAGCCCCCGCGCCCTGAAGCATCAGAGAGCCGTCAAAGTAGAGTACCCAGTGCTCGAGGTCGACCACAGAGGGCGGGGACTGAATTTCTGTCCACTCGGCCAGGAAGTCGGCGAGAGCCTGGGACTTGATAGCCGTGCGGGGAGCGTAGACGATGCTGAACGCCATAAGCTCCATGGCCCACTTTGCGATTCGACCTGTGGCGTCGCGGTTGTTGATGACATCGGAGATCGGGAAGGAGCTGACCACCGTGATGGGGTGGCCCTGGAAGTAGTGGACGAGCTTCCGCGATGTTATGAAGACCGCATAGGCTATCTTCTGGATCTGCGGGTACCGCGCCTTGGACTCGGAGAGTACTTCACTGATGAAGTAAACCGGGCGCTGTACCTTCTGAATATGACCGGGCTCGGGACGTTCCACGACCAAGACCGTGCTGACTACCTGAGTAGTCGCTGCGACGTAAAGAAGCAGCGGTTCATTGGGCATGGGAGACGCCAGCACCGGGGGGGGTAGCCAAGAACTTCTTCAGGCCGTCCAAGGCGTCCTGGGCCTCGGGAGTCCAGGTGAAGGTATCCGACTTCTTCATGAGTTTGTATAGGGGCATGGCCTTCTCGCCGAGTCGGGAGATAAATCGACTGAGAGCTGCCATGCACCCGGTAAGCCTTTGGACGTCTTTGAGGTTCTTTGGTGGGGCCCATCTTGAGGATGGCATCGATTTTCTCCGGGTTGACCTCGATCCCTCGCTCGGAAACAAGGAAGCCGAGTAGCTTGCCCGAAGGGACCCCGAAAACACACTTCTCGGGGTTAAGCTTCATGCTGAATCTTCGAAGGTTGGCAAAGGTCTCTCCCAAGTCACTCAGGAGGTCTTCTTTCTTTTGGGACTTGATCACCACATCGTCGACATAGGCTTGCACGTTCCGGCCGATCTGGGACTGAAGGCAGCGCTGTATGCACCGTTGGTACGTAGCGCCGGCATTCTTGAGTCCGAAAGGCATGGAAACGTAGCAGAAAGCGCCGAACGGAGTGATGAAAGATGTCTTGATCTCGTCATCCTCCTTCATCTTGATCTGGTGATAGCCCGAGTAGGCGTCGAGAAAGCATAGAATTTCGCACCCGGCCGTGGAATCAACCACTTGGTCGATGCGAGGAAGAGTGAAGGGATCTTTGGGACACGCCTTGTTAAGGCTAGTATAATCAACACACATCCTCCACTTTCCATTCTTTTTGCGAACAAGAACTGGGTTCGCTAACCAGTCGGGATGATACACTTCTTTAATAAAACCAGCTGCTAAGAGCTTGGCTATTTCTTCTCCTATGGCCTGACGTCTATCTTCAGCGAATCGGCGTAAGCGCTGTTTGACCGGCTTGGCGTCCGGCCGAACGTTGAGAGAGTGCTCGGCAGCCTCCCTTGGAACCCCGGGCATGTCGGAGGATGTCCAAGCAAAGATGTCCCAGTTGTCCTGAAGGAAGCTGACGAGCGCGCTTTCCTATTTGTCGCTGAGCGCAGTCCCGATCTGCGTCGTCTTGGAGGAGTCTTCGGGGTCGAGTCGGATCGACTTGGTGTCCCGCGCCGACTGAAAAGATGCCGACGTCGAAGCTTTCTTGGACGGCGGTGCTTCCTCGACCACGGCTGACTTGAGGTTGGAGAGTATGGCCTCGGAGATCTGGGTCGCGGCGAGGTTGCAGTTCTCGAGATCACACGTGTAAGCATGCTGGAAGCTGCTCTGCACTGTGATAACCCCATGGGGGCCCGGCATCTTGAGCTTCAGGTAGACGTAGCTGGGGACAGCCATGAACTTGGCGTAGCAGGGACGACCTAGGATGGCATGATATGATCCCGAGAAGTCGACGACCTCAAAGGTGAGGGTCTCGGTCCGGAAGTTGTCGGGAGTGCCAAATGTAACGGGCAGGCTGACCTGCCCGAGTGGACTCGCCATCTTGCCGGGTACCACCCCATGGAAGGGAGCACCAGTCGGCCTGATCTCGGATCGAGGGATCTTCATATCGTCGAGAGTCTTGACGTAGAGGATGTTGAGACCACTTCCGCCGTCCATGAGGACCTTGGTGAGGCGGACGCCGGAGACAATCGGGTCCACCACCAGGGGGAAGCGTCCCGGCTGGGGTATGTAGTCGGGGTGATCCGTGCGTCCGAATGAGATTACGGACTCGGACCATCGCAGGTACTTGGGCACGGCCGGTTCCGCTGCGTTGACCTCTCGTTCAATGATTTTCTGGCGACGTTTGGTCTCATAGCCGTTGGGACCGCCGAAGATCATCAAGCAAGCGGTCTCTTTCGGGAACTCGTCTCCCTCGTCCTGAGGGGGTTCCTTCTTGCCTTTGTTAGAGGCGTAGGGCTTGTTCAGGTTCTTCAAGAGGTTGCAGTCGCGTGTCAGATGATTGGACTTGGGTCCATGGAAGTGACACGGCTGACTCATCATCTCCTCGAAGGTTGTGTTGGTGCGCGGTGGACGTCGTGCCGGGGCGCGCTCGGCAGCAGCAACGAGGTCGCCGCCCTTGCGCTTGCGGTGCTTCTTTCTAGATGACTCGGGCTGGTCATCCCGACTGGAGGACTCGGGCACCTTGCCCTTGCCTCTGCCCTTGTCATCCCGAGTAACACTGCGGACGGCCTCTTCGCCGGTAGCGAAGCTGTTGGCTATGTCGAAAAGCTCGCGAGTAGTCTGCGGATTCTTCCGCGCAATCTTGTGGATCAGATCGGTGCTCCGAACTCCTTTGGAGAAAGCGGTAATGACGTCGCCTTCCCGGATCTCGGGCAGGGAATTCTTCTTCTTAGAAAAGCGCTGGATGTACTCACGGAGAGTCTCATCCGCCCCTTGTGTACAGCTGTGGAGATCCCACGCGTTCCCGGGCCGATTGTAGGTGCCCTGGAAGTTGTTCACGAAGAGGGTCTCGAGGTCTTTCCACGTATGGATGCACCCCGGGGGTAGACTGGTCAACCAAGCTCGCGCCGAGTCGGCCAGGAAGAGCGGCAGGTAGTGGATCGCGACGTAGTCGTTCCCACCGTTGGTTCTGCACGCTGTGTGGTAGTCGGACAACCAGATGTCCGGTCGCGTCTCGCCCGTGTACTTGTCGATGCCGGTGACCCGGAATCGTGGCGGGAAGACGACGCTGCGGATACGTGGGCCGAATGCTTTCGGGCCCGAGTACCCCAAGCCGGAGGAAGTTGGAGGGGAGCGTTCCCGGCTGGTGGCACCACTATTACTGCGGCGGTTGCCACGATTTTCTTCCCTGGAACCGTGATGAGCGCTTCTCTCTGCGTCCGCGGGGTTCCTAGGTCCGAGCCGATTGTGGACCGGTGTAGCTTGTCGGGCGTTCTTTTCGGCATCTCGTCGAGCACGGGTCCTGGCGTCTATGGTGCCACGAGCGTCTCGATCGGCGCCGAGTCGCCCATGGACGTTGCCTGCCGGCTGACGTCGGTCGGGACTTGCTCGTCGCCCATCCGCGCGCGATGGACTCTTCTGAGGCGTAGAGCGCCGGCTCCTGACACCTGCGGAGGAGCTGGGGCGATCTTCGGAGGCTTCTGCGTGCTGGAGGGCGGTTTGCTCTAGCAGGATGCGGAGCCGTCGAAGTTCTTCGTATCCCGGGTTGCCCTCGGGGATCTCGATGGCGTGTGCCGCCATGGTGGCTGCAACGATGTTGTGACTCGGGAGGGGAAAAATCGTAACCCCATCCTTCTCACGCATGCGGAGCTCGTTGTGGACTTGGCGTCCTCGAATCCTCATGTCATCGTTGCGCTGTTGGTCGTCTCGCTGGCGAGCGAGCCGAGTCTGCTGCTCGATCAACTCTTCCTCCTTAGCAAGGAGTCGGAGTCGGGTGGCCTCGAGCTCGTCCGGCGTTTGTTGCTCAATGGGGACTTCTTGGCCGTCATTGCCGTCTAGCGAGCCGGCATTGGCCATGAAGACTTCCCGGGACGGATGGTGGCTGCCAGAGCTTTCATCCTCGTCCGAGTAATACTCGAGGACAGGGAGGAGAGAGTCGATGGCGCCGACCAATCGGGATCCGAGTGCGAACTCGTGTGCAATAAACGGATCCGATTTCGGCGAAGCCTCTTCCCTGGGGAGAGGGGCCGAGCGTGTGGGCTTCGTGGGAGTCCCATGCTGAAGAGCTGGTGAAGCCTCTGCCGATCGGGACGTCGCCGAGTAGCAGAGGTGAAGCTGGCCGATCTTGTCGGCGATGAAGTCCAACCTCCCAAATCGGAAGAGTTGGCCAGGGTCCGGGGCAGCGCGGATGAAGGCGAACTTCAGGCTGCTTCCCGAGACAAAAGCGTTGTTGTTGTTGGCGAAAGCCATCCCGACTCGTGCAGATGGATCTATGCGCACGGTCCCCTACCTGGCGCGCCAACTGTCGGAGTATTATTCCGGCAATACTAATTATGGGGGGGCGTGAGCACAGCAAATCAGGATGGCTGCACACGGGAGACAAGATCTAGACAGGTTCGGGCCCTCCCGGAGAGGTAATACCCTACGTCCTGTGTTTGGTGGGTGGTATTGCTGTATCCCGAGTGCCGCAGGCCCTAGAGAATCGATCTCGAAGGGGCCTGCGCTATGAAACAGTGGAGATGATGCTGGATGTAAAGCGATGCCGATCGGAGGTACCCTACCGAGCCTTATATAGCCGGCCGGGGTAGGGTTACAGAGTCCGGATCGGGTTAACAGATATGTTTCCTATTTGGTTACAACCGATTCCGGGTAAGCCGGACAGGTACTAGTCCTTGTCTTGTACTCCACGTCGGTGAGGTGCCCCCGTGTTGTAGTCGGACTCCGAGTAGTCGGCCCGGCCCATCCCGTGGCCGGGAGGCCGGATTCGTCCTCCTTGGTGATACCCGGGTGGCATATCACCATCAACTTTGGAGCTAACCTTTAACAATCTGCCCTTTTTTCTCTCTCAATTCTCTAGTAGAAGATTTTCATGAGGGTTCATTCATGTGTAAACCAACATTTTAAGACACATTCTATATACAATTCCATGTCAAGCCTGACACATGCCAAAACATATATAAATTGCTATTTTATATTGTGCTCTGTTAGGTATTCGATACACTGCATGCCTAAGCACATGAAAACAAGCTGAAAATAATGATGGTGTGTTAAAAAGTACAATTATTGTTAATTCAGGATAGAAAATGGACCACAATTCAATACATCTATAGTTGTTGGAACCACCCATGCCTCTTCCAAGGTTTCAGCTAAATACAATTGAAGATATGTAAAATATAAGGAGAGTAATCGTTATTATATTGGAAATGGATCACTATATCTCTTTGTTGCAAACTGAACTGAATCAACAAACAATTGGTTTACACAATGTTGCGACGATAAAACCAGAAAATTACCTTTCTTGCGGCATCTCACAAAGCTACGTACCTCCATAACACTTGCAATGCGATGCAATGCAATATATGTACTAAGCTACTCCAAATCCTACAGAAGTAATTGAAAGTGCAACTACCCCCTAAGTATAGTTTTGGTAATTAATAATAATTCCTATGGACTTACGGTTTTCTTGAGTTGGTTACGAGGTTATGTTCCATACATGATACATGAAGAATATTGGATGGATTTGGGGATGAATGCCATCCATTCAAGGATATGCATCAAGGTAGATGAAAAGATCAAGAGATGACCTAGATGAAGTTCATAGTGTAACTCAAGATGGTCATGAGTGATCGAGATCTTGAAGCAAGGAATTCAAGAGATAACGAAAGAGATCAAGAAATCAATCTCTACGAGTCAATAATGAGCTCAAGGTTTGAGCCACATATGACCATGATGAAGCTCAAGAAAAGGTGAAGATTGACCAATGTGAAGTCTAAGGATTAGATTCAAGATGGTCAACATATGAGCGTAAAGATTATACCACTTGTCATAGTGTGATCAAGTGAACTCGGTAAGCAATTATATATTATATTTTTTGGACTAACTCGTTGTCTATATGTGAGAATGGTTAAGTACTATTCATGGGTGTGCATATCAAGAATGATTCCTAAAAACTCATGAGAGGATGACAGCAAATGGTGATGGTCATCAAGGTTGAGAAGAACAACTTCAAAATAAGCATCATGAGAAGATATATCCTTGAATGTTGCGGTTCGTCAAGCGAAGATGGACAAGTGAAGATGATTTCAAGAGAAAGCTTCCTATAAGGGACTATGGGGAAGCTAAACAAAAGACTTCATTAATCGATGATAATCAAGGTGATTTCGGCTTGGAGCAAGGATGATGGACATCGTTGGGCTTAAGATGGAATATTCAAGGTAAATGTATGTCTAGACTAGGTTTTTCTATTTTATTGGTCTTAAGGAGTTTGGAGGGAGACCGAATTATAGGATAGATAGTCATACTATCAAGAGGGGCTATTAGACGAGTAGCTTGATCATATCGTGTGTCAGGTGCTCAAACCATTACATGTGTTGCATGTCATCATGTTTCCTTGTGGTGGAGGTGCTAGACCTTGGTGGTCTAGCTTGTTAGGAGGTTACAATATGTGAGTGCTCAGAGGCTTTGGCTGTAGTTTGCCTTGGTGAGAGTTGTCCCTAGAACTTGTGTCTAGGAGTGAGAGATCCCTACCGGTCTTGGTGGTTGGTTTGATCGGCCAAGGTACAGGGACTCCAGCAGTTCCATTTCCAGAGTATCCGGACAAAGGCTATAGTTCAAAGGTGCTCCTGGAGTGTCTGGAGGTTGCTTCGGATAGTCGGTGTAGGAAACCTAGGGTTAGTGTGCCTGGACCATTGTGGCGATTTGACTAGCCTTCCCTGTGTGGTAGGCCAGATAGTCTGGGTTAAATCCAGAGTATCCGGGGGAGTAACAGAGAGTAGGTTTTTTCCCGGATGGTCGTTCCGGAGTATCCGAGGTTCACCGAGTGCTTTTGGGAAGTTTTCCTCCGGAGTATCCGGGTTGGTTCTAGAGATACCGAGGTATAGAGTTCCTATGCAGTTCTGTATGTCCAACGGTCGTTTTTCTAATCGTTGGTGTGTGGCCAGTCAGACCGACCTGGGCGTGGGTTTGAACCAGCTGCATTGTCAGAGGAGCCCAACTGCTAGTTTTTAAGGGTTGGCTATAAGTAGCCAACCTTGGGCTGGCTTGGGAGAGTTGCTGCTGCCCATAGAGCCATTTGTTGACCTTCTCCACTTGCTTCCACCCTCTCTAATCTTTCTCATACATGTGTTGCTCTTTATGAGGTATGAGGGAAGCTTTGTGCATCGGTTACACTAGGAGATTGCATTTGTTACATCAGTTTGAGCTCTTGGCATGGATCGTGTTCGAGAGAGAATCCGAGAGTTTGTTACTCTTAGAGGCCACCGACTCCTAGACGGCTTAGTGGTGTTGGCTTGTTGATCTCTTCAAGAAGCTTATGACGAGACCTGAGTGGTTTGTGGAGTGATTATGGAGCTCGTCATCTCCAGAGTGGAGGAAGGAGTTAACCATATTGATCAAGGAGCTACAAGGACGTCCTCGAAAGGAAGCGTCTTGAAAGAGAGTCCACTTTTGATCACGAGTGATCAGGTCCTCAACGGAGACATAAGATATCAATGGATGTCTGAACTTCGAAACATACATTATTTATCTCTTCTCTCCTTTACATTATTGTTTTGTACTTGTACTAAAATAGGTGTATTTATTTGTAAAAGTTGAATTTCTTGCTTGTCACCTTAAGATTGCATACCTTGACATAGACATAGGGTGCTAGTATACTTAGTGAGTCTGGTATATTTAGGATTTAAGCTTGTGAAAATTTGACTAGTTTAGCTCTGCATTAGGATTGAGCCAAATCCGTAATTATTTTTAAAATATCTATTCAACTCCCCTAGATGACATCTAGGTCCTTTCAGTAATGACAGGAGAAATTGGTGTCGAGATAGGCAAAAGAGCAACTGAAACTAAAATTAAATGATTGTTGCCATTGAACATACGCAAACTACTATGTAAAGCGAACAAACAAAATTAGATGGTTTCATATCAATTGTCTTGCCCTAAATCCCCCAAGGCACAACACAATTAGCATTCACCGTATCATCCCAAAAGATAGGATAAAGGAACTATGTAACAATCAACGGACAACTGACCAATCAATTAGCATTGAGAATCACCAATCCTACTAAGAACGTCGCGAGCTATTAAATCCCCGATTGATCTAATGAACTCATCAATCAAGATCTAGATCCAATTAGAGATATCAATGGGAGGAGGAGCAAAAGAAGTAAGAGGCTACTTGCCTGTTGATAATAGAGTGGGGTGTTGCAGGAGGCTATGGCTCCACTTGCAACTGGCCTTCACCTCAAGTGGGTTGGCAAGTGGCCAAGCGGACTGGAGGAACCTTTACACCGGTGACCATGCACTATTCGTCTCGTACTTGATAGTGAAGAAGGTGAGGAAACGGCTATGACTTTTAGCATCCACCTTGAGAACGGAAATACATACCGCCAACTCCATTATACCAAGTGGTGGCCCCCCCTACCATCCATGGATGGCGGTGCTGATAGACATCAATATTCTTCTCTCTTCAATAGCGAGCCCAAAGAAAAAATGCCTCATAGGCGTAGATCTAGAGGCGACACGGCATTGGGGTCGATGCTCTAGCCCTTCTTAACCACCGATGGTGCATCCGCCATCCTCCCTCTCAATGGCAAATCGATTTTAAATCCAGGCCGAGCAAGTGAGAGAGAGACTAGGAGGGAGCGATGTCTACGCTGCTAGCCTCGGATGCCACCGAAGGTTGATCAAATTTCAGATGAACCTAGGCATGGGCGGCGGTATGAGAGAGGTGGGAGGAGAGGATAAACACGATGAGGCCTTTTTCTGTGCAACTATGTGCGATTAGAGGCCTGTGGCGACGCCAGAAAACCAACGCATGCCACATTGTTGTTCTAATTCCCCAACTCCCCCAAATCGTCCTGAGAGAGCAATTTTTGCAGTCACGTGTGGACAGCGGATTGAACTAAAATAGGGTCAGATGGCCCAAGAACGCACGGTTGCTTAGCCCTTTCTTTTTTCTTTCTCTGCGCATCTCATGTGCTCGTTTCTTTTTTCCAACTGATGTATCAATGCCACTATGAGTACTAAACTATCAGTTTCAACGTAATGAATTTTTTGCGAGCTTTCTAACGTATTAATTTACCTCGTAAAAGATCCATATTTGTTTATCAAAATCGATATTTTAAGCTACGCAACATGCATGCAATGCATCAGCCCACAGTCCACATTTTCCTAAAGTCGCAATAGTCCGCCAATTAAAGAACTAAAGAACGAAAGACCATCGTTTGCGGATTCCATGAACCCCAGTATATATCCCTCCTGAAGTCCCACTTTGGTCCATACCTACCATGGAGTAACACATACCACATACACATGGTTTCTCTACCAAACCAAGTCCACCTCGCATACTTTTATTAATACTTAAATGATTATAATTATCCACAACACAAAATGAAGATTGAACAATCTCGCAAAAATATATAGAAGTAAGCAATTTCTTCTCTTTAGTAGGCAAAGAAAAGTTTTCATTGCAAATGGAAAGGGCACTCTCTTTTTCCTGGGAGACTACAAAGGCACATAAATTTTGGGACCTATAATTTTACGTTGGATGGTGGTAAAAGTTCACGTAAGTACACAACTGCAAAAATATGAATCATATTCACTCATTTTTCTCATGTGATATCCGTAGGAACATATTTCCAATATCTAAAGTTCAAGTATAGTATATACATGCATGATGCCCAAAAGACTCCAATTCAATAGCTTTTCTCTACTCAGTCTTGTTATATAGGTAAAAAAGAAACTACCAGGGGAATAACCATGGGTGCAACATACCTATTTTTGAAGAAACTGCAAATACTCAGTTGATTGAGATTTTCTTAAATGTCAATCTATTGAGTGTAGCCATCGGACTAGGCTCTAAAAGTTTTTACCGTGCAACGGAGATCTAATAGCTCACCCATGGACTAAGATTTTGTTAAACCTCGTTCAACTGAAACCGAGCTAGACCATATTTTTAAAAGGATGATAACATTAGGCCAATGCTCCACGTGGACGGTCGCTGTAGCCATCCATGCATGTAGGATGGATGCCATGTCATCAAGGAATGGAAATATGGAAATTATTCGTTCGTAGAAAGATATGCTTCACGAAGCTATGGATGCTTCGACTAATTTGTGTGGACCTAAGCTAGAATGATCATATATACAGTTTCGTCTTGTGCTCCTGTTCGGGAAACAAACACAACTCATGCTTAGCGTTTTTTACGTGATGTAATCACCCATCTGTAGTTTTGATTTTCGTTTCTGAGAAATTAGCTTGGTGTCTCACGCAATTACGTAGAAAACATCTTTAATTATCTTTAAATTTTTAGACTTATGTAGGTATGTATTATTATACTATTTGTAAGAACATCATATTACGGCTGGATGTGTCGTTTGTACGTGATATTATAGTTAAAGTTTGGACCGCCAAGCCGATTATTGGTTTGTACGTTAGACGGCGAGTCGTTTGAACATGATATTAGATTAATTCATATAATTAAAGTTCAGATGACTAGCAGGCCGGCCGGGCGCTCATTGAGCCGATAGGTTGTTTGTACAGGATATTAGATGAATGAAATTAAAGTTCTGATCACGATCTAGCCGATCATTAATATGTGATATTAGACCGGTACATAGAGTTAAGGTTCAAATCACCGGTGGTTGATATTACATCACTATACAGACTCAAAACTCAGATATCTTTTGTGTGAGATATAAAATTATAAATATCTATCGGTCGTGAATGAAGATATATCAATTATGATCTATTAATAACAAAAGTCTACTAGATCAATGGTCAAATGATGCTTAGATGTAGTTATGAAAATTTATCAGTTACGATTTTCTTATGTACACTTATGAAGATCTATCGGTTGTGATTTCTTTAGGTAGAGTTTTGAAGATCTATTGGATGTGATCTGCTTGGATACAGTTATGATGATCTATCGGCTGTGATCTATTTAGATATAGTTGTGAAGATATATCAGTTATGATTTATTTAGGTACGATTTATCGATTATGATCTGTTCAAATATAATTATGAAGATCTATCAGTTGTTGTTTACTATAAAAAGAGAGCCTGCTAGATTAATTATTAGATATTTTATTTTATTGTGGGATTTTCTAGCGTGTTTATCATTTTTATGATTAACCTGTCATGTATTTTTAACATATATATAAGATACGTATTTTTCTAAGAAATTGCTTTTTAAGGATTTTAAGAAATTGTTAGAGCAGAGCATAAGAATTGAACGGCCCAAGTAGGGACATGCAGGCCGACCGGCCCAACAAGTAGGCATGCATCGAGACAAACAGAAACACACCAACAGAAGAGAAAGCAAATGAAACAAAATAAAAGAAAGGAGGAGAGAGAAAGCAACATTTCGCATTGGGGTCCTCTGTCCTCCGCTACTACGTCATCAACCGCTGCATGCATGCCTGACTAATGAACTTGCTATATGCATTTGATTCGGATGGTTGATCACTAAACATGCTAAAGAATGATATAAAGGACATGTTTAAAATAACTAGAGAACATCCTTTGAGATTTCTCCTTTTATATATACTACATCGGATAAAAAATATAAGTAATTTCACATCTTAGACAGTCAAACGATTTTAAGTTTAACTACTAATATGAAAAAATTATCAACATCAACAAATTAATACTACTAGATCTATTATCAGATATACTTTTGTCGACGATCGGTAAACCGCCGATCTTACGGTATTCGTGGAATGTGTATGTATGATGGGTAGGGACTGCTAGGGCACAAGACCAGAGGTATAATGGCAAAGAAAACGCCCTTTTTATATAGGTTCGGGTCTCCCTCAGGATAACAACCCTACGTCCTGTTCGTATATATTAACTAGAGAATGTCTTACAAGGGATATGAAGGTTAGTGGCTATTCTAGGCCTAATCGTAGACTAATCCGACTAATTCCGCTAAGCTCGACTCCTTCGAGGTGGCGAGTCTTCTCGTAGGAATAAGCTAGGGCTCCTGGATCTTCCTTGGATCTAACCTCCCTTGGATCTAACTTGACTCGCCCTCCCCTATGGGACTGCTGATCCTTTTATAGGGGGTTCATCTAGTCGTACTGGACATGGACTTATGCTCGAGTAGAATTCTGACTTCCTTAAACGTCGGGATTGACTTCCTAGTTTAAGGGTATCCTTCCTCCTTACGGGGGTTACCTTACCATCTTGGAATCCTTACCGGGTACGTGGTATACTTCAGTAATCCAGGGAATCGTATGCGGATACTTCCTAATATACGGGATACCGTACTATACATCGTCAAGCCCACCATCAGTACGTGAAGTGAGGTCATGACTGTTCTGTATGAAATCTGCCCTTCTCGGGAAGTAGCTCCGAGTAGGCGAACCAAGTAATCCTTATCGACAATTTTCCTGAGTAGGTACAATCTCTACCGAGTAGTCGTGATAGCCTCATCGAAATAGTCATTGGAAAAAGCTTTTCCGATTTAATCTGACCCGTTGACCACGGACACGCGTTGGCCTGGTGGATTTCTGGAAAACTGAACCGTCGTGGTGGAAATTTCACGTGGTGATGAAGAATATTTCCTTTTTTGCGCTACTGTTCGGCTGACGTTAGTCGTAACGCAGCGCGCTTGTCGGGGTCATGGGTTTGTCAGACCCTCTTTTTCCCGCGCAACATCTCGTATGCGGGAAAAGCAACTGTCCGCATTAAATGCGATGGAACAGATCGTGCCGTTAACCGCGCTCGGTCAGGCGAAAGTTAGAATTTTTAAGAAACCAAGAGTTGGGGTTTTGCCCGCATTTCCGATCATCCGGCGAAAATGGACAAAAAGAACCCCACGAAGAAATCCCCTGAGCCCAAGAAGCCATCAGGAGATACCTCGGGGGAGCAAATCTCTGTCATCCCCGAGTTCGAAGCCTTGGTGATGGACTCCGCCACCATCAAGAAACTCGTGGCGGATGAGGTAATCCTCCCGGAGGTGTTTGTACCATTCCGGGAGGCCGTGAAGGAGACGGTTCCCAGTCCGGACACGGACTGGGTCGTCGTCTTCGAGGATTTCGTCAGGTGCGGACTCCAGTTCCCACCTTCGCATTTCTTCCTCCTCGTGCTCCAGTTCTATGGAATCAAGTTGATTCATCTCAACCCAAACTCGGTCCTGATGCTGGCGGTCTTCGCACATCTGTGCGAAGCGTACCTCGGCATCCGGCCGAGCCTGGAGCTGTGGAGGTTCTTCTACAGCCTCCGCCGGATGAAGGTCAACGGCGGAGGAGTCGTCGGCGGTGCCGGGTTTCGACTCCGGGAAGGGAAGAAAGACGCCTACATTTCCTCTTCCTGGAAGTCGTCGTGGTCGGTTTGACCTCCCTGCTACAGGTAAGTCGAAGAGTTAGTAACAAAAAGTATAATGTGACCAATACTAACCTTGTTGCTTTTTAGATCGTCATTTCCTGGATCCCTCCGCTCGAGAAGGCTCAAACTGAGCTGGAGGCGAGCCGAGCGGCAAACGAGGAGCTGAAGAAGCGCCTCGAGGAGTCTGGGAACTGGTGGGCGGAGAAGGAGGAGCTAATGAAGCGCCTCCAAGACGCCGAGAAGAGGCGGGAGGTGGTCGAGGCTGAGCTCCAGGTCTCGAGGACCTGCTTGTCGGAGGCGCAGTCTTCCCTGCAAAGGAGTCAGGCCTACACGGGAAAACTGGAGGAAGACCTTGGCACGCTCGAGCAGACGCTTGTCGAAGTCGGAGTCATCGTCTTCCCCAGCCCTCCGCACGCTACTCGGCTGGTGGAACTCGTGGCTTCAGTCGGTCCCATCCTCAAGAAGCTACTCGAGGACGAACTCCAGCAAGGAGTGCGGGACGTCTTGGCCTTTGCTCTGGCCTTTCTCCGATGTAGGCACCCGGACTTGTCCCTGGAGGCTCTTGCGACTGATCTGCCGGCCGGTGAGGAAGAGGAGCTCCTCGACGCTATGCAGAGTGCTGCGGATGCTTTTGGTGATAGGGTCCAGGCGTCTAGTCTAGCTAGGTAAAATAAGAACTTGTAACAAACAGTGGTCAGTAACTGTGCACTTAATCACGCGTGTTTGTTGGTTCTCTTAAATATTTATCTGCTTTGTGAAATGCTTGTCGGACGCGAGGGTTGTCGTAGACTTAGTCGAACTCGTTGTCCCTTTCCCCTGACTTAGGATTTTCGAGTTGCGCTATTTTACCGACAACTGCGATTGACCAGGCCTTAGGTTTAGTCGGATGGAGGGCTCCGTGGCTTCCTCGTCATCAGTAAATGCGATAAGGGGTCCTCGTACAGCCTTTCGTGGTCATAGCAGCAACTCATGTTCCTTTGTTGCAGAGGTACTGGACGTAAGTTAGTAAGTTCTACGTTTTTTGCCCTGTTGATGATAGCATTACACTCTACCCATGATGTCTTCTACTCAAAGTAGTCGAGGACGTGAATGAGCGTATGAGTTCCGTTGGTCTAGTCATGCTCGTACTCCTTTTTTCTTCCTTTACTCGAGGTCGGAGAACGTTACTACGGAACCGGGGAGCTTAGTCGACCATGCCTTAGGTTTGGTCAGGTGGGGGGCTCAGTGGCTTCCTCTGTCACCTGCAGACATGTTAAGGGGTTTTCCTCGCATCCCTGACGGTTGTAGTGCAGAACCCTTTCCCTTTGTGTAGGTCATAGCAGCAACTCATGTTCCTTTGTTGCAGAGGTACTGGACGTAAGTTAGTAAGTTCTACGTTTTTTGCCCTGTTGATGATAGCATTACACTCTACCCATGATGTCTTCTACTCAAAGTAGTCGAGGACGTGAATGAGCGTATGGGTTCCGTTGGTCTAGTCATGCTCGTACTCCTTTTTTCTTCCTTTACTCGAGGTCGGGGAACGTTACTACGGAACCGGGGAGCTTAGTCGACCATGCGTTAGGTTTGGTCAGGTGGGGGGCTCAGTGGCTTCCCCTGTCACCTGTAGACATGTTAAGGGGTTTTCCTCGCATCCCTGACGGTTGTAGTGCAGAACCCTTTCCCTTTGTGTAGGTCGAGAAAATTAATACTCGCATGTACACCAATTCACCATATACTTATCCATCCCTCGACTGTCTTATTTGAGAAGCATCTCGGATAGGCAGTCTGAAAAAATAAATATTGGACTAGAAACTTGATATGTTAAGACTGTGAACTGTCTGAAGTGTTATTTACAAGCTATTGTAAAAAAAAGATGTCCTAGAAATCTTAGGGAAAAAATAAACTAAGCCATCCCCCCTCCTCCAGCTTGTCGCTAGTTGCCCCAGAGGCTCGCACCCTCTTGTCGTGACTTGCTGATGAAACTTGTTGAGTGCGCGTGATGGGTGGCGGCGCCCGGAGTGTCTTATCATCGGTTTTGTTCGTAGCTTGGCGACCTTGGGGCTGGAACCGGTGCAACTGGGAACGCACTGGCGAGGAGGCGATGGCCGTGCAGTCTTACCGAGGGTGCTTGCACGGAGGACTCTCTAGGAAACATGACTCTTTTGCTGCTGACATGAGCGACTTGGATCGGGCGGCTTCCCCGGTGGAACCATTGTCCTGCTGAGGGGAAGGCCCTATTTCCCCCAGTTCCGGTTTAGTCGTGGAACTTTTTCTCCGACTTGGAGGGGGTACTTTCCGAAGTTGTCGCTCGTAGTTGCGGCGGGGGTCTTGACGATGTGGAGGCGCGTGCCGTAACATCGGTGTCCCGACTAGAGAGTTGTTGTTGTTCTGCGAGGTCGACGCTGCGCTTGTCGCAGAGAAGTGCTTCTTGAGGAGAGCTTTTTATCGTGAGAACTCCATTTGGGCCGGGCATCTTCATGTACTGGTAGGCATAGTGCGTTGCTGCCATGAATTTGGCCAAAGTTGGGCGCCCTAAGATAGCATTATATGCTATCTCGAAATCGACTACATCGAATAGGATTTTCTCTGTTCGGAAGTTCTCAGGTGTTCCAAAGATCACTGAGAGCGTGACCTGCATGATCGGCATGGCCGACGAGCCTGGCACGATGCCGTGGAACACCTGTGTCACCGTCTGGATCGATGACCGTGGCACTTGCATAGCATCAAGGGCTTTGGTGAATAGGATGTTGAGGGAACTTCCTCCGTCTATCAGCACCCGAGCCACTCGGCAGTTGTTCATCGTTGGTTCGACCACGATCGGATATCGTCCTGGTCGAGCACAGTTTTCGGAGCAGTCAGTTTGGTCGAACTTGATTTCGACCTCCGATCATTTGACTGCCCGAGGTACTTGTGGTATGCTTGCAAAGACTTCTCGGGCAATCGCCTTGTATTGCCTCCTCGATTCGTAGGAGGACGAGCCCCTAAATATATGCTCGATCGCTTGGACGTGCCCCTGGAATGGCTCAGGGGAGGAGTCATCGTCGGAAGTCGTGTCCCGGCTATTGTTTGCGACCTACGGGTCATTCCCACGAAGTTTCTCTTTTTCCTCCTTAAGGTACTTCTTGAAGATGCGACATTGATGTAGGTCATGCGAGTTGGTCTGGTGAAAATCACACCAGAGCTTGGATGGCTTGTCGAAGGAATTCGTTTGCTTATCCTTGGGGCGTGGTCGCCAGGTACGCTTCTCGGGGAGATCTGCAAAGACCTCCTCGGCTTTAGCTCTCTTCTCTTTATTCCCTCCAAAGGGCTTCTTCTTGCGTTTCGACTTCTTGGAGTCGTCTCTGGTCCGGAGGGGAGAACTGGTCGACCTGCCCTGCTGCTGTTTGATGTAGCGTAAGGTTTCCTCCGCACAGGTAGCTTTCTCAGCTAAGTCCATGAGCTGCGCCATGGTCTTAGGAGGATGTATGATCAAGTCGTGCGTGCACATCTCGTTTTTACTGCCCCGAGTGAAGGCGCAAATGACATCCAAGTCAGTGATCTCAGGTATAGTGTTACAGACAGCACTAAATCTCTTGGTAAACTCTCATAGCGTCTCGTCTGGTCTCTGGACGACTAGAAATAGGTTGTCAACTCGGCCAGCGTGTGTGTAGGTACCTTGGAAGTTGCTGAGAAGCATGTCGCAGAGTTGCCCCTAGGAGCGGATCGTTCCCGGGGGCAGATTCGTCAGCCATGTCCTGGCGGCTCCTTTGAGGGCTGTCGGGAGGTAGTTGGCCATGACCTTCTCATTTCCGCCTGCGGCCTCAATAGTCGTAGTGTAGATTGCTAGAAATTCTGCAGGGTTTATGGTGCCATCGTACAACTCTAAGGCTCCAGGTTTAAAACGAGACGGCCAGCGCATATGTCGGAGTTCCTGTGATAATACTTGGCATCCGTGGATGGCTCTCCGATAAGGTGCGATCTCGCCGCTATTCGGGGTCGGAGATCGTCCTCGAATGTTGGCGTGATGTTGTTTGTCTCTCCGGGGGGAGATTGATCTTGCTGGTGCCTCTGGCTCCGGCGCTCGTTGATCTTGTCGCGTAGGTTGACGCGCGGTTCCCCCTGTTGAGACTAGTTTCTGGGGTGACGTCTTTCCCCATCTGACTCCTCCTGCGGGCGAGGGGTGCTCCTCTCATTGGAGCTACGTGCCACAGATCGTGCTCGAGAAGATTCGGCTTGAGCTTGGGCCTGTTGTAATTCAGTCCCCAGCTGTTGCAGCCACCGCCGTTCTTCAGGCGTCGATAAGTCTGCCGCCGGTGGTCTTGGCAGCAGATTACGCGTCTCGGCGTGCCTTCGAGCAGTTCGAGACACGTATTCATCTGTCCCTGGAGGTGTTCTTTCTGCTCCCGTAGGCCTATTCCCGTTCCTTTGGGGAGTAGTCGTTGGGCTGTGACGTTGAGAGCTCCCATCCTGATCTTGTCTCTCGAGCTCTTCACGATCATCTTGAATCGCGAGAACTACTCGAGGACATAGATTAGAGAGGGTATAGTTCCACTCCATCGTGTCATCCTTATCAGGTACGGCGTGAGTGGGTTCTTGATCATCTGGATGATCAGAAGGTGTAGACGACAACCCGGACATTGGGCTGGCCGCTCCTGCCTGGAGATTGTTGGTTAATACCAATCTCCCTTCGAAGGCCCTGGCGCACTCGGTCTGGAAGCCATCGGCTTCGTTGTCCGAGTCCTCGCTAAGAGCGTATTCTCCATAATCTACGCGATCCGTTACCGGGTATGGATCCATTGGGCCAAAATTGTCGTAGAAACCTTGGTCCGAGTATTCCCTGCGTGACGGTGATCGTATTCCCTGCCGAACTTGCTTCCTCCTCTTCAGGCTGCGCCGAGGAGAGTCGTGCAATCGGCGTTATAGGCTGATCACGAGAAGTTGCACGTCTTGCCGGCTTTGATTCTTCCTGGACGGCTTGAGCCGGAGAGGTCCCCACGGTCGGTGCCATCTATCGACGATCGGTAAACCGTCGATCTTACGGTATTCGTGGAATGTGTATGTATGATGGGTAGGGACTGCTAGGGCACAAGGCCAGAGGTATAATGGCAAAGAAAACGCCCTTTTTATATAGGTTCGGGTCTCCCTCAGGATAACAACCCTACGTCCTGTTCGTATATATTAACTAGAGAATGTCTTACAAGGGATATGAAGGTTAGTGGCTATTCTAGGCCTAATCGTAGACTAATCCGACTAATTCCGCTAAGCTTGACTCCTTCGAGGTGGCGAGTCTTCTCGTAGGAATAAGTTAGGGCTCCTGGATCTTCCTTAGATCTAATCTCCCTTGGATCTAACTTGACTCGTCCTTCCCTATGGGACTGCTGATCCTTTTATAGGGGGTTCATCTAGTCGTACTGGACATGGACTTATGTCCGTGTAGAACTCTGACTTTCTTAAACGTCGGGATTGACTTCCTAGTTTAAGGTATCCTTCCTCCTTACGGGGGGTTGCCTTACCATCCTGGAATCCTTACCGGGTATGTGGTATACTCCAGTAATCTAGGGAATCGTATGCGGATACTTCCTAATCTACGGGATACCGTACTATATATCGTCAACTTTCATAATATTTAATTACTTTATTTGAACCAATATATTTTTAAAGACATAGATGGTCAAAGTGTTACATTAAAGACCATATTAATATTTAAAATTACTTAAATTTCTAATAAAAAGAGCAGTACATATACATACATACCTGTCGAAGGCGTTACCGTTTTAAGAGCACGATCGTAAAACTATGTAGGAAATCAGAGAGTATGTTAACTTGTTTAGAGCTAAGCCTAGTTAAAGTAAAGTATATTTAACACGACAGATCTAGCTCGAGCTAATTAGATTAAAAGAGTATACAATTCTACCTTCCTTCAGAAAGAGATAAGTTTCGCTGTTAATATATAAAGAGTTATTTGATCAAGTAAAAATAACATTATGATATTTTTATAAAAGATATTTTTATAATATCCTAATTTTATAATATTTTACTAACATATTTATCTAACAAAATAATGGTTAAAGTTGTGTGCTAAAAACTATATCAAAATCTAAAATAACTTGTGTTGTTAAATAGAGAAAGGACTTCGAAATGGTAGCACCCACAGGGGACATGGGAAGTATTAAAATAACCCAAAGGTGGTTGCAACTACAAATTTTGATTGACAAACTGACGTGCATTAAACAAGTTGCTATAAAAACTTCACAGGTTACCGTGGCATTTTCCTATCACCGTTGTTCGTGGGGTGGTCATGGCTGCTAGTTGGAAGAGGTATGTCGCCTCTCACCGTTGTTGTGCACGTCTCCAAGGCCGGTATCACCTTCCTTTACTTCATCCTTCGATAAGCCTTGCCTCCTAGATCTTGGGCTGCCTCCGGTCTACTCGTCGGTCCTAGCTCTGTGGTGGCGCTGGCCAGCGTTATTTCTTCTCTCGAGTGAAGACAGTGGGTTACCAACGCCTTGTTGCTGTTGGGTGGCCGCACGAGGAGCGCCACCTAGCTCGACGTTTGTATGAGTACGGCGCCATTTCCGACGGGGGTGGAGCGGATGGCGGGGGTCTCTACGGAGGACATGGACACCGTCAACCGATTTGACATGCCGCTACAGTCCGACCTCCTGCCGTACGACTGCGACATACAAGGTGGGGCGCGTGCGGCGGACCAATTTGGTGATCGGTGCCTGCTCTCGGACTTCACCTCAGATGAGCTACTACCATATGGTCTCACCGTCATTGCGGTGCCTGTGCTTAGCCTTCCGACCCACAGCAGTGGGCTGCTTTATGGCCACCAAGAACAGCTCCAGCGGTACCATCCTTCCAGTCTGCTGCTTCTCCGATGATGTCGAGGCCAAATCCGGCAGGCACAGACATGCTTCTTTATCAATTGGTGGATGGGTGGGCGTCTTTCTCAGAGTTGCGCCAATGCTGGTCGGGCTGTTCACCGAGAGCAGATGAGAGCGCCCTTGCTGCCGAACCACCGAACCACACATGTGGCAGCGTATGCGACGATCGTTGACTAGGTCACTGATCATGTTCGATTATAAAGCCTAACACCTCTTACTAGGACTAGTTCAAGAGTCCTCCCCTGACCACGATATTTGAGGTAGTAGAAGCAGTTATCTCGGTATGTAAGTTATACGAGTATGAGGAGAACAACTACTTCTGGATCAAGAAAACTATACGTGGCGCTATCTTAAATCAACTTGATGGTTAGGGACATCTCGATGGTTTCCACCTCTAAAGCAGTTGGCGCCAAGAGACAAGCCGAACTGATTAAAGCCTATTACCCTTGAAGGTTAGCATCTCCTAGATGGTAATGAATTGTTTGGGAGTCTTCAAAGAGATTTTGAAGAGCCCCAAAAAGTTTGTGAGATTTTGAAGCTCGCCTATTGCAAGGTGAAAAGCTGCTACAAGAGAAAGAAAGCTTTGCATCAATAAATATCTTGAAAAAAGAGCATGATTTGGTGCCGGTTTTGATCGTGGGATCAAGATTCCTTAATGAAGACGTAGAGCCTCGTAAAAGTTTTAAACTTCGACAACAAATCTTATGTCTCACATGTGGTTGTTTCTTTGCATTACTCTGTCATCGGCTACTTGGTCGAACAGTAAACTTGACGCACTCCCAGTCGAGTACTGGATTTCCTGGGTGCGCGCAAGAGGTGAGCTGGTTACACGCAGGTCGTCACTAACAATTGGTGAAATTCTCGACAAATAGTGAATGTTGTGTTCGTTCTATTCAGTACCCCAAATAGGGGGTGCTCTCTTACTTATAGGTAGGAAAGGGTGCAAAACAGAGTTACAATTCTGCCTCTAGGCAATTTGCGGTTTTACCCCCGCCCTTCATATGGTTGAGGGCTATCCCATTATTTCCCTCCTACCCTTACAAGCATATGCTTTGGCATGCATCTATTGACATCTGGTACGGTGCTCTGCATGCGGGTCCCTCCGCCTCTGTCCTGGGCCTCTTGTCAGGGGTGACCGTCTATGCACGTCTTTACTCCAAACCTCCGTCACATCGGACCTCCTGTCAAGGGTGACCATCTTCATGCGTCTTCGCTTCGAGCCTCCGTCACCCTGGACCCCCTGTCAGGGGTGACCGTGTTCGTGCGTCTTCGCTCCGGACCTCTTGTCAGGGGTGACCTTCTTCGTGGAGATGTGCGTCGATTTGAGGTAGCGTGGAGACCCACAACAGTAGTCTCTTGCTGGTGCGGGCGGTGGACAATCGCTCGGTTGGGCTGGTGTTCCTCCCCCAAGAGGGGGTTGACACGCGGTCCGGTTAGATGTAAACCTTGGGAAGCAAGCCGCTTCTCTCTTCTTTTCTTTTCTTCTCCCTTTTTTTACATGGTAAAATTTTTGGGTCTAAATGGTAGCAAAACCGGGTCCAAACGGTGGTAAAACCAAGGGATTTTTTTTTACTTAGGGTTTCGAGCCGAGCTATAAAAGTTGTTTCCTGCCTCCTTTTCCCCTTTCTTCCCTTCTATTATAAGGCCTGAGACATCTCACTAGGCCCGATTCAAATAGAACTAGTACATGAGTCCTCTAGGAGGTCGTGAGAGTAGTTATCATCGTGTGTAAGTTATACATGCATGACAACTGTTTTTAGATCTAGACAACTACACATGGCGCTATTCCGAACAAACTTGATGGTTAGGGGCATCTTAATAGTTCCTACCTCGGTAACAGTTGGTGCCAAGAGACAATTGTCTTAGTATTTTGGCATGACGTTTGCACCATGAACAGATGAACAAACAGACAAATAGAAACACACACAGAAAGAGACATACATACATTCACACAGAGTTTCCTTGTACAAAACAACTTGTAACTTCATCTCCCGTACACAATTCATGTTGATCAATACAGAGTTCATCACATTTCAATCACCCCGAGCGATCTTAACACTGTGAGCAAGATTCTTTCGTGCTACTAACAAATTTTGCAGGATCGATCTTCGAGATGAGAGTTTTTGTCGTCGACACCTTGGTAACCATCGATTGAGCTCGGTGAAGCTTCCTTGAAATCTATACCTTAATCCACAACCTTCAGCGCACAAGTCTAAGTAACCGTCTGCCGAGATATTGGTGGAGCATCAACTGGCGCTCGCGCGTACCTTTGGAGGCCCTCGAAGGTTTTGATGGCTGCTTCATACCGGAGTTCTCCACCGGCCAATTAGGTGGCTCCCGTCAATGCCTTCTGCTACTCTTAGATGCTTGTTATTCTCCAGGTATCTTGTGTTGTACGATGTTGTGCGTAGCTGGGTGCTCTCCGACTTTCTGTGGAGCTTTGTCCTCTCTTTTCTGCCTATGTAATAATATATGTCTTCTGCTTGTTAAAAAAAAAGGTGCCTAGCCTAGGTATGAGGACGCAGGACAATGCAGAAGGACAGCACGCCCTGCATTCCTACTCCTCCGCATGTGCACGTTTTGACTGTTCTACTATGCTTGGATCTGGACATGCGAAAAGTTTCCGAGACCTCAATTTTTCTTAGTTCTGATTCTGAGTGATCGCATACACAACCTTGTAATTTCTGTAGTGCTAAAAGGATGTTAAAAGATTAGAATGATGTCCACCGGTAAATTTGGCCGTTAAAGCGATTGGTTCTCCCATGAAAATAGAGGTCAGTAGCAAGAAACAAGATCTACCACAAACGCGAATAACCCTGTGGGCCGGCTAACTTTTCCGACGGCCTCACAACCGCATACGTGCTTAGGGCATGGTCGATGATAGCAGACAACTAAGAGCAACTCTAACCCATCCCCAATACTTAACTCCCAAAAATCCACTCCCAAAATTTAACTCCCAAAAATTTCTAGGTATTGGGAGGGTGGGATCTAACCCATCCCCAAAACCTAACTCCCAAAAGAATTTTCTTTGCTATTTTCTTTAAGAAAAAAAATAAAAATACATAAAAGGGCACGGGAGCTATCTCCCCATTCCCCATTCTCCCCATTCCCCATTCTCCTCTCTCGCGTGCCTCCGCCGCCCCACCATCTCCGCCGCCCTTCCGCTCGCCTCCGCCGCCCCACCATCTTCTCCTCCCCGCTCGCCTCCGCCGCCTCCCCATGCGCGGCTCCTCCTCCCCTCGCTCCTCCGCCGCTTCCCCGTGCGCCTCTGCCCCCTCCCCGCGCCGCCCCACCATCTTCTCCTCCCCGGCGTCCAACTCGACGGCCGCCGCGGCGTCTGAGGGCCTCGCTCTCCACGGGATCTCGCATCCGGAGCTGGCGGCGTGGCTGGAGGGCGGGGACACGGGCGGCGGGAGGCGGCGGTGGCCAGGCGCGGCGGCGTGGAGCTCCGGCTCGGGAGGCGGGAGGTGGCGGTGGCCGGGGCGGCTCGGGAGGCGGAGATAGGCGGCGGCGTGGCCGGGAATGGACGGGGACGCGGGCGGCGCGGGCGGCGTGGCTCGCCGGAGCCGGCGGCGAGGCCGGAGGGCCGCCGGAGGGCCGCCGGAGGCGGAGACAGCGGCGGCGGGAGGTGGCAGTTGAGGGAGGAAATGTCCTCCCGCCAAGAAAAAAAATTTTGGGAGTGGGATTGGGAGGGAGTTCAGACTCCCAACTTATTGGGAGGGAGGGGGAGATTTTTGGGAGCTCCCAACAAATTTTTGGGAGTTAAACATGTATTGGGGATGGGTTAGATGGGTCTAACTCCCAAAAATGGTAGTTTTTTGGGAGTTAAAGATTTTTTGGGGATGGGTTAGAGTTGCTCTAACCCAATTAGTTCATTCTGAACGTGATAAACTGAGCTCAATTTAACTAGTACGTCAAACTATCATGTAGCATCTTCGTCGAAAAAAAAGAGTAAAAACTTATCGTCTAGCATGTAAAATACAAATCCACTCAATTGTCTGGTTGTAAATATTGTGCTTGATATGATGAAAACAAAAAGAAGACAAATAATGCTAACACATTTTGAAATGTCAAGTGCAACGTACTTTCACGACTTCTGTAGATGACTGTAATACCCTTATATAAAGAGTAAAATCCACAAAAATACACTATTTCTTGTCAAATTATCATAAATTACTTTTAAAAGTACACGTTTATCTTTTGCGGTGGTTATGACCAGCCCACTACTCAGCCACATAATTGATACACATCAATGAAACAGATTTTGCTGCCACGTCTGACTGACAGGTGGGCCCTATAGGGCATTATTGGTTTTTCATGTTATAAAGTCCAGTTTTATGAAATAATAACAATTTAAGAAAATATAATTTTACAATGGTTTCGACAAAAAAGTGTAGTTTTAAGAAATCCATCCTCTTACTCGTTTTGCAACTAACCCGAAGCTGAATTCATGTTTATTTCATAAGGATATCTCCGCCGGCGGGAGAAGAACATAGTAGAACGGGACAGGTGCACTCCCACGTTTCCCGTGGAATCTGCTCGCCACTGAACGGTGGAGCCCACGTGCCACCACTATAAAGCCCTCGAAGAAAAACGTTACCCGAATCCAGCCAAGCGCCCAAGCCCAGCTCGTTAAAATGTCTCACGCTGGCACGCGCGACAGAAAAAAACAACGAGGCAAAAGAAGCCGAAAAATTACAGGAGGCCAAACCCCACGCCCACCATTCCTGCGTCTCCTCCGTCTCCTCCTCCCGCCTGCATCCCACCCCCCACCCCAAATCCCAAACCCTAGCCTCCCCAGATCCCTCCCGCCGCTGCCACGCCGCGCCCAATCGGCCGGCCATGCGGATTCGCAGGTGCGCCTCCCGCATCCTCGGCTCCGTCTACGCCTCCGCGCCGCCCGACCAGGCGCCCCGATTCGAGGAGCTCCCGCTCCCACCGCCGGCGCCCGCCGCCATGGGATCCCATGGCGGGAGCGGACGCTTCGTGCCCGATACTGCCTCCGGGGAGACCTGCGAGCTCAGCCGCTCGCCATGGGACCTCCTCGCCGAGCTCGACCTCTCCGATCCCCAGGTCAGCACCATCTCCCCTTCCCTCCCAGGGCCTCTCCATGTTCGTTGTTTCCCACTGCGCGTGGCTCTGTTCTGGGGTGGTTAGCGTACGCGTCTCTAGCTCGCTGGTTTTGGTAGGTTTGGTTGGGTTCTTGCGGCTCGCGCGGTCTGGTCCGTGCATGTCTCTAGGGTTGCTCCGCGATTTGGAATGGGTAGGCAAGGAGTGGTTTTGGCGGGAGGAGCCCGCCTGATCGCGGTCTACGGCGCGTTAGCTACCCTTACATTGTGGTAATTTGAGAAAGGGGGGGAGGGGGGCGGCGGCGCGGCTAGGGTTGGGATCGTAGAAATGGCGGCCGGGTCGAACCCTGGATCTACGTCCCCATTTCGGTACAGTAGCTGCTGTTTTGATTAACCTGTATTTTGGATTGATTAGGAGAAGAACTTCGTGGAGAGTTACTTTGTCCATATCGCCGGCCGGGCTAGCTGGCTCTTCCCGACCAGCTTGCCGGCTGCCACCTCCGTCAAGGAGGAGCCAGCTGTTGCGGTGGTCGAAGAGGACAGCTCCCAGCCGCGGCATGAGGTTGCCAAGAAGCTGCCGGCGAAGAAGACAATGGTAAAGAAGGAGGGGAAAGAGATGGAGAAGGAGAACAAGCCTAGAAAGAAGGCAAATGTTAAGAAAGAGGAGAGCGACCGCAACGCCGCCGGAGTAGCACAAGTCTGGACGTGCAAGAAGAGCGACGGCAAGAGGTGGTTCTGCCAGCGGCAAGTGAGCCGACCCAACTCCCTCTGCAAGTACCATTGCGATCGGAAGCGCTCGTGCTACAACTTCTCCGAGAGCATCTCGACAGCAACGTTGCCGGTGGCAGCCTCCAGGCCCTCCACGAGCTCCAAGCCACGTAGGAAGAAGTCGGCTGATGCAGGCGAGGGGTTTCTACTACTACACGGGGTTCGGCCCATTCCGCACCAAGAAGAGGCACTGCAGAAGCAGCAGCATGCACGAATCGTCACCTGTTGAACAAGAAGAGGAGGCACTGCCGGGTGACAGCATGCACGAATCTGTACCTGCTGAAGAAGAGAAGAAGACACCGCCGGAAGACAGTATGCACGAATCTGCACGTGCAGAATTAGAAGGGGAGGCACCGCCGGAAGACAGCATGCACGAATCTGCACCTATAGAACAACAAGAAGAGGCACTGCCTGCTCCTACTGCAAATCAAGCTCAGGCTGATGATACTGGCCATCAGGCGGCAGCTCACGGTTACCAGTACTCTAGCCGCGACGATGGTTACCAGTCTAGCCACGATAACGACATAGCTGGGATTGCCGGCAGTGACGAGGAGAGCAGCAGCGACGGCGCCTACGGCTGTGTCGGCAGCGGTAAACCCCGAGTCATTGGCGTCAACGGTGACATCAAGAGGAAGAGCCAGTGGAAGAAGAGGTGGAGGAAGCCCGTGAAGGCCCGGTCGCTCAAGTCATTGATGTAAGCACACACTTGCGTGCTCGTTTTGGTCCGCGAGTTAGAAGAAGATGCTGGCTACGTACTAACCTAGGCTCGATCGGCTTAGTTTAGTTTGTTACGGTCTTGTTGACTTGTTGTACAAACTGTTTGACTTGTATTTTGTCTTCAATTTTGCTAGTTAACTATGCTAGAGTAGTCTTTCATGTATGTTTAGTAGCCTATCAGAGTACCAGTGTGCTCTTTTTTTGGTGGGAGAAAAAAGGAAGTACTACTATGTTTAGTCACCTACGAACTTGTTTATCTAGGTTTCTTCGTGTGAGCGCCCGTTTTGGAGACAAATTTAACGGATCGGGTGCGCATGTCACCACTCCTAGCAAAAAGTGGCTTTCATTTGCTCACGAATCAAGACGTACCGGAATCAACTAATCCAGCCTGCTCTGCTACAGTAGCACGCACACGTGCACACAAATCAAAAGACATGTTGATCAGTTCGGGAAGGCCGGCCGGCCGCCGGAGTAGCGTGCACGATCCCTGCATGGAAAATTTAAAGATTCTCGCGCGTAGCACAAACAAGGGTCAATTCAGGCGCCAATGCCGGCGGCGCATGCACCGATAAGTTTTTGACGCGGTAGACGTCGCGCTGGTGCATGATCTCCTTGGTTAAGCTAAGCAGCGAATATGCGAATATATTTACGCGCCGCGGCAAACCGCGCCAAGTGGGCTAGCTGGCGCTGACCAACAGTGAACAATCCGATTCCACTTCAAAGAATAGGAGATGTCGAGGTATGTTCATAGAATGATCCTCCGCGATATCAAGGATGATGTTACATCTTCTCGTCCTATGCATTCAGTAGGGACTCGAATGGGCATTCTGAACGACCTATCCATTTTTGTGTATGAGATTAGGAATTCGAATGGACATTCTTTAGCAAAATACGCTTGCAGGGACTAGGCCATCATATTGGGCCAGCCTAGCCTCCTATTTTCGTGGAAGAACTTATAATCGGTACTAGTGAATAAAAGATCATACTTCCCTCTAAACATTCATTACATCTGTGGATTCCGCAACTTTTAAACCACAAAAGCCACCCATCCCCTCGAATTAAAGTATTCCCTATACTTTCAATTTGAATTTCCCCACTTTCAACTTAAATTCGAAAAAAGAATCAACTTTCAACTTAACCATAGAACTTTTCAACCCAATATCCCGTTTGTCAGTTGAACAAAATATGAGAGAAGCAACAACGACGACTGGGAGTGCGCCATCCATCTATCCGGGCAAGGCCTCTGCCTGAGTTGGTGATTTGACGACTAACAATTGAGACAAAGTTCGAGGAGTCCTCGAGGCAGGGTGTAACACTAATTTGAATTGCAAGACCCTACGTTCCAGTGTCCTTCCATGTTGTCCTTGATCGGCAACATTCAAATCATATTCACCACAAATAGTGTGTATCGGATCAGGAAGGTGGAGGAGATCTAGAACAAACACAACTTGTAGATGACAATGAGAGGTAGTTGAGCAACTTTGGGGGAATATTTGAGCGGTGCCATCTCTGTTGCTAAACGCCATGATTTCGCATGTGTCTACATATCCTAGCCTCAATTCACATGGAACTAGCAGAGAGAAGACTAACACCAAAGGGTAGCAATCATGTTGGCAAAACAGATCGTTTAGTGGATCCCGAATATATCGATTTTGCAAGGGAGTTCCAGGCGATGCCAATATTGAACTACCTTTGCTGGTTGTGAAGAAAATGCCAATGCCGAAAGGGAAGTAGGGTCGATACCAATGGTCGTGGATGGAGTCCACCACATAGACCTCATCATGCCTGAGGTCAATTCAAGGGAAATGATTAACATCCACAAAACAACATTCCAAGATGTTCTAAATCAAAAACATCTAGGCGTGGATATGCCTTGGCACAAAATAGGTGCTCAGGGTACCTTAGCCAAAACGGAGGCAATAACCACATCCAAGGTAACAACATAATCCAGACAAGGTGAAGATAAGCATAGCAGAAACATCAATTTGAGATCAAAAGTGGCCACATCACGTGTGTCAAAACGTCATATGTTTTAATTGTGGGAGTCCGAATAATTTTGTGGGCACTTGTTCTCAATCCAAGCTACAATTATGCTAGTCGTCACATGAATACTTGTCTTGAGTGATTGAAGAGGCATCCATGCGCGATATATTTTGGATGTTCTAGTAAGAGCTTATGTTTCTATCATATTGATGTTCCTACGGTGAAAGGAAATGTTTGCTAAATTTATGTAATTGTGCAGTAGTGACAATCAAAATAGGTGAGATATCATTGTCAAGAAGTCTATATTGGAACAAAAAAATTGAAGTATTTACAAATCGACGGCCTTGGAAAATTAGATAATTGGTTGTGGGTAATTTTATTGATCACGTTTTCACCTCATAAAATGTCTTGAGTTAGCCATTCTACTTGCTATTTTTGTTTCCACTGATTGGAGCAGTTTTCATTACCCTACCCTACTTGCTATTTTTGTTTCCCTAAGAATGGTAGTGATCACACTACCCTGCTAATTGAAAAAGAGGACGGGTCCTTACCAACTCATAATTTATTTACATTTGATAAATGGAGGAAAATACTTCTTTCTTGAATTAGTTAGTACCATTTGGAGTAGTTGTAAATTTAGTAAAGCTGGTATTTTGGCAAATAAAGGTTGCAGTTGAATAGAAAATGAAATATTAAACATGAGTTAATTCAAGCGTACGATTGCTCGGTATCATGTTTGAATCCCATTCCATGTTTGAGAATGATAGGAATAGGGTAAAAAGATATGCTAGAATTAGATAACATTTGGTACATGTATGAGACTAGAGTTTGCCAAAGAACTAGACACATTTTATAAGGGGATAACTACAATTTTTTTGGCCATTGCTAATTAAAGAGGAAAATCATCTAGATGGAACTTAGGGTTAGTGGATGTTGTGGGGGAGGGGGGAGGGGTCTCTGCTCTACACTGAATCGATGCAATCACCAGTTTAACCACTACACTTTTCTCCGACATAAGATTACGTTTGTCTCATCTCCATTCAACGATAGGGGAATGGATCGGAGGTCCAGACAAAGGTGTCCACCCCTGATGACAGGTCCGAGGTAATGGAGGTGTGGGTCAAAGACGGCATGACAGAGGTCCAAGACGAAGACGGCCACCCTGACAAGAAGTCCGGCATGAAGACGGCCAGCTCTGATAGGAGGTGAGGGGTGACAAAGGTCCAGGGTGATGAAGGTCAGGGACAAAGAAGACCACCCCTGACACGATGCCTTGGATGACGGAGGTCCTGAACAAAGACGACCACCCCTGACAGGAGGTCCGGGCCCAAGAAGGGTAACGGAGGACCAAGCCGAAGATGGCCACCCCTGACAGGAGGTCCGGGGCGATGGAGGTTCAGAACGAAGATGAGAGGCGAAGGGACCCTTGTACCAAGTACCCTACCAAACGTCTCGTAGATGCCAAGACATATACTTATAAGGATAGGAGAGAAATGATGGAATAGGCCTCGATCGTATGAAGGGACAAGGGGTAGAACGGTAAACTACCTAGAGGTTGGATTATAACTCCACTTTACACCCTCTCCTACCTATAAGTAGGAAAGCACCCTCTCCATTTTGGATACGGAATACAGCGAGCACAATGTTTCCTACCTGTTGAGAATTTCCCTAGGTGTTGGTGATGACTCGCGTGTTACCCATTCACTCCCCATGCACACCTAGATGATCTAGATTTCAATCGGGGGTGCCTCAAGTTTACTGTCCGACTGAGTAGTCAACAACAGTTGGCGTTGTCCGTGGGGACTAAGCAAGAGGCCACGTTAGGAAAGGTGGTGGGGTCACCATCGCTAAAGCGCAAGAATCATGGCTCCCAACATGAAGAAGGGCACCAAGAGAGAGGCACAGGTGGTTCTGCCACACATGCGACAACCTTGAGTAGAGCATGCGCATGCACGACAGTGGCGGTCGAGATATCCATGTAGATGGCCGTTGATTGCAATGCATGCTAGGGAGGCAGTCATGGAAGACATAGCCGGAGCCGCCCGTGCGTAAGGGGTTGCACTCGAAGCACCCCGAAGGATGGCCACCTGCTCCACGACAAGCATTGTCAGCCGATCCGACCCACCAAGTGCAATCGACTTGGCCCTTGCGTCAGCGCCTGCCCTGGAGGCGGAGATGGAGAACCTGCGGCAACAGGCAGAAGAGGTGACATGACACACGGACGAGCTCCGTGAACGCCTCCGTGCAACCGAGCAAGAAGTAATCTACATGATGGCCCAAATTCTACACGTGGCCAACCTCTACTGTGCACAGCTTGAAACAACCCAGGCAATCACCACCTCCGCCAGCGCCGGAGGCTTGCGCCACCAAAGAGTTTTGTCGACACCACGGGGAGGTTTGCTCGACGGCTTGTGACAACATTCAAAGCACTCACTCCATGGAGCAGGGAGTCGCATTGCTCTACGCGAGTGTTCAATGGAACCTAGAGGCAGCGTACATGGTCCTCTATGGCCATGCGGCAGGCACAAGCCTGCAACGGGCTTGCAACCCCGGGCAATGCCCTGGTTAGGCGCACGAGGACCAGTCCCCCTCTATGTGGCATACGTGCCTCGTCCGTAGTCGTCGTACGTGGTTCAACACCAACCACCAGATGTCATCAACCTCACCAACACCTTGAGTTCGCTCAGCCCAGGGATAATGGTGGTCCCATTTCCTCCCAACTTTTGCCCTACAGACCTCCCTAAGTAGTACGGGAACACCAACCCTATCCAATATACGAGGGCGTACCCCACAATGATGGTTGCAGGAGGATACAAAGCGATCATGGCCCCGAGCTTGTTGCTTGCGCTCACAAGGACAACCGAGGCATGACACCTCGGGCTGGCATCGCACACCGTGTACTCTTGGGAACATCTTCGTGACAAGCTCCATAGCCACTTCTAAGGGTAACGGAACAAGAGGACGACGTCCACTGATTTGAAAATCCTTAGGCAGTGGCCAAGCGAGACAATCAGGGCATTCCAAAGGTGCTTCTCCGAGATCTAGTGCCAAGTCAGAGGCGTGACAGAGCAGATCATATGTAAAGCTGCTCGGCAGGCCATAACAAACGAAACTTTGGCAGATAAGCTAGAGAAGAAGCGACTGAGCAAAGTCCAGGGGCTGTACAACATAATACAAGTGTATGCCCGCGTCGAGGAGGGGTATATGCTGAGGAAGGCAGAAGCACATGCGGTGGGTGTGCCACGTGAGCAAGATGTTGAGCGGCACGACAAGCGTTGGCAGCGCCAGCGGGACATCTACCATGTGTCAAGTGATGACCGTGTCCCTGAGGGTTGTGCAGGCTATGAAAAAGAACAAGGCCGGACACGCGCCGACCACACGGGCGCACATATGATATGGACCCAAGCCCCAAGCGTAGAGGGAACCAAGACCAAGCTAGAGAACGAGAGCCGACGCGCTTCCCCCTAGGGTTCCCAGAAGGAGGGTATCAAGGCAAACACGAAAGAAGACAGGGTAACCAAGCGAGGTGCCACCAACTAAGGGTTGGCGGCACTGAGAATAGGTTGGCATGGTACTGCGAGATACATCACATGAACACCCACTCAACCGTCCAATGTGACATGGTCATCCAACTCCGACAACGACATCTGAACGTGCCAAATAGGCATGGGCGCTGTAACCAAGCACTCGGAGAAGTTGCTGCAGCTCTGCTACCACTGCCACCTCCTTGTGGAGCTCCAGTGCTGAACGGCGACCAGCCGCGCCGCGTCGTGCATGCAATCACCGACCGGAGTGCGCACACCTTCCCGTCCAAATGGCAATGCAAGGCGTACGCTCAGAGGGTCTAGCACATCGAGTCTTGTCCACCAACCAAGTTTCTAACTTGGGCGAACACATCGGTGATGTTCAGCCCTGAAGATTTAGTCGGAGTCATTCTCCCTCATCACAACTCACTCATCGTCTCTACGCTCATCTCTGACATCGAGATACGACACGTCTACATAGATGGGGGAAGCTTCACAGATATCCTATTTGACTCCCCGTTGGTGGAATGGGCACCCCAAGGGTGGTCTTGCAGTCCCCTGGTATCTCGTTCCTTAGGTTTGGGGGAGAGCTAATCATGAAGGCTGGGAGCATCGAATTGCCAGTCATGTTCCGTGACAGTGAGCACACTGAGAACATACTGTGCTAAGTGGTAGGAGGGGAATACTACTATATTCGAGAAAGAGGATTGTTTACGAGGTTGAAAAATTTTATGGTAAAAGTTTATGAGAGCTAGATCAAGGGGTACCATGCTTTGTACTTTCTTTATATTGAGCTTCGTAATATGTCGCAAATCGTGAACGTGGTGTACTTTGATTGGTTACATTTTTAATACACGTAGAATCCAAGTTTGAGAGCACTCTGTGTCAAAGACTCTCTTTAACTCAAATTTGAAACTTTCAACTTAAAATGTTCAAAATTTTCATCTAAAAAGCAACATTCAAATGGATCTTTTTCTACTTTCAATCGGAAAGAATGAAAAGCTTTCAAATCATTCCTTCCCCTTACCAGGTGTGGAATTCCCCCACAATTGTCTGGCACAAGAGCAGAATAATACGATTATGAGGCCTACGGACTCGCAAGCGAGGAAGAGCAGTGCACCTTCCCTCAACCCACTGAGAGGGTGACACCTAGAATTTTGCGAAGTAGGAGGAGGCGAATGAGGAACCAAGTGCGCAGAGCATGTAGCCTCATCGTCGGTGGCAACTCTCTTCGGTGTGGGGATGATGCTAGACAAGCTATTAAGGTGAAGGCAACGACACCTGTGTCAAGCTAGCTTTATGGTGAAAAATGAGAGATGGGATCTAATTAAGCGTCTTCGTGTGAAAATTAGCATAAGCAATGAACACCTCCATCACGATGCGCCTGATCGTCTGATGGACAAAACCACCCCACATGAATGGAAGTCATTTGAGGGCGTCCGTTGGTTTCAACGCTGACATTCATTATTATTATGTTTTTGAATCTTTTTACCCCTAATAGGGAATTCTCGATGCCATCAACCTTTGATTTGTCCTAGAGAGTATCTAAAATTCTACACACAGACTTATCGAAGGAACTCAAAATATGTGGAAACATATTTTTTTTTCCTCTCCCTCTAAATTACTAAAAACACTTGACCAACGTGCAAGGTCAATGATGTAAGCTTCTAGCCTATCGTTTCATCTTTAACGCACGATTTAATTTATACTACTTACTAACAATCATGTAGCATGAATATACTCAAATTCCCACGAGTATTATGGTGTAAATGCATATGCTTATTGTGATAGAATAGACGAGACATTAGACCGGCCGGAAACTAAGCTTGAATGGTCATGCGTTATATGGCCATCCCTGATGCCCTAAAAAGGCTTGATTTTGTCAATTTTTCTAATACTAACATAAAAATCTTATTTTTTAATTTTACAAACAAAATGTCTTTTTTTTCAAATAAATGTCGACCGGGACGCTAATAAATAACTCTACAACTAAAACAACAGGCATCCGAAGAAGTTTTTGTATCTATTCCTAGCTAAGTTGATGCCTAGAAAAGTAACTGTGCTAGTAACCACGGACAATTCGATATACGCTTGATGCCTAGAAAAGTTGAAAATCACGCTAGTTATAAACGAGAAGCTAATGCATCTAAGCTACGTAACTCAAACAAATTCTCGAGTTCTCTTCTACTTAACAAATCCTGACCGGTTAATTTCTACCCGTCAACAACTGGAATTCAGAGACATCTTCTGCTCCAATCCCAGGGTGCCGCCCCATATTTGTAACCAACTCGACAGTGGGTCCGCTCGGCCTCCAAGCAGAGCATCCCACAATACAAAGCTTTTTCAGAAAAATGGAACACCACTGTACTACACGTTGCAGGCGTAAGAAAAAAAAACAAGGGAAATATAACCAGACCCGACGCCCACCCTCCTCAGCTTCACTCCTGCCTCGTCTCCACCTTCTCCACCTCCACCTCCTGCTTGCCCTCCCACCCCAAATCCCAAACCCTAGCCTCCCCAGATCCCTCCTCTCGCTGCCTCGCCGCGCCCAATCGCCCCGCCATGCGGATCCGCAGGTGCGCCTCCCGCCTCCTCGGCTCCGCCTACACCTCCGCTCCGCCCGACCCGGCGCCCCGATTCGAGCTCCCGCTCCCGCTCTCGCCGCCGCCGCCAGCGTGGCCCTGCCCCTCTGCCCCCGAATCCCACGCCGGGGACGGCGTCTTCGCGGCCGAGACTGCCTCCGGGGAGCCCTGCGAGCTCAGCCTCTCGCCGTGGGACCTCATCGCCCAGCTCGACCTCTCCGATCCCCAGGTCAGCACCCCTTCCCCTTGCCTCCTCTCTCCATGCTCTACTCGCTGTATCGCGCTACGCTTTGCTCTGTAAGGCATACGCACCCCTAGCTCGCCTGTTCTGTGGAGGTTCCGTTGGGTTCTCGCTGCTCGCGCGGTCTGGTTCGTGCATGCCGCTAGGGTTCCTCCGCGGCTTCGAATGGGTGTGCAGGGAGTGTTCTCGGTGGGAGGAGCCCGCCTGATCGAGGTATACGGAGCATTAGCTACCCTTCTCTCGTGGTAATTTGTGGCCGGCGGCGCGGCTAGGGTTGGAATCGCGGGAATGGCGGCCGGGTCGAACCCTAGATCCACGCCCCATTTCGGCACAGTAGCTAGGTAGCGGGGGGAGGGGAAGCAGGCGTGTGTACATGCTGCTCTTTTGATTAACCTGTTTATTCGGATTACGATCGATTAGGAGGAGGACCGCGTGGTGGATACTTACTTCGTCCATGTCGCCTGCCGGGCTAGCTGGCTCTTTCCGACCAGCATGCCGTCCGCCTCCGTCAAGAAGGAGGTGGTGGCTACGGTTGACGAGGGCAGCACCGAACCACGGCATAAGGTTGCGAAGAAGACAGTGGTAAAGAAGAAGGAGAAGGAGAAGAAGAAGGAGAGCGAGCCGAAAAGAAAGGCAAAGGTTAAGAGGGAAGAGGGCGACGGCGTGGCCACCGGAGGAGCACAAATATGGACGTGCAAAAAGAACGACGGCAAGAGATGGTTCTGCCAGCGGCCAGTTAGCCGGCCCAACTCCCTCTGCGAGTACCATTCCGATCAGAAGCGCGCGCACGGTAACCTCTTCTCCGAGAGCACTTCGATGGCTGCACCACCGGCGGCTTCGTCGGCAGCCTCCAAGCCCTCCACCAGCTCTAAGCCACGTAGGAAGAAGGCCATCGACGCAGGCGAGGGATTCTACTACTACGCTGGGTTCGGCCCGTCCCGCAGCAAGAGGCACTGTAGAACCAGCAGCATGCAGGAACCTCCACCTGCAGAACCAGAAGAGGACGCACCGCCCGAAGACCACGCTGCTCCTACTGCAGGTGAATCTCAAGCTGATGATGATGCTGGCCATCAAGCGGCGGCAGCTCGCGTTGACGAGCCTAGCTTCGACGACATGGCTGGCATCGCGGGTGGTGACGAGGAGAGCAGCGACGATGACGTGCACGGCTGCAACGGCAACGGTGAACCCCGAGTCGTAGGCGTGAACGGTGACCTCAAGAGGAAGAGCCCGTTGAAGAAGAGGTGGAGGAAGCCCGTGAAGGCCCGGTCGCTCAAGTCGTTGATGTAAACGCTACATTTGCACGCGCGCTCGCTTGGGTCTCCGTGGTAGAAGATAAGCTAGTTTGTTCAACTTAGCTTAGCTTTGCTTGTTCCGGTTTTGTTGTCGATTTACTGTACAATGTACAAACGCTGTCTTTCTTTTTTGTTCCATTGTCTTTACTTTTGTTAGTTAGCTAGTTATTCCTCACTGTGTGTCTTTTCATGGGACGGAGAGCAAGTTAATACGACATGTTTCTCCATGGAGAGCTTATTTATTTTCTATAAAAATTAAGAGAGTGTCTATTCTTAAGTTGATTGAGAAATTATTATTTCTAGATTAACAATCTTGAGCGTTGATTCAATATCTAATGATTAATTAGGTAGTTATATATTTTAAAAATTGTGTGTAATTTTAGGTGCGGAGATGTACAACTGACGATTTCATATTTCTAGACCTAAAGTTACATAATTTTTTTATACAACTTCAGTGTGCGTGATGTATAATTTGATCAATTTAAAAATAACAACTTCACGGACAATTTAATAGCAAATTCGTTTGATTAAAGGTCACCCCTGATCGATTTCCATTAATAGAAACCATATTAGGAGTTCAGATGGAGAGCTTGTTTATGTATGCCTCTTCGTATGACCGCCCGTTTGGGCATGCATATAACCGCTCTTCAAACGTGTAGCACACGTCGACTAAAAGGTTGGATTTACCTACCTACGACTACGAGAGATTAAGTCAAGTCACTGGCTTAAAGAGTGACTCAGAAAAGGCAAATGCTGATCAGTTTCAGAAGGCGCCGGAGTAGCGTGCACGATCGCTGCATGGCTAAAACTGAAGATTGTCGCGTTGCCCAAACAAGGGTCAACTCAGGCAACGCGGTGTCGCACCAATAAACTTCTGACGCGTATACATTCATCGGTGTATGATTCTCCTCGGTTAATTAATCAGCGTTTACCTGCAGTCCTGCACACGACGTGCGAGCGAGTCTGGGTCTGTCGGCACAGCATTTAGTAGGTGTCTCGTCTTCTGCCGCCGGAGGAAGAAAAAAATCGTCTCGGCACGACCGGCTGCCGAGCTGGCCGGCACCGGCCACGTCGGTCGCACCGCCTCCTAAGCCTCACTATTGGTGGCGCGAAACCGCAGCCCATGAGAAGTGGGCCGCGCTCCGGCGAGTTACATGCTCACGGCAAAACTGAACTACGTGGGCTGCCAGCGCTGCTAACAGAGAACAATCCAGTTGAGCAGTACGATCACTGTAGAGTGCAGACACGCCGTCTGCTTCACAGCACTCGGCGTGCCCACTGCTTGCGGAAATAGAACAGCACTGAGTAGAATCAAGCGTTGCATCGACCTCCACGAGCGTCACAGGAACGCGTGGATTGATCACAGGTAATAAGACGGCCACACGAGCAGCTCCAATGCGCGTTTTTTAGGGGCACCAAAAACAAGGTCTTTTGCACATTGGAGCATGGGTGTCCAAGCAAAAAGATGCTGGCCCCGGCACCAACACTAGACGCTGGAACAAAGCAATAGAAGAACAACAAGACATAGCATAATAGTTGTGTGTGCATTGGGTCCTAGCTAGATTTCCTCTAGAGAGGCGCCCGCGCCACGGCATTTGTCTCTCGGTTCTCTGCAGTTAGCTAGTGAATCGATCAAACTGTGTTCTGTAATCAGAGCGATCGATGCATGTGTAGGTGTAGCTACGCGAAATCGATCAGAAAACAGAGCACCGCGCATCCTAGCTTCATGCCGCCGGCCCAGCTGCACTGCTCTTCGCCCGCTTCCGGGAGCCCGGCTGGAACCTGCCGTAGTAGTAGAACCCGTCGTCGCAGCCGCCGCCACCGCCGTTGCATCGCAGGTCAGCCGTCGTGGCAGCCTCGTCCCCACGCACGGCCTCCTTCTCCTCCTGGTGCGTTCCGAGTCGTCCAAGATGCTGCCGCCGCGGTTCTTCCTACTGGCCCTGGGCTTGCGCTTGCGTGTTGACCACGCGATGTGCCTGTCGCAGAACAGGTACCCCGGCACGGCCGCGCCCTTGCAGCGCCACCGCTTCCCGTCGTTCCGGCTGCACCTCACGGCGGGGCGGGCCGCGGCGTTGGCGCTGGCGCCCTGCTCCTCCCGCTCTGGATCCGGTTTCGGCACGTCCATTGCTCTGCACAGGCAGAGGAAAAGACCAAATTTTAGCGAGACCACCCAAAAATTTCACATAGATTCCCGAGCAGAGGAGAGCGCGGGGGTTGACACGACACGCACCTGTTCTTGGAGGCAGCTGGGAGGACCAGGTCTTCTTCTTGATCTCCGGCTCCGACGACCAGGCTCGCCTTCTCCTTCTCCTCCTGCTCCTCCTGGGGTCTCTCCTGCTGCATATCCAACACGGCAACAAACAGGTGAGCGCATTAGGATCATCTCCACCGTGCCGTCACGACGACTGCCCAATCCGAGACACCGAGATGAACAGGACCCAAACGGACAAACCCCAAGAGGTCAAGAACGAGTTTGGCGCAAAACGTGCCAAGGGCTGGCAGGTAAGCCGGTGCCTCACCTTGGGCTGCTGCTGCTGTGGCGGCGGCGGCGGCGGCGCTGGTCCCGGCGAGGCGGCCCTGGCCGGCGTGCGCTTCCGGATCCTCATGGGCCCGCCCGGACCGCTGGCTCCGGATCGATCGTGCGATGATTGGCCTCCTGCCCGCGCGCTAGCTAGCTCTCCCTCCCTGCTCCTCGCTTACGCGTCTCTTCCCTTGGTCCCTCTCATACTTACCATCATTTCCATTTTACCCCCCCCCCTCCCCCCCGCGGGTCGTGCCGTGCCGTGTGCGTCCACGGTGTCTACTTTTCTGCAGCGCGCGCGTCGGTTGTTGCACTTGCAGCGCGAGTGGGGCAGCAGGTAGCGAAAGGGTCTCGTTCAATTGGGATGTCAGAGCCCGTTCCTCTCTCTCTCTCTCCTTGTCTCTTCTCCCTGTTTCCTTTATTGGTTTGCCGTTTTGGGTAAACCATAGTTCGGTGCGATAAGCTCTTAATTTTAAGGTGCAGTTTGCACCACCAACTGACCTATAGACAAATCTGGACTATCGATCAGGAGGATCGATGGCTAAAGTATACGGTGGGTATCAACCCTTAACAGTATATCTGATTCGCAATCGTCTTCGTTACCAGATTCATGTCGATAAGGTCTTCAAAACTAGATCTCGTTTAGATATATTCAATGATATTTTTTTATCTTAGAAGTTAACATGTAGTAATATACAAGTTATCACGTTATCAGTAATGAGATATTATCTTGTAATCAATGTGTTATGAGATTGTTAAATCTCACTTCCACCTTTAGGATATTGTGATACTGTTATTCGGACGGGTTAAACACCTTTTTTATGCTTCGATGCAACTGCGGTCTTCGGAGCTTGAGGCCAATTTAAAGGAGGGTCATCATTGATTGATATAGATGAATCAATAGGGAGTTTATATGAAGCTCAGTTAACAAAATAGCTCATATCATCCTACTTATTCAATAGAGTTGTATAACTGCAAGGGTGGCTAAGGGCCTAGCTTGCTGGCCTTGGTGAAACTCTGCCCTTGATTAGCCAGGTAGAGGAGATTCTGTTAGGTTTCATAATTTGGCATACAGACTCATGGCTTCTCTTGGGGATTAGAAATGCGTTGGCAATGTGTTAGGGTTTATTTTTCCATTTAGAAATATGATATGAATACATTATCGTATGCTGATTGTAACATCCCAAATCTTGTAATATATGCTTGTACAAAAATCTGAGGAAATATTATCTCTAGTTTGCTATCATCTCATGCATGCATACAAATCATCCAACTATGGTTCAATTCTAAAACCCTAAATTTTTGGACATGAAATCAACTTGAATTACCTATTTTCGATAAGTGTCCCTTAAATTGGGACTAGTCCGCATGAAATGATAAACCAAACTTAATTATCTTTACTTACAAAGGGATTAGGAAGGTCCTATATGTTCATGAAATATTTTACAAGTTTTAAAAGAATGCATTTGAATCCTTTTTGTCAAACCATAAGAACAAAACAGGAAATATAAAAAGAAGAAAAGAAAAAGCTAAAAACTACCCTTCCCCTACCGTGTTCCCACCGTGCTGCTGGGCCGAGGCCCATTTAGCTCCTCAGCACGTCGGTCTCACTCGGCTCTCTAATCCTCCCCTACGTGCTGACTAGGAGGTCTCACCCATAGGCGCCGCTTCTCTCTCCCACTTATCCACCCATCGCCGCTTCCCTTATCCTCCTTGTAGACATCACACACGCTGCGCCTGCCCGCCTCGCACGCAGCAACTTTGCTGTGGACGCCGCCGCTATCGCATCGTGATGTCCCGACCAGGATGCGCGTCGCCTGGTGCCAGCAGAGCGCACCGCCAGCGCATCTCGCCACCAAGCAGCTTCCGTGACTGAGGCATCCTCCCCTTCTCCTTTATCCCCTTGCCCGATCTACTCCTTTTCTTCCTTCACCGTTCCCATCGAGTGCTTCATCATCTCCAATAGAAACCCCATACCACCTCTCACGAAGCCACTCACCACGTCTCCTTCTCCACCATCTCCTCCATGGCAACCCTTCTTCTCCAACACCCCGACCTCTACCCCGTTGTCGACCTTGAGTCCGCAGCCGTCGACATCAGTCCTTTGCAGTTGAATCGGGTTGTCCCCGTCTTCAAGCCGGTGCTACTCCATCGCCATTAACTTGACTGATGCTCATTGGAGCTCACCACCGCAGTTGTTAATCCCGAGCCAAGCCACCTCAACTTCCTCCCCACCTGGGCTATTCCTCACCAGGGTGAGCAGTCCATGCACCGCCGCTCCTCTTTCCTTCTTAGCATCGACTCATCAGGCTACTGCAGCCGGCCGTCGGAGCTCAACCAACAGCCGGTCTGACCGGGAGTTCCTTCGGTCTAACCGGGTGACCGACCGGGCTCACCTTACTGCGCCATACGGTTAAGTAAACCCATAATTAGTTAAGGTTAATTAATAACTTTTGGACATACTTAATTAATTCTAGACACAATAAGTATCTTTCTGACATATTTAACTCAACTAATAATTGCAGCTGGTAATTAATTTTCCCGACATAATTAATGCATTATTAATCACAAAGAAACACAATTAATAGATATAATGTAATTAAGAAGTTAATTAATATGTCTCTATGACATCTCGGTCCTGCATGTAAGAAAATTGGAAACAAAGAAAAATAATAAAAATAGTAGTCAATGACAGTGGGTCCTCCCTTTGACTGGGACCCACATGTCAAAATCCAGAGCTAGGTGCCATTAGGTAATAAAAGTGCTTTATTATTTATTTACTAGGGAAAAGAAAAAAAGAGATTAAAATGATTTAAACTTTGAAAATTCATAAAGAATTCAAATCAACTCCAAATGAGTTGATTCTTTTTACAAAATTCATATTTTATTTTTTTGAAATTTGCAAATCATCTTTGAATTTTAGAATTCAAATTCCAATCTTGCGAATATCATAACTAATTCACTTAAAATCCAAAAATTATGAACGTTATAACAAAATGATCAGTATAGCATGTAGTATTTAATAAAGATAATTCCAATACTATTATTATTCTTGAAAATTTTAATTTATTAAAATAATTAAATAAATACATAAAATTCTAATACAAGTCTAAAAATTCATAACTTTCGTTCACAAATTTCAAATGACATGCAACCAGTGAGAAAAATCTTTAAATTTAAATTGCCATCCCCTGCTATGCATGTCATGTCATCCATTTTCATCACATCTTGAACTCTTATTGATGCTTGGTGCTTTCTCTCAGCGTTGAATTTCTCAAATTGGTAGAATCTGTTGACGAGGGTTTTGATATCTCTTATTCTGAATCTCAACCAGAGTAGGAACCTGTTGTGTCAGGCAAGCAGAGCTTATTGATATTACCATGCAGTATTTGTTTTATCGTTGCTTACTACTCTTGCCATGTATTGAACTAGTTGATAATTAATGGACTGACATTCACTAGCATGTGTAGGATGTGATGTTGTTTCCCCATTCGTAACATGATCTGAAAATAATACTGTTGGATATCGAATAACATGATCCGACAGATGGGGTGAATATCGAATACTCAAAAGTTATTGTTCAAAACTTTGCATTAGAGCCATGAAAAACTGGAGTACAAAATCATAACAGTGCAGCAGAAGAAGATGTTTACATTAGAATAATCTCAACGGAAATCCAATTCCGAAGAAGATAGAGAGCAATCTCGGAGTCTACGGACAAATCCTGGAGCCTCCAAAAAAATCTCAAAGTGTTTAGAAATCCAACCCAAAGAGGATAGAGAGGATATTGGAGTCTCCAAATAAATCTCCGAGCCTCCGAGAAAATCTCAAAGTGTCCAAAAATCCAACCCAAAGTGGACAGAGAGCAATATCAGATTTTCTGAAAAAATCCCAGAGTCTCTGAGAAAATCTTGAAGTGTTTCAGAAATTCAATCCAAAGAGGACAGAGAACAATCTTGGAGTCATCGAAAAATCCCGGAGTCTCTGAGAAAAGCTTGGATGCTCTATAAATCCAATCTGAAGAGAATTGAAAGAAAACTCGGAGTCTTCGGGCAAAACTTGGAGTTTCCGAGTTCCCAAAAATAGGCTGGTTGTTGCTCAAAAAAACTCATGCATATTTTGATTTACTTGGTGGAATTGAGTGAAATTTTGCACAGTAGTAGACAAGGAGATTACGGAGCTATTCCAACTGTAATCATATCAACAGCTCATCTGAGCTAAGGGAACTCCTTGATTTACTACCAGCTACTCTAGAACTGAGCAAAGATAAAAATACTCAAAAATCGTGAGAACTCAATATCCGTCCATCCAACCTTGATGAAAATTTTCACAGGGTTAGAGAGGGGTCTTGTGATTCTAGATCAAGGGTAGATCTCAATAAATATCCTTCAAAGACCCACCTTTTTCTAATCCCTCAAATCAGCCCTAAAGATTGGATGAAATGCAAATCACATATTTCTAGGTGCTTGTGAAGATTCTTGAGATGAAATCAATATGGAGTCCTCTCACACATCATAGCAACATAATCTATCCCTCAAATCATTGGATCACAGATTTTGCAAAGATTAATTTTGAGATCTAAAGAACTTGCTTTTTCTCCAAGAAAACTGAAAATAGAGAAGAGCAAAAGCGGAGAGATGAAAATCCAAAGGAAGGAAAAATGTCAAGAACACATGGGCTTTTCTTGGAACTCTTTTTGTATTAATTTTCTTGATTTTTCTTGTGTCCACAAGCCTCTCATACCAGGCCAAAGCACTCTCTAGTGCAACTATCTGAAAAAGTTTTTCTCTGAAGGCTTGAGGGGATAAGCACCCCTCACCCTCTATTTATAGTAGGGAGGGACAATCCCCTCTTCCACTCTTTGGCCTCATGCCCTATTGGCCTAACATAACTAGCACGCATCTCAACATGCCTAACTAACTTAGCTACTCTCAGATTTTCCTTCCACCCCAAGCAATCCCTAAACCGCTTCCCTGGGCATCTCCACCGCAGTTTCTTGAAGAGCTTCTTGGTGGATTCGAAGCTTCTCACAAAATGACACTGAGAATAAACTTGGTCTTCACGACTTGGCTTTAACCACTTCCTTGTCATTCATGTACATGCTTCTAAGCAACACGGTATTGTCACCACCTCCTTGACTGCATCTCAGCCCTACAAGCTTCATGCTGGTCCCACATGACCAAGACACTGCGGCACTCAACTTGCGCTTGCAGAACATAGACCAAGCAAAGCGTTGCGAGCACAAGATTTTTACTTGACCCAAGTTAATTAATTTTCATTCAATTTTAAACAAGACAAATTGACCAAACTAAATTCATCAACTGCACAGCTGAGGTCTGAAGCTAAACTCAGAGCTTCCAGAATTGAAACTTGGAGCCTACGACTTCAAAACGGAGCTTTCGACTTCTGGTAGAAACCTCTGAGGACACATGCACGTCTGGGAGCCGAGTCCAAAAACTGAACTGGGAGCCTGCAGAAATGAAACTCGGAGCTCCTGACTTCAAACACGGAACATCCAATATATTACTTGAACATTGAATTCGTACAACCTAAAATTTAACTCCGACAACACACTCTATGGCAACATATTCATCATCTGAAACCTAGGGAACCAGCACATCCACAATCACAACTCCCCCTAGGTTCTACAAATACCTAATCAAACGTGAACAAGAGAGTTAGAGTGACGAGGGGATTAGTGACGGTGTCAACTGGGGGTGCTATTGGTGGTTAGCCAATTTCATCAGATAATGGGTGGTTAGCTCTTATCGCTTGTGGTGGTTACTAATTGACACCCAATTACCCTCTATCAGCCGCATGTGAATCGTGACCTCATCAAAAGAGAATTTGGATTGGATATCATCCTCTTGGGGCTTTGCACTCCTCATTTGGACAACCACCAGAACTCTTCTTGGTGATGCTAAACAATTGATATTTTGTGTGAAACATTGTTTGATCATGAAACCTCACTTAATTTAAATCGATAATGGATGGTGTGGTGACCCTGCACCACACTATATGGTGTAGTGTGCAAGTTTTTGGCTTATTGCCAATGAAACTTTGTTTCACCAACATATGCCCATCAGAGCAGCATTGTAGTGGCTCTTTGATACAATACATACTTATATATTATCTCTACAAAAATACAAGAGTTCCAACTTGCATAAGATAAAACTGCACATATGAAATAAGTGTCATGCCTCCAGAAAGTAAAAGACCGAAATAACAACAAAATAGAGATTTCTACACCTACGACCAATGGTCCTATACTACAACTTGTTTCAAATCCGCTCTGTGTCGTACACCTCACCGAAGTCAAAATAGTAATTGACTCCTGCCTCTCCTTCTTCTAGTGTCTGCTTCTCCATCTCTTCCTCTGGCTTTTCTGGATACTCGACCACCTGCTCTACTGACTCATAGCCTAACAAAGGAGATTTTATGTACGGGATGAGTACAAAAGGTACTTGATGACGAGTAGTACAACTCTCCTATATACGACAATAGTATCCGTATATGAATACACAAGAGACCTAGGGGTACCTTGGATACCTGGGATGACGTGTGCCTCGGAGAAGGACTCTAGGTCGACAAGAAAACCACCCATAGGAATCCGGGACTCCTTAAACAAGGAAGTCAATCCCGATGTTTAACGATGATGGAGTTCTACTCGGAGACAAGTCCGTACCTGGTACGACATACCCTCTATAAAAGGACCTCGAGACCCTGCAGAGAGGACAAGCCTTGATAGAATCTCAACCTCATTAGCTTGGGATAGCCAGAAGCCCAATATGAAGACTTCCAAACAAGTAGAAGGGAACATCAACCTCGACATCCACTTCTGACAAGGAGTAGATCCTATCTAGATTAGCCATACTCCCATGCACCTTGTCTCGAGATCAATATAAGACTCACAGGACGTACTGTTATTATCCTCTCGGAGGCCCGAACCTGTATAAAATCTCTCGTCATTGGTGATTCGATCCGGCTTCAAGATCCCCTACCCTCTCTCTTGATTTTCCATGTATTATGTAAGATCGGTAGTTTACCAATCGTCGACAGTACTCAACAAGTTCATGAATAGCAATAGGTGTTTGAAATGCACTATTTCTGCCAGGACAACAGTCCTCAAAGAATTTATATATTTTTCAACAACCGTTATTATAGAAAAGTCAAGTTTTAAGTATTCTATGATCAGAAGGCTCCACGGTTTGTTAGAACCTCCGATGGTTCCTTTCCCGCCTAAAAAGTGTTTGAAGTTCATGCCTCGAACAGGAAGTGACAATGCCACACTTTAATACACTCTACAGAGGTGCGCTACTTTATCCACAAGTGGTACTTAGCCTTTATGTTAGGGACGAAACCCATCACACTCCCACTGGTGTGTGGCCAGGTCTAAGGTTCCAAGTCATTTCACCATTCCCATGTGCCATATCTCTTGCGTAGTCGGTCTAGTACCAACTACTCACCACATCATTATAGCATCCTTTTTTAAAGATTAGGGGACATAACGCCTCCCCGGGCGAGAATTCAAGGTTTCATGCTCCCTTGTGCGAGGGATATATCGCTTGCCCAGGCGTTACAGTAGATACATTCCTGGGAGATATTTCAGTAAGAAGGCACTACTTGACTCGCCTGCCCCATACCGGGTCTTGTGGTTAACGCTATCTATACGGTGCAAGACTGACATTTGTTATTAATCCTAATGTGATACCATATGTAGTGGAACCCTAACCACTCCAATTTCTACCGGGGTTCCACCACCCACCAATAGATGATTCAAACGAATCATAGTGCAGTTCATTTATTATTTGTCCCTATACAGGTGAAAGAAGAATAAATTTGAATATACTTTGGTAGAAAACAATCAACAAATATGAACAAGCAATGAACTTTCCTTGTGACGGACAAGTAGAGAGGTTTCGTCGCTAGGAAAAAGCTAGGTATACATTTTTGGCCGATGTGGACTATCTGGTTGAAGACAACGCGACAGATGATATAAATTTCCTATGATCTTACTCTACTAAATTTCGAGATTTTTATTGCGTCATCATCTGATGGTTTTATACATTGCATTATTTTTATCTGCTCTATCTTATACTTATTGTCAAAAATATTTTTTTATGTGGATTTTGCAATCCATCCTACAAAGTATTATAGGATTATTACATTATGATTTTTATATAGATTTTTTTATATATCACTAAGGATTAACATGGTTTAAAAAATAATAAAGAAATTTCTTATAAAGTTACTTAAGTTGTATTATATTTTTAGTTTTGAATTCTGAATTTGTTGAAATTTAATCTATTAGAAATTTTAGTTCAATGTGGTCTCTAAAGATTGATAAGATTTTTGGGTTATCATATTTAAATTTAAAAGAGATTGTAGTATTCAAAATAAAAGAATTACCTACAAATTTTAAGAAGAAAAATAATTATTTTCTTTTTTGCCTGAAAATCTCTATTTCTTGTCGTGGTCTAAAGGCCTAACTAGCCATTTGGCCTGATCCAACAACTCGCCCAACTGGCCCATTCCAACCCGCTCGGCCCACTCGGTTAGGTCTCTCTCATTCCCTTTTCACCCCGCCGCCTGAGCTCTATCCCTCTCCTCTGTTTCTTCCACTCAGTCTCCCATAAAAGCATCACCGCCGCTGCTCTTCTACTCCGTCGCCTCAAACACCTCCTTCGGTTTCTTCTCCCTTCTATCTAGTCTATCTAGTTTATGATGTTGATATGAACAGGTGGCTTTGATCTTAGGAATTTTGATTTAACCAAATATAGAATATATCTGCAGAGGATTGGGTATTACTTTTCTTCTTTTAACTCTTAACTCCTCCTCTATTTGTAGTCTTATGGATGAATCAACATGTTGACACCTAGTATGCTGACTCTTGTCTTACCTTGGTAAGTAAGGTGGTTAGATGGCAGCTTGTGGTTGATCCTAATCTACTTTCAAACTTGAGGTGGCAGGGTAGCTGTTGTGCAAGTGCTTGGCTTGGATTATTATCAGTATGGTCTTGACACCTCATTAATGACCCGCGCTCCATTTTGGTGACTAAGGTGGTTACATGGCAGTCTAAGGTTAATCCTTATCCATTCTCAAGCTTGAGGTGGCAGGGTAGCTGCTGTGCAGCTTCTTGGCTTGGATTACTATCAGCGTGGTATCGACACCTCATTGATGATTCATTTTTCAATTTGGTGACTACGGTGTTTGCATGACATGCTAATGCTGATCCTTATCTGGTTTAAGCTTGAGGTGTCAATGAAGCACCATGTAGTTTCTTGCTGTATTGGTTTAATCTTTGTCTGGTTAGCTCATTTATCTTGATGCCTAAAATGTTGCCTTTATCCAAAAATGTTGTCTATTGTCAAGAATTGCTGGCTAGTTGCCTAAACTCTAATTTACTTAGCCATTTGACACCTAGATCAGTTGGATTAATATATGAACACTGATCTTAATTAATCAATTCATGGTTGTCAAATTGGAGATTAGGCTAATTAAGTTAACATTATGAAATTAAGCATGTCGCCTTGTTGACTAAGTTGCCTTCTAAAAATAAAAGTACTTTGTTGCCTTATGATTGGTTGCCTATTCACATATGTCATTGTCTACCGTTGCCTTTAAAAGAAGCTTGATTTGTAAGTTAATTTAAATATTTATCGAGTTTAGTACTTTAGCCTCATAAGTCTAATCTCCTAAACAAATATTGCACCTGCTCAAGAGGTGCAAAGATTTTAACCTTAACCAAAATTTTATTTTTTGGAGTATTCTTTGTGTGTAGGTTTAGAATAGAACAAGTTGAAGATGAAGAAGAAGAAAATCAAAACTAGGATAGCTAAGATTATTGTACTTTACATCCTTGTAAATTCTACTATGTAATTTATTTTGTATTCTATTATCTCTTCTCTTTCAATTTTCAGAATCTCTGTAATTATTTTATAATTGTGGTTTATCACATTGAAGTATTTGAATTGTAATATTATTTCAGATATACTTTACCTTAATCATTCGAAATGAAAATTTTGAATTTGAATTCTGTAATTTAAATATTGAAATGTTTTTACTATTGTAATATTACATTTGCATATCCAAAGTGAGAAATTAAACAAAATCAAGTCAAAATTTTTAACAACAATAGGTAGTTAATTTGTTGAATCAAAAATTTTAAATTTCTCCTACTTTTAGCATGCATGATATGAAATGATGCGAAATCGACTTCTCCTAAACCCCTCTTTGTAGTTTAGCAAAAATTAGGGTTCTCACTGGTGGTTAGCCCATTATCAGATCGTCCTGCTGGTCCTAACGGAACTAGACCAGAATGAATACTTGTGAATAAGAAATTGATCTTTATCATTGATATTGATTGGTTAGCCCTTTATCGGAAATCAATTTGGTCCTAATGGTACTTGGACCTATATGAACACCTTAATTGGAAATTGCTTTACTTTTACCTTACGGTAATTATAACTGATTATGATTTGTTTTCTATGTCATGCTACATTTGATGTTACAAGCACTACTAAGTTTTGCGAGTATGACTATACTCATGATTAGTTGTCTTGCATGCATAGGAACAGATGATTCTTCTCTTGATGAGTATTATCAGGGTGACACTTGAAATGGTTACTCCGTTAGCGTACCGGTCTTTTGGACAACGTAGTGTGTGTACTTTAAAGTTTGTAAGATACTAACTTCTATCTTGATACACCTTATGTTTTTCTTCCACTGTTGACTACTTTAATACTTGTGACCTTCGAGTTGTTTGCTTGTAACATATGTATCTGCCCGAACGTAAGTGACGTGTATTATTGTCTTGTTAACTCTCTTGTAGAGTTGTGTAATGATTTCCAAGTTGTTCCCCACATCGCTCCATATACCTTGCATGAATGATATGAAGTGTATGGATGGAAGGTAGACACAAGTCAAATGTTTGGATTTTTGGGACATTAAGAGCCAGTTTCTAGACTGAAGCCATTAGAATATGGAAAATGCTATAGACCTGTAGGCTGATCTTAAGCTTTTGTACGAAGAGTTCCCAGCGCATGAGAAAAATGTTTCCATCGCACGAGATAAATGTTTACACTGCATTGAATCTGGTACATGGAGACATATTAGAAAGTAATATTTCCATCATACAATTATTATGTTGCATATGTAGAGAAACAATGTTGCCATGGTTGGATTATTATGTTTCCACGATAGTTCAATCTTGTATAAAAATCAGACTGCCGATCATTATCTTGCCCTTAGAATATTGCTTGCATTTGTTAATCATCATAACATCACACTTTATCAAATGGATGTAAAAAGTGCATTTCTAAATCGGAAAATCAATGAACTAGTCTATGTAGAGCAACCTCCTAGTTTTGAAGACCTTAAATTTTTCTAACTGTTGGATCAGTGGCTTCCGATAGGAGGGGTGAATGTCAATTTTAAATTTTTCTTCTCAAAACAAGAACACAATGCAATGTATCCAAATCAGAGAATGCAACAGAAACCATCGACAAAAGCAATCAAAATCAGTGGAGCCAAAACCAGACAGATCGGTAGGTCCGGAGTAAAAATATCGGAAGTTCAGACATTACCGGAAGTTCCGAAGCGACCCCAATTTTGAATTCTCGGGAAAAATAGGAACTTTCGACTTCTGGATCAAAACTTCCGATGTGGATCGGAACTTCCGGAGTAAGAAAATTGGAACTTCCGAATTTCACAAAAACAGCACACTGTTACTCGGAAAAACATTCGCAAATTTTGATCTACCCGACGGAATTGAATGAAATTTTGCATAGTGGTATTTAAGAGACTTACGAAGCTATTCCAATTAGAATCATATCAAAAGCTCATCTATGCTTAGAGAAAAGGCTGATTTACTATCGACTGTTCCAAAAGCAAACAAAAAGCAATTTTTGGGAAAAATGGTTCTCGTGAGAAATCTTGATGTGAGATAAATATGAGAGCAAGTGAGATCTCACTTGTGGTAACAACCTATTACAATCCCCAAACACAAGTTTAAATCCTCTCAATACCAAAAATTGAAAAACCCCTATGTTGGCCTTTTCTCCGACACAAATTTAAATTTATAGATGGGGATGAGAGATTCTTTGGGTATGCTAGCGTGGGATCAGTTTGTAGATGATTTTCCCATCACTTACTTGCCATATCCAAGAGGAATCAAGAGAGAGGAAAAGAAAAAGAAAATCAAGAAAATTAAGAAAGGAGAAAACTCAAGAACACATAGTGATTTGAGGAAATCTTTTTGTATTAGATTTTCTTGGGTTTACAAACCTCTCATGATTAGGCCAAAGCTCTCTTGAGCAACTCTCACAAAGGATTATCACAAGGGTTAGATTTAAATAACCCATCATCTCCTGTTTATAGTGGAAAGGGCATACCCCTCTTCACTTGGGCCTTAAAGCCCACTTAAGGGCATAGGTTGCTTAGCACGCATCCCAAAGTGTCTAAGCCTCCTATCCACCCTCAATCCTTCCTACCACCACAAGCCTAACACTAAACAGCATCCTTGGCCACCGCCGTGATTTCTTCAGTGTTGCTTTGATGGTATTCGCACTTTTACCAAAGTGCCCTCGCACCAACTTAGTCATCACGTCTTGTCTCCATCCTTTGCCTTGTCCACTAAGCAATCGTCTTGAGCGGCGTGATGTCGTCCCCACCACCTTGGTCGCATCTCCGCCCTCCAAGCGACATGTGATCCTCTTGATCGAACCACCGTTGCACTCATTAACCCTACACACTAGTAGACAAGCAAACCGGTTGCGAGCACAAGTTTTCCACTTGACCTAAGTTAGTCGAGAAAAAAATTCCATCAATTTTTACGAGACAAATTGACCAAACTTTAATTCATCAAAAAGCACATAGCCAAAAACTTTTCATATCTGAACATCCAGTTCCTAGACCGGAATCTCCGATTTTTCCAGAGCACTAAAAACTCAGTACACATCGGATCTTCTGAAATACATCGGAAGTTCCGATCAGAATAACAGAACATCCGATATACAAATTTTCAACAAATGAACATTGAATTCCTTCAACCAAAAATTCAGCTCCAACAACACAATCTATGGCAAAATATACATCACCTCAAACCCAAGGAAGCAATATGACTCCCCTTAGGTTCTACACTAACCATGTCTATAAACTCCACAAGGCACTATATGGCCTTCAGCAAGCTCCTACAACATGACATGAGTGCCTTAGGGAGTTTCTAGTCAAGAATGGCTTCAAAATTGGAAAGATAGATTCTACATTGTTCACTAAGTTCATTGGCGAGCTCTTTGTTTACCAAATATATGTGGATGATATCATATTTGGGTCGACTAACAACGCATTTAGTGAGAAATTCAGAAGATGATGGCCAACAAATTCAAGATGTCCATGATAGTGAATGAAATTCCTCCTTAGACTCCAGGTCAAACAACTACAAGAAGGAACCTTCATTAGCCAAGGCAAGTACATCAAGGAGAAATCCAAGACAATCCAAGACTATTTGTACTCCAATGCAAATCAACAGGGACCTCAACCTTAACGAGGAAGGTAAGTTTGTGGATCAAAAGGTATATCAATCCATAATTGGCTCTCTACTTTATATTTTGCATCTAGACTCGATATCATGCTTAGTGTGTGTATATCTGCAGATTTCAAGCCGCTACTAAGGAGTGTCATGTGGTGGCCGTTAAGATAATCTTGAGATATCTAGTTCATACACCCAACCTAGGTTTGTGGTATCTCAAGGGTGCTAGTTTGATCTTGTTGCATATTCGGATTCGGATTATGTAGGGTGCAAGGTAGACAGGAAGAGTGCCTCCAGCACATGTCAATTCCATGATAGGTTCTTAGTGTCATGGTCATCCAAAAAACAGAACTCAATAGCCCTATCCATCACTGAAGTACATCTCTGCGGGTAGTTGTTGCACTCAATTTCTTTGAATAAGGCAAACCTTGAAGGATCATGGAGTTGATTTGAAAGAAATGTCTCTTTTGTGTGATAACGAAAGTGCAATCAAGATAGCTAATAACCTGTCCAACACTCCCAAACCAAGCAGATGGATATCCGACACCACTTCCTTAGGGATCATGTGACTAAAGGAGGGAAAAATAATTAGCGTATATCTTCACCAAGCCCTCAGATGAGTATAGGTTTGCGAGTTGAGAAATGAGTTAAATATCTTGGATTCCTGAAACAGTGCTTGAAGGTTTGCACATGTGCTTGATTGCTTTACTTTGATTTTTGAAGCTTAAGATGATGAAGACATCATGGGGGGAGTGTTGTTCTTTCAATGAACACCACATCCCTAAATGATAATTTTATGCATTGATTATCCTTAACACGATGGATATACAAAAATGTGAGTCATTGCATCATAGGATCTCATGCTCAAATTCATAGAGGTCCTCATGCAAATTTTAGCTCATACATGATGGAAACGCCACACAAATCATCATCTTTGGTTTTACATAGGTTCTCTTTGCTCTCAGACATCTAAGTGTTTGTCGATTTTCTCACATAATACCTATATGTTGAGTTGGTCTTCTTTGATTTGTATCCAAGTATTGCTTTGATTATTTGGTTGTTTCCCACTTGATGTAAAAAGAAACCATAAGTATTACATACGTGATATCTATATCTATCTCATCTAAATCTTCATTGAAATCTGCACATTTTAGCATTATTCTGTTGCTCGGAACTTCCAAACCAATCTCTGTTGAAACTTCTGTATGGGCAACAACTTTGAAACAGCATGTCTACTTCTACTCGGAACTTCCGGACAATTCCTGCTCGAAACTTCTAGATGAAATTTTGCTTGTGGCAAATAAATATTTTTCTCTCTAGAGTATCCAAATGAACCTCAACAAACCTTGCCCAAAGATTCTAGATGAACACCCTGCAGTTTCTGCTAATTGTTCACTCGGAACCTCCGGACAATCCTCGCTTGGACATTCCAGATAGTAAGCAAACTGTTTATCACTTCAAGGACCACGCGTCTAGGGTTAACCTAATCTCACAGCACGGACCTCAAAGCCACCGTTTGTCATCACTGTCCTGCGTCGCCCTGCAACCTCGCTGCCTTCATCTTTGGCCGACCGCATTAGTGAAGTTCACCTTGTTGCCGGCAATATTCCCCACTACGCGTCGCTGTAGTCTCGCTCCTCCGAGATAGGGAAAGCGACACCCCCGAGCACCTCCGTGTCGATTCCTCGCTCGGGAGTTCATCTTTAGTGGTTCACTATCATTCCCCCCTCAAATCCATCTCAAATTCATTAAAAATCCATGTATTTGAATCAGGCAAAAATTTAGGGTTAGAGCATTTAGTGCTCACTCGAAAAGTCCGAGTAGATTCCGTTTAGAACTTCTAGACGGCATGGCCGAAGACACCAAGTCATTCAGCACCTCTGAGCCAAAAACTCTCTAGACCCTCCAGATAGTTTCTGCCTGGACATTCCAGATAGATACTGAATGAACTTTTTAAAACTTTTTGAATCAAATTCAAGTCTAAATATTGTAAACTTTCTCTGGCTCAGTGTGTACTTATCGCATGCTCTCATCTATGAGGAATCCTCCGACACTATTCCAAGTCACAAAGTGAAGAGCTCAGTCATCGGACAAATGATTATGTTGCATCTTTCGTCGGTAGTCATAGAACACCGAAGAGGAAGCAAGCCTCTAGCGCCAACGATGAGGTTTTTGACGTCATAAAAGAAATTACAGAGGTGACCTGAAAAAGAGGGGTCAAAAGAATTGCGCCTATCTAGGAGTTTAAGGAGCCCCTGCCAAGGCTCCACACCAAGCCCTATTAAAGCAACTAGCCAAACAAAGAAGGTGGTCACTAGGCTAGCCCCTAAGATAAGTCCAAAGGCTAGAGGTGCCAAGGCCGACAAGGGCAAAGCCAAGACTCCGGAGGTCGAGCCCAACTGTAAATCAGATAATGACTCAGTCCCTCCTCCTCTTGAGAAGACGTTGGCCCAAGCTCACAAGGATAGAGCTACAGAAGAGAGAATAAAATCCGATCTTATTGCCAAAGCGACCGTCAATGCCCCCTACAAAGAAAGCACATGCATTAAAGGTTGGTGCTAGGAGACCTCTCAATGCTCCTGCTACCATAGAGAGCGAGGAAAAACAGTTTGATTTAGTGCCCCTTAGTGCCCCGTGCTCTCATAAGGAACAATTTGCAGAGGGTACCTAAGGATCTTCTATCCAATCCCAAAGCATACATTAGAAAGATGAAGAAGTAGAACCCATTTACTAGCATAAGGACATCTGTTGATCCTCGCTTCTAGGCGCTCTTCCAGCATAACTTATACGAGACAGCGTTTCTCACACACGTGCCTCCAGTGATTATTAAGTAGGGTTACATCGATTAGAGCTACATATCGAAGATCTTTACAAAACAAAAAGCGGTGCGTATCAAGAAAGAATAAAGTTTGATACATTTACAAAAACTTAGCATAAATCTTAACATATGATATAGATAACACTTAAACACTCAACTATAAATCTTTCCGGGGCCCCAACACCAACACCCACCCACCCCCCCAACCCCCCCCAACTTCACACACACACACAAAGCCCCGATACGAGGCAGATAGACAGATAAGCCCGATAAGCTCAGTCGCTTCTTCAGCTCTCCTCCTTCCCTCATCACCACCGGCACCATGCTCCACCTCTCCCACCCCCACCCGGCCTCCACCAGTCCGCGCCACCGCAAGCCCCTCTCCACCGTCCCCACCCACATCACACCGCTGTCGCGGGCGCTTCACATACACCATAGCCGCACTCATCCTCCCCGGCGGCGGGGGCGGAAGGGGCGCCCCACCCGGCGGCGGCAAACTCATCCTCCCGGCAGCGGCGGCGGCGGTGGCCGAGGGGGCGGTGGCGGTGGCGGCGGCGGAGGCGGCGGTGGAATGCTCCCCCGCACCCCGCCCCCGACGGCCCCGCCGGGCCAGCTCTACCAGCCCTTCCACCCGCCGCCGTCCCCCCTCCCCGCCAACTTCCGCAACCTCGACCTCACCGAGCGCCTCGCCGTCCTTCGCGACCGCATGGGCCGCTGGTACGAGTACGCGCCCCTCATCTCCTCCCTCTCCCGCGAGGGCTTCACTCCGGCCTCCATCGAGGAGGCCACCGGCATGTCCGGCGTCGAGCAGAACCGCCTCGTCGTCGCCTCCCAGGTCCGCGACTCCCTCATCTCCGACGACTTCCCCACCGACCTCCTCCACTACTTCGACTCCTACGGCGGGCCCGAGCTCCTCTACGAGCTTCGCTTCCTCAACGCCCGCCAGCGCGTCAAGGCCGCCAAGCACGCGATCAATAGGTGCCTCGAGTCCAAGGGCATACGCGAGCTCGCGCGCTCCATGAAGGACTTCCCGCAGCGCCGCGGTGACGACGGCTGGGACGCCTTCGACAGGCACTCCGCCGGCGACTGCCTCGCGTTCGCGCGCTTCCGGCTGTCGCGGGAGGCCATCGCCAACGAGGACCGCATCCCCGAGCTCGAGCGCGCACTCGACGTGGTCGAGACCGAGACGGCCAGGGCGCGGGTGGAGCTCGAGATGGAGCGGGCCAAGAAGAAGGCCGCCGGGAGAGGAAGTGGACGAGCCCGAGGCAGACGTCAACGCGCGCCCCGCGGTGCCGGTGGTGCGGCTCAGGTACGGCGAGGTCTCCGAGGCGTCGATCGTGCTGCTGCTGCCGGTGGTGCGAGAGACGGACGGCGTCAAGGCCGTGGACCTCGCACCAAGGAGGACGAAGACGGACGCGGACCTCGGCATCGTGGAGGTGGACAAGGGGTGGACACGGTGGGCAGTGATGCCGGGCTGGGCGGCCGTAATGGCGGTCGCGGACGAGGCAGTGGTGGTCGAGCTGGCGGACGGGCGGGTGCTGCCGTGGCGGTCGGCGGCGGAGGAGAAGGTGCTGGTGGTGGCGGACCGGAAACGGAAGGAGGTAGCGGACGAGGGGATATACATTCTGGAGAAGGCAGGGAAGCTGGTGGTGGAGAGGGGCAAGAAGTTGCTGGAGGAAGGCATTAGCGTGGCCGCTGCGGAGGTTGTGACGTCGTCCGGCCACCCAAGGACGAGGAGGACACCATCGGCGGCGACGAGTGGGACTGAGGGTTTTAGAGGGTTTTTGCACATGACTATGTTCGATTGGTAAATTTTCCCCTTCTCTTCATAGCAGTACATGAATAAGAGAATGCAAATTTTCCTTCATTTGTTTTGTAAATCGTAGGAGCATGGCAGATGCAAATGCTTTAGCCTTGCGTTTGCTGGCTGTTGCCATTGCTTATTATTTCCTGAAATAAGCTGATAAGATAAGCCCATATTATTATATGGGAGTGTCGAAACACGTGTTGTAATCATTCAAATTCTAAACACTTAGGTAAATATCTTTATCTAATGAATTATAAATCTTCGTCCTCTACCTATAATAAGTGAAAAAACATTCAAGTGGTTGTTACCAATTCCCACTTGAGAAGATCTATCAGATGCATAGTTCCATCTCATGTATCCGGATGAGTGATTGAATGGCAGAAAAGGCGGTTGAGGTTTCACATATGCATCCAGACATGTTTCCGGCGACGCTACATGCCATAGAGCAAATAAAGTTGTAGCAAGCAAATAATGTTGACCAGCAATTTTGCATTGACAATGGAGTAGGATGAAATAAGTGCGTACAAATAATGAAATTTACTTCCTAATAACCTAACTCAAGAGCCAAACGGGTGTACATGTTGGTACAAATGATGAAATTCGCCGCCCAATAACCTAATTTAATGAGCCAGTAGCACGTAATCAGGGCTACGCCCTTCAAAAATCCGGTGCATGGGTAACACTGTTATGCATATCTAGCTGCTTTCGAAGGTCAAGGTGTATCAACACCGTCTTCAAAGGCTGCCCTGCCAAGGCCAGCCAAAGGATTGGGAATTGAAATTTCTCTCAGAACAGAGCCATCCCCGGACACCACAAACTAGGAAAAAAATGTGGCTGCAGATATTCAGAACCTAGTTTGCCTTCGATTTGGGAGTCTTCTTCCCTGACATACTGCCTCATGGGAATGGAGTTCTTCATGCCCAGAAAGAAGAGGAGCGCCCCCAGCGAGTGCCCAATTCTACAGTTGCAGCGGATTATGAGTTATTTAACACCATTAGACTTGGCCAGCAAGCTTGACTAAAACTTCTGAGCACACGGAAATTAGGAGGTCACTGAATTACCTGTGTGAAATTCATGAAGAGCTGCACAAATTCAGCACTCTCGATGTCGTAGTTATAGAAATCGTAGACAATAGGTGTAACAATAGCGAGGTAAATCAACTGCACGGAGAAAATGGCTTCATTAGGTAGTAATTAGGAAGCATAACAGGTTTTCCAAGATTAACAATGAATGTTACATCATATAATGGAACCCAAATATATAAGTGCAGGGAAGCTGGAACAGAAGTTTAGTAAGACCAGTGGCCTAAATGGTATCAACTTAATTAGGTAGTACTGTTACCATAGCAGTCTCCAGTTTACTTGACTAATCCAATGGAGCATGAATTTCCATTTTTTTCAGATGTGAGTGAAGAAAGGTTTTCAGTATTTCTTGTTGCCATTTGTTAAGGTAAGTCCCATATGAATTTTATCACAGTTGTAGAGACAAAGACAGTCCCTAATCCATGATAAGGTGATAAAACTATTCAATCATGTGGACTCACCTGACATAATCTCATGCCAGGTACATAGGACAAGTCCTACCCTTCTTTAATCCATTTAGCCAAATTCCCTTGCCATACTAATCTTTGCACAGTATTTCTACTAATTTTACCAGTTTCACCACAGCTGCTCCGTTCATCTATACTGTAAGTCTTCTCCATGAGAGGGTTCAGAAATGCTCTATCTCATTTAGAAAATCTCACAAAGAATAGTTAATATTTTCATTCAAATCAATTCATTCCAATTATGTGTATATGCATTGGGTTGCACGCATTGAGCATAACTGGAATACTGGATTTGTTGCATGGTTAATGTCAGCATAGCATATAGGAAACACATAAACAACCATAGAAAGGACCAGAGAAACTAAAGACACCACTATAGTGCAGTAGAGGGAGCTATCATTAGTTTTTAAGCAAAATGGTGGTGCATCCCAGATGGTTCCTTCCCTTCTCTAAAACAGTAAATAACATTTTGATTTCATGCATATCAGATGTTTGATTTCATACTGAAGTTCTGGATTGGTAACGTAAACCCTACCTGGGCCTCATTATCACTTGTGGCGAAGACTTAGACAGAGAAAGTGTTCACATGCTATCACATACATCACCATACTTGAGAACAGGGTAACAAAACAAAATGAACCGAAGGACACTCATATTGTGAACACCACCAAAAGAGTACTTCCATGTTACAAGAATCAAAACAAGAAGAAACATAGTGGTATTCGGCAGTTGACCAGTCCAGTTCTTATTGAAACACCAACTATGCTAAAAAAAGAATGTAGTGTGTTAGTGTTATCGAAGAACAATTCTTCGAAACAGTCTTCTCTAGGTGAGGCAATCTTACCATCAAAATTCAAAACCACCCAATGCATTTGTATATGAAAGGACACTGCCAAAAACAGTAAAGGGCTAAAGGCTTCTCCTGAAATCATGCATTCCTGCTTTACCAAAGCACCGTAATTGTTGGTAAATTCTGGAATATGTATCTTGCTTTCTACCAACTTTAGACACAGCACCCAAGCTACGACAAAGATCATGAGGGGGGAGAAAGATCAGAGATGGGGAGAGGGTACAGATGCACAAAGGCAGCCATGGTGGCATGAGAAGAGGCAAAAATAAAAAACATTGTGTTCGGCACTATTGGTGTGAAAAATAAATATAGATCTCAAATGCATATAAAGAACTATCTAAAAGTATTACAATATTTTCATATAATCATGCAAAGTGAGCACAGCCTGTTTTCAACTGGACCTGTTTGTATAATGGCAATCAGAATTTTCTCAGGATGGGAAAAGTTTATGTTTTCTTACTACTATCTGTGAAATATAAACAGGGTATAGTGGCTGAAGTTATTAAGCATAAAGTAGAATATAATATCCTATAGCAAATTGAGAACATACCAAGAGAAAAGCACCCAGCGAGCTGCTAAGGATGAAAAGGAAACCTCCAAGACCCTTCAAAGCAATGGTCGCAGCAATAATATGCTTCAACTGTAAATAGAAATTTTTTTAATGAAAACTCATCAAAAGCTAGATATTTTATGAAAGAGCATTAAAATAACTTTACAGATGAATTAAATCCATAGTCAAGTAGAAAGTTATTACTTCAATTTGAGGCACAACTATTCCAGTACGGGTAGAAACATTTTCAACAAAAGTGTTGAACTTCGGGCTCAGGGCTTTTGCAGCTGGCCCACCGTCAACTCCAAATTCACTAAACCTGTAGTCAGCGAAAACCAAAGTTATAACTGAACTAAAAGATGAAGTGTAAATATTTTCTTCAAATCTTGACATTACATTTATGATTGCACCATAGTGTATGTAATATGTACTTAAACTACAGTCTATATGAAGCTAATAATTCGTTCCAACTTTCACCTGTATGATAAAGATAGTGGTTTCTTGTGATTAACGTATTTAAACACTACACGTTCAGCATGCCATCTACTTCTATGCATACTCTTATTCCCATGTGCTCCAGCCATATTTGGATGATCAATTATGGTTGAAAAATAAGCTCGTTAGAATTAAAAGCTGCTTTGCTATTCTTCAGTTTGGTGAACCTGGGACACCAAAGTAATTGACTATTGTACTACTTCTAACATCTTTGTCTTGCTACCTCGCAAGTTGCAACCAAGCCTTCCTCCTAGTCATCAATCCCACTCTCTTACTCCCAGTGATCTACTCACACTGATTACATATGGAAGACATTTAAGCCTTGACATAGGAATTAATGATATTTACCCTCCATAATTCTGACAACATGTAATTATTCTCGTTGATGATGCACAACATCCATTGGATAATATCATTCTCCATGGTGAGTTCGCATACTAGAGTTGGTATTGGTGGAGTATGAGAGTAAGATGTAGTATAAAAGGACCAAGGATGGTCAAGTCGTATGACTTAACTGGAGTTAGATTGAAGCGAATTAGAGTATTGGGAATGTAAACATGGAAAAAGAGCCAATTGACTGATGGAATTAATGAAGGTAAAACAGAAACACAAGACGTAGAAGTGCTTACAAATTGTAAAACAACTTGTATTAAGATATAAGCAGGAATGCTAAAACGACCTACATTTGGAATAGGAGAAAGTATTTCAAGTCTCAAATTCATACTTGTTCATGCATCGTGCATCTACTTAAACAAGTACCAATCGAATTTTTAGGCATTGATAAATTCTGAAATAGAGAACCTGGAAAAGTTACAAACCTAGAAGTCTTTTCAAAAAATCAGAAGAAAGTGAACAACAAGGGAGCAATGAAGAGTGGGAGGTTGGGCGGTGGATTTGCTCAGTCATAGCCTATGCGGGTGGTGAATTGGATGGAACCAATGTGGGATGAGCTGGTAGCTTGTAAGAAATGTACTCCATCCGATTCCAAATGCATGTTGTTTTAGAATTTCTTACATTTTATCTAAATGTAAGTCATTTTACAAATTCATGTACTTTTACATCTTGTGTTCTTGTCTTACCCTTCCTTGATTCCATCAGTCAATGGGATTTTGCCACATGTTTCCATTCCCAATACTCTAATTCACTGAGCTAACTCTAATTAAATCATATCACTTGACTCATCCTTGGTACTTTTAAACTCCACCCCCACTCTCGTGTTCCCATCCCTAGTACTCATACAAATCCACCCTGGAGAATAATACTACTTGATAAATATTGTGCATTGTCGACAAGAATAATTGTATATTGTAAGAACAATTAAGATAGAATGGTCACTTGAGCTATCTCCTTAATTCATGTGTAAGGCTAAAACACCTTACATATGCAACCAGAGGGAGTAGAAACAATGCGCATGTCTGTACTTGCAAATAAGTTCACACGCCTAAACTGAACCGAAATTCCACTTGAGTTCCTTCTTTTATTCAACTTACACGGATCAAACGCATCAAACAGTATCTCACGACACCAGCATCCTAGCCGCGAACAAAAACAGCAATTTTATTTCAGCAGCGACCATAATTTAGCAATTTTGGAAACCGAAACCAAACTGCCCTCAGATTGCGCACACAAACCACATTCCCTAGATCCAAACGGCTCGGACGGCTCATGCGCAGATTAAAGTTAAGATCCCAACGTCTCCGACTCCCCTGATCCCGAAACTTAAGACGGCCAGGAGGGACACTAACGCAGAACCAGATCTAGCGACACAGAGGAGTGAGGAATGAGGAGCGAGGTGGGAGCCGAGCACAACGTACTCTTGGTAGGCGGAGAGGAGGAAGGCGGCGGCGAAGAGGATCCTCCCGGCGAAGGCCACGAACCCCATCTCGGCCGCAGCGGCGTGACGAGGAGGTGGAGGGGGGAGCGGAGCAGCGCGACCGGTCGGGAGCGGCGACGTTCGAGCCCCACGCCACGGTTATAAGCGCCGGGAGGGAGCTTCATAGAATTACTGTCTTACCCTCGCATGGGACGATGAATCGGGCCTGATGCACCCAAAATTTGCAAAAATTATTCCCAATGAAATTTAACGAAATTTAGGTTAAAAAAATGTTTAACGATATTTGGTCACCTTGCCCATGAATTTGCCAACTTTAACAAGAAAATGAACTAAAGAGCCAATTTGGGTAGAAGCTTACCATATTTTGCCAAGAAATCAAATCTAGTTGCCAGAAGTTATAAAAAAAACAAAAAAGTTGCCAAACTTTTTGGGGGGAATTCTGGCACGTAACATTGGCATCAAAACAAGCAAACCCGATATTAGGTCATCTCTCTTTGGGAATGTATTTTTATAATAAATTTATTATAGTCTTGCACATAACTTTCGAGAGGTAATGGTCACTAGAAAAAGTCTATTTTACACTGCACCGAGTATCATGTTTGTCCATATAATCCATAAGTAATTTTATTTTCTCAATTTTACCTCTCAAACTTCAAAATTCAGACCAGTTAACCCCTAAAGCCAATATTACATGTGGTATTCCTCACGTGGCAGCTATGTCGCTAATTTTTATCATTTATATACATAGACGATGATATAGTCAAGCCATGTCATCCCCCTAGCCCTTAGCCACGTCAACCGTTTGTTATAGCCCTCGTAGCCGAGCAACGGTACATGTGCTTTGTTTAGAGAAAGGGAGGGACAATAAATGACATGGGCTAACGGTGTTGGCCACGTGGCAAAACCAAGAAGCTTTGGAGGCCATATAGGCAAGACCACTACTAAAATCAGCATGAGGGGAAGAAATGATCCCATGTTCAGGCGAGGGGTGTTAAACGAACCAAAAATAGTTGTTAGACAAATGCGATACATGAGGAGTAAAACAGGTATTTTCCTATTTTAACTATCGGAATGATCCGTGCAATTTATGTGGCTAGATTTGTTGTTCTGAAATGATATTTTTACGTTACACCGTTATAATTTGGTACCATCAAAATAATCATTGTAGATTTATTTTTTCTCTAAAACACTCTACACTGTTATAATCTAATTTCCATAAAATAAGTGTTATAGATCTTTTCTTTTTCTTTCGAGCAATATGAGAATTTCTAGATTTTTTGAATTCCGTGAGAATTCTGTCCCTTAACACCAAAAGGCTTGACACGATAACATCCCGTAGATTCTAAAGCCTGATTGAAGATGATTTAAGTCTGAGCTCATGTGAATCTCTACGATAAGGCCGTGTTTGGTTGGGCTGTGGCTATTGGAAAAGCAGCTGTTGGCTGGCTATGTGGAGAAGCGGCTGTGGCTGTTGGAACGTGAGTCCGCGGTTGTACGTGTTTGGTTCGGCTGTGGCTGTTGGCTGTTGTATGAGGAAATGTCTGAAATGCCCCTACAGTGTATATTATATAATTTTATAAAAAAAATTAGAATAACCCAAAAAATTCAAAAAATCCAGAAAAATTAGAAGTAAATCATAAAAATCAGAAAAATTATAAAAAATCATGAAAAGTTATAAAAAATCAGAAAAAAATAAAAAATCAGGAAAATTCAAAAATATCAGAAAAATTCTAAAAAATCATGAAAAATTCTAAAAAATCAAAAAATAATAAAAATTCTAAAAAATCATGAAAAATTCAAAAAAATCAAGAAAAATCAAGAAAAATTCAAAAAAAAAGAAAAAATAGAAAAAAATCATAAAAATCAGAAGAATTCAAAAAACTTAGGAGAAAATCCAGAAAAATGAGGAAAAATTCTTAAAAAATCAGAAAAAATTCAAAAAAAGTCAAGAAAAATCCAGAAAATTTAAGAAAAATTCAGGAAATTTAAAAATAAATAAAAATTTTAAAATTTTAAAAAATTCAAAAAAATTAATAAAAATTCAAGTTGCATTATTTGTTTTCTCTTCTCTCTCTTTGTTCTCTATCTCTTCTATGTGTCCCTCTTCTCTCTCTTTCTCTCTCTTATTTGAATTTATTTGTTGTATTACCTCATCAATTTTGTATTACCTCCGTCTAGCTAAATGTTTGAATAACATCGGATATTGATGAACATTGATGCTTACAATTACCGTGCAATGAGTGACTTAGTACGTACTCAACATATTCGCTGTCTTAGTAGAGATAACAAGTTATACAAATCATACTGAAAATAAAGAGCACAACTAACGCCTTCTTGCAGCATACAGGGAATCCGCAATTCCTTCCCGAGTAATGTTCATGGAATTGCCATCCATCGCAACACCATGTATATCTTCATTTCCTGAAGAGGTTGCCTGTCCCACATCAGGAATGTAGTCCTCATCTTCATCGCATTTATCGAACTTCTTATCACGGAGTTTGCTGTCCCGAATAAAATTGTGAAGAGCCATGCAAGCATGAACAATATGAGTTTGTGTCTCCTCTGGGTAACTTGGAACATCTAAGAGGATCCTCCATTTCATCTTTAGGACTCCAAACGATCGCTCAATCACATTCCGGAGCGATGAGTGAGCATGATTGAACACCTCACGCTTCCCTGAAGGCGCGCGCGATATGCGAAACTCCGATAGATGATACTTTGTTCCCTTATAAGGAGCTAAATAACCGGTCCTGTTTGGATATCCTGAGTCAACAAGGTAGTACTTGCCTACACATAACAAATACAACAATATAAGAATCTGTATGCTAGTAGAATTAACGGAGTTGCGTGCACAAGTAATATAGTACTTACCCACAGGTGGTCTTGGATATACATCTGTAAACTTCTGTTGTGCGGCATTTAGAACCCGTGTGTCATGTACCGATCCCGGCCAACCGGCAACAACGAATGTGAAACGCATGTCAAAGTCACAAAATGCCATGACATTTTGCGAAGTGTATCCGTGCCGATTTCTATACTCAATTGTCTTCTCTGCCAGGACAATGGTCTTTACATGTGTGCCATCTATTGCACCAATGCAACCATTGAAGTGCGGACGGAAATGGGGTTCTAGTAACTTTGAATGGACTTGGCTGAATGTTGCATCCTTTGGTGTAACGATATCACGGGACATACTATATAAACAATTCAACACTCCATAAAATTTGGTATGCACTGTCCATGTAGATCTACAGAATATTATCTCAGCATCACCTACAGAATTAGGTCCTCCAACCATCCATAAAAATATTGCCAAACTCTCTATAGATGTCATGTCCCTAGTTGATGTTAAGTTATAATTCTGCACTAGGCTTTGATGCAATGCAGCATCAAATACTCTCCTAGACATTCTAAACATCCTATAGCAAGATTTTTTATGATTGAGCTTTTCAACTGTCCAAAAATATCCAGTTTGTATAGGACACCGATAAGGTTGTTTGTTCAAGTACCTGTTTTCATATTCTTCACCCAGCATTGCTAGCTGTCTCAGTTGTTCTAAATTTTGCAACTGATTAAGAGCAGTCCATTCAGCACTACTCCCAGCAGCATGTCCAAATTCCTCCTCAATATTCTCATCATCAACCTCATCATCATAGTCTTCCTCCTCAATATTCTCATCATAGTCTTCCTCATCACTCATCTGCTCAAACAGACATACAAGAAACTGACATAAATAAATCATAATAATCCTTAATAGTTTATAGAAATACACCGTACAGTACAACTAACATTCATGACAGTTGATACAAATAGTATAACATACAAGTAGTGCGAATGAAACACATGATAGTTCATACAAATAGTACAACATACAAGTACACTGATCCTGAAACACATGACAGTTGCTACAAATAGAACATACAAATAGTACACAGAAGTGAAATACTACTGTCCGGCCTCATGTGCAGTCTGCAGGTAATAAAGCCTTCCTTCGTTACTAGGTATTGCGACGAACAACTCTCTAATATCCGGCTTGAGAGCTAGGTTGCATGCCGTGAAAAAAAGAGGAGTCCCTTGTATAACACCGCACTCAAGCATCAACTCCATGACCTCCTTGATTGTAGGGACGCTGACAGCTGGAGATTGGACTGAGCCTGTGTAAGTAGACGATATAGCACGTGCTACCTTCTTGTACTCTTCGAAAAATTTGTTGTTTTTCTTTTGTTTGCCCTTGCCCTTTGCTCTCTTCTTTCTCTTCGACCCTGACCCTGACCCCTCTTCAACTCGATCTGTACTAGAACCAGACCCCTCCAAATCAATAGCACTAGGCTCCCCACCAAGCTCCATCCCAGGGACTCTAGCAGTATCACCGGTCACAAAAGCCTTATCGAACATAACCTGCAAGCACTCCAAGTTCGCCGGTGGACCATCTCTGAACTTCGCGATCTCCTTATTCAGCTTAAACCAAGAAAGAAATGATGTTAGTGATTTTACCAATCTTTGCACATACTACATATAACTTGTAACAAGAAGTGTGAAACTACTTACCCCAATCTGCATGTTCCACCACTCATCTGATGCATCGACGGTGTTCCTTATGGGGCATCTACCAAGACCGGTAGCTTTATTGTTCAACTCAACCCATAGGACATAATCTTTCTTCATGTAATCCCATCTATTCTTGAATTGCTTCCTTGTAAGTTTTCTCCCCGTCCGCTCAAAGAATCTAGCCTCTAGATTGTTATACCCGGTCGTACTCAACCAACCGCTAGGCCTATTCCCAGCTAGGGTTTCGTCCTTGCAAATTTCAACAAATGCCCTACTTGCAAACGCATCCCAATTTGCCTTTGGGGTTGCCATCTAACGCAATCACAATTTTTAACACATAAGGAACTAGTAAAGAATCATGTCAATTGATTAATCATAGCAACTAGTCAACAATCATGTCAATTGAATAATATCATGCTCATGTTGTAGCATATATGATATGCATGAGTTGGTTAGCATATAGCATGGCAAAACATGCAAATAATTTAAACAAGAATCAGAGAACTAGTCGACAATCATGTCAATTGAATAATATCATGCTTAATAGTTCTACATGCTGTAGCATATATATGCATGAGTTGGTTAGCATATAACATGGCAAAACATGCAAATTATTTAGACAAGAATCAGAGAACTAGTCAACAATCATGTCAATTGAATAATATCATGCGTTAATAGTTCTATATGATTACACATGGCAAAACATGCCATAAGATACATATGCCATAAGGTACATACAAATTCTGCAGAACAAGGTTGAGACCAACGTTGTTTTAAATCAAATACATGGTCAGTTCTATGATTTCAGTACAAGGAATAACATGACCAAATCCAATCTCCTTTTGTTTGCACATCCTGCTCATTTCAACCACAAGTACTACATGTAAACATTTGTACTGATGAATCAATTGGAGAGGGGGAATGAATTTTAGTTACCGTGGCGCCTAGACGTGATGCGGCCAGGACGACTGCCTGCTGGGCGTGGCGGTGCCGGAGGCAGAGGAGCCGGCCGGGACGCCTCCGTGCTGGGCCTGGCCGTGCGGGAGGAGGAGGCCGCCGGGAGGCTTCCCCGCTCGGCGTGGCTTCGGCCTTGGACAACACGGCGGCCGGGATGCGGCGCTGTTGGTTGTGCCTGTGCCGGACGAGGAGGCGGCCGGGACGCCGCCGTGCGGTGGAGAACCCGGCGTTGGTAGACCCCTCCGTCGAGATCCGGTCGCTGGTGGACGGATCCGTCGCGGTGGAGTCGTTGAGAGGACGAGGCGGCCGGGATCCGGTCGGTGGCACTCGAGTCGCTGCTTGCGCTCTCGGTGCAGATCCGGCCGGCGATGGATGCGTCGGGACGAGGTGGCCCCCGAGATCCGGTTGGCGGCGGTGCTCGTGGACGGCGGCGGTGGTGCTTGGCGGCGGTACTGGTGCGCGGGGGTGGCGGTGCTTCGCGGCGCTGCTCGTGGACGGCGGCGGCGGTGCTTGACGGCGGTACTGGTGCGCGGCGGTGGCGGTGCTTCGTGGCGGATCTGGTGCGCAGCGGTGGCGGTGTTTGGCGGCGGATCTGGTGCGCCGCGGTGATGCTCGTGCGTGGCATGCGCGAGTGGGGATGAGGCTCTGCGGGGTCTTTGGCGTGGACTGGAGAAGGGGGGTCGGGTGCGGTAAGGGCAATTGGCTGTTATTTTCTCAAAAACGAAGGGCAAACATGGAACAGCTTAAGTGGCTGTTGCGGGAAGCTCTCAAATAGCAGCTTTTGCGGGAAGCTCTTTTTGCACTTAAACGCTGAAGCTGCTACTTGTAGAAGCTGACTAAAAGCGGGGTGTTTGGTTTGGCTTGAGCTTTTCTTAGGGAAAAGCCTCCCACAAGCTGAACCAAACACCCCCTAATAATTTTGATCTAGTAATACCAGCACTCTAAATCTTTCTCTACATACATGTGAGATATTGACAATGCAGTTGTATTAAACCGATAATACCACACTTGTAAAAGAGTTTATATGTATAATCAATCTCCACTATAATGATTTAGACCCACTCGATCACATACTGGGCTAGATGTGGCTCCGGCCTTAAGATAGTTCAGTTTTTTTGTTTCGTTCTTTCCTTTTGTTCTCTTTTTTTCCGTTCTTTTTTCATGAAATTATATATCCTAGTCTCTAATATCTGACATTTAAAAAAAATTACTTTATATTGTCGAGTAGACTTTTTTACATTCACGTGGCTCCGGCCTCGAGCCAACCAATCCGTGACTATGATTTTTTGTTTCCTTTTTTCATTCTTTGACGTGAAATTATTTTAGTTGCTTTAATGTTCGATAATACCTCTGTCCAGAAATAGGCAACATTTTATAAGATATATAGTTAATTTTTTTTTACTTTCAGTACTAATAGATAAAAATATTTAGATTGGTAAGATGAAAAGTAGTATAATTAGATATGTTATGAAAAATATTTTTATTTTTTCAAACATATACACATAAAAGTAACAGTCAAAGGTACATATTAGAGATTGTGTTAATATCTAAAGTGATAGCTATTTATAAATGAAGGGAATATCTTATAACAAAGGTACTTTTAGCTGTTGTAGTAAATTTTTGGATTCACGTTGTAGTAGATTTTTTGTTCCACGCATCATTTTTTTTTAGTGCTACGTCTGGTGCAATGTGTTATTGGATGCTTGCAGTCGGAGCAGAACAAGATGACATGGAGACCTGTAAGGTCATCCATAGAGTTATCGTTTGCCGAAAGCCATATATCTTTGCGTTCTTTTTTTTCTTTCCGTCTTTTGCCTTGGTGTTCTAGTCCCTGTGAGCAGCGAAGCCAAGAAAAGTGTCTCTGCCATTGATGCATGTCCAAGCGGTTCGATGCTAGGTGATGGAAGAGACATATAAGTCTTTTCGTTGTTTTTGCACTGTGAGGATGTGAATTTCCGATGGAACTTTCCGATGTGAATTTAGGTTAGGGTTTGATAAAAAGGATTCAAAATATAGTTTTAAAAATTTGGAAAAATTTGTAGAGAGTCTCTAAGACATTTATGTTCTCCACAAAAAATTTCATATTAAAATAATTTAGTTTGGGTTGCTATATAATTATAAATGGTAAAATTATACAAAATAGGGTTTGAACTACAAGTAGTTCAAAACGTTTTCAACTATTCTATAAAAATTTACATTTGAGTTTAATAATATAAATAACTCTCAGATCTAAAGTTTCATAAATTTTGGAGAAGAGAAATTTGACTCAATTGACATGTTTCAGTTCTGTTTGGATATAAAAATGTTGGAAAACCATTTGTTTAAATATGCAATTCAAATCCAACTGATTTTGAAAAAATTTGTAGAGTTCTCTAGGGTATTTAGGGCTTATAAAAATTATTGGGTTGAAGTTTTAATGCACTTGAGTTCACAGTTTTTATTTAGGTTAGTTCTAGGAAAAAAATTAGGGTTTAGAGACTTAGTCTTTTGCAATGACCTATATGCATGTGTCAGATGAAAATTTTCACTTTATTTCTCATGAGTCCTCATTGATATCATGTAAAATTCATTTACAAGATGGCATTTACACTAATGTCAGAATTCCTATATTTTTTTATTAATGTTAGAATTCCTATATTTTTTCGATTAATGTGGTGTCTTGAATTCAATGTGTTGTTTATGTTTAATCGGTGGCCTCGATTAAATCGTGAATTGGAGATGACAAATTATCTACTCATTTCTTTTTATCTCTGATTAGATAGTGAATCAGAGATCGCAAAAGCATCTCCTTTTTTTCTCCATTATGATTTTATGAACCATCATTATTAAGGTATCTCCAACAAAGATGCCTCCTGGGTAAAACTAATTATGTTAGCAAAGGCCTAATTGAAGGAGAGAGAATGAGAACGAAAGGAAGTTCCTCTTGTTTGTCGAGCAACGGTTGCAACTCACGAAGAAAGACTGAAAAATTGTGGGATGTGCTATTGGAGTCGTGTCGTTCTTTATCTACTGGTTTATGGGACCTTACCGACCCATGATTCCTCGAGCTTGACACCGATTTAGACAGAACGGCAGTGTGATGGTGAGCAACCAACCACCGGGGAAGAGAAGGCGAAGAGCAGTGTTGTCTCCTTTCATCGACAAAGGAGGTGTGACTACAACATATGTGCTGAAGAAGGCGACGCTGATCTATGATGAATCTCTTTTGGGTTAAACTCGATTGCGGAGAGCCACCGTGGATCCGACCAACCATGACTCCTGCTAGTGAACCACTGATGACATGCGTAGGTCGAGAGGCTATGGGCGGGTGATTTGCGTGGGGAGTTGAAGTTAGGAAAGTGGAGGAAGGCACTTGCAGGTGACGCCAATAGCAAGGGAGAACATCGCGGTGGACGACACAGATGGTAGGTGAGGTATTAAGGTGGTAGAAGAGACTGGGTGGGAAGGATGGGAAGAAAGAAAGAATGCGAGGCAAGAGGGAGATTGAGATATTAATAAAATATTAACACTGGACGTCCGGGATATTGAAAAAATTATAACAGAGCATATTACTTATTTACCAGTGAAGAACTACTACTTTTATGTAAACAAATATTATGGCTGACCGCCCGATGGTCACCTAATGTCACATCCCGATTTTCAAAATCCGCATTACCGGCATAACATCGCATGGAGTCATGACATTATTAGCCATGCATGAAGTTAGTATACGCATCCCCGCCACACACGCACCATCCCGGTCTAAAACCCTGACGCAGGAAAACCCTTAGCACAACACACGCACCGTATACGCCACTGCAACGACGGTACCCTACCACCAATTGGTCCCAGGCCACGATAAAAGGTTTATCTAGAGTTCCTACAACCTCGTCCCACCCTACCACGCACCGAAACCCTAATTTCAATCTCCGAGCACTCCTTCCTATTTGAAACCAATTCCCTCCGAAACCCTAACCGCGGAACCAAACACCCCCCGGCCTTTCCAAAAATTTTGAAATAATTTATGGGACACCCTAACAATAACAGTAACTCAATTATAACATAAGATAACTTTGTCCAGTACAAAAATATTTACAAGCTAAATTAATAGACGTAGGGAACAAAAAGGAGCTTTACACTGTAACCCCTAGAAATATATTCCCAAAAATCCTGATAAAATTTCACAGTGATCCTCAACTCACCAGGAGCTCAAATATATAAAAACATGGAAAAGTTATACTCAAAAATCTGGTATGCCCATCATCAAACACCTTTGCCAAAAACCTTCCCTCGCATAAAATCAAGAGCAAACCACAGTCAATAGCTACCAAAGATTTTGTGCAGCCTATCCTCGAGCTCCCCAACGTACCTACTCTCTTAAATTCTCCAAGGCAGCACTCGTCACCTCACGACCAGCGGGAAGTTAAGTCAAGTCACACTTTGGCATTCAAGGCTTACAGTCATTTCCAATAGTGTCCAGTGCCAAACCTGGCAGAACTCTCGAACACGTCCCCCAGGAGCTCCAGGACATGGTGCTGCGTGGAAAGCATTGATAGGTTGACCTAGGACACGTGATGCCGCTCCAGCTCGCGCTCTGGCTGGCGTCGGCATGCCAACAGCGGCATGGCCACGCCGCTCGCCGGGAACCTCGTCGTCCAGCTCGCCGCTTTGCTCCGCGCGCCCATCCTCGCTATCCCCAGCTCAGCAACGCTGTTAATTTCCTCCCCAAGCCGTCCCATCTCCGAGCACAAGCTCGCCACAGTGGCGCCCACGCCGAACGCCGGAGACGACGCGAAGCCCATCGAGTCCAACGCCATCCAGCCGATAACCGGATGCCACGACCTCCTCTGATTTCCTCTCGAGCATTGTGCCACCCTGTTGAACCTCCGAAGCACCCCGGCCACGTCCCGTCGGCGAGCAAGTGGATGCGCAGCAGAGCCTGCCAGCTCACCTCGCCGCCCGCCTATAAAAGGCTCACCCGAGCGCCTTCAATCCCCATCTCATCCCCTGCCAAGCATCTCCACACACCAAGCCCTTCCCTACTCCTCTGCCACGAGCTCCCATTCCTCCCCGAGTCCGGCCACCACCCACTCGGCTAAGTCCTCCCCGCGCTCGGTCGCCGCTCACCATAGGCACGGCTGCCCCGGGGCTCGCCAAGGTCACCAGCAGCTGACCTATGCTCAGGGAAGGAAGCCTCTCCCCTGCCTTCGCCCCTTGCAACCGAGCCGGAAGCCCCGCCGCCTTTCCGAGTTGAGCTCCGCCGCCGACGTCCCCAAAGCCGCTCGGACAAAGCCAACCGCTGAGGTAAATGCGCTGAACCGATAAGAACCGAGAGGTAAGCCACGCGCCTGGGCCAGGAAGCCCGCTTGGCCCATGACCGAGCTGAGCGGTAGCGAACCGGCCTCCCTCCGCCTCTGCAGAATAGAAAGCTAAAGCTTGTAGTACTGAAGACGTAAACCAGCAGAACCGGTTTAGTCCAGAACCAGGACGCCGCTGGTTCGAGCGGTTCGGGTCCTACCAGACCGGTTTCTGGAGCTCTGTTTCCGGTTTTGGAATCCTCAGAAAAAACCTAAACCTTTCCCTTTACAGAGTTTCTAAAGTAGGACTTAACCCAAAGCTTAGTTAATTAGGATAGGTTTAGGGCTATTTCTTATTTCCCTCAGACAATATACACCATGTATATGTTGCTCTTCAGCAGCCAAAATATGTTTTCCCCTAACCAGAATACCCATCTACCTACAATACCAAATAAATTGCTAGGCCAAAGGTTTTGAAGGAATAGCTCTAATGACAAAGATTTCTTAAGAACAAAAGCGCTGTCATTTCATGTGGCAAACATGCACATTGTTTTTGTTGGAGTTGCGTTATTTGCTTGCTTCTTATTCGACGACCCTTCCCACGTGTAGTTGAAGGAGCGAGGTACGTGCACGAACAAGAACCGAAGTCACCCCCACAACAGGAACAGGAGCAGGAACTACCAGGCAAGCAATTTCCCACCTTGACCATGTTGAACCCTAAAATTTGCAAAAGTTTATTTATATTGTTTGCGAAAGTGCATGCTATGTGATATCACTGATATTTTATGTAGGAATAGTTACACCCAATAGTTGCAATAGCTTAGGTCTGTTAACCCTATCCTTGTAGCCCTAGTATTAACTGTTGATCATGGTACGATCGGCAAAATAATTAGGATTATAGGCGTTAGCCCTGCTTAGAGTTAAAACCCATTTTGAATCAGCCACTACACACTCCTTCGGGATTTGGGAATAAAACCCTCGGTCCGGCAGTGCCGTCCGAGGTGATGATTGATGCTTTCAAAACCCTGAGTGGAAATGGAGATTGATTTTGATTCGAGCGGGAAATGTAAGGGTGTTATGGGTGATGAGGGAGTAGCCGGAAGCTACATGGATGCTGCGTGATGAAATGGAGTCTTGCTCGAATCGCTTAGGGTGTGTTTGGTAGAGTGTATGCTCTCATCCATTCTCTCCTCAACCCACTTTTGAGTGTTTGGTAGGGTGTATCAGGTCTCTCAACCATGCCCACCTCAACCCACCAAAGCCCCCTAGCCATGCCCAGGAGAGAACCCACGATTGGAGGTTCCCTGGTCAGCATGGCTCCCTCAATCCCACAAAAAATCTGAGCGCAACCCACTGTTCCCCGCCCGTGCACCCGCTCCCCCGATTTTCTTTCTCCCCAACGCAGCCAGTCTCCTCCCTCCCGAGCACCTCCTCCCCATGGCGGCCTCCTTCCCCATGGCATCCACCGTCGGCCTCTCCTGCGCAGCCTCCACGCCGAGCGCCTCCTCCACCTAATCCCCATCTTCTCCGCCTCCACCAAGCGCTGCCGGCCGCCGCCTAGATCTCCTCCGCCGGCCGCCGCCTAGATCTCCTCCGCCCAACGCCGCTTTCTCCTCCGCCCGAGTGCCGCCCGACGCCCCTTTCTCCTCTGCCCCAGCGTCGCCCAAGCCCCGTCTTGAAGCTCCGCCCAACGCCGCCGCTTTGCCCGCCGGATCAGTGCTTGCCGCCTCTGCGCCGTCGCCCTTGCCACCTCCGCGCCGTCGCCGCCTCCGCGCCGCTTCCCGAGGCTGGTGAGTGCTCTCGTCCTCTCCCTCTCCCCTTCCCCTACCTCGCCGTCGCGCCATAGGTCGAGCGCCCCATCGAACGTGCCTTCCGCCGCCGGCCACCGGAGGCACCACCGGATCCGGGCCATTCCAACCCCGCGCTGGCCGGGCCGTCTGCGCTCATCCTCCTCCGGCGAGGCCGTGCGCCACGGCCGGCACCCCGTGCTGTTCTCTTTATTTTTTTTTCTGAGCTCTGTGTTGGATCCAGTGAATGAGAAATGCACTGATAATTGATATGTGGTTATTTGTTTCCAGTGAATGATAAAAGCATTGAGCTCTGTGTTGGACCCAGTGAATGAGAAAATTGATGTGCTTCCTATAGGATGAACTAGTGCATTTGTTGATTTATTTCCTATATATGCAAACATTTGTCAATTTGTTATTTGTCAGTGGCATTGTATTCTACATGTATAGCATAGGCTTATGTGATCTCAAGTGGTACTTCCTGCTACTGCTGAGTTTCAGTAACCAACCAGTGACTAGTCTTGATTTGTCTAGAAAGGATGAAACCTGCTACCTGTGTCACTATCTAAAGAGAATATTGGAAGATAACTTTCATTCTAGCTCTCAAATCAAGACTAGTCAATTTGTCTAGTCAATTTGTTTATTTATTTCCTATACATGCAAACATTGATATGTGTTTATTTGGTTCGTATAGGATTTGTTTCACAAATTCGATGTGCTTCCTATAGGATGAACTAGTCAATTTGTTTATTTGTTAATGCATTGTATAGTTTCCTATTTAATACATTCATAGATGAAACATTGATATGTGTTTATTGTATAGATGGATGATTTGAGAAGAAAACGTCGACAACTAATTGTGAAAGGAGCCGGCCTAGTTGCCGTATTGTGTGCTTATATGATGTTTATGTTAAGAAGAGCTAGGGAACAAACCCCGAGGATAACAATTGGCCATAGGGTCGAAAGTGATATAGCTAGAGAGTCAAATTTAGGATACATCTATCATTCTAGAGACATAAATTGCTCAAATCAGCTAAGAATGAGAAGAGCTCCCTTTTTCCATTTGTGTACTTTGTTTAGAGAGAGAGAGTTGTTGAAGGATAGCATCCATACTTCTATCGAGGAAGAAGTAGCCATGTTTCTCCTAGTAGTCGGCCACAACCAAAGATTTAGGGCTCTACAACCGACGTTTAGAAGATCTATTGAAGTAATTAGTAGGTATTTTAAGGTGGTGCTTTTTGCTGTTGGGGAGTTGCGAGATGAGATGATACAGGCTCCGTCCACTCAAACCCACCCTAAAATTCAACAAAGCACCCGCTTCAATCCGTACTTCAAGGTAAATTATTTTCTTTAAAAAAAATCTCAATACATGAATAATTTCATACGACTTATGAATAACAAATACTTGTCTTTATTAATTAGGATTGTATTGGAGCAATTGATGGGACTCATGTGCTTGCTAGAGTCCCAAGAAATATCTCAGCTGCCTTTAGGGGTAGAAAAGAGGGGACTACCCAAAATGTCATGGCAACGGTTGATTTTGATCTAAAGTTTACGTACGTACTTGCGGGGTGGGAGGGGTCAGCCCATGATGCCCTTGTACTTGCAAATGCATTGGAGAGGGACGATGGGTTGACACTTCCTACAGGTAATAAACTAAAGCCTACTAGCTAAATTTATTAATAGTTTTTCCGCATAGCTAATAGTTGATATTTTATAGGAAAATTCTATCTTGTTGATGCGGGGTATGCTGTGAGGCCAGGTTTTCTTCCACCATACCGTGGCACTAGGTACCACCTGAAGGAGTACGGTGGAGGGAATCATCCCCAAAATGCTAAAGAGTTATTCAACTTAAGACACTCTTCTTTGAGGACTTCGGTTGAAAGGGCTTTTGCTACGTACAAAAACCGTTGGAAGTTTGTTTACAATAAGCCATTCCATCCGTACAAGACCCAAGTAAAAGTAGTGCTAGCTTTTGTAATTCTCCACAATTGGGTCCTCCAACATGGTGAGGATGAATATTTCCCACCGGAGGACACATGGGATCCGGAACCCATCAATGGAGATCACAATGAGTTTGTTCACGATAATAATTCTTGGTCTCAAAAGAGGGATGAACTTGCAACTCAAATGTGGGAGAATCGGGGGTTAGCACACATTTGATGTATCTTATTGTGACTTGGCGTTGCAATTGCATTATATGAATTGTGACTCGGAATCTATTATTTTAAAAGCATTCTATAAATTGTGACTTGGAATCTATTGTTGTAATGTCTTATTTTAAGGCTGAAATTTGTTTTTTATTGCTGAAATCTCTTACGAAGTGTTGAAATCTCTTATGAAGTGATGAAATCTGTTTTTTATTGCTGAAATCTCTTATGAAGTGTTCAAATTTGTGATGTGATATATGTTTGTTGTAGATGGCTGAAAACGTGCAGGAGGTTTCGGATGTCGGTGCTAAAGCCAAGAAGACCGGAAATGTGCTTAATTGGACCCCACCGATGTCGGCTTTCATGATGAAATGTCTTGCCGAGATAGCAGCAAAAGGTGTCAAGACTGATAAAGGATTCAAAGAGATCCATCTTACACAAGTTGTAAAGTCTTTGAGTGATTTTCTTGGTTATCAAGTGACTAGCATCCAAGTGCACAATCATCTTCGCAAGTGGCGGAGTAGGTGGCAAAAAATTACTCAGCTGAGAGGATTAAGTGGGGCACTTTGGAATGATGGGAAGAAAATGATAGTGCTAGAAGAGCAACACTATTTGGGCCACACTCAGGTATGTATGTACGTGTTGAAATCTGTTTTTTATTGCTGAATTGTTGCTAAAATGTGATATTTATTGCTGAATTGTTGCTTTAATTGTGCAGGATCATCCAAAGGATGCTGAATTACTCAACAAAGTACTTGACAACTACGCATATATGGAAGTTTGCTTCGCTGATAAGCTCGCCACCGGGAAGTTTGCAATGGGGTCTAGTGAACTATTGGGAAAACCTATTGATGTGGAGGGTCAAGGAACAAGTAGTGAGGGATTTGTACATGGTGCAGCTGGGTTTGAGTTTGGTATTCCTGGTCTTAGTGCTACTAATGAGCCTTCGCCTACTTCAAGTAAGAAGAGAAAGAGGACATCTGTTTTCAGTGAAGAAGATTCAATCCAGTGTAACAACATGTCCGATGTTGTGCGTGAGATTGCGAGTGCTATCAACAACACGTGCCATACTGAAACGCACCCTGATTTGTACAATGCCGTTATGGACCTTGCTGAGTTTGAGCTTGAAGAACGGTTGGCTGTCTTAGATTATCTAACAGAACATAAGGGAAAATGCCTTAATTTTGTGAAGATGGAAGAAGAAGTCCGCCGTGCATCGTTCAAGCGTATCTTGCAAAAGAATCCTGATCTTATTTGAGTTGGTGTTAGTTGGTGCAATTCGAAAAATTATCCCTTTTGTAGTGCTTATTATAACTTGAATGTGGATGCAGAACTATTATGGATGTTGAACTATTATATGTAATGTGGATCTAGTGGTGTCTTGATACAATCTGATGGTGATGTATTTCTGAAATGCATTATTTATGTGCTGAAATGTGTTATTTATTGCTGAAATATGTTATTTATTGCTGAAATATGTGCTGAAATGCATTATTTATGTGCTAAAATGACATATTATAGCTGAAATGATGCTGAAATGACTTATTATTGCTGAAATGATGCTGAAATTACTAAGTATTGCTGAAATTTGCTGAAATGATGCTGAAATGACTTAGTTTTGCTGAAATTTGGTGAAATGATGTTGAACAGAGTCTCAACAGATACAGGCTACCAAACAAAGTCTCAGCACAACATGTCTCAACAGATACAGGCAACCAAACAAACTCTCAACTCAGCATGTCTCAGCACATACAGGCTACCAAACAAAGTCTCAGCTCAGCATGTCTCAGCACATACAGGCTACCAAACAACTGTACTTGTATGTACTCAGCATGTCTACACTCAGCATGTCTCAGAGGGGAACAGCTATGTCAGGGTCATCCAGGCTACCAAACACACCCTTAAGGACTGAACCTAAGTGCCGCTAAACCGGTTCCATATCGTACGTCCACATGACCTTTATGGGAAGGTCTTGGTGTATTAGCCCGGCAAGTGTTAGAGTCTGGACCCGTGGGAAGTATGGGAGTGTGCTAGCTAGATTGTTATCTCTAGAGGGTCTCTACACGGATTGTGGGTAGAGCTCCGACACAGAGATGAGTCCGCTCTGGGTTGTGGTGTCAGGCTGCCTGGGCATAAACGGAGTTGGGTAGATCTTATCTAGCGGGTTCAGTTTTGACATGGAAGCGGGTGAAAGCCTTGTTGTAATAACCCTGCCGGCACATCTCGTGAAGTGTGCTCACCGAGCCCTGGCAACAAGGGTGACTTACAGCTTGTGGGTAAAGCCGTACAACCTCTGCAGAATGTTAAAAAACTATTCGAATAGTCGCGTCCTCGGTTATGGACATGAATTGGCAATGCCACACTCTGGTTAGACTAAGTTTTGATTGAGAAAGTTTGGGCAATGGGATTAAGGACGTGGGCATGACGTGTCCACAGTGTGCAATTAAGGCCACGCTGCGGTGGCAAGGAATTGCAGGTGAAAGGATCCCAACCGTATTGGTTGAATGGCGAAAGACCATACGAGCTGGTATTGTAGAACCTAGATGCCGGTTAGATGGAGCTATCAATCGGTGGATGGAGCTATCCAAGGATAGCTGGAGCCCCGACGATAGACGGAGCTAACGGTATTAGGATGAGAGTTGAGTAGCGGTGAGTACTCCATGTGATGAGATAAGTTGTTATCTTTACAATACCATGAATTTTCAAAATGCTTTTGAATCTACTATTCGTGTTTAAATTGAAAACTTACATTTCCGCACAACATTCAACCTAGTTTAGAGCTACTTTCTTGAATCCTACTTTGCATGAAATATTGCCGTATAAATCTCCTATGGGAAATTTGCTTGCGAGTACATTCCATGTACTCACCTGGCTTGTTGATTTGGCCAGAAGAAGAAGAATTCTACTCCGACGACGACGACAGTGACTACGAGGGCTAGGACGTTCTCCCCCAGTCAGTTGCCTGTTGGGTAGGCATATTGACGGGCTATCTACCGCACTTTCTATTTTTTTCCGCTGCTGTCTTTATTCGGCCAATAGGCCTGCTGTACGAGTTAAGACCTTAATGGTTATTCTGTAATAAAGGATTTCGGTATTGTATGACAACGGTATCAAGTTCAGTGTGTACTGGCTACTGATCATAGAACCAGTACAGGAAACACAATGGGTTTGCCCGGCCTTAAAACCGGGTACGCCACACCTAACACTCAACAAAACCACACCCCCACCGACCTCTCTCACAAAATACCAGCTTATCTATTTTCTCTTTCTCTTTGGTTCTCCTATGAACTTGCACTTGCTTGCATCTAGCAAATCGCCTGACCACTTTGACGTCGCCTGTGCTGCCCGTCGCATGTGTCATCCCTGTCCCCCAATGTTGGCACCCCTCCTTCCCGTTGCCGGTGACTTCCGCATCAATTGGCCTCGACGTCGTCACTGTGGATCTAGCGGGTGCTGCCAACGATTCCTCCTCTTCCCATGTTTCCTCCGCCGCTCGGAAGCTCCTCTCGTCCCAACGTTGTTATCATGCCCCACAAGAGCTGCCGCCTGAGGTAGGGGTGTTACATGCACTTTTTTATTTTTTCCATTCTTGAGTTGAAATCCGGTTGAAAGTTTCATGAAAACTTTTAGTTGAAAGTGCATGTATATTTTCTTGAAATCTGGTTGAAAGTTAGTCTGAAAGTTGTAGATTTTTTGGTAAAAACCTGGTTGAAATCTGTAGAAAGTTCGTGTGGTATTGAGTTGAAGGTTGTAGAAAGTTTGTGGAAAGCGGTTGAAAGCTATACAAAGTATGTAGAAATATAGTTGAAAGTTTATTTTTCTCTTTAGAAAAATCATGCTAAATTTGGTTGATGGTCATTCACCAGCGAGATGGTCACGCTGCTGCTCGTCGATGCTAGTGACTGCACCACTGTCGGAGACAGAGGTGGAAGAGGAGGTGAGGAACTGAGAGATAGGAGTATTAGGGGATGAACTATTGGTGTGGTCAAATCCCAAAGAAGAAAAGGCGAGGAGGTGGTTTCGACCGTGGAGATGACATATTAGAAATGGTCGTCCTCACGGTTGACCGTACATTAACTTTGCCCCTAATTTTGATATACCAAGTAAAATTTCTCTACCCATTCTATGGTGTTGGTCTATAGACAAGCTAATTAATGAATTAACTTTTGTAGATGCCCTAATGAATGGATAATACTGTTGATCTTGCCAATCGATCATTGCTTTAGCGGATGTAAATGGAAGCCAAGTTAATATAGACACAGTGACCATGAGATGCTCATGATTAGGATAGATGAGAGCAATATAGGAAATCCATGTCAAACCGGCCGACTAACGAAGAGTATACAAAAACCGGCTGAGAAGACAAGCATCGTTCTTTCGAAAACGCCATCTCTACCGTTCTTCCCCACCTCTGGGACCCTCTCCCTCCCAGATTCGGTAGCCTCGCCGGCTGGTGAGGGTAGGGAGAGGAGCAGGGAAAAAAATTTCGTTCTGGCCAAAATTTCGGAACCCACCGAAATTACCGAAATTTCAGAAATTTCGAAAATTTTGAAAATCATTTCGGAAAGCACTACTGAAAATCAGTTTAAATTTTAATCAAAATTTGGTCAAATTTGAATTTTTGACTAAAATTTGACCAAATTTGTTCAAATTTTAGTCAAACCGAAATTTTTGACCGAATTGGGCAAATTTCGGGACCCACCGAAATTTGCGAAATTTCGGAAATTTCGTTGAAATTTCGTCGAATTTTTTTTCCATGGAGAGGAGTCCTCCGTTGTCCCTACCTAATAATGTTGCTTAGAGGCAATTGCTGAGATGGCGCTTCTCCACCGATGCCTTGCTGCCAGTGGTGGCCATGGCCGGCGACTGGTGGTGCTCCTCTGCCTTCTAATCCCCACCATGGTGCCACATTTGACTGGAATTGGTGCTACCCCTTGTATCTTCTCTTTCCCCAATAAGCACTGAACCCCCTATCTGAATCTAAGAGTGGAGCTCCTCATTCGCTGGCACGTCGTTGCCGGCCCTCCGGTGCTGTGCTGCTGGGTCAACCTCCCGAGGTGCACTCTTCTGTATGGTTCACCTGCTACTTGGCGGCCTTCCTCCCCCTTGGACCTCAATGGTTACCGGTAGCATGGTGCCGTGTGCCGCATTGTCGGCAACTCCCCAAACTGCCCCTTCTTGCTTGATGACTGCGATGCCCTGCAGGCAGCGCACCTCTAGGAGAGGTCAACACTGCCGATGACGCACGCCGTCCTGGTGTTGCGCGGGATGAGGCGCAGCAAGAACGTCTTCCTCCACTTCCGCACCAACATACCCGCCTATAGGGACTCTCGCTTGGCCAGCTCCAGCTCCTCTGTGACGCTCTTCACAACCAAGATGCAACCCTCCTTCACAGCTGGCATGGAAGGAGCTCTTGCGGCTAGTGTTAATGAAGCTTGCCCTCCACATGCTTTACATCGGGGAGTTCACGAACATGGGACTAGGTGTCAGCGAGTGGATCAGGTGGTCGGGGTTCTAACTAACGATGCATAGCAATTTCACTGCCAAACAGTTCATCATACTCTTCCTCGACAACAGGTATACAGGTATCTCAATTCAAACTCTTTGCTTGGAATGCCGTTGTACACTGTGCTTAATTGATGATGGAGAAGACGCATAAGTTGCATATCTGATTTCGTTGGAGTTGCGCGCCGAAGGCAGATGAGTGATCCGTTGTTATTATGCCCCAGAATAGACAAAGTTGACAAGTTGAGCTGGGGCTCGGTGATACTCATCCTATATCTACATGTCTACCAGTTTTACCCTCAACTACATAAACCAGAGCGATCACTGAAAGAACCGCCGGAGAGCCATCAACTAGCAAGTACATATGAGGCTCTTGAAGGTAAAGCCTACTGCTTTGCGTCGGAATACTCAACCGAACAAGCTGATGGCTCTTGCTGATACCTTCGATGGCTCTTGCTGATACCTTCTAGGACTGTTGTGTTGACTTTATTCTCTTTCTATGACACTTTGTACGTGGCTTTGCTCGACCTTGTGTAGCTCTATTTATCAGAGCAATGCTCTATGTAACCCAGGTCTTTGATATAATATGTGTGGTTTGTTTTCCAAAAGAAAAGGAGGACAACCGGCAGACACGGACGAACCTAAACACGGTTTGCACGGATAGTGGGACAAATTGATTAACTAAACCTAGACACGGTTTACACGGATAGTGGGACAAATTGATTAACTAAAGGGCTACATGATACTTATCTGCTTTTGAGAGTAGGTGACTAGGTGAGTGATGCGTAATGTAATGAGACGCAGTACATATGCATGCATGCCCCCTGATCCTTGACATATATACCCCGGTTTGGCGGCTTCTCTAGTAATTTACGAATTGAAGCACTACTGATATAAAATATCGGGGATGCCAGTAGAGTATGAAAGATAATATACGATATAATAACAAGTACAGGACCATATGATCATTGGACTGGTGTCTTTATCGACTCTTATGCCTTATCCGATGTGTCGATCTTTTCCTCCTGCTTTAGAAGAAAAGACGACCTGATCTTTTCCAGCACAGGGCTCCTTGTTACCTCTGATACGAGCAGGTTAACCAGTGTAATTTATTCCCGAGAAAGAGCGATTTAGGGTCCGTTAGATACAAAGTATTTTTAGGATAAGAGTTTTAGAAAACCACAGTTTTTTAATTCGTACGCATGAAATGTCAGTCTATTAATACTATAGTTTTTTAAGTATTGGTAAAACCACGAGATGTTTCACAATTACAGTGTGTAGTAAAGTATACACCCCATTAGATAACTAGCCTTGTAAACATATTGAACCGAGTTTGCATGCACGTATATTTCTCTTTCTTTTAAAACTATTTTGTGATGCATGTTTGTATGTCAAAGATTTAAAATCGATAAAGAATAGGTGCTTCTTTATACTTCCTAGACGATATAAGGCTACGTGCAGGCTAGAATCGTGTTTTACATGTTCAGATGGTTGCACTTGAAAAAGAAATCTGACGGTTGAAGTAGCAGCGTAGGGGTTGAGAGCTCGACGACGAGCTGCATGAGGCAACGCCCTAAGAAGGATGGAAGCGAGTTTAGCGTTTCTCCAAGGCGTCATCCACGCACAATCACACCGTTGAGTATTTTGACCACCCACCACCATTTTAGCCAGGGGCCAGCACGACAACACACTGTGCTTTTGCCGATAAGGTTTCAACGGCCCCACCCGGCCATCCAAACGACCCGTCCGAACCAAACAAAACCAGCGGGTGCCGTGAAGACCCCTGATTTCCTTTCCCTCCCGAGCACACGCGTCCCCCGCCCAGGAGCACGAACGCGGGGTTCACTATTTCGCAATAACGAAACAACAACTGTAACCAAAGAGCCTGCTAACCCACGCCAACCATTGTTTGTTCGTCGGCTACGTCTGCGCCCAGGACACCGGATATCAGTGGGAACCACCGCAACACAAGAAGAGAGAAACCAGCTCCAAGAAAAGATAGATCTAGGCCACTCTAACGTCAGAGAAGACGGTAACTTAGCAGCGGTCGCAAATCACTTGTCTTGCACCACCATCTAGGACACCCTCAATATGTCGGGACAACCCTGCGCTCTAGAGTACACCAGATCCGACACGTCTTGATCACCGTAGAAGAAGGTTCCACCGATAGGCCCGGAGAGTAGATTGCGAGCCACACCGACGATAGCGCAAAGACAACAGAACCACCAACCACTGCCCACACTAGACACCACGCATCTGTGCACCTGCCGAGACCATCGCCCCATGGAGAGAGAAGCCAGGACCGCACTAGGATTAGAACTGAGTTGCTCCAACTTAGGTGAGCACTGTAGTTCGCCACTGCACATCTAGCCTATCGCAGTGCACACCACACGCACGTCAATATCAATCAAACCACCACTAGCAAGGGATCCCTCCTTGGCCACGGATCTCATGACCATTGCCAGATGCCCAACGATGTGGAATGACCTAATGGGGCGTGCACCCACTAAGCATCATGTAGCTAGATATGAAGTTACCACGCGCAAGGCACGCCACCTCACCGCCAAGTAGCCTACCCAGGCTTCCTACATGCTGAGCCACATAAGGCTACCACGCTGCCCAAAACCAAAGGCTTTCAGATCCGAAGCGGATCGAATGACTAGAGCAAGAGAGCTGTCGTACAAGGATAAGGGAAGGTGTAGAGATGCCCTACCGCGTGAAGGATGGGTAACTCTCTGGAGGTGGCAAGGGTTCACCATTTGATCAATTGCTTTCGGCTGTCTTAGGAGATGTGCGGGTCCATATCATATCCTTGTTCGATGCGTCACTCGAACCTCTTTCCCCCCATGCTCCTTGTTGCCTTTTATCCAAGTTAACCAGTGTGATTTACTAGCCTCCTTGCCCAAGAAAGAGTCATTTAATGTCCTCCAATCCTGATTTTCCAAGGTATCTAGAGATAGTTGTCCTACAACCTTTACCAGCAAGCATGTTCCAAGGGATGTAGGGCAGAGGATAGACGTAGTCATGGAAGAAGACAAACATGAAGAATAAAAGTACAGTAAAATAAATGGACACAATATGTAAGGGTGGAGCTTCTCTTTTATTGATCGATCAAAAGTTCTCTTACATGTTTGCTCTATTGTGGTTCGGGACATGGATACCTTCTAGTACCTTCATATAAATGTCCTTATCCAAGTTTCCATATAGGTATGGTATTACCACATCTATTAATTTTATATTCAGATTCAAGTTTACTACCATTGAGATTAAGTCTCTAAAGGTGATTTCATCCATGATCAGGGAGTAGGTTTCCTCAAAATTGACTCCCGGTCACTGAGTAAAACTTTGTGCAACAAGTCTTGCTTTGTACCTTACCACCTCATTTATATCATTTCTCTTCCGAATAAAAACTCACTTATGTCCTATGGGGTGTATGTGGGGAGGAGTTAGACTTACGAATCCAAACACCTCTATTTTGTTTAGAGATAACAATTTTGTGCTGCTTGCCTTCTGGCAATCTTTCCAATCCGATGTTTTCGTACAATCTTGTTTGTAAAGTAGATGTCGACATTGGTTGTTGCTCTATTCAAGAATTCTACAATTTCTACTTAGTTTATGATCATTTCGTCATGGAGCACTTCTTCTTGGACTTTTCTTTGCTCATCACTATTTTTCATAGAGGGAGCAAGGTCCTTTAGTTTTCCCGCGCCAATATGTGCGCACACATCTTCGCTGGGAGCTTCTTTCAATGGAAGATTCAAGTCAAGAACATACTATTCTGTACTTGTACCGGGTCTCAATTGACTCTCATGTCCTTTGGGGTTATTTTAGTGTTTTTCGTTGCAAGTCCATATTTTTATTTTTTTTCACCGGGCGTCCCCGTTTGTGGCGACCCCGCACACCACTGCATGATGTAGTGTGCCAGTCTTTGGCTTATTGCCAGTGAAACTTTGTTTCACCAACAATACGCCCATCAGAGTAGTACAACAGAAGCATTGTAGTGGCTCATTGATACAATACATACTTATATTACATCTCAACAGAAATACAAAAGTTTTAACTTGCAGAAAATAAAACTGCATATCAGACATAAGACTATGAAAGACCAAAATAACAGCAAAATAGAGATTCCTACACCTACGACCAACGTTTCTATACTACAACTTGCTTCAAGCCCGCTCGGTATTGTGCGCCTCGCCGAAGTCAAAGTAGTAATAGACTCCCGTCTCTCCTTCGTCCAGAGTCTGCTCCTCCACCTCTTCCTCTGGCTTCTCCGGATGCTCGACCACCTGCTCTATTGATTCATAGCCTAACAAAGTGATGGGATTCGTAGCATAGAAAACAAAAATTTTCCTACGAGATGCAAACGAAAACCTACATCCAATCTAGAAAACCAAGATCCAATCTAGAAGAAGCTTGCAACGAGAGACAGATCATATCTACATACCCTCGACGAACACGTCAATGCAGCGGAGAATTTGACCGTTGTCGATGAAGCCCGCAGCCTCCCGCAGCTAGGTTATACCTCCCAGCCGCGAGAGGGATCTTCTCCTGTTCCAATCCGATCAAGCACCGCAACGAGCGGCACCTCCGAGATGTGCACACGTACGGCTCGAAGACGTCACCTCCTTCTTGATCCAGCAAGGCGGGAGATGAGGTAGATGAGATCAACTCCGGTAGCACGACGGCATGGTGGTGGAGGTGGTGGGGTTTCTCCGCGGACAGGGCTTCGCCAAGCGCTGCGCACGAGAGAGAGGAGATGGGAGAGAGGGAGGCGGCGGCTGGGATAGATCTCTCCGGAGGGCTGCCCCTCCCCTCCTTTATATAGAGGAGGAAACTTGGAGGAGGAGGAATAGTACCCGTGAACAGTACACGCGTGAACAGTACGCGCGTGAACAGTACCCTCCCCCAAGTAAAGCCTCCCCTTTCGATCTTATCTGCTATTTTTAAGGGATTTGATCTTATCCCTTGGGGGGTTACTGTTCACGCGATACTATTCACGTGTGTACTGTTCATGCAGTACCCTTGGTCCATGTGGACCCCTCCGGGATAAGTGGGCCCCACCCGGGGACCCCCGGAACCTTCTAAAACCTTCCCGGTACGATACCGGAAAAATTCTGAACTTTTCCGGAACCCTAAAAATACTTTCCCATATATGAATCTTTATCTCCGGACCATTCCGGAGCTCCTCGTGACGTCCTGGATCCCATCCGAGACTCTGAACAAAATTTCGGTCTCACCATATTAATATCTCATTTTATACCCTAGCGTCAACGAACCTTAAGTGTGTGACCCTACGGGTTCGGGAATATGTGGACATGATCGAGACACCTCTCCGATCAATAATCAATAGCGGGACCTGGATGTCCATAATGACTCCCACGTATTCAACGAAGATCTTTATCGGTTTGAACCACGATGTCGAATATTCCATTCCCTTTGTCTCGCGATATTTTACTTGCCCGAGATTCGATCGTCGGTATCACCATACCTAGTTCAATCTCGTTACCGGCAAGTACTCTTTACTCGTTCCGTAATGCCACATCCTCTGTGACCAACTCTTTAGTCACGTGCTTGCAAGCGATACAGAATGTGCTTTACCGAGTGGGCCCAGAGTATATCTCTCTGTCACATGGATGGACAAATCCCACTCTCGATACATGCAACCCAACAAGTACTTTCCGAAATACCTGAAAGACACCTTTATGATCACCCTGTTACGGCGTGACGGTTGATGCCCCCAAAGCATTCTTCCGGCACCAGGGAGCGGCATTATCTCATGGTCTAAGGATCGGAACATTTAACAATGGAAAGCTATGCAATATGAACTTTGTGACGTGATCGAATTGCCTAACTTAATTTGGGTCTGTCCATCATGTCATTCTCCTAATGACATGACCCCGTTATTAACCGACATCACATGTCCATGATTAGGAAACCTTAACCATCATTTAATCAACGAGCTAGCCAGATAGAGGCATTGCTAGGGACACGGTGTTGTTTATAAAACCACACATGTATTATGTTTCCGGTTAATACAATTATAGCATGGAGTATAAACATTTATCATGAACAAGAAATATGATAATAACAATTTATTATTGTCTCTAGGGCATATTTCCAACACAAAGGAGGTTTTATGTAGGGGATGAGTACAGAAGGTACTCAACAAGTTCATAATAGCAAAAGGTGTTTGAATGATTATTTCTGTTAGGACAAAAGTCCTCAAAGGATATGCATTTTTCCAACATATTTCTGGATAGAAGTCAAGTTTTAATTTATCTATGTTCAGAAGGCTTCGCGGGTTGTTAGAACCTCCGATGGTTCCTTTCCCGCCACGATCGCAGTTCATACCCAGAACAGGGAGTGACAATGCCACACTTCAATACACTCTGCAGAGGTGCGCTACTTTACCACAAGTGGTACTTAGCCTTTAGCCGGGTACGGGACCCATCACACTCCCATCGGTGCGTGGCCAGGTCTAAGGTTCCAAGTCATTTTCACCCTTCCCTTTGGCAATATCTCCCCTTGTGTAGTCGGTCCAGCACTGACTACCCACCTCGTCATTATAGCGTACTTTTCTATATATTTCAGGGATATAACGCCTCCCAAAGCATAAATTCAGGGTTTATCACTCCCCTGGGCGAGGGACATAACGTTTTCCCAGGTGTTACTTTACATACGTTCCTAGGAGATATGCACTAAGAAGGTGCTACTTGACTCGCCTGTCCCATAACAGGTCTTGTGGTTAACGCTATCTTTACGGCGTAAGAATGCCAACTGACATTTGTTATTAACCTTATGATGATACCATATGCAATGGAACCCTGACCACCCCACAAGTTCCAAACCGGGGTTCCACTGCCCACCAATATATGATTCAACGAATCATAATGCAGTCCATTTATTAATTATCACGAGCCAGGTGATAAGAAGAAGGAAATTGCATATTTGTAGAAATAATCTTCAACATGAACAAGAAATGAACTTGCCTTGAGATGGATATAAGAAGTGAAGTGAGATGTCTCTTCGGACGAAATCGGCAGAACTTGGGGATCTGAATGGAATAATTGTCCGATAAGGACTATTTCAAAAGATAGCAATTGTATATGCAGATAGGCATGCTTATGCTGATGGGGTTGATTTACAGAATGTTAGATTGATGTGGACTACCTTGTCGAAGACAATGCAATAGATGATATTTACTATAACTTCCTTAATTTTTTTATCTGCTCTATCTTCTGAATTTATAAAATTTACTATTAATAACTTTGCGGGTGTGGTGTAGTTTTTTAAACAGTTGAAGATTGTGAATTTCGAAGTGTTGTGTACAATTTTGAATTCTGAATTTGTAGGAAGATCAAGTTAAATTCTTAAAATATGTGCAAGGAGATATATACATAACATTTAGATTGAAGAGTTTCTATAGATTATTTAAGTTGAAATAGGATTTTTGATTCATTCCATTTAAGCCGAAGTATATATCTTTTGGATTAAATAATTCTTATGAATCATTCAAGTTAAAACAAGATTTTTAGGCCATTCATGTATAAATCCTTGGTCAAGGTTTTAAATTTCGGAAAAAAAAATTTAGTCATACAAAGAGAAAAGAAAAAAAATAAAATGTTGCTACCCATAAATTGGGCCGGCCACAACTTAACTTCTGGCCCAAGGCCCGCTTGACTTTATCCCGGCCCGCTTGGGCCCACTCGGCACCCGGTTAGGGTTTTTACCCTAACTGGTCCCGACCACACCCCCCAAACCTCCTTACACGCCGCCGCCTCTCACACCCTCTCTCTCTTTCTCTCATCTGCTCCCAATCTCCCCCAAAATCGCCGCCTCCACACCCGTCGGTTGCCTCCTCTCCGGCCGCCTCCGCCTCGGTTGCCTCCTCACTTGGCTATGCCCCCGGTTGCTGCCTCCTTGGCGCTGCTTCACCTGGCCACCCCTCCGGTCATCTTGTCCCGGCCGTCGCCTCCGTGTCTCGGCCGCTGCCCGGGACGGCCGTGGCCGGTGTCGCAGCTCCTTCACCGGGGCTCCGCCGGTCCGCCTCCCGCCGGTGGCGAGCCGGGACTCCCCATGCCGTCGGTTTTACTCACAGGTAAGTGCTTTTCCCCCAAATCCTCCTTGCCTAAAATCCCAAATTTCTAGGGTTCAATTTGATTTGGTCCGGTATTAGACTTGGTTTGGTTGTCCTCTACTTTTCATCATTACTTAAGTACCTAAATCAAACTGAGGAGTGAACTCTACTTCTTGATTCTTAGCTTGCTATTTAATTTTCATTGATGTGATTGGTTATTTACCTTGAATGGTTATTGGAAGGTAGATAAGAACTATACTCGATTTGAGCCTATTCCATATTGATTCTTGTATAGATTTTTCTTTAGAAATTGATAAGAACAATCATTGCACCTGATCTGGGCTCCTTTTTATTTCTGTGCATACGAGGTTTCATTGGTTAATTTTAATTTAGCTAGAGAACAAGTACTCATCTTAATCATTCGATACCAACATTTGAACATGACTATACATCCTTATATGGATACAACAACTATTTGACTTAGAGAAACAGCTTCTGCACTTGATTTAGGTCCATTTAGTTACTAGGTATTTCTTTCTTTATATGTATCAGCTCACTTAACTTAATGGAACAGATGCTATTACTTGGTCTTTTGGCTAAATTACATTGATACTTGGCATTCGAGTATTGTTGGCTAATGGGAACAAGTGCATTTCTTGCTCTTTTAACTAACTTATGCTGGTGCTTTGCCTTTAAATGTTAATTGGTCAAATTGCTAAGAGTAGGTACACTTTTTGATTAATTCAGTCTATGCAATTATTGACTGCTGCTACTCATATACATTGGTTCATTTAAATTGGTGGAGCAGATGCTATTCTTGATTTTTAGCTCACTTTAGCCATTAAGAACAGATGCTAACACTTGGTCTTAACTTATCCCCTTCTTCCCTTTATCTATCTTAAGAACAGATTCTACTTCTAAGCTTGACTTACCTACTCCTTAAATCTGATAAGAACAGATCACCATACTCCTTTCCTTTCCTTCCCTTGATTTACCTAAACCCTATCTTTCTTTTCTTTGTTTACTTCTTTAAACCAGTAAGAACAAATTACTATACTTGATTTAAAGAGAATGGTTTATCTTAGCCTAACGCAGATTATTTCTGCAGAGCTTAGGTACTACTTTTCTTTCTTCTAAAACTTCTATCTTCTCTGATATACCTTAAGCAAGCTGAAGCTTGTCTTGAGGTGTTCTGAACCCTTCTTCTTCAGGCTTTGCCTCCTCCTTCTTGCTACCTTGCTTGCTTCTCAGCTCTTTGCTATGGATGTGGTGCTGTTTTTGGTTGGTGCTGAGATGAAAATGGAGCACAAAAGGTCCTATTTATAGGTGATTGAGGTGCTGGTGTGCTGGAAATTCAAAAACGCCTAGTATTGACACCTAAGGGGTGACTCTTCTCTTTATTTGGTGAGTAAACTGCTTGCATGGCAGCCCCTAGCTGATCCTTATCCCTCTCAAGCTTGAGGTGGCAAGGCTGCTGCCACCAGCAACTTAGAGTGTGATCCACTCCCCTTGGGCAGCATTTTAAGATTTTGGAATGTTGCCTACTATTGAAACTGTCGGCTGCTGCTAAGCTTGGCATTTTGGATGTTCTAGGTCTTGCTGGATTCCTACTTGAAGGCAGACCTTAACTCCATTTTTAAAACTTAATCGGTTGCCTAATGCTAATGGAGGTTAGTTTAAACTAAATTTGACTTAAGGGATTCAGTTTGTTGCCTTGGTTGCCTATTTGAGTTCAGTTGCCTAAACACTTGTTGCCTATTCGAATTCAAATGCATGGTTGTACTCCAATATCTATTTGATGCCTTGTGATATGTTGCCTCGGGAATATTACTTGCTGCCTTTAAAGATTGTTGCCTAATCTGAGAATGGATCCCTAAGTCAGTTTTTAACTCATTTGAGTTCAGAACTAGTTCTCTGAATTCTTAAAACTAGCCTCCTAAACAAATGCATTTTCCAAAAAGAAAATGCTACATTTTAACTCCTAACCAATCTCTCTCTTTTGTAGTGTTTTGCCTTTTGTTTTATATGCAGGTTAAAGAATCAAGAGTTGAGGATGAGAAAAGACTTGAGAGAAGAATGAAGACATTAGCTAGGTTTTTATTGTAGATGTTTTTGTAATATCCATAGTTTGTAATATTGAATCCTTTGTAAATCAAAATTTTGAATTCCTATACTTGTAATCGAATTATTTGAGTATATTCATATGTCTCTTTGAATTAATTCATATTACTCAAGTACATAGATTTATACTGAAATTATTTGACTCTTGTGTATTGAATTACTTTTGCATATATGTATGTATGTAATATGAATAAAAATTTTAAATTTCTCTCAAATTTTGATAGGCATAATTGAAATGAATGAACTCAATTTATTAATCCAAATGTTTAGGTTTTAGAAAATACGGGTTCTCACACCGTTACTTAGGACATGATGAGCCAAAGTTCTCATTCTTTTATTCTGAGGCCTTTGGATGGGAATGGGTATATCTTCATCATTTCTTGGTATTTCAACTCTCTCTAATGTATTGTGTGCAGGCACATGTGACTTGGTCATGGATTTCAAATCAGTAAAGTGATCCAGTAGTTGATTCACTAATGCTTGCAAATCAATTATTTTTTGGACCTCTCTATTTGCTTCAATAGTATGTGTGTCATAAGATTGGATCCCCGTGGCTTGCCACGTAATTTCTCGGCATTTTTCATCAAGTGGTTGATTTCCTCCATCTAATGTCACGAAATGATTCTCGTCAAAAATGCAATCATCAAATCGAGACGTATGGCAACGTCCAGTCATGGATTCCAAATACCTTATTATGGATACAATTCATAATCAACATATATCCCAAACATTCTGAGTGTGCCCATTGTTGATTGCTGAGGTGGTGGCATAGATACGTATATCTAGCATTTGAACCTTCTAAGGTGGAAACTTTTTAGTGCCGACCCTTGCGCTAGTTGCATAGGAGTGGATGTTATAGGCCGACAGTTGAAAGTTGATGAGATTTACAACGTACAACATTGCGTGACCCCAAACATGTTGCTGGTAAAATACAACAATGTAAGAGCAGTCGGACAAAAAATTTAATTCTTTTAATTAATCCCTCTGCCAAACCATTCTGGGTATGGACACGTGGTACTAAGCGTTCTATCTTAATCCCCATTGCCATACAATAATTATCAAAAACCTTCAACGTGAATTCTCCAATGTTGTCCATTCTTCTGAATTTTACTTGATGATCTAGGAATTTATTCTCGATTTGAATGATCCGCAAGATTAGCTTTGCAAAAGAATGATTCCTCGTAGATAGCAAATGAACATGTGACCATTTCAAAGATGTGTTGATGAGCACCATAAAGTACCTAAATGACCCTGATCGGGCCTGAATAGGATTGCAAATGTCACCTTGTATTCTTTCTAGAAATATGAGGTTTTCATCTTTCACTTTCAAAGTGAATGGTGTAATGATTAATTTTCTTGTGGCACATGTGGGGCAGATGAAATCTTCTTTATTTGAGAAGTTTTTCACATTAACCTTATGACTATTAGAGTTGTTAATTGTATTTCTCATCATTCTCAGACCGGGATGACCAAGTCTATCATGTCATAGACGGAATATTTCATAGCTTCTAAATACAATTTTAAAGGATGTGTACACTGAAAAGGTGCTACAATTTTAGTGTAGTATAGCCTAGTGTCAAATGAAGGAAGTTTCTTTGATACCTTTTTTTCCATTTTCGTCGCGCTTAGTTATGAGTAGATACTCTTTACCATTTTCATTATCGGTCTTTTTATGAAAACAATTTGCACGAATATCCTTAAAATTAAGGAGCATTCTAGTCGTGCATGGCGCGGGAGGTCGGCGATAGCTTGAGCGGCTGCATGGCCGTAGTCGCTGACGTCTGCACGGCTGCGTGGCCGCGGTCGCCCAGCATACGCGTCGTGCGTGGCGCGCAGCTGCCGGGGCCGCCGCGTGTGGGAGCGACACGCACATGTGCAATCATGTGCGCGTCGTTTCGTGACATGATCGTCCATTCTTGTTTCGTTAGTGAAATGATCGGCTTTGGCCAGCAACTTCGATCAGCAATATTTACTACAGGATTTCACATCATAGAATCAAAAACAAATCTAGATACCAATTTAAATCGCAAAAATGAAATCTAGATTAATAGTAGAGCTCAATTTTCACATGTGTTCATTAAATCTATATCTTTTTTACTATTGTCAAGAGAGCCTATGGAAAAAAGCTCGGTAGTAGAACGTCGTAGTTGATGATATGTCCTATAATTTTTGTCAACAAGTCCAGTTCAAGAGATGTAAACTAGGACGTAAAAATAAATAGACACAATGAAACTCTTCTTTTATTAATCGATCAAAATCATCTCTATAATGATTTACACCTTCTATTTATAAACTAAATGAACTTACCTTCCAGCGTAAAAATGGACCCACTTCAGGTGAATCAAAGGTTACCCGAGAATAATCACACCATCTAGTGCTTAACCAAACCACCACGGCACCACAGTTCTTGGCCAAGGGGCCAGGCAAGCCGTCAGCGCATTCGCCTTAGCCGATAAGGTTTTACCGGCCCCACCACCCGGCCATCCAAACGACCAAACCAGGAGAACCCCCTGCATCCACTACCCGCGCACATCCAATCCAAGCGCACGCGTCGGCACCCTCGGACCCGCCCCGCCTTCCTGTGGGCCCCACAAATCCACTACCCGTCGGAAAAATATCCCATCCTTCTCGTAAAAGAAAAATATCCTATCCATAAAAACTGCCATGTCTGCCTAGGCCAAGGTGGGCCCCACGTTTCAGTGGGATGCGGTAGCCAGTTGGTGCGTGACGCTGACCGGGGAGCATCACCCGAAGGTGGATGTTGCTTCCGGATATTTTCACGTGGGCCTGACACATGGTGGAACCCGACCCACCTCGTCCGACCAGCTACGTACCCACACGATATTACTACCACGGTGACATGTCGGGCCCGCGTTAGCTGACCCAATGTGTCAGTGAGGTGACCAAATACCTGGTACGTTTCAGCGCATGCACGAGAGGTGTGCATGCTCCAATAGATCGCGCTGAAGACTGTGCCGGCCACTGCCATGCGGGCCCCAGTTACTGTTCCTCGTCGTCGCGTTCGTCCCCTTCCCCCTCTCGAGTGGCAACAAAAGGAGGAGTGCGGCTCAGATTAGAGTTGGACTCGGCAAGAGGCGCAAAAGCGAGGGAAAGGAATCCAAATCCGAAGCGCAAGGGTAGGTGCATCCAATCCAGTCAAAATCCGATCACCCGAGGAGTGCGCAGCGCAGCGGAGGGGAGGAGGTTTTCGCTAGGGTTCTCTCGCCTGCGATTCACGCCTCGGTACCGTTCGCGCGCCCGTGGAGGAGGGGCCGGCGCTGCCCGCCGATGCGGAAGTTCCAGGACTCCGTCAAGGCCCTCGAGGCCGACATCGAGCACGCCAATGCGCTGTGAGTACCAGAACCAAAGATCGATGCTTTTTTGGTTGTTGTTGTTGCGAAACCTTTATCCGTCGCTGACAAGTTGCTGGTTTGGTGTGGTCGCGCGCAGGGCGTCGGAGTTCCTGAGGGACTACGACGGCTCGGTGATCCAGATGCGGGTGGCGTACAGCGCCGTCGCGCATTTCCTCGTCCAGTGGACGGACTGCAAGCTCGCCGGCGCGCTTGGCCTCCTCAAGATTATGATTTACAAGGTCCTCTTTTCGGTTGCCAAATCGCCACCCTCGCGGCTCCGTTGTAAAATTCACGCGTGTTCTTCGGTTGATTCTTTTTTGTGTCTGGTTATGTACTGAATTCTGATCGATTGTTGGTTTCCTCGTAATGTAGGTGTACACGGCGGATGGGACGACGGCGCTGCCGGATTGGGAGAGGGAGGCCAGTATCAGAGAATTCTACAGTAATTACATCCTCTCAATCCAAGTGAAACCATGAAAGATACCACACGTTTGTTAATATCGTTCGTTGGGTGTTTCATTTTGATGCTGTTGGCGCTGCTGCAGGTGTTATATTCCCGTCGCTGCTTCAGCTGCCGAGCGGGATTACCGAATTGGACGACAAGAAGCAGAGGAGGCTGTGCGTGGACAAGTTCAGGAGGAGGGATGCCGATTTCTCGCAGGTGGATTTGGAGAGGGAGCTCGAGTGCGGGATTTGCCTCGAGGTGAATGCCAAAATTGTGCTGCCTGACTGCGCGCACTCGTTGTGCATGAGGTGCTTCGAGGATTGGTACGAGCTTTTCCCTCTTCGCCCTCGTCTTGTTGCCTGAGTAACCCACACTGCAGAAGAGTCATTGTTTAGAGTATTCACAAAGCATTTGTTTTGTTCGCTTTACACTGTCGAGTAGTTCATCTGCTCCGTAAACAAAATTCAGTCGATCTCTACCAGCCTGTTCCTGAGTTTTAAACTCGATGCGGCAACGGATTTTTGTAGTGCAACGATCCGTTTCATTTTGGTTGCATGACAAACTTTTGTAGTTCAACGACCAGTTCAAGACATGCAGATTGTGCCAATGCGGTGCTCAGGATTTATTTACCTTGTGAGGCATAGTTGCACATGCAAACTTGCTCCATATATTCATCGTGTTCTGTCAATAAATTCTTGAGTGAGGAGTTTCAGCTGAGAAACATTTCTCTAAATTCTGCTGTTCAGCTCAATGTCTTCATTGCCTCAGGAGATTTCCTTCCCTTTCTTTATGTCAATCTATGACATTGAGGGGATCATTATTGTGCTTGTCATCAAGCATAACAACTCCGTCCATACACTTTGTCACATCTTTCATTTCTTTCCAACTTGCCGAGCACTTACCTCCTCTGGTGAATTCTATCTATAAGCAAGTAAGTCTAATGGTGGGCCACATCTAACAAAGTTCGCTCTTCTCGCAGGAATGCTAAATCGAAGTCGTGCCCCTTCTGCCGCGCTTGTCTCCAGAAGGTGAAGCCAAGCAGTCTGTGGATGTACACCGAAGATCGTGATGTTGTGGACATGGATGAATTGACTAGGGACAACATTAGGCGTCTGTTTATGTACATTAATAACCTGCCACTTGTAGTCCTCCATGTTGTTGACCTTGACATTTATGAGTACGGTATCAAATAAAATTATCTTGTTCATAATGGTGATTGTAATTCAAGTTCATGGACTGTTTTGTGGTTGATGTCTCGGTCTGAGGCAACCGATATGTGAGTTGTTAATTGAAGTGCTACTGTCTAGAGGTTCGTAGTTATTGGTAATAATAGTAGAATTAAAAATTGCACCAACTGGTCCCGTAGCTCAGTTGGTTAGAGCGTTGGTCTTATGAGCCGAAGGTCGCGGGTTCGAGCCCCGCCGGGACCAAATCGTGTGTATGGTTCCGAAAGGTGTACAAAAAAGCCTTTTATTTTATCTGTTAATGCTGCCTGTTGAAACTGTATTAAATATACTTGTGAGCAAGGTTGATAAAATTGGAGATCCTAGCCAAGATTGTCTTGTGTTATTACTAGCAACCACGTGTATTTTTGCACAATATATATCGCATGAAATTCATTTTGACATCCTAAGAGGAGAAGCATATGTAATACGAAATATTTACTGATATATGCAACCAAAAGGTGTTAGGGGGAACATTGCGACTTAGCGCATGCTGCACCGAAAAGATGTAAAATACAATTATTTGATAGCAATTGAGAGAGTAATTGTGTAATTAAGAAGATTATTAGTGTGTGAGTGATTATAAGGTGTAGGTTGAAAAGATGTAAAATACAATTATTTGATAACAATTGAGAGAGTAATTGTGTAATTAAGAATATTATTAGTGTGTGAGTGATTATAAGGTGTAGGATTTCAACTTAATTTTTTATGCATTACTCCCTCCGTCTCAAAATGTAAGACGTATTTTGTTTGGTTAAGACAAGACTTTGACTAATAATTACTCTATTAGTATATAGTTTATATGATATAAAATTGATGTCAATAGATTTGTATTCAAAAGTACTTACTTATGATTGTAACTTTGTATCATATAACCACATATTAATAGAGAAATTGTTAGTCAAAGTCTTATCTGAACAAAACAAAATATGTCTTATATTTTGAGACGGAGGGAGTATATTAATTCTTTTTAAATGGTTTGGATTGGTTGGATCAAAGATATCTCGTGTTTTTTATGTCTGTACAGATATTTGAGATCCAATGACCATGGTTTGGCAAGCTCATGGTCAGCCTGGCCTGGCCCAATTTTTCAATGCCTGATCTGGGTCAGGCCTGACGTTGAGCTGGGCTTGGGACACATTTATCAGTCGTCAGCCCCAACCTGAAGCCTGAAAAAGATCATTATTATTGTGGAAATTTTTGAAATGTTTTTGAACTATTGAACTACTAACTCTGTTTCGAAATTGAAGAGGTTCTATAATACGTATAATTAAACCTCATTCAAAAGTACACCATATCGTAGATAAATATAACAATGTTTTAGTGAAAAATTAAGGACTTCCAGACGGGCCTTGGACCTGTTGTTTCAAGGTCAGGAGCCCGGCCTGAGGCTAACTCTGAACATGACTAATCATAATTATTCCAAATATTGCAGTTACTAGTACATAAATCTATATCCCAGCGATTCAAAATCATTCTTCTAAACGGATTTTTAAATTGTCTGGGACTGGAGATGAACACAGACGGTTCATAATGCAGAACCGTCTAGGATTATTTTTTTAATAAAAAAGTAGCTAAATGCAATTACCATCATTATTGCCATTGTTGTCGCGACGCCACCAGCGCCCTTCACCCCTTCTCCCCCTTCCGTGGTCGAGCTCCACTCCTCCTCTGCTTGGTGGTCAAATCTAGAGGGAGGGAGAGCAGCAGCTCGTGTCACCTGCGTCGAGGAGCCTCCTATGCTGCCGGGGACGGCCACCATGTAGGACGACACGAGGATGGACCACACACAACCACAATAGCAACCGCCCACTGTGGCGGCATCTCCTCCATCGCAGGAGCCGTCCGCCGGGGTGTGCGAAAGCGCAGAGAGAGAGAGAGACGGAAGCAGGGAGGTGGCGCTGCTCCGATGGATCTGGCCGGAGGTGGTGCTGCTGCTTCGATGGATTTGGTCGGAGGTGGCGCTGCTCTAGTGACACTGCTATGTGGATTTGGCTAGAGTGACAGAGGAGAGAAAGGGGATCGAGCTAGAGTAGTAGATGAGAGGAGGGTCGATAGAAGGCAGAGGAGAGGAGGGGATCAAGTAATCACTCGAGTGTGTGTATTGGCCTATTGGGGAGGGGAGGCGGCGTAGGGGTGGTAGGGAGGATCAAGTAAGGTAGCTAGGGGTACATATGTATCGGTCAATGGTGCACCTAATGGGCCAGCCAGTTTACGGACGATTTTTGCAAATAAAACTATCTAGAATAGTCTAGTTTTATCTCATATAGTTTTACTTGCAAAAACTGTTAGAATGTCTCACATATATAAAACCATCTGAAATGTAAATTTTTGTAAAAATTATTTTGGATTAGCTTAACTTTAGATGGTTTTTTTATGAACCATCTAGAAAGAGGCATCTAATATGAGCTTTTCGTAGTAGTGACTAGTCGAAAGATTATATTATTCAGACAACACGTGCTATGGTGTCAACTCTGTGTGGTGTACGCATGTAATCGCACGTCCTTGGTTTAGGCACCATATTAATATGTGAATTTTTTTTCAGAAAATTGTAAATTTACTTCTCAATGTGTAGAATTTTAAGTTTCAATTCATTCTATGTTAAATAAAAAGTAACAAAAAGAGAAACAATTGACAAATGATAAATCATAAGAAAAAGAAAGAAAAATACAAGACGAATTAATGTCTTCACAAGAAACTTATACATCATTTTTCTGTTCAGGAAAGTAAATTCTTCTAAAATGTTGTGAATTCGAGGATGAGTTTTGAAAGAGTACAGAAGCACTCTACGTAGTGCAGAATCAGATAGAACTAAAAAAATGATTCGGTGCCCATATACAACCTTTCCATCATCGGCCTATATGTATACGGGAGAGTATACGTATAGAACAGCTATCCAGGGCTCCAGGCCCAGAACACGTACTATGCGCTGTCTGCAGCTGCTAACTAAACCGGCTGGAGGTGCGCGCGGCAGATAAGGCGCGAGATGGATCCCAGCCGCACGTTATCTCCCGGTGGCCTCGATCGATCGATCGATCTCGCGCCGACAAACGGGTGTGACACGGGCCATGCCCGTCCAGAACTAGAATGCGTACATACGATGCGACTTGGCCAAAGATTGACCGGACCTCACAGCCACTACCGGAATAGAGATGTTTGCCGTGTGCCTAAGGCTTTGCCAAGTGTTTTACGTCGGGCACTCGGCAAACAGAGGCCTAAACTGAGTGTCTACTAAATACACTCGGCAAACAAAACCTATACCGAGTGTGCAGAATTAAAACACTCGACAAAGACGAGGTACTCGGCAAAGAGAATCTATGCCGAGTGCCTCCAGAAGGGCACTCGGCAAATATGGAGACACGTGTCCTCTGTCACCGCGGTTGACGGGAGGGTGACGGTGCGGTTACCTTTGCCGAGTGCCCGGAAATAACACTCGGCAAATCATTTTTTTTCTTCCTCTTCTTTGCTTTCTTCTTTCTCTTCTTTTCTTTTCTTTCCTTTCTTATCTTATCTTTTCTTTATTTATTCTCTATTTTTTATTTCTTTCTTTTCTTTTCTTTGCTTTGCTTTCTTCTCTTTTCTTTTCTTTCTTTCTTCTTGTGTGAGCTTTGCATGCGAAGCGACCGCTGCTTCGTCGGTTGGCCTTAAAACTTTTTCTACAGTCAACATACACCATTACATGTATCATGTCAAAATTTGGCATTTTTCGGGGTCCGTTTGCTATATTTAAGCGATTAAATGCATTTCTAGTCATTTAATGGATATAATTCAAATTTGAGCTGCAGTACATGAAATAATCACCAGAAATGGGTAAAAAAATCTTATTGGTGGTCTTTAATGTATATTTAGGCCTTATGTAAGGAAAGAAGAGGAGTCCCAGACACCAGGTGGCCGAGACTCGGGTAGCAACATGGTGGTTATTGGCATTTTAATTCTCAAAAATTCAAATGAAACCCAAAAATCACGAAACTTGGCATGGTGTCATGATATGACCCCTGAAGGCTGTGGTAAAAATTTGAAAATGTTTCACAAAAGTTGTCACGTAGACTGCTCATAAACGGGACCATCTCCGAGAAAAAAACTAGGTTTCGAGAGGGAACTAGTCAGGTTTGCATGCGAAGCAACCGCTGCTTCGTCGGTTGGACTTGAAAATTTTTCCACAGTCAACATACACCATTACATGTGACATGTCAAAATTTATCATTTTTCCGGGTACGTTTGCTATATTTAAGTCGTTAAGTGCATTTCTAGGCATTTAAAATTTAGAAAATATTAAATCAATTCAAAAATTATGGAAACTCCTACAAAACAACTTATATGTAGTATATTACATGTAAAAAATGTATTGAGGTATATAAGATAAAAAAGTATTATGTATACAAGTATTGTATTTGTGCAAGTCATATGGAAGGTCTTTGCCGAGTGTTACACTCGGCAAAGTTGTCTGTTTGCCGAGTGTCTCTTCTCCGACACTCGGCAAAGTTGTGTGTGTTTGCCGAGTGTCTCTTTTCTGACACTCGGCAAACATGGAGACACGTGGCAAACAGTGAGTTTGCCGAGTGTCCGCGTTAGGACACTCGGCAAACAGGAGGCACTTGGCAAATAATCTAATTTAGGGCACCCAATCTCCGCGCCATTTCTAATTTTTTCATTCGCCCCGCCGCCGCGCCGTTTCGTGTAACATCCCTGTTCTCGCGTAGTTGTAATGTGCATCATATGCATCTCATAATATGAACTCATGAACCCGAAATTGAGGAAGTTTTTGAATTTTTATAATGCTCGACAAAACCCTAAATCCGATTCGATCCAAATCTAAACCTCACATTTTGGGCCTAATTCTAGTGATCCATTTTAAGTTCAAAGCAAGTGCAAAAGAAAACAAAGACAAGGAAATAGGTTGGAATTGATTTGAGAAGCAATGTTCAAGAAAACAGGGGTTTGATGGATTGGAATTATGAAACGAAGAGAATTCAAATTGCAAAACCTAAAAACCCTAAAAATCTAAACCCTCTTTCCTTCCCTCCCCCTGCCGAATGGGCCAAGCCCCGGCCCATTCCATTCCCTTCCGGTCCAGCCCGCCACCGCCTCCCTTCCTTCCTCTCTAAGGCACCGGCTCCCTCCATCCTCATCCCCTTACTCGGCTGCCCCCCATCCCTATCCTCCCGCCGCCCCTCTGTTCTTCTCTCCCTCACCACCCGGAGCATCCCGAGCTGCTCCCAAGCCCCGGCGCTCGCCCCTCACCGCGCCGCCGCCGGAGTCCTTCTCCCCGCCTCCGCCACTCGGGTTCTCACCGGAGCATCCCCCGCGCCGCCGCTCTCCACACCAGCTCGCCGAGCCCCTCCCGGAGCACCACCACCTCGCCTCGGTCCTCCGCGCCTCCCTCCCTCTCACCCTTCGGTCGCCTCGCCGGAGCTCCGCCTCCTCCCTCCCTCACCGCGCCGCCCCGGATCCAGAAGCTCCCCGCCGCTTGCTCACCTCCCCGGTGCCCCGGCCGCCACCTCACCGCCCCACCGAAGCTCCCAAGCCCTCGCCTCGCCGAGCTCCTCCCATCCCCTCCCCGAGCTCGCCGGAGCTCGTCTCCTTCCCGCCGGATCTCGAGCCGTGCCGCCCCATCTCTCGCCCTCTTCACCGGTCCGCCTCGACGCCACCCCATCCCGAGCCGCCCTCACCGGAGCCTCCCTCCACCGGAGCCAACCGAGCCGTAGTCACCGCCGTCGCGCCCTCCCGGTAACCCTCGCCGCACCGCCGTCCTGATCCTCCCCGGGGACCCCGTCGCTCCGGCGGCATCCCCACCGAGGCAAGCCAGGCCGACCAGCTCGGTTAAGGAGCTTTAATAGCTCTGTTAATCGGCGGTTAGGGCAATAAAAATCCTAATTAACGGCTAATAGTTAATGAAGTGTATCTAATACGCTTAATTAATGCTCAGGCATATTAATTGCTTCAATCAATGCTAATGATAGTTAATTAATTCTAATCGGCTATTAATAACCTGATTAATGTCCTAATTAACTGTTACTGATTAATGAAGCACAATTAAATAGCATAATCAATGTTCAGACATGTTAATGACCCCAATTAATGAGCAAACAGTGCTTTGATTGAGCTCAACAAGTTTGTCTCTATGACCAGTGGCCCCCACATGTAAGAAACTAAAAATAAAGATTAATAAAAAGGGGAAATCAATGACAGTGGGCCCCACCTGTCATTGACCTAGTCAATCTTGGTCAAAGTTGACCAGTAGGGCCCACATGTCAGCCTCTGGTTGTATTTAAATTAATTGAAATATTATTTTTACTGAGAAAAATACAACAAAGGGAGAAAAAGGGTTTAAATCTTGTAAAATTCATAGAAAATCCATTTTAAATCAGAAAAATGCAAATAATATATCAAAATGTTTAGAAAAAGAAGATCTATTCAAAAACATCATGTTCATCCATGTTTGCATGCTAGGAATAATACAATTTGCTAAAAACTCAAATTAGGGTTTCCGATTAGCCGGAGGATTTTCGAATCGCGATATTTTATGCGTCCGGACTCCGATTAAATTGATTCCACTTGCATTAGTCTTTATTTTGCACTCTCTACGTCATGGCATGCATGTCATCTCATGCCGATGTTCAGCATTTAGATATTTACTGTTATACCCTTGTTTCCAATGTTTTTGTTCTTCTCCGATAGAGCCGGAAGGTCCAGAAGACGGTAATCTCGATCACGAGCAGGGTATAGTTGCAGAGCAACCAGGCAAGTAGCCCCTTTGGTCACATTGCAAAACTCCTACTATTTGCAAAGTATTAGTTGTTTTTTTAAATTCATTATCACATGTGTTCAACTGTTATTTTTCCGTTAAGCAAAACCCTAGTCTGATGAATAAGACTCACCTTGTCGCTTAAACAACTCCACCACCATCCTAACCTATCTAGAATGGTAGAATAGTGCATACTGGGTTAATGCTTGCTATATTACTAATGCTTAGACATGTTTAGACTTGTCGAGTCATAATTTCTTGGATGGCAGGCAAATTCACACTATTGGATGGGTTATGTGATAGGTGGGTGTTCACCGGGATAACTAATGAACTTGCTTAATCATATCTGGGTTTAGACGAGAGGCCATGGCTGGGAGCATGGTGGGTTGTCTCGTCTTCTCGCAAGGACCGGTTACCGGTGTCCCTTCGAACCAAGATTCACGTACTTCTACACGGGTGGATTATGGGACCACCCACGACTCACTAATTTGCTTAGACTTAGTGTATGAGCTGCATTAGTTTGCCGTTTCCATTTGCGTGTGCGTGAAAAAGGAACTGGGGTGTGTGGTCTCATATAAGGGTGGGGTGGACACACGGTCTGGGAGACCGGGGATGTACCTCGATTCACAACGTATGAGACCGTGTCATAGTTGCGGCCGGATTGATGCACATGGACTAGCCCGTACGGGTGGCTCATACCTAGGTCGACAGCATTGTAACGGTCGTGATTGATCACCCTCTGCTAGCACACCTCGTGAAGTGTGTGATTGGCCTAGCACTAAGAGACGATCAATGCGTGTAGGTAAAGATGTACCCCCCTGCAGGGTTTGAACTGTTTGAACAGCCGTGTCCGCGGTTATGGACAACTTGGTAAGATTTTGCATCGAATTAGACAACTACAACCAACTCTAAAACTTGCCAACTCTAAGGATGGTGTAGCGACAGCTTCCTCCCAGGGTGGTCGAGGATGGGTCGAGGTATTTAAGGTGTGGGGATCTGCAGTAAGGACTGATCGGAAGTGTTCGACTCGTCCCCTTTTAAAAGTAATCTGGTAGTCGGCTTTTCATCTATTTACTACTATTGACAAAGGTAAAACTGGCTTTCCGCAAATTAGTCCACAATTACCCCTTTTGTTGATACTTGGCACGTCTATTACTACTTCCGCACTGTAAGTCTTGCTGAGTACAATTTTGTACTCACCCCGCTGTTGTTGATATTTTTGTTGCAGAGGAAACTGCCCCTCCTGAGGGAGGTTTCTATATAGAACTCGACACCGACGACGCTTAGACGCTGGGAATCCCAGGCAGTGATCCTGCCCTGGGGTTGGCAGTTGGTTTGTTTCGCTGCCACTTTTGGCTCCACTGTTTTGGCTTCGTAGCCGCTAATGCTCTTCCGCTGTGTGTATTTAGATCTTCGGATCCTTGTGTGTATATATGTTTGTTAAGTTTCAAACTTATAATATTGCAGTTTCGGTCGTAGAGTTACTGCTGTGAAATCTGGTTGTTTTCGCCTGCTCATGTGACATGCGTGTATGTTGATGAAGCACATGTTGTGGGTAGGATTTCCGAGTTCCTATCATAGAGTTATTAGGTTTGATCACCCCTGTGAAGCGACTCTGCTACTGAGAGATTGGGAACTATATCACTCTACTCCAGCCGAGCATTAATTTGCCGGGACGAGTTCGGGGTTGATGTTCCGGCTCGGTAGTGAAAGAGTGAGGAGGCTATATCACCCTACTCGATCTGTGCATTAGTTTGCCGGAGAAAGTTCGGGATTGACGTCTCGGGCTATTCGGAGCCATATCACTCCACTCCTCTTGGGATTGATACCCAGGGGTTGAGGTCGAGGTTGACGTTTCGACTTAGCGGGTGATTTTACTTAAGACTCTCTGTTATGAATTCTGGGGTTCGACATTTCGCCCCACCCGCCGCCGCGCCGCTTCGCCCCGCCCGCCCCGCCCCGCCCCGCGCAGGCGTCGTCCCCGAGCTCGCCTCCGCTGGCGCCGTCCCCGAGCTCCCCGCCGCCCGCCCCGCCCTGCGCCGCTCCGCTCCGCCGCCCGGCCGCCGACCGCCGCAGGTACATTGCATCCAACATAGAGGAGTCTCTTGGTAGTTCTCTGTCCATGCTGATAACTATCCGCCATGTTTGATGATGATTCTATGCTCTCTAACACATATGGAATCAAATGCGAGGTGCATATGTTTTCCTTCTATATATTTCCACTTCCTATTTTCTAGCTCATGACCAAAAACAAACATAGGGTCAGTGAATCATCCCGTTGTTCCCCTGATTAAGCATTAGGGGCTACCTGACAAGGGACAACTTCATTTGGGTGTTGCATAGGTCATTATCTTTTTCTTGCTGCAGAGGACCTCATCTAGAGATTCTTTAACCCTCGCAGAAAGGAAAACACAGCTAATGTACCCTTATTTGCTGTCATACTGTTGTCCTATGCCATTATCTATTCTAGAGTTCATGAACAGGAATATGAGAGCATTGAGATGGTTATGCATATTTGCTTTCACATAGACGGGGTGCTTACCATCTTACAATTCATAAAACAAAATTTTGTCATGTTGAATATCCAACCATATAGCAAAGGACTAAATGGTTTCGATCCAAAATATGTTCTACAAAGCTACTGCATTAATGGTCTAAGGCATGTCATCTGTTATCTCAAGGCTTCATGAGGAGGAGATAGATAGCATGTCGCTAACTTGTGTGGCTGTCACAAGGCTCCTTAGTGAGCACCTTACTCTCTGAAGTACATGTCACTAGTCGATCCCAAGTTTGTCTTGAGCTTGTTGTGTTACCTAAACAAAGGATCTCTTTTTTTTTAAAGAGAGATGGTTGTGTACAAACTTAGTTTGATGCATGCGTTAGTAATGTTACGTGCAGGTCTTATTTGTAGTCCAAATTAGAATTGTACAATTACTCTTGATAGTGTTCACATTTGAGTAAGTCTAGTTGTGACTTTGTAGTACTTGACATTTCTTGTATGTAAAGGCAATGTAGATAGACAAAGAAGAATTAGAAATAATCTTCACTCTCTACATAGTCTTCCTGATATTAAAAAGACTATGGTTGCCATTTCTGTCATGAAAGTATGCCATTTCTGTCGAGAGCTATGGTTGCTAACCTTAAGTTAATCAAAAATCATTATGCATAAGAATATGCTTCTATACTTCTGTCTGATCTTACTATATGATGCTTAAATAGTGGGTTTGATCTTACTAGTGTTGTTTAGGCCAATGTTTACTCTTTCTCATAGCAGGTGATTGAAGTATGGTGGGTGGTTTGCGGAGATCGTTAGCGTCCCTATACAAAGGGGGGAGGGATGCAGGTGAAGGCTCCAGAAGCAGACCCCGGGGAAGACCTCCAAGAGGAGGAAGGTCGAGAGGCGGAGGCAGGTGTGGAGGAGGTGCTCGGTCTGTCTCACCTGTACCTGCGGCTGCCTCTGAGTCTCAGGAGGAGGAGGAGGAGAGACAGGAGGTGGAGGAGGAGAGGCAGGAGTTTGGGGATGAGGAGGAGGTTGAGGTAGAGGAGGAGGAGGGGGGTACCTCTAGCTCTACTTCTTCCCGTGTGTGGCTGCGTGGTCCTTCCAGCCTCCCGAAGCGACCGGTGCCCTTTGATAGACGGCCGCTCATTCGACCAGACGGAGAGAAGTAAATGGCTCTCTCTACTCTCATATTTCTTTTTCTTTTGTATCTTCAATATTTCAACACGTACTAATAATTTGGCTTTACACTTGTGCAGGAACTAGGAGAAAGTTGGAGAGGGTGACCACTCACGCCATGTAAACGGTGTCGTTGGACTTCTGATCAAGGAGAAATTCCCTGACATAGTCACTCTAGGCGAAGTAACCGAGCCGGCATACACATGGGCCCACTACGTAGCCACGCCGGACGCCCGTGACAGGGAGGGAAGGGAGTTTCCCAATAGAGCCGAGCGGGTGAAGGCCGAGCTGTGGGTAAGTTCCTTTCGCACTACATTAGTCAATACTAATTGCATGGAAATTATTGAACTAATGACTGGATCCGTCGCGTCTATATGCAGGATTTCTTTAGATGCGAGGCGGGCTTCGAGGGTAGGGCAGCTGCTGTTGTCGACAGAGCTGCCAAGAAGCTTGTGAAGGATAAGCACTATGAGGCGCGCGTCCAGGCCGTCATCAAATATCACGCGGAGCACCTTGGAGAGAAGGTGACAAAAAAAGACGGTAGGACCAAATATCTGACCCGCGAGCAATACCTGCAGGTAAAGTACATTAATGCTTATTATTCCTTAGATTACTAACACTTAATTTCTTCTTCTTTTATATGATGTACTTGATTATTTAGGTGCCTCCGAGGTGGTGCGCCCAACACCTTGAGTGCTGGGAGCAGATCGTGGAGAGGTGGTGCGCTCCCGAGTGGGCGGCGAGTCACGAAGCTGCCCGGGAAAGGCGATTGTTGATGCAAGGCGCACCACACCATCAAGGCAACCTCATCCTGACTGGTTACGCGGCTAGATAGGTATGCAATAGCATCTGTTTCTTCCCAAGCTCAGTTCTTCTTAATTTCTGTGCGGGCACCCCCTTTATGAATCTTCTTGCTTTTCTGTTACAGTTGGCAAAAAATGATGGTCAGCCTTGCTCCCAGTTCGAGGCATATGCTCTGGCCCATAAGTCAAAGGCATTGCACGGGGTTGCTTATGATCCGAATGACCCGGCCTCAGCGTACACCAATGAGAACGTCAAGGCTCGCCTGGATGGATACACATCGATGGCAAAGGAGATCCATGGGCAAGACTTTGATCCGAGCGAGCATGACCTTGACGGGGAAGTGGTGATGAGGGCGGGAGGAGGCAAGAAACATGGCCGCTTTTGGATTGGTGACGGCACACTCGATACGGCATCCACTCCCTCTCTCTCTCAGCTCAGAGCTTGGAGCACGAGCTCAAGTCCGGCTATACGCCCTCGCCCAGAGCCTACACGGATTGCGATGACCGAGCTCCAGGTTAGTTCTATTTCATTCATCCTCCACGGTCTTTACATGCTTTGCATTGGAACGATGATGAGATTGCGATGACATACTGTAGGCCCAGCTGGATGAAGAAAGGAGACTCCGACAGGAATTGGAGAGAAGGCAAGAGGCTGAGAGAATAGCGCTCGAGGAGAGGATGACGGCAGAACGAGCCCAGTGGTACGATCTTATGAAGGGTGATTATGCTGCAATTGGCCAAACTCCACCACCGATGCCAACCCCTCCTCCTCAGCATGCTCCACACACTCCCCACACTCCTGTGAGTTCGTTTATAACCTTCTAATCACCATTATTGCCCTTTCTATGCCATAGAGTGTTGTGTAACTATCTTTTCCTTTGTGCAGCATCCGTCGGCGGGATCGAATGATTCTGGAGCTGGATCCTCGCGAGCAAGCCCAAGCAACCCTCGTGGTACTCCGCCGTCAAGGAATTTGCCCCACTGAACTTGAATCAACCTTGCTACAATGATGTGATGTTTATACTTTGACGATGTGTCATATGTGATGTTTGCAGTGAACTTTGAATTATATTTGCGATATGTGATGGTTTGATGATTGTGATGGTTTGATGATTGTGATATCTGTTATATTTGTGATGATTGGAATATCTGAATTGCAGGGATTTTGGAAATACAAACAAAAAAAAGACGCTGTGCACTTTGCCGAGTGTTACACTCGGCAAACAAAGATATGCCGAGTGTTGCACTCGGCAAACAAGCCACGTGGCGCAAGCCTGTGCGATCTGGTATTTGGCTGCCAGATTTTGTCAAGTTTTGCCGAGTGTGGTTCCCCGGCACTCGGCAAAGATCAGAGGTTTTGCCGAGTGTCTTATAGAAGGCACTCGGCAAACTATGCCACGTGGCGCAAACCTTTTCAGATGTTGTTTTCCGAGTGTTGGGATCGAGACTCGGCAAAGAGGTCTAACGGGTGGCTGGGCCGTTTAATTGCTTTTGTGTGCCGAGTGTCGGATGTGACACTCGGCAAACTGTTTGCCGAGTGCACGACATAAAACACTCAGCAAACAGGGCTTTGCCGGCAGGCTGTATGCCGAAGGCTGTTTGCCAAGTGTAACGCTCGGCAAACTGTTTGCCGAGTGTTTTTCCGTCTTCGCCGTGTGCTTTTGGCTCACGGCAAAGTTATGAAATCCGGTAGTGCTAGCGACCGTGTGTGTGGGTGCTCACGTGATCCTGCGTGAAGTACGCGTACGCACATCATGAGAACTTCATTAAGGAGATGGGATCGGTCAAGGTCAAGTCACATCGATCCATCGACGTCGCGCAAGCGAGAGCTCAAGGCCTATATGCTCTATCGTCGTATAGGTACATCCATGTTTTCTTTTGTTTTTCTTTTTATTCGTTCTATTTTGTCTTAAAACGATGCAAAAAATTTTTATGTACTTTCAGTTTTTTGAAAATCCCCTCCGATATTCAGGCACCAACTAGAGACCCCTCTAATCCTCTATTTCACAAATAGCCACCCTCTTCTCTCCATCCAACCCCTTCCCCTCCCAATAGTTAACAAGCCACCTCATAATGAGCTTGGTGCTACATGAGCAATGCCGATTGTCATACCACGTGTCTTCGCTTCACGTATTACGGCCGACGATGAGAATTTTATGCCTCTTTTTTCTTGTGATCTTGTTATCGCGCAGTGTGACGTACCCGGTTTTAAGGCTGGATAAACCCATGTGTTTAACGTACTAGTTCCATGATCAGTGGCTAGTACACACAAGCACTTGATAACATAGTCATACATTATCGAATATTATACAGATATAGAGCCTTTATAGTCTCAGTTACACACGAAGCCAATTGGCCGAATAAAAGTCTGCAGCGGAAATAAATACGTAGATAAGCCCATCAATATGCCTATCCTACAGGCAACTGACTGGGGTAACGCCCTAGCCTTCAAAGTCGCTGTCGTCGGCGTCGGTAAATTCTTCTTCTTCGTCTGGCCATATCAATAAGCCAGGTGAGTATATTGAATGTACTCGCAAGCTTTTCCTCACAGGAAATGATAGCAGTTATATTTTATGCAATGAAGTTCAAGAAAGAAGCTCTATCCTATGTTGCGGGTTGTGCGAAAAGCAAGTTTTCAGTGGACGATAGCATAATAGATTCAAAAGCAATCTCAGAAAACGGCATAAAAGTTCTTGATCAAACATCTCATGAGGCGACACCTGCCACCATTTCCATTCTAAGGCCGATAACTCCGTCTATCGCCTTTTACTCCTTCCTGGGGTCCCATCCGTAAAACCCTTGTATTACGGTACGAACCATCTTCAGCAATTCCTAGCTACCAGACTGTAGCGTCAATTGCACACTGTGGGCATGTCATGCCCACGTCCTTAATCCCAATGCCCAGGGTTTGCAAACAAAACTCAGTCTAACCGGTGTGTGGCCTTGCCAGATCATGTCCATAACCGAGGACGTGGCTATTCGAATAGATTTTAACACTCTGCAGAGGTTGTACGGCTTTACCCACAAGATGTAAGTCACCCTAGAAGCACTTTGCAAGTATGCTGACAGAGATATTACAACGAGACATTTTGCCCGTTTCCACGCTAGAGCTGGACCCGCTAGATGTTTTACCCAACTTTACTTTTGCCTTGCAAATCCTAAAATGGGACTATTCTCATCTTTGTGTCGGACAACTCCCTACGCCATGCGGTAGAGGCCCTCTAGGACTTTAACCGTCTAGTCACATACTCCTTACTGCCCGCGGGTCCAAACCCTAGTATTTGGCGAGATACTAAACCCAGTCCTTCCCATAAAGGACATGTGGACGTATGGGGGTGGATCTGGTTTAGCGGCATTTAGGCTCGGTCCTTGGTTGATTCGAGAGGGACTCCATATTTCCACCTTGCATCCATGTCACAACATGCTACACCATCTCTCATCTTCCTCTTACCATTCCCACCCGAATCACAAACATCTCCATTTTGATCCTATTTCGGTAAACATTTTCCAACATTTACCTTGGGTGACACACGTCATCCCAAGGGTTTCGATTTCCCGAACCCCAAAAATAGTGTTCCAACCTTCGCAGAAAAGTTTATATTTTTGCTATAGCAGGTCTAAGCCCGGCCTAGGGCCTATATATCTAGTATACCTCCGGAACTACTATGTCCGATGACTTAGTGCTAGGGTTACGAGTGCACATGGTATCGGATCCTAGGCCATGCAACTATTAGGATTATCTACCCTTAGCTCAATATACCATTGATACAACATAGCATGCAAGTTGGCAACCAAAATATTCATACTCATCACATATAGGTTTTGACATGGTCAAAGTGAGGAAAGCTTGCCTGGCAGCTCTTGAACTGGCTCCTGGCTTGGGGATGTCTTCGGCTCCTCTTGACGAGCGTACTTCACTCCGTCCACTATACGTCGAGAGAAACATCGAATGAAAAACCAGCAAAACAAAAGATCAAATGGAAATTCAAAGGAGACTAGTCAAGCAATGCATTCTGGTTTCGTATTATTCTGAGGAAGTTATATTGTTTAAGTGTTGTTCAAATATATGCATATACATATATCCGAATGTTAGGGTTAGGGTTTCAAGTTTTATAATCCCTAGTCTTTAAGTATTTTTGTTGCTCTTGTTTAGGGTAGACCCGAAGTTAAAGGCTTTCAGATAGCAGGTTGTTAGTGTTATCCTTTGAATTCTCAAATCTACTGTCACGTTGCGCTAGAGTCCAGAGGGTATTGATTGTGGAAGTCAAGCTGTTACCACGCTTTTAAAGTTTTGGTTTCCTGATCAATATAAGGGGAGGTTGTTTTCCCCAAAAACCGCTATGCATCGACAGACTAGGGTTTCGGTGATTACAGAGTTCAAGTTTTTGGATTCTGTACATACGCATATAAATCTCGATAAGGGTTGATGGCTTTAGCTTAGAGGGTGCTAGGGAAAGGTGAGCTTCCTGGTTGCCGTCGTAAAATAGCTTGAGTTAATCTGGATTACTCCATACATACACAGTATATATGCTATCTTGGGCGGAAAACTAAGCCGCAATAAAGAAACAAAAACATTGCTGTTTTAAGTTGGATTATTTTGAAATTCCACATATCTAATAGAACCGGTGGTCTGGGTATTGTGCAGCTAAGGCCATGTACAATGCAGGGTGCTTATAGCCCGGTGCTTAAAGAGAGAGAGTAGCGTGGCGTCTCAAAAAAATATGTGACTTACAATGCAGAGTGCTTCATATGGGTGCTTAAGTTGCTTTAATATTCGTGTAGCACCTACTCTAGCACATGTTGTCTCCAATGCAGCGCTGCATTGTGTGGAGTACTATTTGTGCTTCTTGGAGTACTATTTGCTAGGCACCGGTTGAAGCACCTGTCACTTATGTCACCTTAAGCACCAGCCTAGCACCGGGTGCTTAACTTTGTTTCTGTCGCCCTTTCTAAGCACCTGTCTAAGCACCTCTCACAAAAAAATCAGGTTTTTTTTCTTGAGGCACCTGTCTAAGCACCTGCATTGTACAGGGTCTAAGTGTGCCGGCCAGACCGAAAATTCTTAAACGGTCAGACCGTCCGCTGATGTCTACTGTGCCGAGCACTCCCGCTAGAGCTGGCGATGGGCCTGGCCTGGAACTCGGCCCACCTTCTATTGGGGTTTATTCGTTGGATTAGCTTGCACTACCGATGAAGAAAGGCTTACCAATCCGTCGTTTTGGGCGGTACTTGTGCTTGGGGAGGCGGAGGGAATGGCGGCAGCGAAACTCCGGCGAGGCCTCGGGAACCCGTTACAGTGGCCAATCGATGGAATCGGCAGAGGGAAAAAGCTCTGGACGGGCAACGATTCCGGTCTGAGTCAGAGATTTGGTCCCGTGGGCTTCAATCTGGTCAGGAGGCTTGGTACAGAGGTGGCGCGGTTGAAGCTAATGGGGTGGAGCAGAAGACTTAGTGCTTGGGGACAAGGGAAAGGAGCTTGGCGTAGAAGGACTGGGGCTCGAGCGTGCCCTTTTATAGACCAGCGGTGAGGGATTTGGCGCGCGACCGCAGGATGGAAATAAATGGCGGAGCAGGGAAGGTGCCGCTACGCGCTGGTGTCCGATGACACAGTGGCTCGGACGCTGAGGCAAGGTCGCTGCGTCAGGCCGAGCAAGTCACGTGGCACGCCAGGATAAGGTGGAGGTGTCGGTGACGACGAGCGGCGCGGAGCCTCAGTGTTTTGAGCAAAGGTGTAACGAGCAGCTCATCGACAGCTCGGCCGGCCGTGGCGTTAGCAGGAGCGCCGGTTGCGGCGAGCATCGCGGTGATTCCCACGCGTGAGGTGGGTGCGGCTAGGTGCGTTGTCAGGGCGATGCGACCTCTTTACCGGAGCGGCGAGGGGAGAGAAACTGGGCTTGGCTGCAATGCCGGGCCATCGTGGCGAGCTGAGCTGCGAAGGTCGGCGCGACAATCAACGGGGAACTAGCTGATGCCAGTGTCCGTCGTGGCCACGACCATATGCTGCGGGTGTTCATGCCGAGCCGGCCCGGAGCGCGCCCTGGCACTGCTGTCCGTGTTTAGCAGGTGGTGGCCTGAGTGCACTGGAGCAACGCAAAGTTTTCGGTAATGCTAACCAAGGGCAGAGATAAGCATGAACATGGACGACAGGGTGGTTACGAGTTAGGCACTAGTTTTCTAGAGGTTCTTTAAATGTCAGATGCGGCCATCGATATGGAGTCAAAAGAACAAGACAACGGAGCTCTGCCAGGAAAATTAAAGAGGTAGATGAGTTGAGAATCATTGTGATTCTCTGCCAGAAAGAGAATTGGTTACAAGCGTTCGATACATGACGATTAATTGTTTTGAGCACGTGGTATCCATGGATCTTACGAGATATGAGGAGTGCCGTAGAATTTCTTTCTGGAATTTTTTTTCTGCAATTTATTTTGACACGTCGCAGCCCCATGCTTATTCTTGCCCTGAATACTAATATGCGAGGGTCCAGACATTTTCGCACTGATCCCTTCAGGGATTATGGTATATTTAAGTCGGGAATGGTGCTCGAGAGTCTCGTGAGTTTTCGTAGAATTTTTGGAGTAACGAAAGTACTTACGGTCCTGGAATTGGGGTTGTGACATACGGAGGTATCGTCGGGCAATGGAGTTGAAAACGGAATTCCAGTTACATGAATTGGGACCGGTGCTTGGAATGATATCGGTAACGTTGGTGCATGAGCGCGTGTGTTAGGGTTTGTGGGGAACGGTGAGGGTTATTATGGCATGTCGGATGTTGTTAAATGATTGGATTTATGTTATCTACGTGTAATGACATGAGTTTACAAGTTTTGGAAAATCAGGATGTGACACGCAGCTAGCTCACTTATGGCTTATTTGTCATCTCCTCTTAATTAAGATTTTCACTGGTACCATAACCACCGATCCCCTCACATAGTCCTCACTGATGTCTTCGTCTGATCACTGTCATAGCTTAGTTTCGTCCCACTATCTCACCGCTCACCACTACGTCTATACGTACAGAAGAAGTCTTGGGTTTCATGCGATCGAGTACTTGGTTCGCTATTTTTTTGGGAAAAGAAGAGATACAACTACCCAATACTATATTATATTTAAAGATTGTGAGTTTTTTTGTTACGATAAATATATATTACTCATAAAAGGTAGACACACAGACTATCATAATCCAAGTCGCTAGGAGGGTGAGTAGACCCCGAACTACATATACCAATTTTGGTCAAAGAAAAAAGCTTTTTCACAGCATCCATCCTATCACACCAATACGTTTAACTCGTTTTGAAAGATGAGAGATAGACCTTTGGCAAGGAGACATTGTACGGGAAGCTGAATTTAGCTTACTTATCGCCTATTTCCTCTTCTTAAAACTTTTGTTGGCACTACACCTCTGATTCCCTCACATGATCTTCATTGATGATTTTTCCCCTACCAGTAGTGTTGCCGTACCTTTCATAGTGTTGTCACACTGCCTCACCACTCACCACTATGTCAATATGGACCAAAGAAGTCTTTGGCTTCATGTGATCAAGCACATGGTTCACCGTTCTATTAAGAGAAAGAGAGAGTTTTATTGATCATAACATAGAAATATTACAACCGTCTTTGGGGTGCTCCGAAATGAATAGGGGGTCTTCCAGCTATGAAAATGCAGGCCGTGCATCCCTCCTACCAATTTGAGCAAGCTCATGAGCAATGTTGTTACGCTCTCTCTTTACATTGACTATGGAAACCTCTCGGAGGATGTCATGACGGCCTTCGATTCCTGATAGAAATGCCCTAAGGAGCCCTGTTATACTCGGTAGTTCGCAAGCCCTTCGAAACATAGCGCGATATGAGTCAACAATTATTGGCATTATTGATCCATTCAAGCATCACTGGGAGGCCTTCTAGTACGGCAAGAACCTCCGCCTCCTACTTCTCCTCGGCAGTTACGTACCACAATACCCGATGTCGAAGCACCCGTAAGCTCCAAGAAGCTAGCATCCACATTCGGTTACCGAACTCTATGGGGGCGGCTACCGGTGTTGCAACGGTTCGATCACCGATGGGTGGGGACGCAAAACTTACGCAGATTTGCCATTTTAAGTACTCCTTTGGCCGACGAATTTGAAAAAACGACTCCAGATAAGATAACAAAAAATGAGCCGAACCTTCGATCGTAGCCTCTGTAACAGTATGAATTTTCTCAAAATTTCAAAACTTCAAAATCTTGAAATCATTCGCTGGGCCTCAATTCTCCTCCCAACCCATCTCTTCCTCCTCAGCCCATCTGGCCCACCTCCCCGTCGTCTCTGTCCCCGTCACTGCCGCCTGTGCCAACCGTCGCACAGCCCTCGGCTCAACGCCGCCAGCGAGCGGGTCCCGCCTCTCTGCTCTGCTCTGCATCGTCCCGACACCGCCAGGCCACACGTCGCCTCCCTCCTTCCCCTCTTTTCTCCCGCCGCTCTTTCTCCTCTCAGCACCGCCCGCCAGATCTGCAGAGCCCACCTCCCGAACTCGCTGCCTCTACCAGCCCATGTGAAGCGTCGTAGGAGCTCCATCTCCGGCGAGTTCATCCCCTCGGGACCTGTCCCGGTGCCTCAAGCTCCGCGCTCCCGACCGACGCCCCGCCGGCTATAAAAGTCGAGCTCCCGAGCTTCACCTCCCCTCTCCCGAACTCTTCTCCACGCACCCAAGCTCCCCACCTCCTCCCCGAGCAACCCCGAGCTTCCCCTCTTCCTTCCCGAGCACCGGCGACCTCGCCGCTACCGCTTCCGTCTCCAGCGAGGTAGACCCGAACCACCCCACCGTCGCCGAGCCAAACCTCCACGGTACCTCCTCCTCTTCTCCCCAAAAATGGAACCCTCTCCCTCCCTAGGTCCTTCCGGACCTACCAATTGCGGCCGGCGACCCTCACCGGTGACGAATTCGAGCCTCGTCGTCGGCGGCTGCCCTCCTCTGCCTCCCCTCTCGGTTCCCCACCCAGGCCGCCACCTCTCTCCCCTTAGCAGGCGGGCCCGGCTCCCCTTTTGGGCCAGTCCTGAGCGCCACAGGCCGGTTTAGGCCGACCCAATCCCCTTTTCTTTTTCTTTTTCTTTTTATTTATCTGCCAGGTCGAAGCCCAATAGCAGCCCACAACCCGAACAATTTGAGCCCAATTACTTTAGGATTTCATTTTCTTTTTTTCTTTTTTTTCTATTAAGCCCAAGTCTAGGCCCATACCCTACCCAACCCATGTTCAGCCCACAACCCATATCTAGTCCAGCCCAACCCGAGGGCTTTAATGGGCCCTATATTATTTTGCAGGCCGGGTCCGACGAAACCCTAAAAGCACTATTATACACCGTTTCGATCGTCTCGATGCCACGATTCCAATTCTCCACACCATTGATCCAAATTCTCACTTTTTAACACTCAAAACCCACAAAACCCTCTCACATCACATATACTCCAAATTCCCTCCGAAACCCTAACTCGCGCCCTATACCTCCTTTCCATCCTCTCAACATCCCGGTTCCAACCTCACACACCCCACTTCTTATTTTTAGCATTATTTTAAATTATTTTACATTTTGTTCCTAGCTCGCATTCGTTTAGATCTTTTTGCAATTAGGGAACGGTAGTGACGATTCGACGCTAGAAAAGGACCCCGACGGTGAAAATCTCCTCGAAGACATCGATCTGACAGACTTCGGTGCAGTAGGCAAGTCACAATTCTTGTTCATATTGATCCCACATGCTAGTCTACTGATTGTACTACTAGTCTAGTTAATTATCTTTTCACATGTTATTTTCATATGTGCTATTTTTGAATGACATGATTGTGTAGTTAACACCTACCACCCCACAGCCCAGCTAATTTTTGTAAGCCATATTCACCTTGAAGACCTTAGGATAAATATAAGTCATATCAGTATCCTTCACCAGCATTAGAGGCTAGGCTAGACAGTATTCAAGAATATTGGTAATCCTAGCTCAAAACTCGGAGTATGTGTTTTTAAAGAGAAATTGCCGACGGTTGGGGACAGAGAAGATGAGGCCCTTCATGTATTGGTTGTGAAGCCATACCCCTCCCGTGGAGTAAGGGTAATCTGGTGGATTACCTTACTCAGGGCGGTTAAGGACAAGACCATTGTGCTTAGTGATGAACATAGAACCGCTCAACCACATGTTTGACTTGTCAAACCTAGCCTAGTAAATCTGCTCTACCTGCTGAACAAGTACATAATAGCTTGCCGTTCCACTTCTCTGGAAGGCCCGCAGAAGCAAATGAGGTGATAGGCCATTTATTGGGAAATCATAACTGGAACTCACCCGATCCTCGGATCGCGAAGTTAACACTGGCCCGTCAGCTCCCGGGAGAGCGAGTGATGTAGTGTTCCTGGGTAGAGACTTCAAAAGATAGAACAGATAAAAAGCCTTGTTAACCTACCTCTGTCGACACACCGATGGACGTGTGTAAATCTGCAGTGACACTAAGAGGTATGGGTATGGGTATCATGTAGGCAAAACTGTGCCACTCTGCAGAGTTAAATCAAATGGTATTCGAATACGCCGTGCTTCCGGTTAATGAAGCTGTGTTTAGAGGTGATTCTCAGTACAAGGCACAAGTAGGAATTGGTGATGATTAGTTGAATCTGACGTTGACCCAGTAGGGTTGCTAAAACACAATGATTTGCAGTGGAAATGTTTTAATGAAGGGATTTTAAATTATTAAGGCGGAGATTAGGATTGTGCATCCACCACATGCTAAGCCGTACACCCTTCCTTTGAAATTCAAAACATGTAGCTATATAGTGCACTTTCCCATGTGGCTTGCTGAGTACGTCATGTACTCATTACTGTACCAATTATCACAGATACACAGGAAAATGAAGAAGGATCGTTTGACGAAGAATACTTCGACGGAGATAAATGTGAATTTTAGGTCTTATCCGCGCTCGAGGCGCCTGGGGTGTAGGTTCCTTTTGTTGTACTATAAACTTTGGGCTCGGATGCCTCAGTCCACTGTAAAACAAACTGTTGCTAAGCATATTTTCAGGTTCTGTAATAAAGTTCGAATGTTTAACGCCGTGTTGGCAATGTGACGACTCTGCGTCCACAATTAAGAAACTTCTGGACAAGTGCGGGCATTATCTCACTGCTCCCAAAATTAGGGTCGTGACAGCCTCGCCCTTAACATGAACCACATCGTTCATCAGGTGCCATGCACGCCAGAGAAGCAAGAGCACTAGCACCCATCCGCATGCATCCAGGGAATCTAACAGCGACAGCAGCTAGTCTGGTCCGGTACGTTCAAACACTGCCTCCGATGGCAGATGCTAGTGCTGACGCATGGCATGCCGTAGAGCTCGCGCTTTTGCCTTTTTCTTTTTGGAAAAGAAGAGACACAACTACCCAATTTAACCAACACATTTTTCTATTTAAGAATTACGAGTTTTTTTGTTATGGATACGCTAAATATATGTTAGTCATAAAAAATAGAGCCATAATCTATCATAGTTCAAGTGGCTAAGAGGGCGAGTAGACCCCGAACTACACCTGTCAATTCTGGTCAAAGAAAAAAGCCTTTTCGCGGCATCCATCCAATCACACCAATCCATTAAGGGTCCGTTTGGTTTGAGGGCGAGGTGGGATGGGATGAGCCCATCCAATTTTGTTGGGATGGGATGAACCTTTTTTTGTTTGGTTCAGTGGATTGGAGTGGATTGGATGGACCAATTTTGTGTTTGGCTAAAACTGGATGGATTCAATTGGATGAGCCACTGACACGTCGGTCCCATACGTCAGTGACACCTCACCATCTTTTCCCTAATCCTCCCTCTCTCTCCATCCTCTCTCTCTCTCACCACCGGCGGCAGGGGAGCTCAGGTGGGGCGCAGAACGGCGAGGCGGGGGCCGACGGGGCCAGGCGGGGCGGGGAGCGGCGGCACTGAGGTCGGGCGGGGCCGGGCGGGGCAGGGGCCGGCGGGGCCGAGGCGGGGCGGGGAGCGGAGCGGCGGCGCCGAGGTCGGGCGGGGGCCGAGGCGGGGCGGGGAGCGGAGCGGCGGCGCCGAGGTCGGGCGGGGCCGGGCGGGGCGGGGAGCGGCGGGGCCGGGCGAGGCGGGGAGCGGCGAGGCCGAGCTCGTGCGGGAGCGGCAAGGCGGGGGCCGGGGAGCGGCCGGCGGGGGGCGTGGGGCGGGGGGCGCGGGGAGCGGCCGGCAGGGGGCTGCGGCCGAGCTCGGGCGAGATCCGGGGAAAACAAAGTGTAAGCGCGATTAGAAAAAAATTGCGATTAGTAAAGTTAAACACGATTAGCGAAAATTTGGCTCAACTCATCCAGAAAATTTAGCCGGCCCTCTCCATCCAGCATATTGAGAGAATATTCCCTTGGAGTGGATATCCCTATCCACCCCATCCACCCAACCAAACACTGGATATAAAAAAAAAGCGGATGGCCATCTCCCATCCCACTCCATCCAAGCAACCAAACGGACCCTAACTCTCTTTGAAAGATGAGACATAGACCTTTAGCAAGGAGACATTGGATGGGAAGCTGAATTAGCTACTGTATAATTGCTATTTTACTTACAGGTCGTAGGTCCTTAATTTTTCTTTTTGAAGGCAGTAGTTCCTTGATAATATTACTTCGACACACCCTGAGGCTTAAGGGAAAAAGTTCCAGATAAACGAGATCCTAGGCAAGAGCCCAAGATAGTGCTGATTCGGTGTAGCACACATGATCGATTGAACTGATGCCTGTGGCAGCAAGAGTTTGATGTGAGGGAACCAGCTGGCCTGCTGGGCAACTCAACAAAAGGTCAAGATGTATATGTGATGCCATGATCACTAATTAGTACGAGATTAGGCATGTTTCACCCGCCGCGGCCGGCCGGAGGAGTCAATCTGAACTCCCTTAAATAAGCTTTGTTCGGATCCGTTTGTTTTCTTCCCCCAAATGTTACCGCCTCCCGAGTTCACCACCGGAAGCCAGTCTGAACCCGGTAACCGAAAAAGTATTCGTTTGTCCTGTCTCCCACAAGGGACAATCCAACCTTAATGTTTCACACCCCGATAGCGATCCCACTTCTCCCCGCGCCACTGAAATTTCAGCAGAACTCGCGGTGCCGCAAGCATATTACCTGCGTCAATCGTCGGGGGCGTGTGGCTCCCGCCGGGCGCGGCAGCGAATGGTGCTGCCGCCGATCAACGGATGTGTAGTGAGACTTGTGCGGTTGCATCGAAAGTTTTCAACGTTTCTTGGCAATCAAAATGGCTCAACTTTTTCTCGGTTTAGTCGTGCAACCCCACGAGGAGTAGACGAGGGATATACGGATTGCTAATGCTATACGATTCTGTGCCCGGCCGTGGACTTCCACGCTTCCCCCCAACCTTCGCTTTTCGGAGTAAAGACGCACACACTGCATCGTCAACTAGCCGCCGGCGGCCACACAGCTAGGCTAGCCGCAGATCTATCTAAACTAATTCCAAAAGTCACTCAACAAAACTTATATATGGGACCTGACACTTTCTAAGGACGAAAAAGAACTTTTCGCTTGTTGTGAGGGAAGAAGAATGTGATGATGCATCGAGAATGTATGACGTAAATATTTTATTAAAATATATGTAACAAAGGTTTTGAGTAAACGTAACATGATATTTTCATGTAATACATTTTGTATGATAAAACTATTTTTTTATGTGATAAAAATTTATTTTTATTTAATGAAACTCGTTGTACAAAAAGCAAACTATCAGACTAAGAATATATAGTATTTAAAAATAATGATATTCTTGTGAGGGAGTAGTCCGTAAAGTGCACTAACTTTTGTTAGTCTTCAAAACATGTATGCGGAACTATCTATGTTTAATTTAAAGAAGGAGAGTGGGGGATTCGAAGCTACCACCTGAGCGATCACAAACTTGTGCTTTATCTGTTCCGAGTTGTTAGAAGATAATGAAACTATATATATACATATGTGTTTCACAAGCTGATATGTAATACATATTTTACGAACACATCATGTTTCTAAAAGTAAATGGAAAAAGTACGATATTGCCACAAACCGTCAGTAATGAACACTAGGAAAAACTATTTTTAGTCTATCCAATAATAGTTGACTTTAGCTTTGGTCTTTAAACTCTAAAGCATGATGAGTTTTAACTTAACTTCCACTATCAAACATATTTGTATCCTGATCCTAGTTAAAGAAGTATGATTGATGACATGACAGTTTCATACATGAGGCAGACCAGCCAGCACGAAATTAAAAAAAAGAAAATTTCAAAATATTAGGAAAAGATTTTCAAACTAGGCTTTTTAATAAAAAAACCAAAATTGAAAATAAGACAACAAATAATTCAGAAATATTCTAGAAAAATTATGAAAAGTCTGAGAATCTTTGAAAATAAGAAAATCAGAAAGAAAAGAAAAACGGAAGTATTCTCGAATTCCCTCAAATGGATTTTTCTCGAATTGACCAAAATGGATTTTTCTCGAATTGACCAAAATGGATTTTTCTCTTAGTACCAACGGTTGTGTTGTCCAATTTCTGTGATGCAAGTCTTGAGCACACATTGAATCCCGCTGAATACATGGTAGATGTGTTTGTGCGAGTTTTTGAGATTTGACCCCATGATCTTCTTACTCTTCTGTTGCACTATAGCTATTCTTAACTTACCATGCATGCAAACTAAGGTAGCACCAAAATCTAAATTTTAATGAAAAATAATCATGCATATTCCTATTAAATCAATACTACAACCATTCAACTATTCTTAAAGTATTTAAATAGGGGTATAAAATAAAAATATTGTAATAACTACACTCCTTACATCCTTAATAAACAAAAATTTTGAAACAGATTATCCCGAGACCAAGGATAGATATAGTAAAACAGAGAAATTTGCTAAACCTTAATAATAGACGACTATGGTAGCCAATTGCATGCACCCTTTGCTAAAGGAGAAACACAAAAAAAAACAATGACATCTACAAACATACAAGTGACTTGACGATGGAGAACTTAAATGTATATAATTTCAACACATCAATAATTAGTGCTTTAAGAGAACCACCTCTTGGTGGGATGGTGGAGTCGTGGGGACATGATTTCATCCGTTAGAGTTTAAATCTTGGTGCTCACATTTACACACAAGCGAGTGCGTTCAGTAGGAATTTAGTAAGATTCATGGACTTATCTTCGGTCTCCGTCAATTCTAACATGCGATTAGGGTGCGTGCTCGCGTGAGCGTGTGCGTGTGCTTGTGTGTTGTTGTGTGTGCACACGTGTGTACGTCTTTCTTTTAATCGAAAAATAAATAATGAGTGCTTTACGTATGGACTTAATTACAAAAATTGTCTAAAAAGAATGACATTTTTCTTACTTAATTGGTGCAGTCTCATTGCGTTTTAGTTGTTACCCTCTCAGTTGCCAGATATGTGCCATTTTGACTTACTTTCAAAATTTATTCTTAAATACATATCGAGATAATTAACTTTACATAATTTTGCCCATGTACGCGAGATAATTGACCTAACGAAGAAGGGTAATGTGGTATTTTCTACATTTCTAGGATGACGTGCAAATTCCTAAAACGTACCGTGCATAAGCATGTATCATTTACTTGTGTCCAATTTCGGTACCTACTAAAATGTTATGGATCAAAACTAAATAAATTTATCTGACACATATGGAAAGCAACATATTTTTTGGACCAGAGTAGAGATATTTGCAAAGTCGATTGAGTTTGATCTTCAAATTTAGCATACATATTAAAAATTGCCCTCCCTTATATCTTACAAAGTTTTGAGTAGTTTTGAAAATTAACATATCTAATTTTAATGTTAGAAACATTTTGTACCTAGTCTATACTAGATTGGTTCTATACCAGTACTACCTCTGTTTGAAAATAGATGACATCCTAGATAGCATGCACTTAAACTTTTCTAACTTTGATCATTAATATATAAGAAGTATTTCAGATTGATCAAGTGAAAATAGTATCATTAGATTCGTCATGAAAAATATTTTCATAATACCATATATATTTTTCTACAAATAGAAAAATATGAAGACTATAAGTGTTAAAACGTGAACAGAGAGTACTATTTTTAGGTCAAGCTGTGTGGTCAATCACTGGCGGAGGAACCGTCCCTCCCGGGCTTGACGGTGACGATTGTGTTTTATTCACAGAAAATAATACTTTGTCCCAGACTTCAAATATGCGCTAGCTCCACCACTGTGGTCAATGTTACCACTTTCGGAGGGAAACGTCTATGTATACATCGTAGGTTGCAATCCGGTGGTGTTGAAACCGGTGATGTGTGTGGTTTCAACGGTCCACTGGCTAGGTTCCTCAGCAATAATCGCATGCATTTGTAGTGTTGCGCGCAGCCGACTTTTAATTTCTACCATACTTCCTTTTAACCGTCTGAACGCAGCGCCTATCGATCGATACGCGCGTACGTAGGCTTCGTAAGGTATACACGTACTAACGAGTCAAAATACATGCAGTATACATACCGTACGTACCTATGCCAGTATGCAGTGCACTGGCCTCTCTATAAATAGCTGCGCGCTGTGCAAGCTAACATGCAAAGACGTTTAACCTGCTCACTGCTACACATATAACCTAGCTAGTCTCTGCTACCTTGAGCTCTCTCTCTCTCTCTCTCTCATCAAGGATGGAGGGCGACAAGAAGACGGGCGCCAAGTACCGCGGCGTGCGGACGCGGCCGTGGGGCAAGTTCGCCGCCGAGATCCGCGACCCGGAGCGCGGCGGCGCTCGCGTCTGGCTCGGCACGTTCGACACGGCCGAGGAGGCCGCGCGGGCGTACGACCGCGCGGCATTCGCCCAGAGGGGCGCCACGGCCGTGCTCAACTTCCCCGGCGAGGCCGGCTCCGGGAGCAGGGGCTCCGGGTCGTCGTCGTCGTCCGCCCCGGGCGGCTCCGCCGGCAGGGGCAGGGGCCGCCGGGACACCGAGAAGATCGAGCTCGAGTACCTCGACGACAGCCTCCTCGACGAGCTCCTCGCCGACGACAAAAACTTTGGTAAATGAGAGGCATGCGCGCCTCGTTGCTTTTTCATGCACGTATCACGAATGCGCATGCAGAAGAAATGACCTACGCACACAAATACATACATGAACATGAACCATACGTATAAAACACTACTCAATTAAACACACATATGGGTGCACACCCTGATGATCATACTATAAATAAGGGTGCTTTTGTTTGCCCTAGAAACAGAAGCTAACCACGTTGGACGCGAACGGTACACGTGTGTGATGAACATACAGTCATACAGATACAGTATAAGATCGCAATGTTACAGCAGTAATATACAGATACCGGAATGTTAATTGGGTTACAGCATCTGGATGTACACGGCAAAGGGAACAAATATACGAGTAGCAGATGGCCATCGTGGTATCAGCGCGCGGATCACATCGTTGGTCCGCGAATGTAATATTATCAGTATAGCAATGGCAAAACCAACATTTCTGGTAACGTTCTCATGGAATTTTACTTTTATCCAGCATCCATTCTTTTGCTTTCATCGATCGAGCTTGCTATGGTTCACTTATCGCAAGTTAAAGCTAGTGGACCATCGGTGTTTTTTTATACATTTTGTGGTGTTTGGTTACATGTATCCGCTGAATATGTCTCTAGTATTCTCGTCACGTTTGATCTTTCGGCTGCGGCTGCTTCGCGTTGCTTGATTAGCATGCATGAATATGGGAAGCAAATGTTAGTTGATGCAAAAAGGATAGACTAAGCAGAGTAAAACGAGTGACAACTGAATGAGTGAGTGTAAAAAGGCGAGCTAATCGAATCTAACCACGTGATTAATTAAGGAAGCGAAAAGGACGAACTGATCCTCGGGGAATAGAGTAAGTAAATCTCCGAAGCTTCCAAATTATTATTCTTTCTCGCCTAGTACCTTTAACCTTAGTTCTCTTTTTTCTAAAAAAAATCCCTTAATTCTGTCTCTTTTAAAAACACCAATACAACTTACAAATACATACACTATCACTAACCACACACACGTCGTCTACAGACAATTGAACTCATGGATATTAAGGATTGACAAAGTCAACCCATATACTTCGTGTTGATTGGGTACGCCACCTACCGCTTAAAAAGCTAAATATGTGGTTTGATCACTGATGGTTAGGAGATACATCCATCTTTACTAACCACCCAAGCCACAACTCGGTTCAGAACCATAGTTTTATTTGGTCCACTAACATGCAATGCAACTGACTAGGCAATATCACCTATTTTAACCAACAATATCGATCACCGTTCCCTTTCTTATCTCTTTTCACAAAGACATTCCTACTGCTAGAAATATGAGCTTCATGAGTGAATTTAGTAGGTATTCCATTCGTTTAGAAATATAGGGAACCTTGGAATACGTGTAATCAACGTTTTGGAACTTTGACGTACACTAGTTTGTAAGAAAAATATGGAATAACGCCATGTGAATTTTTCTTAGAAAATTCAATTCTTTCATGTTATTGTTTCTATTATTTTCTGATAGCATATTCTAAACCAAAACTATAGTCAAACTCTTGCATTGCAGATTGTAAAATGTCAAGCACACATTATATTTTTGAATCGAGAGAGTAACGTTAATTAGCTATATTAGAGGTATCATTCCTGTTGGTTTATTGAATGATGCTTTTCTTTGCTATGAGTGTGTATGTACGAAAAGATTCTCGGACTATTTGTGATTTATAAAAGATATCATATGCATAGCGGTCTTTTTATGAAAATAATACGTGTAATTTGATAAACTTGTACCCTTTGTCAAAATTTATTGACCCTTTTGAACATCAGTTATCAATTTAAGATACAATGTTTAACTAATATCTATAATTCCTTACTTGGTAAAACATGTATCCTTTTCATAGTTGACCCACGTATGGACACAGTGTCGAAAGCATATGACATCACAGTATACTACCACAAACAGTGCCAGGAGTATTTTGGAGTCTGGGCAAGCTGCAAGCTAAGCAAAAATATTGAGAACCACAATAAGATATTCAGATATATGTCATGTATTTACAGCTTCTCCACAGTAGCACACTGGTGAGCCCAGACAGCTACTCAGGATCACCGGGTGTAAACTCCGCCATTGCCTCTAAATGTAAATGTCACTCGTAGATAAGGAACTTTTCACTGTTGACTTTTACTGTTTTCGAGATCCAACTTTAACCACTACTCTTATTACAAGCATCGCAAATGAAAATACTATGCCCCTTCGTAAACATATGATTTATTTGACGTGGCACAATCTTTAATATATCACTTTGACCACTGCATTTCATAAAATATGTCAGTAAAAAATTATAAATATTAATATTAAAAATATTTCTCATAACACTAATCGAAATAATCTTTTATATCTTAATATCAAAGTTAGAGAAGTTTGACAAACATGTTGTACAACTCTCTCTCTCTCTCTCTCTCTCTCACACACACACACACACAAACCACCACACACACTCATTCACACAATGCCTACTGAAGACTAGATTTATGAAGCTTGTAACTTGACGAAGTCACCACATGTGCATCGCTTATTGATGGACAGGTTGTTTACCGCAAAAAGAATAATCCGCCTTATAAAACACGCACAGAGCCAAATCTTGAGATTTGATCCCTAGTGGGTAAATGATATAACCACCTCCGCTAAACATCTAAGCAGCAATCAAGTATTAAATCATTTTTCCTCGCAAAAAAGTATTAAATCATTTTGGGAAATAGTATTAATGAAACGTAAAAGAGACATTCAAGCAAAAAAAATAGAAATAGTATTTATTAAGCTACTGACTAACAAGGTGTACATGAAAACATGTATCCATCTTATTCAAACAAGGTGCATGTACATTTCCCACCCTACCTATCCCAGGGATAACCATGGTTACATACTTAGATCGATGGTATGTGCATGTGCAGTCCAGCGCTCCAAGTAGCTATCACGAACTCATGGCGAACATTCGTCATCAAGCCCCGAGGTAGACGTATGTTGGCCACTCCCGCGCTCTCAACACGTAATATCTCAAGACAAGGTCCAACAAGCTATGGTTTTGTGTGGTCTGAGCGTTTCGAGTCCGGCAGTCTAGCTATCTCGCGGCTGCAGGTCGATGGCACCATTTGAAACGGGTGCTTGTTCATACCAGTCAAGATAGGGACTAGGCCAACAGTGCAGCACTCAACAGAGCCGCATATATAGGCTGCTGCGGCTAGAGCTACCTGACTTTTCGTGTTTCAACCTCGGGGACAGCCGGGGCAAACCGAGCAACCGGTGATGGTGCTGCTGGATGGACCTCTCTTGCTGAGGTGCTAGCTGGATGAGATGGGCCTCCACGGAAAATCAAACGAGTATCGAGACAAAAGACGAAGGAAGGGCAGCCCACCAAGGCTCGTAACGCCAGGGCCACTCGCACCAGAAGACTGCACGAGTATTTTGTGTTACAAGTGCCCGGGTCTCGCAAAGTACTGCTGGTGCCTCTCATCCAATTTGCTCTCCGGCTTTTGTCTCTCGAGGTCAGTGACGATTCAACAGGGTGCTTTCGTTGTTGATGTTTTTTCAATTTTAATGTATTTCACCGCTCCATGGGAAATTTTGTCTGCTCTTACCGTAGTTTGTCAGGTTGTCTCTTGCCCACTCGTGGATTTAGCAGGAAGTTTGAAATGTTGATCTATTTGAAAATCTCCGGATCTATGCTTATTTTTATCTACTAAAACATTTCGTCACTTGCTACCTCCTTCCTCCCTGAATGAGTGTAGGTGCAAAGACAGCTAGATGAGGTTTGTCTAGAAACAACCACCCTTTAAATAGTGTGTAATAGCTTAATGTTCAAATGCCCTTATGCTTAAGATGAACAGGGCTAAATGATATGATGGCTTGCTTCTCCAGTGGCTACACCGGTTCGTCCCATTCTCATACCCTCTGTCTTGCACGTGTATTTTCATCACGCTCATATGTTTTTCCTGTTTCTACGTTTTCTAAAATTCTGTGAACCAAAAATGTCCTTTATCATTTCTCTATTTAACGGAGGCTCAAACTGATCTCATCCGGCACAAATACGTGGGTGAGAGGGCGTGCGTCACTTCAGCAACTTTTGATGTCCAGAGGTTCCATCCCTATTCCCTTTTGCCCGCCGAGAATTCGCTGAGCTTAGAGAGTGAGCTGTCACTTGCTTAAGCGTTAGCCAGTGATGAGCTCAAGTCACATAATATCTTGCCTGTTTACAAACTTTATTGAAGGAATCTATGAGAAAGCTCGAATTAAAATTGCTCTTTGGGATGGATAATTATGTAAATTCCATTGCTGGTTAGCTGGATAGGATCAGTGAGTAATGAAAGGCTGCAGGTGACTAAAGATTCCTATTTGTACTTATGTATGCGGCATTATTGGGCAATCCCTGATGAGCATGCAATAGTGAACTCATCTTGGCAAGTTTATGAAAATGGCAGTACAAATCATCTCGACTCTCCAGATTGTCCAGGGATGCTTCTTTGCCTTGTTTGAGAGCACGAAACAACTCGGTTGCTTGTCACGCTTCTTTCAATGCAATGATGTGCAGCCCTTTTGCGTATTATTGAAAAAAAATCATCCTGGTTTGTTGGTCAAAACTAAAGTGCATAATTGAGATCTTTTTTAAAGAACGAGAAAAGATGACACATTGTGAAACAACTGCTCAATTGCCGATCGTAGGAATTGCATTATATTTCTCAGAAGCACTAGACAAAGCACAGCTAAGTATCAGTCTAGACAAAGCCTACAAGACAAAGCACAGCTCACCTTGAGAGGGACAGAGAGAAGAGGGGACTTCGGAGCTTAAGAAAGATGGAAGAAATTTGACAAATTGAGCCACATCGAAATTACGTCACTATCAACCAAGGTTTGATCCTAGGACTATGCCTGATCTCCTGAATAATTTGCACCACGCGGTCATCATCGGGCAATTGTTTAATCCCAGTCAAGGATGCCAAATGCGGTTTTACGAGTGCCCTGACAAGTCTATAATTGAAGAGCAATTTGGCCACATGACATTGTAAAATGGCGTCATTAGCCGTAAGTTAATCTAAAATTATGGTAAGACACTACGAAATGGTGAGTATTTACCAAATAAAATAATATTATCTCGACCAACATGGGAGAGAAGAAGGGTGAAAAGTATGATTTTCCGCGGTTCTAAGTTGCGTAGAAAATTAAAAACCGAGGCAAATGGAGCCCACACGCCAGCATCACCCGTGCCAAGGTTCAAAAAGATGGAAAAAGCGCACCGCCGCTTAGACGCTGGGTAGAGGCATGCTTCCCTGCTTTGGCCACAAGTGGGGGTCTGCCCGGCAAGGTCCTCCAACGAGGAATCACGTCCTCCGGTGGTGACAACGATGACGCCGGGGAAGGAAAGGCAGTTGTTGCACCATCGTTGGCGGCAGCTAGAGGGTTTCATGCAGCAGTGAATGGATGGAGAGGCAGAGCTAACTCCAATGAGTAGCACACTGAGCCCAATAGGCCATGTTGGACTGGTTGGCCGTTCTTCTCCTATGTATCCTTTTCCTTTTGACTTTTTTGCTTTCAGAGCTAGATGCTACTGTCTATTGGCTGATGTTGCTATTCCTAAGTATCAGTCTAGGCGGCCACCAACCTAGCCTTTCGCATAGCACGCTTTTTTGAAGCTTGATATCTAGTTGACCTTGTTTCTCTAGATATGTGCCTCAAACCAAAGGTTCCATATACCGCTAAGGGCACTCACAATGCATTATATCTTAAGTTATATCTTATTGTATTAAATAACTGTTTAGATACAACCTTCTCAATGGGTTGTATCTTAGCATTGTATCTAAAACATCTTTATTTATTATATTTTATGATCTATACTACTATTTTTTACCTTATAACCTGTTTGTGGCATAGTTCTAGTACATAATAGTACATGTATGAGCCATATAGAATCACTCAAGAATTAATTTACATCGATTACACCGCTAAGAGCCGGTTCCAAATTAAGAGACAGTCTCCTTCTCTTTCCTCCATAACTATCCTGCCACATAAGTTTTTTGCTTAGGTGGCATGGCTTGAGAGACAGCTGAGTTGGAGCATTGGGACTGCCCTAATTAGGGCACTCACAATGCATTATATCTTAGGTTGTATCTTATTGTATTAAATAACTGTTTAGATACAACCTTCTCAATGGGTTGTATCTTAGCATTGTATCTAAAAAAACATCTTTATTTATTATATTTTATGATCTATACTACTATTTTTAACCTTGTAACCTGTTTGTGGCATAGTTCTAGTACATAATAGTACATGTATGAGCCATATAGAATCACTCAAGAATTAATTTACATCGATTACACCACTAAGAGCCGGTTCCAAATTAAGAGACAGTCTCCTTCTCTTTCCTCCATAACTATCCTGCCGCATAAGTTTTTTGCTTAGGTGGCATGGCTTAAGAGACAGCTGAGTTGGAGCATTGTGACTGCCCTTACCAACACCACACAACCACAACTTTTACATAGATTTTACTCCTCCTATCATGGATAATATTATTATAATGGCGTGGGGTCCTCAAGTCAAACCCACGGGCAATCACGATTTTACGGTATGCTATAGCAAATGCCACCAATCTATGTTGTCTTTATTGAAGTATGAGTATATTATCTATCCTTAGATGACCTAGTTGGTGCATGAAATTAAATATGTTACCAAAACTAAGAAGACGTGAATTTAAGACATGGATAGCGAGATTTAAGGAAAATTAATTGTCACCCACTCTAGTCCATATCTTGAAGTATGAATATGTTACTCATCTTTCCTTAACAACTTAGTTTTTTGAGTGAAACTCAATAGTGTGGCATTAATTTCCCATTCGACATCACGTGTCCTAATAAGTTAGTTCGCGGCGCAAACTATTTTATCCACAGAAAAAGCATTACGTTTGCAATTAAGCAATTTGGGTTTCTGTATCCAAGGGTTCAAAATTCCAGTGCAACGTCAATTCATGCTCATTGCCATTTATGTCCGAACATGCTTTGCCTACTCATCAATGACTGTCCACTGCAAAGTCAAAATTCCTATCTAAGCTTTGAGATGTTAATTAACAGCCTCGACTTAGGGGCCATGCAGTTCATTTTATCTTCTTGTTAACACAACTATACAAGTATACGTATTAAAATGTTAAGCTAGCGTAGTTTACTTTGGTGAAACTGCTAGGTGTGTTTGAGACAGCTCTATACTCCACGGATTCACCGGTGGAGTGGCTGGAGCTGTATCCCAAATACGTCAATTTCATATTTTTGGTGGAGCGGAGTTAAGGTGGAGTAGCCTCTAGTTCAGCTATTACCCACAAGATACAGGCTTCAGCTGTGCTGCTCATTTTGACAATTTGTGTTAAACCTTTACACTAACGTATTTTTGCTTGAACTGCCTACTTTGCCAGCGGCCTGGAGCTGTATCCCAAATACGTCAATTTCATATTTTTGGTGGAGCGGAGTTAAGGTGGAGTAGCCTCTAGTTCAGCTATTACCCACAAGATACAGGCTTCAGCTGTGCTGCTCATTTTGACAATTTGTGTTAAACCTTTACACTAACGTATTTTTGCTTGAACTGCCTACTTTGCCAGCGGCCAAGGAAGCTAAACTGTATGGATAGTCGTCCACCTAAACTGTATGGATAGTCGTCCTTTTCATTTCAAGTCTACGCCCTCTTTTGATCACAGGATTTTCATAACATTTTTATAGGACTGTGGCCCGTAAGATTCCCCCCCCTGTACAGACGCATTGGGTCAAAGGTATTGGTACCACCAAATTTATATAAACGCCCCTAATTCCGGTTCAAAGGTATGATTGTACCAAACTTATATGAATGCCCCTAGTTCCGTAGATCCACTCCGACCTCTTTTTTCTACCCATTCTCGTAGTATCAATGCATTTTTTCTATGTTTTTCTTGTATCATATCGAAACGACTACCGTCCTAACTTTCTTGTGTCCTCTGTTTTGCACTTACATTTATGTTAAATTCATGTGTTTTTCTTTTCTCATGTTTTCCATTCCTACGGTCCAAAAAGGCCCTCATCACATCATATTGCCATATAACGTCTGCAAGGTACTTTTTTACATTTTCTTTTCGGCAACCTCTTGAACCCTGCACTCGGCAAGCAACCTTATGCATCTCACTAACCCTGAGACACCATTTTTATTTGGTTGTACAAATAAACATTTACAAACACAAACTCCCTTCCCAAAAAGCCGAGGAACGAATAAAGGAATAGAGCACCTAAACTAGATACAAAAGGAAACATCAACAATGAGCAATTATACAAGGACTTGAAAATTGTACGGCGAGGGAAGAGCAATGAGCTTTGGACTACACAAACATCATAGATCAGCCAGATGGTCTCTGATAGATATGTTTCGTTCTTGGGTCAACAATTAGGCCCCTGCCGCCATTCACCTCCAAATCATGCCTGTAGGATTAAGATCATAATACTGCATCTTTTCTAGATGGCACAACAATGTGCCAAAAGCTGGAAGAACTTGTGGAACTGTATAAGGCTACTTACTGAAAGACAAAATCTGGAATTGTTAGTTGTTCGCGTGGTACATATCTGAACAGGTGCACAAGCCTATCCACATATACAACTTTCTTCCAGACCTAGTTAAAAACAAAACAAAAAACAAAAAAGATGCTAAAACTTCAGGCAACACGTTAAAAGATAAAGAAGGAATATCAGTATATATGGTATGAACACGGAGGTACCTCTCCGTCAACCAAAAGCTGCATTGCCAAAATAGCTGTTCTCAACCCCAATGTTGGGTGGAGGACATATATTGCCTGTTACAGTGAAAGCTGAAAGGATTGTGAATTTATTAGGAGATACATAGCATACATAATGAGCATAGACGAGATACTGACGTTAAGGTTTCGCTGATGCTTCCGACCTAATATTTGCTGTAACCGCTTCATGAATCCTAAATCTGGTTGCCTGGAAATGAAATTAAAAAAGTTCCTTTTACATGAACACAGCACAGATGGGTTAAAAGCAAATAAGAAGGGATATCTTGAGTAACATATTTATCGAAGACTTACGGTTGTAATGATGCTGCAGAGTGGAAATAGACAATTGCATATGGCTTCTGAATCAAAGGTTCAAACTCCTGGAAAGAGAACGAAATATGATGTTTTCAGAATGAACTTGCCAAAAATGCAAAAACAAGACAAACAAGGTGGAATAAATACTAACTGAAAACCAAAAAATTATGGGAAGCAGAGAGCAGGACTTTTGCAATATAATATTTAAAGAAGCATTCCTCAATTTCCTGGAGCCATTTATGTATATTTTCCCTGGGTTTAGTTTTGTTTGTTGGAGATCATCCCTCAATTTCATTAAATTCTACAAAGCCTTCAAAGTATCAGAACTACTTGGATTAAGTGCCTTCATATACTTTTTGTAGTTTAAACAGAGCCTACAACTTATAGCATCAAAGGGATTAGCTATCTTGTGTGTAATGTGCATGGTATAACTAGATATGCCAAGAAAAAGATATGCCAGAACTAGTATTCTCAATTTCAGAGATGGTTGAGAACACAGAGAAAACCCTAATATTTTGCTCAAGCTGATCTAACGTCATGAATCCTAACTCCCACCCACAATATTCAAGTTTTTGCAGACAACTGTAATCCAGGACTTCGAGACATCTGCAAGAAGATATGTTGCCATTGGTACGTGGCATAACACATGAACTATGGCTGCAAAACTTCTGCTGAGCAATATTTGTTCCAACTGCATAATTACCTTCACTACATGTAGAACAAACCGTTCAAGATCCAGGCAGCGAAGAAGAAAGTGTGCACCAACAACAACCATAACTGGGCGTCCTTCACTATCAACTCCACCACGATAACTGCAATTGGTAGAGCGATTAGACTGCAGGCAAAACACACTAGCAGATAAGTAAGCACGTCAAGATAAAACTAGCATAATTATGAACTAGAAAAATAAAGCCTTAAAATAACATGAAAATTTTTACATACATTATTTTCATTTCAGCAATCTCTGAAAGATTAAGAGAATTTGCTTTAGCAAGGTATCGAGAATGAAGTGAATATTCCTCAGCAGCAGATAATGAAGGGTAACCTAGATCGCCATATCCAAGCAACCTAGCATAATTAAATCCCTTTTGAGCTTGAGAAGATTTTTCCCACTTTTCCTTGCGCTGCAGATCTGGATCTTTTATTATTGACATAAATGAAGGATCCAAAAATGAATCCAACTTGAAAGAACTCCTGTTGAATAAATGAACTAAACTGAGTCGATCAAGATTATACATAAACAAAGAACTTTTGAAGATCAATAATGATATGTAAACAATAAAATGAATCTTTTAGATAATAAATAAAGAAGACAAAGAACCCAGAACTGACAAACCGAGTGGGGGAATAAATCCAATACTAGAAGAAATTGCAGTGTTATATAAGGGAGTACACTACAGATAGCCTTTGAATGGAAAAAGGATGATAATGATGCAATGAATCAATCTGCACAAAAAAGATCAAACATTTCCAATTTAAGCTGTCAACTACGACCAACAAGGCTGCATAATGCCTAAGCTATGAATCAGCATCAGGCACATATAGTAGCACTTGGATTACCTCACATCAACTGTAAATCTATCTGTTCCATGCATTGTATGTGCATCTCTACCAGTGACTTTAAAATCTAGGAAGATGTAGAACTTTTTAATCTCACCTTTTCGACGCCAATCTAGAACCAAAAGGAAGATCTACAGGAGCTGTACCGTCAGGCGAAGGTCTTATTCTAATTTTCCTTTCTTCTAATACAGCTCCACCATTCTCATCCCCAACATCAGCTGGTAGTTTTGATACCGCAATCTCTTCCTCCTGTTTATCCCGAGGGAAGTATAGTGGGAACAATCTACAAAATGCTTGTCATTAGCAAATGCATGACAAAAACTAATATAAATTTTGGGTCTGAGTTTTAAGTACCGCTTGTATATCTCTGTATCTGATGATGATGTGGTACAAAAAACAACATCAGCTATTTTGCCTTTTTGTTTCTCCAGAAAACGTCTAACAGTCCCTGAAGAGTAAAGTAAGTTCGTGCAGAATAAAACCAAAACACTATCTATATAAAGTATTTGTAGAGTGACTACGTACAACCATTTTCTTTTGTGTACTTTTATAAAGATTTTTTTTCACTTTCTACAACTCATCACGATCCTCGAGTGGGAATGAGAAGTGGGAAAAGAATATATGAAGTATAGGGTAGTTGACCAATCTTTTTGTATAAAATGTGTTGGTACTGAAGCTACATCCAACATTTATTTAAAGAGATTTTCATTTCTTCTTACATAACAAATGATATACACCACAAGTAGGAGATAAAGGAAACAAAATGGAAGAACTCACTTATTGCCACATGGGCAGCTGGTTCACGAGGGTAGTTTTTAGCTTCCGTGTATATGCAACCCATTGCGATGCTAAGGAAGTATAAATCAAAGGAATTAGTAACAATATGTGTAGATTTGAAACAAAGTGCAAAAAAATAGTTTCAAACATCACTGTTAAACTAGAAAATAGCAATAAGAATGATTAGAGCTTTCGCTTTTAATCCAAATGATTCTGTAAGTACCTTTCAAGGCCATTTTCAATAAGTAGTTCCAAACATGCCTGGTAGCAGTGACTAAGTGCATTCTCCGCAGCTGTGTGATACGTGACATCATATTTGGGGCCCACTGTATGGATAACTTTCCTGCATAATCAATTGATAAATACATTTTAAGTATAAGCAAGAGTACATACAACTGTGGAACAGAACAGTACAATGAATTTGCTAGTATTGAACAACTTGTTTCAGCTCTGTTAGGTTTTTATTAAAACTTAGATTCCAAAATGGAGGTAAATTAGTAACACATTTTCCTTGCTCGCGAAAGGTCTAAGGAAAGAGACCTATTGGAAGGAGATAGAAATAATAAATATTCTATGGCCAAAGCTAGTGGCAGAAAAAGAAGGAATAAGATCTTCATTTGTGTCAAGACGAGAGGATTATTGAAGGGGACCAAAATATTCTTCTGTATGCTATTAATTTTTTATAAATACATTTTTGGAACTGTAGATCTTCTCCCTGTTTCTTTATCTTCCCCTCTTGCATCTGTCTTGGATGACGAAGACAAAACTTTCTTAACTAAATATTCTTCTGTGTGTTAAAGTTGCAGTTTTTCCTATGGAACATAACAAAGCTTCTGGTCTTCATGGCTTTCCCATAGAATTTTACCAAAAATTTTGGGATTTGATTTCTGGGGATTTGCTTGACCTGTTCCAAGAATTTTTTTAGGGCTCTCTTGATATATCTAGGCTTAATTATGGTATTGCAATTCTGTTGCCCAAAGGACAGGGGGCTGATAGAATTCAAATGCATAGGCCTATTTGTCTCCTAAATATGTTGTTTAAAATCTTTACCAAGGTCCCGAATAACAGGGCTATAAAAGTGGTAGATAAAATTGTTTCAAAGATCCAGCCCGCTTTCATTAGGGGTAGATACATTCTGGATAGTGTAGTTCTTCATGATACAATGCATTAGATTCATAAAACTAAGAGTGTTGGAGTTCTTTTAAAGGTAGATTGTGAAAATTCTTATGATAAGGTTAATTTGAACTTCAGGTTCTCTGTTCTTGAGATGAAGGATTTTCTTGTTCAGTTCACTACATGGATTCAAAAAGTAGTGACAGGGGGTAGTGTGGGTATTATGGTCAATGACCAATTAGGTCCTTATTTTAAAACTAAGAAGGGGCTTAGGCAAGGTGATCCCTTATCCCAATGCTTTTTAATATTGTTGCTGATGTCTTGGTTGTCCTGGTCAGAAGGGCACAAGACCATGGTTTAATAAAAGGCTTAGTACGTAATTTAGTTGATGGAGGCTTGGCAATTCTACAATATGCAGATGACACCATCTTCCTGTTTGATGATGATCTGGATAGTGCTAGTAACTTGAAGTTCATTCTTTGTATATTTGAGCAATTACCTGGTTTAAAAATTAATTTCCATAAGAGTGATGTTTCTTGTTTTGGAAAAGCAGTAGAGAGACAAGAAGAATATGCTCATATTTTCACCTGCAAGCTTGGTGATGTTCCTTTTAGATATCTAGGAATCCCTCTTCATATAAGAGATTATGTAATAGTGATTGGAAACCAACAGAAGAAAAGATGGAGAAGAAATTAGCTAGTTGACAGGGTAATGTGTTATCTCTAAGAGGTAAATTGGTTATGTTGGAGACTTGTTGAGTAATGTCCCTAGTTACATGTTGTTCTTTTTTAGAATACCTAAAGGTGTCACTAAGAGAATTGATTTTTTTAGGGCTAGAATTTTGTGGCAGGAGAAGCAGGAGGTTAAGAAATACCATCTGGTTCGATGGCCTCTTATTTGTCAACCTAAGGACCAAGGGGGCTTGGGTGTTATAGATTTGAATATTAAGAATATTAGCCTTCTTTGTAAATGGTTATGGAAGTTAGAGAATGAGGAAGGGGAATGCAAGAGATGTTAAGAGCAAAGTATCTGAAAAAACATACTTTAACTCAATGTCAGTCATGAGTTGGTCAATCTCATTTCTGGTCAGGTTAATTGCAAGTTAAGGTCTTTTTTTACAGTTGGTGTAGAAGGGTAGTAGGTGATGGGGAGAAAACGAGATTCTAGGAGGATCTCTGGATTGGAGACAAACCTATGAATCAAGTGTTCCCTCGACTATATAGATTAACTTTTAGCCAACACGTGACAATGGCTAAGGTGTTCAATGAAGGGTGGGGATGTCTAAGATTTGGAGGAACTCTTAGGGAGGAAACTCCGTCAATGTGGCAGAACATGCAAGAGATGTGCCGACATGATAGTCTGACAGAGGATCCTGGTAGAGTGGTTTGACCTTTAACTAAAGGAATAAGTGTATATTTCACCCCTCAACTATTGCCTGTGAGCACATTTCATCCCGAAACTCTAAAACCGGATAGATTACCCTTAACTGTTAATTCCAGGTAAATTACCGCCGCGCAGCGACGGAAGCCAGTTTTGCATTAACATGGAGTGGTTTTAAACCGACTTAGATGACGTGGTGCCTATGTGTTAACCACATCACCTCCACGTCATCAAACAAGTCATGAAATAATAAACTTATGAAATTTTGAGGAAAATTAATCTTTTTTGGATTCTGAAAATCAAAAATATTCAAAATAAAAACCTGAGCATTTTTTGTTTTTGAAAAAATTGAATAAAAAATCAGACCAAATTTCTTCAATTTTATGAAATTTTGAAAATTTCCTCACAACTCCCTTTACCCAGTCAGGTTTTTATTTTGAATATTTTGGATTTTCAAAATCAAAAAATGATTAATTTTCCTTAAAATTTCCTAACTTTATTATTTCATGATTTGTTTGATGACGTGGAGGTGATGTGGCTAACACGTAGGCACCACGTCATCTAAGTCAGGTCAAAACCACTCCATGTCAGCGCAAAACCAGCTTCCGCCACTGTCAGGGGGGTAGCTTACCTGGAATTAACAGTTAAGGGTGAGATTTACCCGGTTTTAGAGTTTCGGGATGAAATGTGCTGACAAGCAATAGTTGAGAGGTGAAATATAAACCTATTCCTTAACTAAATTTGGTCGGTTTTCATTGCATTCTCTATATCTATATATCATTACTTGCCAAATCACTTTCCCTTATAGATACCTATGGAAGCTTTGGATACCTCTTAAGACTAAAATGTTTGTGTGGCTGGTAATAAGAAATAGAATCTTAACCAAAGTAAACCTTATAAAGAAGGGTTGGAAAGGCACTGCTCATTGTGAATCCTGTGGTGCCAAAGAATCTTTAGAACATTTGTTTTTTACTTGCCTACTAGCTATGTATCTGTGGAGTGCGGTGGGCTGCGCCTTAGGGGGCAGTGAGGTTCCACACTCTTTTACATAATTATATCAAGATTAGTTGCCTAATTTTGAAGGTAGAGAACGAAAGTTCATAGTTATTGGTGTGGTAGCTTTGTTTTGGATTGTGTGGAAAACAAGGAATAAAGCTTGTTTTCAACGTGTTTTACCTAATTATCCTACTAATGTGCTATTTTTCCTATGCCATCTCTTGAATACCCGAGCAAAATTTCAGAAAGGTGTACTCCGAAGGCTACTGCTACAGGGATGTAGTAAGCTGTATCAGGTGGCGTCTGAAGTATTTGGGCATCGACGTGGTTGGGCTCCAGGTACACGGAGGCCGGTCAATGTGGTTGACGCTGCGAGCACCTCATCGTAATGCTGAGTTTTCAGTTAGTTTAAAACTTGTAGTGGATGGCTTGTAAGGAGTTTTCATCATCTTTGTATGAGCAGAGTGTGGAGTTTGTCGTATGGAGTGCAAGCAGGTTTCCTTGGCTTGTTTTCATTGCACATCAGTATATACCGAACTCCAGTTTTTTCAATGAAATTGGGGGCCATGTGGCCTCTTTGATTGAAAAAAAAACATTTTCCTTGCTCACAACTAGGATTTTTACCAAACTCCAAAGTAGTTTTCAACTATTCGAGTTCTGTGGGTTGAACAACAATGCTTATCATGTAAAATACACTGACATACAAAAGCTGATAATTGTGCCGACATATGAACTTCCAATAAAGAGACACCATCTAAGTGCCCAATCCAATAGATCAGAATTAATAGATTCGGGTAGTTTTTTATCAATCTGGAATGTCAACCCTCACAACAGTGCTAGATCTGAACCAATTTCTTTGGCTTGTACATAATTCAGCACAAGGATAGATCTAAAAAACCAGCATAAGGATATCTATGATGGATTCAAATAGGTAGCAGCCCTCATGTCATGTATCATAAAGGCCACAGTTCTTCTCGCGAAAAGGTGAAACCACGAAATACACTAATGTTGTAGCTTTAGGCATCAAAGGTGTTTCCAGATCCGTGCGTGTTCTCATATATTCATTTCCTCATGATCCAACATGGGGAAAAACAAACAATATAACACAGCAAAAACTGAAAGGCTGAAACATCAAGCACTAAGAGCCTACCTCGCAGGCAGATCATACGCATTGGTCATTTTTGCATTCCCAGTCCGGCATCCACCCTGCAAAACATCGACCAGAAACAAACATCACTTCACAATCCCCACTAACTGAACAAAATTCCCTCTAAAATTGCAATGCCAGGTCCTGAATTCCAAGACCGTACCAAGGTGGCGCACTCCTCTGCGAGCCCTGAACCTGCTGCAGCGTGCAGACCAGGACTACTGTGCGCCTCGTCCAAGCTCTGCACAAACCCAAAACAATCACGAGCTTAGCACCGCGAGTCTAACACTCCAATTTCCAAACAAGACATAAGAAGAGGATCGCGACCTCGTTGGTGGAGTTGACGACGGCGTGGACCTCCAGGTTCCATGGTTGGCCCCGCCAGAGGTATATCCTGGAGTTGATCTCGTGGTCCACGGGGAAGCGCGAGGCGCCGCCGCGGCCACCGCCGGCGGCCTCGCCGTCGTCGCCGGTGAGCGGGTCAGAGAACGAGAGGAAGCCGGACGCAGCGGGCTCGGATCCGCCGTCCGCGGCTTCAGCGGCGGCAGATGAGGAGGACGGCGTGTAGAGGTGCTGGTCGGGGTCGCTCCAGCGGGGCACCTGGTCGAGCGTCACCGCCGGCTCGACGCCACCCAAGCCGGGCGCCATGGCGCCCGCCGCAGAAGAAACGGAGGCCGTGGCCGCTGCCGGCGAGCGGTGCTGCATGGAGGCGGAGGCGACCACGCGAAAGATAGCGGTGGCGCTGGCGTGAGACCGAGCGGCCGTTAAGAGGCGGACGCGAGACGGAAGGGGGAGGAGATCCGTAGAGACGACGAGGAGACAAAAACAAAGCGTCTCCAGGAGCATGACATGTGGGGTCACAGTTCTATCGGGCCCCGCTGCCAGGCACGGGGGCGTGTGGCGTAGCCGGCGTGATACAGCTCGGATGGATTCGGAGCCGTGCTGGACTAGCACTTCCGCTAGCGTCCACGTGGGCATGACGTGGAGGCCAGCACTGATTGGGCTCTCGTCTATGCCCGGTGGGACCCCCCGGCTGGTGCGGCCTGCAGGAGAAGGTTCGGACCTGGGTGGAGCCGGGAAGTGAGGACAAGTCAGGTATGTCCGGACCAGCATGGGCCTAGGCAACTGCAGGATCTGTCCGCGATTCTTTGGATCTAATCGAGCTCAGTTATTGATGCGACCATCTCATCTCCAAGCTGGGCTAGATGTTCTGCAAAGCCAGGACAAGAACAGTGTATTCATGATCCTGACTGAAAGGTCAGCGTCTCTGTCGTTCAAGGGGTTTAGGGAATTCTAGATCCAAGCCACTTCAAATGTTCCTAGAACCGGCATAACTCGGGATGTAAGCGGTCTGTGGCCTAGCAGTGGAAATGAGGTTGTTTGTTCGGACCTACCTAATCCCAATCCATATGATTAACACAGGAAGCCATTTGAAGTACACGTACGTAAGTGCATTAAGTAGGACAAGATACGCGGTAACCTTTAGTAAGACTGATGGGATCTTCAACATCTGGTAGCGTATTCCTCGTCCTTTCATGTCGTGACCGTCTACCATACCATACGGCTGACACCGTGTCCACACTCATGCAGCTCACACTTGTGGGCATGGAAGGGAGCTTGACGACAACGTGAACGATGAAAAGCGTGACATGGGCCAGCTAGTGCAACGGAGCCTGCATTGCAAGCAAGCAACATGCAACACTATCGTTGGAGAATCTCAAGATGCTCACCTCCTCGTCCACCTTCAAGAGTCTTTCGGTGGTGTGACATAGCAAATGGAGAGGCGACTGCGAGGAACGAGGGAAAGCTAATCATCATTAATTATTTTTTATTTTTTTCTATAGAATAAAGGTAGATTATTATATCATTGATGGACAAGTCACGATGATAAAAGCCAAGATGGGTGAAGCTAGAGAAGCAACGGGTGCCAGAATTATATCATTTTACATTTTTGGGCAACAAGATGATCTCAAATATAGACATACTCACATGAAAGTTGTAGAGCTCGTCGAGATCTTTCCAACCAATATACCAATGACCCCAATTAATTATTTTTAAAAAGGCAGAAGAGATGCGTCCATTTTATTCATCAGAGAGTATTTACAAGATCACAAGAAATTTCACAAGCCTGGAAAAAGTAAACCAGACACCAATATAAGAAAGGTAAAACATGTAAAAGGAACAAACTAGGGAGGAGAGAAGCTGCTCCTGTCCATGGGGTTCAATCTACTATCTATTATCTACACTCTACACACTAATATCAACGTGCATATCCTTCTCTATTCCAGAATAAGAACTCACTAGATGTTGCCAACTATATGCAAGAACGTAACTGCTAAACAATTAATCTGCTCTGATTCCATATTTTTCAATTCGTTTTGGATAAGAGGTGCTCAGCTGCTAACCCTTGGATCCGTTTGATCAATGTTGTACCTAGAGGCCGCGGCATAGTTTTTTTAGACTCTTTCTGCACCAAGGTAAAGAAATGAACGATAATGAGATCTACCATGTTCCTAGAATCAGTTCGGTAAGAAGTAGTAAAGAATAACACCTTCATTTGAGATGTACATTTGACCCCGCAGGCTCTCAACAAGTTTCTCCACTTATCCTTAACCATGAAACAACATGATAGATTAATATTTGCCAACAAGATCTAAAAAGACATGTATTTTGGAAATATAACATATCTATCATACCTTAAGGTGCACTGCTTTCCGAACTGATGTTAAGAAATAATGTGTCTTCACCTGTGTCCATCGCCCCACCCCATATTTGGCAACACCTTCGACCAATTTAATTACTTCTTCATGTGTCCAATGGTCATTATTTTTTCTACCTCCATATCTCCTTCCTCCACTTGCAAAAGGCATATTTCCAAAGTATGGTGGGTTCTGAAAAACAACCAAGGTACTCATGGAAAATAAAACTCCCCACTAATGAATCAAAAATATGCAAAAGAAATTACAAATATACCATAAATCAACATGTGGATAACTCTTTGCAAACCAAATAAGTTGTTGAACTTATATTTACAAATTAATAAGGACGATTCTTATGCTACTTGGTTCAGGTGTTTACAAATTAATAAAAACAACTCCAAAGTATGTTAAGTTGTTTTTTCTTGTTTCTACTACGTGGTAGTTTATATAATTAAAGGAATGCACTTGACAACCAAGCTATGTGCTTACCAATGGAGATATCCTTCTCTTGCGAGGACCTCTTGGGGCACACCTCCAACCACCTTTTGGTATTGTATCTGAAGCACGTGTCATATGAATATGAGTTAAAGGCAAGATATATATTGCAACATAATTATTGGAGACCTCAGAATCCATACCTAGCAGATTTGTTTCAGGCTCTTTAAGTGCTTGTACTTTCGTACCATCATCCCAAGTGGGTGAATAAATTTCATGTTCCATCTAGCATTAAGAAAACAAATGGTGAACACCAATTGTGCCATCCATTTGTCTAGCACAATACAAAATTTGTATGTGCCAAAAAGTCTAACAGTTGGTTATGTTGTGTTTTGAGCAAATGCATATTGAGAAAGTCCATGACGATGACAATTGTGTTGATATGTTGACCAAGGAGGTGAGATGGGACAAGCTCGACATATGCCACTGGCTCGCTGTCATTACTGTCAAAAGGTAGTGAGACCGATTTGTTGGGCTATATTGATCCACATGAAGGTAATCTAAGAGCCCAAAATGGCCCACAAGTTTAAAGCTTGTGAACTGTTGATTTTAGTTTGATATATATCAACAATTGTGATGCATTCCAGTGAGGAGAGGAATGCAATAAAAGATCCTAGCTCTCTTGTCCTTGCTTTAGTTGGCTCATTCTGTTATTGTCACAACAAAATAGAGAGAAGCAAACACAACATAAGAATAGAGAAGAGAACAAAGGAAAACATAAGTGAAGGTGTTGTTTCCATCTTGAGAATTCCTAGGCGGTCATCAATATGTCGACTGAAGGGTCAATAGTTGTTGAATTGACTCTTTCTTGACTTGTTATCTTTGATTGTTTGGCTGATGTGAAGATCGGGATAGATTAATGTTAAGTTTGAGATATGATTGTTCGGTTTGGGTTGCAACAATTTTGGATGTGTGTGGCGTTGGCAGTTTTTCAAAGTTTTTGATTTGTCCAAAATTACAAAATTGTTTAGGACTAATTGATCTACATTATTGCCAGGTTTTGTGCAATTTTTCTATGAAGGTAGCAATATGTGTGTTGTAACTTTAAGGGGACAAAAGCTCTGCTTCTTCATTTAGCTGATTTTGTTACCTCTCGTCATTTGTTGTTAAGTGGTGTTGAAGTTATTGATAATACTGAGATTGTATGTTGTTGAAAGTGTTTACCATACCTCTAGATGTTAGTGTTATATCCGTTATCATCATATAGTGGAAAGTTAGGCGTGACTGATTGTTTTGTGAATTTTACTCATCTCGATTTGAGGAGATTTTCCATTTAAATAATTGTGTCAATTTAGCATGCTTGTTGCCTGTTCCACTTCTTACTTGTTTGTTGAAACTATCCTCCAAATTCACTGCAAGATGAGAGGTTGAATTGCATTGGATTATCAATACATTGTGCATTTTTACTATCTAGCCCCAACAAGTTATACCCAACATCCATGTGATAGATGTCAAAATCATACCTGATAAGTTAAATTTGTCTCCCATAAATAAGTAGAAGGACTGAATGCACCTGCAAGAAAAACTTCATACATGGGTTTCAAGCCATAGATAAATTTGTTCACATGTTAAAGTTTACGAATAGACAACAAGAACTAAAATTCATACCCTCGAGCCATTCGCCGAGGTATTGCTCATATTGGGTCTCTTCTATTAAATTTTGGTTCTTCATGGCACCATCCTCACATCCGGAATAAAGTCCATCCTCCATCTGCAATGAAAACAACAAAGAATGTGTTGATTTTGTATTCGGATGATGATGCCGATGGAAGGATGGTTTGTGCAACTTTAAGACCCTTGTGCTATCCCTTTTTGAATTTTTTATGTATTCAACTTTTATGTGTTTAAACGCAAAGCATTCATAACGTCTCATTTTAAAACCCACTTCTTTGTAACTCTCCTCGTAGAGTTGACCATCGCCGGTTGTGCACCTATTGTTTTTTTTTGATTTGGTTATTCCACATTAATCCATCTCTTGCTTGACATACACAAAATATAGTAGGTTCTAGGCGATGGCTACCATCTAAAGCTTGCCAAATGAATCCATATAAATCACATGTAGGGTTGCCTTTTGCCTTCTGTTAGAGAAGGCGGCAAACTCCATAGCCAAATGAGAGTTAGACACAATGGGAATAACTTGGATCATATCTGAACCATTCGGATCGAGACATATTTCATCCAATTAAAATGATACTTGAAGAAACCATGGCTTATGTTTCAATATTCCTCTTGTGGAAAAGTTTGTGAATTTTAAAGCAAAGTAGTTAATATTATATTTGTAAGTGTACACATATGTTACTAGTCTCAAACCTAATTCAATTTATGTCATGGCTTTTTGGATAATTATAAGAATATCATTGTTCCATTAATTTCTATTACACATTTGCCATCTTGCACTGTTACAGGTCGGTTAATAATTGTTGACTAAGTTGGGCCATGCGAAAGTACTAAAATATTCTTGTGTGCAGTTTATTTAAAATATCTATCAAAAAGTGTATTTTAAATTTTAGATAATCTGAAATAATTCTGACATGTACATAAGATAATGCACTATAAGTGTGCAAATTTTCATTGATGAAATTTATGGTCTGCACAATAAAGTAAAGAAATTTCTAGTCTATTTGTGTGCTAAATTTTTTTTTAGTTTCACATCGCATATTTTTGCATGGCGTATATATTTGGGCAACATTTATAAAAAATTTCAGAATTTTTTGCAATATGAATTTTTTTTGCTACATGCAACAAGGAGCATATGAGGGTATTCTCATACTTTTGTGTTGCCCAATGTGATCGAGCAACCTTGACCGGATGGTAATGGTGTGGGATGACAAGTATGTAAAGGAAATTAACAGAACCGCAACATTCTTATAAATTAGCTAAAAAACAATGAAGAAGTTGAATTAGCTTTGAGACTAGTATAACATACGCGAAAGCTTCTCTATTATATTTGGATAATTTTTCATTAACCTCAAAATATTAGGGATTTAATAAAATAGTTTTCAAATTGCTATCTATATCTCATGTTCAATTTGATTTATTCTTGACGTTTGTACTATTTCTACTCAAACAATATTAACTAGTTTCTTATAAGATCCACAAACTTCTCTAGAAGACTACAGAGGTCAGAAGTAAGAACTACATTTCCAAATAGACCAAACCACTCTGGTTACATTCGGTCTATGATCCCGTTTTAAGAAATCAACGAGAGGACAACCAGCCTAAGAGCGACGGAAGATTAATGGAAAGGACATTAACGTTGTTTATATGTTTCTCTTTCTCCGGTCTTTGACGGCGGGAAAAAAAAATTCGCCAAAATTTGCCAAAAAAGGGCGATATCTGATGGAGGGCGAATACCAGTGGTTCAAGTTTGATTTCCTATTCTTTATCAATTAGACATACCGAAGCCTTAATTTTCAAACGCGCAAATTTGAATTTGGACGAAAATTTTCGAAACTTTTGCCAGAATTTCGTGAAAGAACCGATTCCAAGTTGGCGATGAATGGGAAGAACAACAAACATGGGGCGCGCGCTAGAACAGAAACAGAGAAGACGGTGTGCGTGCGTAGAAATCTGAGCTTCTGGTGCGGAATAGTAGAATGTAACCGCGAAGCCGCGTCGATTTCATATTAGGAAGAAACATCAGTTATGTTCAGGGAGCAGACAAAACAAGCAAACTACAAAGCAAAGAAAGCAAGAAGGAGCAGGAATTATGCATCGATCGATTTCTTCACTAGGCGAGAAGAAGGGAAATGGGGGAGCAGAGCAGATAGAGCTTACCTGTATCGGATGAAGACGAGCAGAAGATGGGCGCCACTTGATAGGATCGGACAAGATCGGCGCCCAAATCTCGCCGTCGTCCGCTGTCGCGCTAGCCGATGAGGCGCCCATCTCCATTTCGGCTTGTGAGCAAGCAGCTACCGCTTGCGCAACTATCAAAGAAACAGAACAGCAGTAAAATGCAACCTTTTCAACCGTGATGATCAAGAAACGGTGGCATTCATCCAGTAAGACGCACAAAACATTCAATACAATCTAGTATTCATCTTCACCGTGGATAAGGCAAGAATTGCTAGAAGTAGAAACATGGATCGGAAGCAGAGGGAGCAAGAAACTTGGACTGCAAGAACCGATCAATCCTTGGCAGCCGCGAGATTAGTCAGCAGCATCTCGTGGAGGAATTTGAGAGTGAAGAAAGGCTCAAACGAGACGCTGTTGGACTCACCTCGGCGGAGCGAAGCAGGCGAGAGCTTCGGTGGTGGGAGTGACTGCCTCAGCATGCGAGGTTTTAATTTGTAAAGTGCGCGAATGCGCCGATGCACAAGTGTGAGAAGTCCCCGCGTGACGTGCCACAATTAAGGTCCGTGGTAGGTAGGTCAGATATTATCCCTAAAGGCAAGGCCATTCGAATAAAGTCTCTGCTAGTTCTTGTCCTTTGGTTGAAAAAGCAAATTACTCATGATAAGAGAGACTTAAATAGATACCCTCACTGTATGCAGCTAACTCCGTGTCTAAGACACTTGTGCATGCCGCATCAGCGCCTCACCGTTACGCAGCACGAATTCTGTCAGCCGTGTTCTGCAGCCTTTACGCAATTTGTGTCAGCCTTGTTGCTACCGCCTTTAGTTTCTCGCGCCCAAAAGTCTCGACTTGAGTGAAGCTTTAATACGTTGCTTACAAACATTATCTTGCAGGTGAATGCGTTCCCTATCACCGTCATGTTTGGCATGTGTTCTATCTTCCTCTTCATGGCAGCAATCTTGCAGAGACGGCTAATGGTTGTTGCTGACCTACACAAATTATCGACAAGTATGTTTTCTTCTTTTCCAGCAGAGATGAGCACTACATTGTTTTTTCTGATCGACATATTGATTCATTTTCTCACGGCGCGCACTAGTGAAAATGTGCTTAGAAAAAGAAGTGTGGTTAGAAATTAAAAGAAGTGTGTCTAGAAAAAGAAAGTGTGCTTGCTTTCGTTTGCAGCCAATCAGCAACGCCTATTGGCTCACGAATCATACTAACTCCAAACAATTACATATCCGTAAATCAGGACTGAAGAAGAGATTTGTGGAGAGAGCATATATTAATTTACGCTTGGCACAAAGAGCCGGCCATTGCAGCTGCAGCTTGTGGACGCCATCGGGGTTCTTCGGAAAAGCGTCGGAGAAGAAGGGTCCAAGGACCCCTTTTTATTTCCTTTGTGTTAAGGTTTTTTTGTTTTGTACTTCATGTTTTCTTAACATAATCTAGATATGAAAATGTCTTTGGGCGTTTTCTTAAAAAAAAATTTAGGTAAAGCCAGCGAGTCGTACGGAAATTTTCTACTTGTTGAGTCGACCGTGCGATAAACAAAGTACTTTAGCTTGACACACGCGTTATCCAACACGTAGCGGTGCAGGCATCCGTCTAGTAACCGACGTAAACCGTCGTATCCGTAGTGCAAGGCGCACAAGGACGGCATTTTGGCAGGAAAAGCCCCAGTCGCCGGTTCCTTAATTATTGGGGTTGTGAGTTGTGACGTTGTGGCCAACTTGCCCAACAAGTGCATGGAGCATGGCAGCGATTTCAGCCTGCTCTCTCCCTTCTCGCCGCTCTGGTTGCTTGACATGTGGCGTGGGCTCCACCTAGACCCTACAAAGGCTGCCATAAGCCCTGAAAAGCTCGGTTGAAGGCCCTCCTAACCCCACAATCTCCCTCCGCATTTGACAACCGAGACCCGAGAGCGCACCGGCTCATTGCACCCCGAGACAGCCGCCACCGGAGGACCCACCACGGATACGCCGCCCTCCACGAGCCAATTTGGTGTTCGTTGGAACTCATTAGTGACACTGGTTTTGATCCCAAATGAAGAATGGTGAATATTTGGACAGGGAAATGGCCGATGATTCTCTTCTTGGATGTCTAATCAGAAAAAAATTTAGGTCTCTAATCCAAACAGTTCTTAAAGTAGAGATTTGTTCATGTTATATGGTTTATGGAGTTGAAGATTTGGTTTAACCTTCAAAAAACTCTATTCGGTTCATTGAATTTTGTGGAATGTTTTTGTTCCTCATATGTTGTGATGGTTTTATAAAGTGATTGTCATACAAATATTGCTTAGGAGATTATATTTTTATTGGCATAAATAAATACACTAATTTTACCGTCACTGTACTCCTGAAATTTCGGCTACTGAGTTTGACTCAGTACAGATAGATATAATCTTGATAGCATGTCTCGGTAATCATCATAAGTAAATATCTGTTATTTTCATATTAAAAAAGGCATACTTTCTTGAGTTCTGGACATGTAGATTTTTTCAATTATTATCTCCATTATCAAATTGCTTATCCACATGTTGTGTTATGCAGACAATTTATAAAAGTCTGAAGATGAAAAAGGAGAAGTTGCTTGTTCAGCGTGAAATGCAAAGTCAGTGGATGGTTATTCCATTTTGTGTGTGCGCGAAAGACCTGTGCATCTGATTCGATGTATTTGAAACAGTTCTTATATGCTAAAGATCTTTGCTCTGACTCTGTCGTTTAAACAGGGAAGAAGGAGAAGGTAATGTAAAAGGGGTTCCTTGCTTTTTTTTGTCTCATATTTGGCAGCGCATAGGAAAACTCTAAAACATGGAGCAAGAGATATTGGTATGGTAAATTTTGGTGAATGAACAGTATAGTGACTTGGAATGCACATTGTAATCTTGCTTCACAATATAACATATTTTCATGGTCTTTGGATTTTTTTTAATATTTTGAGAACTGAACATGCTAATTGACATCAGGGTGCTGGATAACCTGAAAGATTATGCAGTACGGGCCATTGGCAATGTTGTTGACCACCTAGGTACAGTCGCCTACAAATTGACACACCTCTTTAAACAACAAGCTTCCGAGATCTCGACCTTTCAGCTAAAGGTTGCGCGCTTGGACCAGGTATTGGTGTCTATCGGCTCACTGCTAGCACCAAAAGTCCTAAACAATTGTTCTTGTATCATTTCTAAGTGCTGCTTGCTGCTAGCACCAAAAGTCTTAAAACAATTGTTCTTGTATCATTCCTAAGTGCCGCTTGATTTTGGATAAGGGTGGTCATCTGCTAGCCTCCGGATCCGTTCAATCAACATCCTATCTAGAGGCAGCAGCCTTGTTTTTTTCTCTTTTCCCTGAATTTTTTTTAAAAAATATAAGAATGAAAATTAGTGGTGCTCCAAGAATGAGTTCTATAAACATAAACTAGAATATCACCTTCTTTTTAGAGGTAAATCTGACAGTGCAGGCTTTCAACAGATTTCTCCACTTATCCTGAACCATGAAACAACATGATGGATTGATATCAGTGGCGGCGGACCTAGGACAACAAATTACAGGGAGAAGGGGTGCTGACAGGACAATGCTAACATGAGACGAACATACCAAACATAAATCTAACCATCATTTGAGATCCAAAATATATATAATTAGAACATGAACAAAGAAGTGTGAAATGCAACAATAATAGTATGGATGGTATCCAAGAGTAGGGAGTCGGCGCCTGGTGGATCTATCACAGATTGATATTTGCCAACGACATAAAATAATGTATTTATTTTATGGTGCAATATATCACTGATCTACTATACCTTAAGATGTACCGCCGTTCGAACTGATGTTGAGAAAAAATCTTTCTTCAACTCAGTCCACCGTCCAACCCCATATGCAGATACACCTTCCACTAGTTCAGTCACTTCTTCAGCTGTCCAGTGCTTGTTGTTTTTTCTAACTCCACGATTTCGACCTTTACGTGCGAAAGGCATGTTCTCACAGCATTTTGGCTTCTGTTAAAACAACCAAGATAGTTATGGATTTTTTTTTGTGTTGATGGACGAGGGATAAAAAAAATTGAACTCAAAGGGTGCACAATAGAAAGCACTAAAATCGATGTGTAAAGAACTCTTTGCAAACAAAATAATTGGTTGAATTTCTACCTGAAAATAAACAAAATTCTTACCCCAAAGTGGTTATATAGAAGCAAAGTTTCTTTTGTACTTCCCAGCGAAAATATCCTTCTCTTGCGATGACCTCTCGGGGCACGCCTCCAATTGCTCTTTGGTATGCAGTCTGAAGCACATAATACATGTAGTTGAGTCCATGACAATTGACATACTGACATATAGCAACATAATTACTGGAGCCCTCATAATTCATACCTAGCAGATTTATTTTGGAGTCTCCAAGTGCTTGTATTGTCATACCATCATCCCTAGCTGGTGAATAAATTTCACATTGAACCTGCCACAAAGAAAACAAATTCTCAACACCATTTGTCCCATCCATTTGTTTAGCAAGTTATCAAATTTATATGTGCCAAATAGTCTGACAAATATCCATCAAATTTATACGTCCTAAATAGTCTGACAAACATCCATTTCATTGATGCCAAAATCATACCTTACAAGTGAAGTTCGCCTCCCTACTGTAAGCAGGACTGAATGCACCTGCAAGAAAAACTTCATACATTGGTTCTGAACCATAGATAAATTTGTTTACTTGTGTAATAAAGTTTGGAATAGACAACAATAACCAAACATTGTACCTTCCAACCATTCGTCCAGGTCATGCTCATCTCGGGGTCCTTCTAATAACTGTTGGATCTCCATGGAGGCATCACCCTCATATGCTGAATAAAATTTACCCTCCATCTGCCATGAAAAACAATGAAGTATATGTTGATTTCGTATTCGAATTCTGATGAGCCGGAGTGATGTTAGATAGAATGGAAGGAACTTGGACCATATATGAACTATGCTGATCGATACATATTACGTCCAATTAAACTGATACTTAGAGAAACTAGGGTGGTGCTATACTCTTCTTGTAGGTAATTAAGAATCTTCATGAAAATTAGTCAACTTACATCGAAGGATTTCTTTCGTGGACTCTATGAATGACGGATTGTACGGGTGGATGCCACCTCATGCCCGGCATGACTCTTGCGAGTGGGCCCGAGTCGTCAGCTCACGGTCGGGGTTGATTGGGTGAAAAAACTCCGGCAAAACGAGCAAATTTTGGTCTTTTCTTTACAAGAGCTAGCTTTTGGTAGTGAAAAGTCGGTATTATGTGCAAATATTTGCAAGCATGATAGTTTGTGCAACTAGCATCGAATTACTCTGTTTCTTTTAAAATACCAGAAGTTGGTGGAATTTATATTAGGAAGAAACATAAATTATGCGATTATAGAAAAAGTACGCAGTTCTGCAAAGGGAGGAGGAAACAAAAACAAAAACAAAAAAGTACGAAAGCAAACAGGAAGAAGGCAGACCCCTGCCCCGGGACAAAATCGCCATCTTCCGCACCGAATTTGATCGAAAAGAAAATCGATTTTTTCAGGAGGCGAGAAAAGAAACGGGGGAGCAGAGATGGAGCTTACCTGGGTTGGAGTAGTAGAAGACGAGCCCCTGTCGAGATGATCGAAAAAGATCGGCGCCCAAATCTCGCCGTCGTCCGCCGGAAAGCTCCCCGACCGCGCGCCCGTCTCCATTGCGGCGTGGCGTGGTATCAGCTACTGCTTCCGCAACTGGCAAAGAAATAGAACATGCTAAAGATGCAATTTTTACCATCCGAGACACACAAAAAAATCAGATTTTTTTTTCATCTCCCTCAAAATGCATTCTTTTCTTCCTCCAAATGCATTCTTTTCATCGGGAGACACACAAAATAAATCCAATCTGTTTCATTTCAGACCATGGATAAAGCAAAACTTTTCACATGTAGAAACATCGGGCAAAAGGAAAAAGCAGAGGAGCAAGCAACGGGGACTGCCAAGAACCGAGCGATCTTTGCTGCCGGCGACTCTAAACGACAGCAGCTCGAGCGGAAGATTTAGGGGAAGAAACGAGAGGCTGCTGGAGGTCACCTCGGCCGAGCAGGTGAGGAGGACGCGCGAGGCCAAGGCCCAAGGCGAAGGAGACGAGAGCTTCTGAGGTGGTAGGAATGAACGCCCGAGCGAAATTTAAAGGGTGGGAGTGCCAATCCCAGTAAAGTGTTTTGGAACGAGGTGTGACGTCCGGTGTAGAGCTCTTCTCTTGGGAGATTTACTGGACGTCGCATGAATTTTGTAGATAACATGACTAATCATTAGCTATTGTTTTGGGTCATGTGCAGTTAAATGAAAATTCTCTCTGATCTTTCCAAAGCAACCATGGGAGAGTACTAGTAATTTTCTTTTAGTAACTCTCAATTTATCTTTTTAATCGGAATTGCTATTTCTCAGTCGACTGAGAAATTTTTATTTCTCAGTCGACCCAGTTGCACATTTTCTATACCTAAGTTGCACATCAACTGCTCGATTATGCTCAGTTGCATATTTCTAGACTTGAAATTACACATGATTTCTAAAATGTGCAACTACTCAATTAACCATTGGATCAAAAATCAATGCTTAGGATCGTTGACTTAGAAATAACTATTTCTAAGTCGACTTAGAAATAGACACTCCCCTTTTTAATATATGTGTAGACTTAAAATATGCTCTAAGTTTACCAACAGAGGGAGTACTGTGTTTTCTTTTCTATATACCATCTTTGTCAATTATTACATATTTAGCTAAATCTCATTCAATCTAATCATGGATGCATCACCCATTAGTTTGGAAATAAAGCATGGAAATTAGATTCGCGTGTGCATGAGCATCATATGTTTTCTTGTGTTGTTGACATGGCATAGAAAACCAAACGACTAAATTTCCAACCAATTAGTCAGTGATGTAGTCTATGCAAGAAATGATGAATGGCACAATGGATGTTCCATCCATATACAATATAATTTACTCCCTCCGTCCACCAATGTAAGGTGTGTATGGAATTTAAAATCTAACTTTGACCAACAATTAAACCAATACTATTGACTTATATGAAATAGTAGTGGCACCATTGGATTCATATTCAAACATATTTTCAAATGGTATCACTTTTGTATTATATAATTCAATATTGTCGGCGGAATGGGGCCCAGGGTACCCCTAACCGCCGGCGGAGGCCAACCGGATGCCGCAGAGGGTGACGCGTGGCGCTCCGGTCGCTGGGGCCTTGGGCCCCACCCGGATCGTCGTACGGAGCCCGCGGCCAATCCCAAGGAACCAGGGTTCTCCTCCAGAGGCTGCATCCGCAAACCAGAAGGAATCGTGGGCCTCCGGGAATCCACGGCCCATGCGCTGAGCGAGCATTCGGGGTCCGTCCCCGAGCGCTCGGCGTCCCAGAAGGCGAAGGGCGCGTTCGGGGTCCCCTCCCGAGCGCTCGGCATCCTGGCGGATGTGGGGCCCAGGGGAGCGCTCGGGGTCCGCCCCCCGAGCACTCTCCCTCGGGCTCCCCCTTTAAGGCGCCCCGAGCGGCCCCCCCAGCGGGTGCTCCCTGAGCGCTCGGGGTTGCTCAGGGGCGCGTAGAAGACAACTGGCGCCCTCCTAGCGAAGGAGGTCGCTCGGGGCCGAGTGCCCGGGGAATGACGTGTCCTCTGGTGGGGCCCTCGTCCATGCACGTCGTCCAGCGCCAAGCTTCTCCAGCAAGCCTCCGCCCTGGCGGAGGCATTTAATGCCTGTCATTTCAACGGGGAACCCAAAGCCCTGTGAGGGCATGATGACGATCAGACCGGGTCCCACTGGTGCAGGCGATAAGCTCTGTTAGCTATCCCTCTCTCTCTCTCTCTGAGGGGTGGGCCCGGGCTGATCGATTCTTTGACCGACCAAGCGCGCCGCCCCGCACGCCCTGTCGCTGTCAACCTTTTCGCCCCATGGGGGACGCCGCCGCGCGGCCAATTGCGCGGCGTGAGAGGCTGACCCACGGGGCCCGTGAGGGGACGACTTACCAACCCAGTCAGAAGGAACCCCGTAAGTCTCCGTCCGCGGGGCCCGCCGAAGGCAAAGGTGTCAGAGCCCCTGCTCCGACACGCCGCGAGGCGACGGCCCGGCCGAAAGTCTCAAGTGGGCATTAAATGAAGGTGTGGGCGCTTCCAGTAGCGCCCACGTCGTCTACGGCACAAGTACAGCTCATGTTCTCCTTTGCCGACCTATGTGGTATTCCCCCGAGTATATAAGGGGAGAGCCTGGTCCATGCAAAGGGTTGGCTGATTCTTTCCTAGGTTAGATCTCTCCAAGTTTACTCCTTATCGAAGAAGCACCGTTCTTCCTCCGGGCCAGAGCTAGAAGAAGAACAGTGCGTACCTCTGTAACTCATCATACTTGCCACATACACCCATATATACAAAAAACAAGCAGGACGTAGGGTATTACGCCTTCCGGGGCGGCCTGAACCTGGGTAAATCCTTGCGTCATTACTTCCTTAGCCACCGGGTTTATTCGCTAAACTCTAATCCACCCCAAGGCTCGTAAGAAACTCAATACTCCCCTGGGCCGAACTCAAAAGGGGGTCCCTCCGGACCACCGCTAGAGGCGTCTCTACGCCGACAAATATTATTGGCTTAATTTGTGGTTAAAATTGGATCTTAAATTCCGTGCACGCCTTACATTTATGGACGGAGAGAGTATAAAGCAAATTCTTATTTGTTCCCAAAAGTTGGTCTGGTTTCAGGTTTACCTCGAAAGTTTCCTCGTCCTAGTTAAATATACTTAAAAAATTGTGCCCGGTTCCTGATATGCATTGTTCGTCCTTACAATCGTCGACTAGGCCTGCCGTACGTAGGCAATAAGCATGGCTCGCCGATGCCGCTCGTCGTGTATGTAACTCGATAACTCTGACTTCACAATAACTCGTATATTAATATATAAAATATATTATTAATCACGTCAAACCAATCCCACGATGTATAATCACTGCGCACCGACCCAATATACGCAAGAGAAATGTCACCATCAACACTCACCAGTCGTGTTGAACTCATCCACTAAGTTTGTGCCCCGCAACCCCATTGACACTGCATGTTATGTTTCGTTGTTTCTATTAGTCGCGTACCCGCGCCACGCCTATATCTCCGAGCACCACTATAAGACAGCAATAAGCACAACCCCACCATAGACGACTAGCACACTCCACCCATAGACACCACCATCGCTTGTCATCCTTGTCGCCTGTCATGGACGTGCAAAATGGTACCTCTGATTTCACCTCCACGGGCCACACTGATGTGCAGAACACTCCACCCAATGCGGCAAACTTACGCCATCCCACTGCGAGGAGGGACTAAGAGCTCACCACAAGCCACCTGCCAAACCATAGTGCATCATCATCCACGCCCGAGCGCTAGCCACAATCACCTCCATCACTTGTATCATCAGCAGGGGCCACCGCCCTGTGCAGGTCGCTACATCATAGGAAGCCACTCCGCCACCAAGCATCCAAGCCCAAAGAAAGACACAATAGCCCCGAGGAGCAGCTCTGGCCCAGATATAGACGCCAGAGCTCCCCCACTGTTGCATAGCCGCCGCGGCCTTTCTGGCAACCTTCTCGCACACCGTTGGGCCGACGAGTCTAAGTAGTACTGTATATATGACTTAATAGTTGTGAAGAAGGAGAATCTTGACTACACGCTTTCTACAACGTCATATATTCTTGAAAGGTATAATACTTTGTTAATTAGTTCTACCTTGTGTTTTATTCCAACGTAGCAGAGGACTAGAGGGCAAACTTTGTATTCACATCGGAAAATTCGTCCAAGGATCCAAAAATATGCTGTCTAGAGATCGAGCTATTACTGTGCGTGAAGAAGATCCCTAGCTTCTAAGATTACTAACCCTATTGATTAATGCAGAGTTTAGTTTAGCTTTGTTTTATTCAAAATACATTGTTCTAAAATAGATGAATTGTAGAAAGCGTCCAATCAGACTTCTCTATGTTCGAACGCTAATTAGAATTATTTGGATTTGTTAGGTAAAAATGAGACCACTAGATTTTTCATGAAAATAGTTTTATAAAAAGAAGTTATAATAATTTTCTTATATGTTTTAAAAAAGTACTAGCCAAATTTGCATATTCGAGACAGTACAAAGAACTTCATCTATTTTAGAATGAAGGGAGTAAAGTTTGCAGGAATATTAATGAGCTGAGAAAACTGAGAAAGGTATAACAGCTCTAAGTTATTTCGGAAAAAATGAGGGATGATATGTTTTGAGCTAATAATGAATAAATGCCCGCCTCCCTTCGCCATATACCTTCTCATAATTATTGCTAGTTCCCTCATTTCTCTTTGATCTATATATATTGGTTTTAACATTCTCGGTATACTCAATATGTTTGGGAATTTCTCGTCGGGAATAAAAGGGACCTTACAGGCCCACATCCTTATAGGGGTCAGCACTCTATATTGGTCAATTCTGCTATGTCGAAAGATGTTGTTTTTGACAAAAAAAAAGTTTAATCAACCAACTTCATTTGTGGTCCATGCTTATAGCGAAAGGAGGAGTTTATGATAGCTGGTTGCAAGAAACTAGAGGCGATCATCAAATGATTTTTATTCTAGCATTGGCAATTGAGTAATAGATTATGTAACACATGAGTTTTGATGTGGACATCTTCTATATGGATACACTCACTACCACCACTACTCCTACTACACCACTTGTTGACCAAGCTTCTGCCAAGATGAACAAGATAAGGATCAACTTCAGCAAACGGAGATGCAAGATCAAGCTCGGAGCTGGAGGGTCTTCAAGTGATGATTTCAAAATCTTGAAGCCCCCATGACGACATGAAGATGATAACCGGAGAAACCTACTTAAAGATAAATTGAATCTTCAGTCCAGAACAAGAAGAATAAAGAGTTTGTCGTATGTTGGAGTCCGGCTACGTGTCTCATGGACAAGCCATTGTTGGCCTCAGAGTCCACTTTTCCATAGTTGGTCAGACTGCCCCAACCGAATTAGGTCGGTTTGAGTCTGAGTCAGTTCAAGGTATTTTCCACCTATAAGTACCCCTTGAACACCTCATTTTGTGTTGTTAAGAGTTTAACCATGTTGCAAACTTTGTGATCTTCTCTAGTGTCAGATATACTTATTGTAAAGACCACTTGTGAAACCCCACTCTATCATCTCATTGAGATTATCGTTCTTTATAGCATAACCATAATTTCATATTGCTTACACTATTATTTTCTTCCTTGTTCTTCAATTTGCTTGTAAAAAAAATCCTTCAAGGATAGGTCGACCGTGCTTCTAGCAAGGTCAATAACACCGTGGAGTTGGTTCAACGATTATCGTATATTTCATTCGTGAATGGTTCTTCCTGTACGGTTGGTAGCCGAATCGTGAGGGTCGAATTCTCAAAATCATAGTTATCCCTCTCATCGAAAGTTCAGGAACCCTGCTTCACATTAGGTGGTATTAGAACGCTAGGTTGATCGATGAGAGAATTATCATAGTAGATCACATCTTTTTCCTACTGTCCACATATAGTCGAAAATCAAAAAAATAGATTCATCCTTTGTCCAAACCAATCTAAGCCTACAATTTTCAATCTAGTGCTTTGCATTGTTGAATTTTTGTTGTATTATTCGTGCCGAGTTGCCGGTCCTAGATTGGTTTGTGGTTAGAATTTCTCTACTAGATCAAACCTCTTTTTGTTGAGTCCTTTTCCTGCTCATCTGAGAAAAATAAAAAAAGGTTGTAGCTCGCGAGTCTGTTCTTGTTTCTAGCTTGCTCATGCTGCAGGTCTAAATGTCCTCCCATATCATCTGACTTTGCCTCGTGTGATTCACGCGCATCGCCTCCTTTCCGTTGCTTCCACCGCTGTTTCTCACCGTCTTCACAGACACCCGTCACCGTCAACGCCACCTCCATATTCCGCGCCACTCATCTCGCCATTGCTACCACTGGCCGCAACACCACTGCCATTGCAGTAGTCACCGTCACCGCGACCAAGGAGAAGGAGACCTAATCCTTCTTGGGCCTAGCTGACCAAGTCCTTCTTGGGCTTGGCTTGGGGAAGAAGGAGACCACACACCATATGGACAACTGCAGGAAGTGAAAGCCACAAAAAATAGAAAGGAAGAAGATCAAGGAAATGTAGTCAGAATCTGAGTTGAGTCCGACTCGAGTCGAAGACACAGGTCTAACTGGCCAAAAAGTCTAGTCTGACCGCCTCCCAAAGTGCACACGTGGCCTCCTGTGCAAGACTCATCGCTGGTCTGACAAGCGGTCTGACCGCCCCCGCATAGAGGTCTGATTGCCCCATAATAGAAGTCTGACCGCCCCACTGTTCAATGCTCCACCGGTTTCTCCCCACTCCAGCGAACCTTCATCACCTCTGCTGGTACTGAGAAAAAAAGAAAAGGAAAAAAAGGCCACAAAGAAGTCCATCACAAAAATAAAAAGAAAAAAATCCTCAGCACTGACTGGTTTGACTGCCCCCTTAGGCTCGTCAGATCGCCCCCTTTGTTTTTTGTTTTCTTTTGCTGAGCTCATCGCGTTAGTGTTGTAGGGGGATCTCCGCTCTACCCCGAATTGACGCAATCACCGATATAACCTCTGCACCTTTCGTCAACATAGTCCGGGATGGTGGTGGTCTGGGATGAAGACGGCCACCCTTGACAGGAGGTCCAGGGTGGCAGAGGTCTAGGCCGAAGACGGCCACCCCTAACAAGAGGTCCGAGACGAAGACGATCATCCCTAACAAGAGGTCCAGGGTGATGGAGGTTCGGGACAAAGACAAGAAGCAGATGGATCCTTGTACGAAGTATCGTACCAAACGTCATATAGATGCCAAGGCATATGTTTGTAAGTGTAGGAGAGAAATTATAGAATAGTCCTCGGTCGTATGAAGGGACGAGGGGTAAAATTGTAGACTGTTTAGGGGCAGAATTATAACTCTGCTTCACACCCTGTCCTGCCTATAAGTAGGAGAGCACCCCCTGTTTGGGCTACGGAATACAACGAGCATAATTTTTCTACCTATTGAGAATTTCTCTAGTGACAAACCGTGCGTTACTCATCCACTCCTCATGCACAACCGGTTGATCCAGCAGTCACCTAAGGGTGCTCAAGTATACTGTCTGATTGAGTAGTCAACGATAGTTAGTTCATCTATTGTTTAGTATCTAGGTTTAGGATTATTTTAGCTCGTATTAGTCAAATTCCAGCACCTAGGGCTAGTATTTTGAGCATCTTTTCAACTTGCATTGCTATTTTGATAACTTGCTCATCATTGCTACCATAGTTGAGCGTACCTAGCTCCACTTTTCTACTAAGTGTACAGGTCCCGACATTGCTAATTCCTAGGCATTGCTCTATTTAATCTTCCTTGGTTTTTTGAAGCCAACACTAGTATGCTGGTCACTACTGATTGCACTGGTAAGAAAGATTAAGAATTTGGTACTAAGCTTGAGTTTGAGGGACTTGCCACCGCATCCTAGTAGTTGATACGAACATATACTTACGTTTTATTTCTTGTTTTCTACTAACAATGACAGGTTCTCGGGATGGAGATCATAAGGAGGGAGTCTCACCCCTTATTTGCAAAAGTTGCATGCTGAATTCACAAAGATGATGTCTGATTATACAGAGCAATTGGAGGATGCTCACGACAACACTGTTATGAGACTTGAAGGTCTAGAAATGAGTCACACCAAGCTCAAGATTACACAAGAGGATATGAATGCAAAGCATGAGGCCATATTGGCCCGCATGACACGCTACACCTCCTGTGGGTAGCACGCACGTTGTTGCCCCTGTTGTTCAACGAGCTCCCCTCGCTGCTCCCACTACTATGAGAGCTCAGCGAGTACCCATTGCTACTGCTCTGGGTGCTCAATTGCTGCCTCTTGAATAAGAGCACGTTCACAACTAATATGCGAATAGCGTCACTGACAAGAAAGGAGATGATAGGGCCAACTACAACAATCGTCATGATCATTAGCAATGCCACTTCAACCGCCAAGGTATGGGACGTGAACTACCATGGTGCGAGTTACACAATAATGATGAATCGCTTGCTAAAATTAAGTTCACAGTGCCACCTTTTGCTGGTAAGTATGATCTTGAAGCTTACTTACAATGAGAATGAAGTGTTGATAAGAAATTTGCATGACATGAATTTCCTGTTGATAAGAGAGTTAGAGTTGCCACTAATGAATTTATTGATTTTGCTTCTATTTGGTGGAGTGAACATTGTCGTACCCATGCAAATAGTATACCTCATACTTGGGAAGCTTTGAAAGTATTCATGCAAGCTAGATTGTGCCTTCATATTTTGCTCGGGACTTACTTAATAAGTTGCAACGTCTAAAACAAGTAGTATTCCATCGAGGATTAGTATCAAGAGCTAAAAACTGGTTTAATACATTGTGGTCTAATTGAAACTGAAGATACTATGATGGCTAGATTTTTGGGTGGTTTGAATCGTGAAATTCAGGACATTCTTGATTATAAAGACTACACTTCTACTCGTTTGTTCCATCTTGTTTGTAAAGCTACAAGGGAAGTAAATAGCCATCAAGCCAAGCAATTTTGGAGTATTTTCTATAGGGCGTACAGGTGTGTCTACATCAAAAGTGCCTGCTACCCCCTCCAAATCAGCAAGCCGACCTCCTCCTACTGTATCTCAGTCGGCCTGAGCACCTACGACAAGCAAGGACCCGACCCAACCCAAGAAACCGCACCAAGTTCATCTTTGGTTGCCTCGACAGGAAGATGAGAGATCAACAATGTCATCATTGCAAAGGATATGGGCATTTCATGCATGACTGTCTAAACAAGAGAGCTCTTCTGGTGAGGGATGATTGTGAGTACACTTCAACTAGCGATATCAATGAGGATGCATATGCTTTGGTTACCACTGACCTTGTAGGTGATGAATAACATTCTGACATGGAGAAAGTGTGGATTAGTGCTAATTTGGCAAACAAGTACCCGAGCCTTATTACCAAGCGAGTACTTAGTGCTCAAATGGAACATGCTGAATTGAATCAACAACATAATTTGTTTCAATCCAAGTTCATCATCAAGGAATGTTCTATTCGTGTAATAATTGATGGTGGGAGTTGCAATAATCTAGCGAGTTTGGAGATGGTTGAGAAGCTTTGCATGACCATGACACGTCACTCCCGGCCATATCACATCCAATGGTTGACAACTCTGGTAAGCTAAAGGTAGCACATCTTGTGAGGGTACACTTTACTATTGTTTTGTACCATGACTATGTTGATTGTAATGTCATACCTATGCAAACTTGTTCTTGTGTAAACCTTGTCAATATGATACTAGTGTTATTCATTATATGGTAGGGCAAACACTTATACTCTCATTTGTGATGGAAAAAACAATTTATTTATTGCCCATGACATGTGATGATATATTTAAGGATGAGTAAGCTAGAGCTAAAATAATTGAGGAGGAAACTAAAATTCAGCAAGCATCTGATGATAACAAATTGTTAATGTGATGATATTAATGATGTCCCTCTTATATTAGGTACTCCACTTGATACATTTTTTGACCAAATTAATGATTGAGTCCATGATTTTTGTGCACTATGTAACACCCATGACATATTTCCTGATATGGATGCACAAATTGAGAATACAAATGCTATTCATTCTGAAATTCATGACTTGGATGTGTTATGCAATATTGCTAATGAATTATGATATGTTTTGCACACACCAAATTATGAAGTTGCTCATTGGAGATATAAAGATGTGCAAATGCTTGTTCCTTTTGATATGACATCTAACATAAGAGATGAAACTGTGCAAAGTAGAGCCATTAGAGTTTATTCACCTGTGTTGGGATGGTTTAAGGAAGAGAGTTGCAAATCTGAACCTATCTATCCATGCTTCACTTATATTTACGAATTTGCTTGCAATACTTTAAGAATTTTTAATTACCCTATTATGTGCTCTACTCTTTTTGGCTAGGTAATGAAGTACAATTTTGCTATGTGCTAACCTTTACTGATCAAATACGAAGAGGGCATTGCTTTAATGATATCTATATATATGTTGCGTACTGTCGGACCCCAGATTCCGTAACAGAGAGTCTTAAGAGGAATCACTCGCTAAGTCGAAACGTCAACCCTGACCTCAACTCACGGGTGTCAAATCCGAGAGGAGTGGAGTGATATGGCTTCGAATAGCCCGAGACGCCAACCCTAAAGCTTACTCCGGTAAATTAATGCACCGAGCAGTAGGGTGATATGGTCTCCTCACTCTTTCCCACTAAGCCGAAACATCAACCCCGACCTCGTCCCGGCAAATTAATGCGCGGCTGGAGTAGGGTGATATAGTTCCCAACCTCTCAGTGGAGAGTCACTTCACAGGAGTGATTAAACTTAATAACTCTATGTTAAAGACTCTGAAATCCTACCTGCATCATGCACTTCAAACATACATGCATTGTACACGATACAGGGGAGAACAAACCAGTATCACAACAGAGACTCTACGACTGAGACTGCAATAATACTAGTTATTCGGAAACTTAACAACATATACACAACAAAAGCTATTTACACAGCGGAAGGTTAAGTTGGCTGAGAAGCCTAAAGGTAGGGCCGAAAGCGGCGGCAGAACAAACCAAACTACCGAACCCAGGGCAGGACCACTGCCCGGGATCACCAGCGACTAGTCGATGCCGGAGTCGATTTCAACGTAGAAACCATCCGTTGCAGGAGTGGTTTCCTCTGCACACAAATTATCAACGAATGCAAGGTGAGTACAAAAATGTACTCCGCAAGACTTACAAGGGGAAAGTAGTATTAGATGCATCAGGTATCAAGAAGGGGCTATTTGTGGACTATTTTACAGAAAGCTAATTTAATCTTTCACAATACCTGTAATTCGATTGAAATCCGTCTACTAGAATGTTTTGCGAAGGTGAGGAGCTGAAACTGCATAATGAACTCTAAGCAGACCATCGAACACATGAAACTCTCGATTCTTCCTCGACCACCAGGGAGGAAGCAATCGCTAACCCTCATCCTTAGAGTGGGTCAATTTTAGATTAAGGTTATACTTGCCTAATTCAACGCAGGTAATCACCAAGCTGTCCATAACCGCGGACATGGCTATTCGAATAGTTTAAACCCTGCAGGGGTGTACATCTTTACCTACACGTATCAACCGACTCTTAGTGCTACCGAGTACACACTTTCACGAGGTGTGCTAGTAGAGGGTGGTTGAACACGACCTTTACAATGTTTTCGACTTAGGTATGAGCCGCCCTAATGGGCTAATCCGCGAACGACAGTTCGGCCGATACTTCGGCGCGGTCCCACTAGTTGTGTCAGGTGATACATCCCCGGTCCCGGACCGTGTGTAACCCTCACTCCTATATTGTTGCATCACACCACCTCCTTATTTTCCACACACCCAATTCACAAAAACGGCAAACTATGCGGCTCATCACCTAAGTCTAGACAAATTATTCGCTCGGGGGTGGCCCATATACACCCGTGTAGTAGTACGCAAAATCTTGGGTCAATGTACGCCGGAAACCGGTCCTTGTGGGATGAACGAGACAACCCACCATGCTCCGAGCATGGCCTCTCGTCCATGCCCGTTTGTTATGAGTCAGATTGATTAAGCATTCCCAGGAGAACACCCACCCATTCTCTTATCCCATCCAAAGTATTGTGCTTTGTCTGCCATCCAAGAAACTATGACGTTTACCAAACTAAGCAGATCTAAGCATCACAAGCTATAATAGCAGTATTCAAGCAATGAGTAATACACTCTAAATAGGTTGGGAGGGTCGGTGGGGTTGATTGAGCGACAAGGTAAGTTTTCATGCAGGGGATAGGGCTAACCTTAACATAAAATATCAGTTGATCGCATGCAATACGGATTTAAAAACAAATAATAGATTTGTAAATAATGGGATATCCGCAATATGTTCAAAGGGGGTTGCTTGCCTTGCGGTTCTGCTACTACGTGCTGTTCCTGATCGAAAAGGGAATCGTCGATACCGTCCGATTCTATCGAAAGAACGAAAACACCGAAAACAAGCACAGTGTGAACACCACGATGATGAACTTCAACATGAGATGCAATGTATGCCATGACCTAGAGTATTCAAAATGAAGACTAACGCAACTAGAATCAGGTTAATCGGAGTCCGGACGCGCAAGATATCGCGATCCGAAGATTTCCGGGGGTTCGGGGAAACCCTAAATAGAGTTTTTAGTCAATTTACTTTTCCTAGCATGCAAACATGTATGAAAATGATGTATTTGAATAGCTCTCATTTTTCTGAACATTTTGATATACTATTTGCATTTTTCTGACAAAGTATGAAATTGCTATCAATTTTATAAGGTTTAATCCTCTCTGTTGTATTTTTCTCAGTAAAGAAATTCATTAATAAACTTTTGCTACTCAGCTGAAATTAACCCTAGAGGCTGACAGTGGGCCCCCTTGGTCAATTGGGGTCAACATTGACCAAGCCTATGACAAGGGGGACCCACTGGTCATATTTCTTTTCTTTCCATTTTCATTTTTCTTAAATTTCTGACGCGTGGGACCTCTCTATCATAGAGACACAATTAAAAGAGTTCATTTAATACACTGATTCACCATTAATGATAGTCATTAGGCTGTCGGAATAGTAATTAGGGTTATTAAACACACATCATTAATTACTAAGCATTGATTATGCTCCATAATTATGCCCTAACCAAAATTAACAGCAATCAGTAGCATTAATTACACTGACTAATAAATAACTAATCATTAATGATTAATAGCATAATTAATTGGTCAGAACTGTGATGATTGGCACTAATTATAGTAACTAATACTAATCACGTCATTAGTATGTCCTAATGGCACTGGCGGCCGGTCGGCTCGGGAGGCAAGGGGGCGAGGCGCGGCAGCGGCGAGGCTCATCGGCGGGGAGGCGGGGAGGGGCGAAGCTCGAGCGGCGGCGGGGTTCGACGGTGAAGCGGCAGTGAGGTTCCGAGGCAGACGGGGACGGCCGGACGGGGAGCGGGCGGCTTGAGCCGAGGCGGCGCGGCAGGCTCGGAACGGCGACGGGGACAGCCGGGGAGCGTCCGGGGCGGGGCGGCGGAGGGAATCCGGGTCGGTGGCGAGGCGGAGCTCCGGGGCGCGGTGGTTGCTGGGGCGGACCGAGGCGCGGCGGAGCGGCGCGAGCTCCGGGGGCGGAGGAGGCGGAGCAAGCGGCGACGGGTGTGGCAGAAGAACTCGGCGGCGAGGTGGCGGAGCTCGGAGCGAGCTCGGCTTTGGACTGAGACGGCGGGTGGAGGCGATGATGCCGAGGGGGGGGGAGAGGAGGAGGGGCGTGGAGCGGCCGAGGGCGGAGGGCTTCGGGTGGCGGGCGATGCGGCCGAGGTGGCTCAGGTGGAGCTGGAGCGGAGCCGAACGGAGGAGGCAACGCGGCGGTGCGGCGAGGACCCGGGCGTGGCGGAGAAAATGGGGAAGAAGAGGGGGGGCGGGCCGGCCGAGAGAGGAGCTCTTAAGGGGAGGGGGCGGCGGTGCCGAGGCCGAAGCGGGGTGGCAGGGGGGCGCGCGCCACGCGTCCGGCGCAGTGGCCGCGTGGGAGGAGGTTGGTGGTGCGGGGAGAGAGATGGGGGAGGGAGAAGAGAGAGGCAGGGGGTGCGGAACAGGCCGGGGGCAGGCCGAAGGGAGAAGCGGGCCGGGGAAGGGCCCAGGCGGGGGCGAGGGAACGGGCTGGAAGGGAGGCCCGGCCAGGGGGGTTAGATTAGGTTAGGTTTTATATTTTTTTTATTTCTTCACCAATTTGATTTCTGAATTCAAATTTGTTTGCAAATTTAAATGAATTCAAGCCCTATGCCTCTAATCCAAATTCAAACTCAACAAGAACTTTCTAATCCTTTTGTTTCTTTTGAATTGGTTTTACAAATTTTAGACGAATTTGAAGATTCTCCTTAGATTTAAAACCCTAGTTCAAACCTTGATTCAATTAATGTAATGCCATGTCATGCCATGATGCACAAACAAAAGAGAATTAAAATGGGGATGTTACACGTACAAATTTTTTTCTTTGTTTGTTGGTTGTTAGGTTATCGAAAGCTGATGACGACTTTGTTTTCAAGAAAGGGAGGATGATGTGGACATCTCCAATACAGATACACTCACTACCACCACTGCTTCCACTACGTCGCTTGTTGACTAAGCTTCTGCCAAGATGAATAAGATAAGGATCAAGTTTAGCAAATGGAGATGCAAGATCAAGCTCAAGAGCAAGCTCGTACCAAGAGGGTCTTCAAGTGATGACTTTAGGACCTTCAAGCCCCCATGACAACATGAAGATGATGACTAGTGAAATCTACTTTTTTTAAGGCTGCTTGCGAAACCCCACTCTATATCTTGTTGAGATTATCGTTCTTTATAGCATATTCGTAATTTCAGATTGCTTAGGCTACTATTTTCTTGCTTGTCTTTTGATTTGTTTGCAGGAAAAATCACTAGTGGATAGGTTAACCCTGTTTCTAGCAAGGTCGTTAACGCCGTGGAGTTGGTTCAGCGATTGCCGTGGATATCAGTCGTGTATGGTTCTTCCTGTATGGTTGGTAGCCGGGTCGTGAGGGTCAGATCCTCAAAATCATAGTTATCCTTATCATTGAAAAATCGAGAATCCCAGGTCATATTAAGTTTTTTTTTATTTTAGACCTTATGCAGCTTGTTGCATGTGCCTTGCTTATAAACTTAATTAATAGTAAATATTTGGTAGTGTATATTGTATGATGTATAGCCCGGATTTTTCGTTATCCAAAAAATATATATCTTATCATGATTATTTTGTAAAAATCAAAGAGAATACTTGGTACAGGTGATAATGAACAGACGCATGAGAGAGGAAATAAAAGGAGATCCGGTGAACATGCACACTCCACATTTATCGACGAAGTTTGGAAATTCAACTTCACACCGCCGGCGCCCAAAACTACTACGGCAGGTTACTACCGGTACTCCGGGTCACGTGGCCATACTTTTGTGATCTCAAAAGATTTTACTATCGTCCTTTCGCGCGTCGGTCATAAACTAGTGACCATCTTAAAATACAAAGATCTGAGGAAATATACCACCGTATGGTAGTGGCGGTTTTTATTTCCAGTATTTTAGGTTACGCTTTTACGGTCTCCGACGATTTCACTACGTCTTTTCACGCGTCCATCGTCACGATTCTTCTATCTTATGGCCTATTTTTATATTTGCACGCTTTCCGCTTTAATGTTAACAATAAGGAAGAGGTGCCGTCTAACCGTGCTCCTTGTATACATCGCTTACTCTTCTTGTCAACTAGAATATGCACATGATTGCAAACAAATTACATCAATTTTTTTCTTTAGGGAGTATGTCACGGTTAGAAGGGCTGTTCGTGAGATAGTTGATACGTGTACACGTGATGGTAATTTTCGAACAAGTTTTAGGCCTCCTTCTAGACGGCTTCGGCTTGTGCATAAGCCGGCTTAAGCTTAACTGTGCCCAGAAACTTCAGTGTGGGAAAGCCCTGTTAAGCTCTCATCTCCTTCTAAACAGTTTCTGAGACTTGAACTTATGGCTAGAGGTGGATTGTGAAAAGTCTGTAATACCCTTTGTCTTATTCGTTTACTGTTTGAATGATAATAACACTATTTTTATCAGTTTTTCACGTTAAATTTTCATCGGTCCGTAATACAGCATCATTGCACATTGAATTGTTAGTACAGATCATCAGTGCATCGATTTTTCACTACACATCAGTGTATACTCTTCTTCACTACACATCATCAGTGCATCAATTTTTCACACAAACAAGCATCAGTGCATATACTTCACATCAGTGCATCAATGTTTTGACAATTAGTTCCCTGAAGCCTTTGTAGCGAGGAAGAGGTTTCCTTGCATCGATTATATCTTTATTTTAGATTATCTTTTGCACAATTGGGTATGAAAATAAGATTTACATTTTATTCAGAGATAGATTATCATCTTTCATATGAGAAACCAATTATGTCACCTCTTTTGATCTTCCATCTTCAAAAAACCTCTCCAGAATTGCAGAATAAGTTACTGTGTTAGGCAGAATATCATTCTTCTTCATTACCTCAAACAATTTGAATATATCAGTAAGCTCTGTGGTCTTCCAAACACCAGCTGCATTCAAAGGCACACCCTTCGCTAGCCTTCTTTGGATAATATGTCTAAGCAAGATCATATATGTATTTGTTTCCTGATCAGACTGCACATGTATACCGCACACATGAACATCCTTATCCAAATTTCTTGGTACAAAAGTTCTAAAATTTGATACAACAAAAAAACATAAATAAATCTGAAGCTAATCGCTTTCTTCTGCATCTACTAGCAACAAGAATTCTACAAGAATTTTGTCCCCAACACTGACCTCCCAATTCTCACATTCCAAACCAAAAATCATCAAAATTAAAATCAAGGAATTGCCGGCCACCATGGCTAGCGCACCATGCATTGCCGGCCACCACTCCGGCGTGCTACTGCTGGTATTGCCAACCACCACGCACCACGGAGGCAGGGAGGGGATGTGGGCGGGGAGGGGGTCGAGGTCAGCACAGCAACCGGCAGGAGGACGATGCCGGTGCGGTCTGCGGTGGGCGGCACGGTCGAGCAAGCTTGGTGTGGCGGCGGAAGGAGGTCGGGGAGCGGACGGCGGGGGGAGGGAGGGAGGAAGGCCGCTGTCAGCAGCCGGACCTCGCTAGCATGACCAGCGGCTGGCGGCCTCATCGGGTGACCCCGGGGCGGCGGTGGTGGGATGCGGCTGCCGGAGGGGAAGGCGGCGGGGCGGGGCCGATGGGGTGGAGGCAGCGGGACGGGCCGGCGGGATCTGGAGGAGGAGGCAACGGGATCTGGAGCGGGAGGGGGAGGCGGTGGGGCGACGAGGTCTGGCTGCTGTCGGAGGGGGAGATGGCGGGGCGAGGCCCCTGGGGTGGAGGTGGCGGGGCTGGCGTGGGGAGGAGGAGGGCGAGGCCAGCGGGGGAGAGGAGGAGGGCGGGGCCGGCCGGGGGGAGGAGGAGACCGGCTCGGGAGGGAGAGTGGCGTGGGGAGGAGGAGGGTAGCGTCGACGGGGAGGAGGGGAGCAGATCCGGGACCGGCGGGGGGAGGAGGAGGGCGGGGCAGGCGGGGTAGGGGGAGGGTGGGGTGGCGCCCGCGAGGGAGAAGGAGGGTGGGACGGGCGGGGGCAGGTGAGGGGAAAAGTGAGGATTTTTTCTTTGTATAGTCAATGGCAGTGGTGGGTAAATAATGCAAACTAGCGAGGATAAAATGGTCATTCGTGGTAAATTTTGCTAAGAGAAGCTCGGGAAGCCTCAAAACTGAGGTTTCCTCCCACCAATAGAAAAATTAGGTGCTTAAATTTTAAGTTTAAGCTAAGTTATGCCTTCTAGACAGTTTATGGCTTCCTGGGGCCATAAGCCACCCCATAAACTGTCTAGAAGGGGGTCTTACTGGGTGTTAGCCAGAATGGAAAACTGGCGTGGAAACGTGACCGCCGCAGAATTTGTGTCATGAAAGTGTTATTATGTCATACTAATTTTGCAAAGGATTTTACTGTCCGTGTCACAAAAATGCTAGTAAGAACCATCGATTAAATTTATGACCTTGTCGATACATATATTTGACAATAGTATGTATTGGCAAAACATGATATATATCAAGTCCCAATTAATTATCCAAACGTATTTGAGTCTACGGAAAGAAAGGTCACAGACTAACTAAATTTTACTAAACGGCCGCTAGCTATTCGGTGATAAGCGTCTCCTCGAACCGTTGGCCACCGATCTACTTGTTGCAGGTAACTTCCGGGAAGCAGCTTTCTTTCCACATGTATGTAGGCATGTGACAATGGCCATCTCACCATCGCCTATCCCCTTTTATTGTCTTAGTAATGTTACCGACTTTTAATCATTACTCCTCATAACCTCACAGGGGTACAAAATTACTCGTGCTGGAAAAACAAATGAATGACATTATATTTTTCCTGAAAGTGTTGACAAAGATGGTGATATCTTTTTACGCACGTAAGCAATCTAGATAGCATGGAATTAGGTTTACCTTATGGTTGCTAAACAGTGTATGTTGAACTCATTTTATAAACTGTTGTTAAAAAATAGTTATAGAAAAGCTAGCGTCTATTTGACAAACCGAAATATAATCTTACTAACTTTGAAGTACACCGAATGAATGTCCTATACCTACCATATGGTTCGATATGTCTGTTCAGTTTTCTGTCAGTCAAGAAGCGATTTTAAAACTCATTTCTGCGGATTATACCAAATGTCAGAAAATAAAACAGGTAAAAACAGTTACACGAAACATTATAATCATATACACCATACTATACCAAACGCAGTATAGGTTAACTAAATTGAGTTGCTGCTGTCGTCCTAAGGACCAAGGTGGGCTAGGCATTCTTAATTTAAAATAATAAAATAGAGTTTTGCTTTGTAAATGGCTCTTTAAACTCTCAAATGAGGATGGTACGTGGCAAAGTCTCCTTAGAAAAAAATACCTTAGATTTAAACCGCTATCCCAAGTCGTCTCTAAGCCGGGGGATTCTCAATTCTGGTCTGGCCTTATGGGAGTTAAGAACTTGTTCTTCCCTCTTTGTCGCTCTCAAACTAGCAATGGTTGTCAAACGAGATTCTGGGAAGATGTTTGATTTGGGTTTACCCCCTTTGAAAGATAAATTTCCACGATTATTTTATGTGGCCCAAAATAAACATATCACGGTGGCATTGGTCTTCTAGTCTACACCACTAAATTTATCTTTTCGACGAGCGGTCGTTGGGCCTAAGTTGGTGGAGTGGAATAATTTGATGATAGATATTGCAGAGTTCACGGTTTCTGGGAACCGGGATAGACTCATTTGGGGTTTAAATCCTAATGGGCAGTTCTCTGTTAAGTCTATATATCATTTCCTAATGAACACTAATGCCCGGTTCCGTCATAAACACTTTTGGAAATTGAGAGTGCCTCTCAAAACCAGGATTTTTCTTTAGTACCTAGGTAGAGGGGTCGTTCTCACAAACGATAACTTGATTATACGAAACTGGAATAGATGTCCCAAGTGTTGCTTTTGTCCTCAGAACGAAACCATCCAACATCTATTTTTTGACTGTCATGTCGCTCAGTTTTGTTGGCGGGTGGTAGAGCTAGCCTTTAACTTGTTACCTCCTCGCTCTGTTGCTGATATGGTGGGGAATTGGTACTGTAATATTGATGATAATATCAGAGATCGAGTTTTTATTGGCATCCTTGCTCTCTTTTCGGCTATTTGGCTTTGCCGTAATGATGTAATTTTTGATCAAAAGTTTTTTTACCATCCAAATCAGGTGGTGTTCATATGTGTACATCTTCTGCGTTCATGGATTCCACTGCAGCAGGAGGATCAACGACCATCTTTAGAGACTGGAAGCAACCTGTTGAGACAGGTGGTGTTTCACTTATTCTCGTCTAGTGCTTGGCGGCAGTTGCCCAGAATTAGTGCTGCTAGCGCTCCATAGGACACCTTGTTTAGTTCTGCCATGTGCTACCTTGGGAGGTTTGTCGTATGGTTCATTGTGTTTTCTTGTGACTGACTGTGTATGTGTCTGGTGACCATGTTCGTTGGCTGTGTGTATCTTGATATGCAGAGGTCGGAAGTAATATAATTCTTCCTTTGTCTAAAAAAAAATTTATCTAGTTTTAAAGCGATGTCTAGAGAAAATGTTGTACTACAGTACATCCGTCGAAACTTATACCCTTCAAACCTGAGTGCAGCGTGTGCACCCAGTGATTTCCCCTTCAAACCTGCACTAATAACGATCTATCTCCATGCATTGCAAGGACTGCATGGTCCATCGGAGCTGCTTATGATCAGTTGCTAGTTTTGCTAGTTTCGCTGATGTTCCAGCATGATAGGTCTAGCGCGTCAGATGGTTTTGCCCGGCCATTTTGCTGCCAATCAATCTCGCTTGCATGCAAGCCAGCGAGCAGGAGAAGGTGGGGGTCACGGAACTTGTCAAGCCGAGAGACATGCAAGAGGCAAGAGGTACGTACTTCTCTCACAACTTTCTCAGTCTTACAAGGTCGATCCTCAATCTTTGCACAATATGCCATGGTTTGTTCTAGTTCGACATAGTAAAGTACTAGAGAATAATAGGAATCAGGGTGTCGTTCCAACTAAAGCGAGTTCCCTTTGTTCAAAAGCGAGTTCCCTTTACTAATTACAACTTTCTCAGTCAATGGTCGATGCAATAATGCATGCCACTAATGCATATCCAATCATCCGTGCTGGCTCTGGTACGTAGTACTTTTTTGCATTCATGAACTAGAACACACCATGGAATTAACCAGTAAAGTACTAGAAAATAATAGGAATCAGGGTGTTGTTCCAAGTAAAGTTTCCTTTGTTCAAAGCGAGTTCCCTTTACTAATTACTATTCAATGGTCGATGCAATCCATGCATGGATGCCACTGCATATCCCAATCATCCGTCCAACTTAGTAATTAGTAAAGGGAACTCGCTTTTGCCGGGAACCTCCTCAATTGGTTAGTGCAGATCTTTTTTTAATTTTACACAAAGATGAAAGGGTGACTGTCGTAGCAATAAGACTAGACAATAAACTTGTGGCACGTCCGTATGGTTATACAAACCTACGAGAGATACACAGAAAACTAGGTCATAGAGTCACGTGCTTGTGCTCGTCGATCGCTCGACATGAAAACACCCAAAACGACTAAATATGACGGTGCTAGCAATATTTAGGGTGAGTTCAATGGCCTCCAATCGTTGAGGATGAGAGAAAGTACCACAATTTATTATGTTCATTGCTGTGCACATCAATTTAACTTAGTTGCTATGGCCGTGGTAAGAAATTGTGGGAGCCCGGACTTAATTTCCAGACTCCCCTTGTATATCTTCTCATCAGTCCAGAATCAAGCTGATGAACACAAACAAATTGATACCATGCACACATCATGAAGTTTCTTACAAAACAACGAAAGAACAGTAGCCACAAAAGCTACATAAAGTAATTAGGACTTATGTCCTTATCATTTAGAACACAACGGAAAATGATAAAGCGTAGATGTCTCCATCTCAACCACAGGCAATTGACAGAGGCCACGTGTCCTATACATCAGCATTGACATAGAAGATACCTCATAGACTTTTTCATTCTCATGGATATCTGAACACGTCCAACAAATAACATATTCGATAAGTACTTCATGTGCCCAGTGTGCCCCCTCGCAGGGAACAACCTAAACCAATGTATATGATGCTGCAAAGGAAGATTGTATGGCTACTTTGCATAAATGCAATTTGTGGTTATAAATAATACAATAAGTTCAAAGGCATCTTTGAATAAAACAAGTTTTTATCTCAAGAGTGTTTTCTCATAAATGTAAGGGTCCACAATCAACACATGCGAGTAAGGCATCTAGCCTAGACTCGTCCATAGGTTACAACCACCTATTCAATTTTCCAAAACTGGGGTAAAGGGAATTAGCAAAAGGGAGAAAGACATGTTCTTTTTATCAAGAATGAGTCATGTGTCATTCATGACTATGGATACGGCTGATCGATTAGTTTAGCACTCTGTAGAGTTTGTACACTTTACCCACATGACACAATCTCATCTTGTTGCCACTAGACGTCGCCAACGTAGTAAACACCCATTGTTGTACCCGCAGAAAGATCTGACAAGGTTTTTTAGCTAGTCTCATCTCGATGTGACATGCCCACTAGATTTCAACACGTAGGAGCGTACACCCACTTACCCTGTGTGGCTCCCTTTTGTGCCGAGGTCCTCATAGCTATGTCCACCCTTCTACGGTACGGCAATATCGACACCAAGACTTGACTAACCTACTCAACCAAGCCAGTGCACATATAGCATGTGGTTGTACTGTTTTCACATTTCTCGGATTCATGACTTTGGCCTTATTCGATATGGACGACCAGTGACTTATTCATCTCCTGAAGAACGACCATTTGCTCCTTCAACTCATGATTCAGCTGTCGTCCGCATCTTTTAGATGGTAAGTTTTACCCATAGTAAAATAAGAAGAATAGAGAGAGGGTAAATCAAAGGACATCTGGCCTAGCTCAGCGAGCTCAACAACAACTTAAATATCGAGGATAAACGATCCGAAGTTCATTCCTCTGAGGAGGCAATTCAAAGCATCATAAAGATATTTTTAAGTATGGCTAAGCATTTCTCTACTCTATTCAGAATAAAAACATATTAATCTACTCGGGGTATCATGTAAACAGGCGACAAGCAGATAAAGGTAAAGGTGTGTCAATCAACACGCTAACTACTGGAATAAAACAACATGTATGTTTGTAAACGTTAAAATATAATGACTTTCAGAAATATAGGATCAATATGATCAAGAAAGAGGGGGCATGCCTTCGTTGTAGTATTCCTCCTTTTTCCCTATAGCTGAAGCTGGATCTGCCTCTTTAATGATGATAACGCAACGAGATCAAAGCAATAAATACCAACTCCAAATATCAACATTCCAGAAAGCAACATGAGAAAGAAGAATGGCAAAGGAAAGATGTGGGTGAAACAGAACAATTGCGCGAAGGCGTCATCGTGATGAAGATCGGAATAAGGCCTAATGCTAAAGAATCCTTAATTTAGACCTTCTAAGACAAGGCCATAACCGTATATACATATAATATTATAATATTTCATATTACATAGCTAGCATATTCTAACATATTCATTAACATAAAACATTACATGCTAAATCTCGGAAGCCTAACATACTAGTATATATGAAAAGACAATAGCACATAGTAACTAGATTATGAGACATCATTAATAGAAATAAGTATGACATAGCCTAGCTTAACTAGCGATCTTGTGATTAACATTTCAGAGGATAACATTAGTATATCACAGCACTAACTATTCCTCACACAACTAATTAGAACATATGACAAAACTATAGAACCATATACTGTAACATATAGGCCAAGCATATATACAAGCTATGTATGCTAATTAAATTCAAATTAAGCTAAGTTCAGATCTTATATAAATCTACATATGATCAAGCGATAACACGTAACCACTAAAGCATGACATTTAAATAACAGAATAAGCATGACATAACCTAGCACATTAGTCTGCACCACAAAATTATCAATAAACTCTATCATGCTAATTTGACATGAACAGCGTGGTATAATACAGATATTAACCACAGATGAAAATTTAGGTTTCTTAAATATTTATAATGGTTAATAATATCCCACTCGACACTATATAAATACATGTACTAAAAGCATCAGTAAACTACAACTGTAGGAAGAGCTATGTTAAGCATTGAAAATTCATACATCCTACTTGGCTCGACCTATGAGTTAAGATTAGTTCCAAAATATTATAAAGTGTTATTTGATCTAATTATATAATGATAAAATATCACCTACTATTTCTAGTATATAACTATACCAGACAATTCGTATAACCCTTAAATCATGCGAGCATGCTCATCTACACAAATTCAGTTATAGATTCAATGTAACCATGCTATGCAATGTTGTAATCAGAGGTGTCTTATATAGCACGAACAGACCAAAGATCAAATCACCTTATTCAATTAATTTGAATTGGATCCATTCTAGTCATAATATATCCATTATTAGAAATCGTAATGTCATGGCAATATTAATCAAGCATGAATGACTAACGATACGGGTGGTGGTGACAATTGCAACACAAAGAGGTCAAAACGAGATATAGATCGGTTATGAACAGACCAAAGGGTTTTGGATCCTACATGATGCTCGTTTAACGAAATCACGATCCGCCAATTGGATTAGAAACTAGACACACAGAGGCACAATCCTACCAAAGGGTTTTGAAAAATTCTTATTGTGTCAACGGCAAAAGGTCAGACAAGACAAACAAGATGCAGATTAAATCTGAACATCCGTGGATAGCACGTTGGAGAAGGATGCATTCCCGACAAAAAGCTGCATGGATCAACAAGAAAATTTATAAAGGTGTTGCTAGGAACTGAAGGCTCAAAGAGACTGAAGGGGTTGTTGAAAGACTCGCTGGATCAATGGGAAAGAAGGTGATGATGCTGATCTTTCATTCGTGCAATCACATATAGACCCGAATAGCAGAACAAAGAAAATTTTGTGGAGATTATCTTCATATTATTGAGCACGATCCCACCGAACGGATATTGAAAAGGAGATCTGAGGTGACGAGGACGCTATTCTAATCCAGATGCACGCAGAGACAAAACTGGGTGCAAACAACACATCGGTGTTTGGAGCTTTTCCGGAGATTGCACTGTTGAATCTTCATCAAATTTTGCAGAGAGGTGGAGTAAGATGTTGCACGTCTTCTCACCAGAGGGATCTTCCAATAGATTTCCAAAGCAACAGGAATTGCGAAAATACGGAGGCAGTGTGTGTTATTTGGAGACTGCACGTGAACCAAGGGGGTAGTGGGTTTGGAAGGTTTGGAGGCTAGAATTTTGTGAAAAAGAGGTGTGGGGAAGTAGGGAAAAGAGAGAGGGAGTTCGCGGTATTTATAGGAGGGTGAGGGAGAGGAGAAGAGGCACCATGGGGAGGAGTAGGGGCGGTGGTGCTCGGGATTCCGGCTGAAACGGTTGGTGGTGTAGCCAAAGAGGGAAGGAGAAAAAGAAAAGGGGATTTCCTTTTTCAGAGAACCACAATATAAATAAAAGAACAGAAAGCGAGATTAAATACCAATCAAACTCTGGAAATTTCTGAAAAAAATAAATCCATGAGACATATTCCGAATCGAAAAGCAAATCAAATTCAAGTTGGATTAACTCAAATACTCTGGTTTAATTTTTGAAATTGCAATTAAGCTTTAGTTAATTTGAGAATAAACAATGAAATTTTGTAGCTCTGATTTTGGATAAAAGATTTTTAAAAAACTCTGAAAGTCAGGATTTTACAGAAATCATCGAGGCATTAGTAATTTCTTTAGTATGATTTCTATTTTTCTTTAACGTGGTGGGTGGATCTTCGAAGCGAAAAGATATGATTTGAGAAATTCATCATGAAGAAGTGCATAAGACCTTAGGTTGTTGACTACTTAAAACCGGTACATGATTAAATCAAACCTTCAAAAATCTGAAGATATTCATTGGAGTTCTCATTAAAAAAATAAAAAGTTTGATTAACATGTTCCCAATAGTTGTCAAAGTATTAGAATTTGTGGAAGAAGAAGACAAGGATAGAACAAATAGAGAACAAACAAATAGTCTTCTAGTGTGCTTTTAATCATTTGATTTTGTCGTCTATATGCATCTCATGTTCACTATCTTAATAATCACAAATACCTTGGCATTAGCACTGTAGCAGAAGGATTAAGACATATTGAATGCAATTAAGTGTGTGAAATCAACTAGAATTCATTTGGTTGAGCTTAGAGAACATGGATGAGAATCTTTGCTATGTGAAGTGTATGCATTTTGTGCCGGGAATTGCGGGCCGACCCGATCCAACTCAAGCATCGGCTGGGAGTGCGAGATAGACGGCAGGGAGGGAGGTGACAACATCGACTAGCCTAAACAACAAAAAGGAGAGGGGCGACCAGCCTGTCTTAGGCGAAGGGTGGCGGGAGGGAAAGCTCCGAGAGTGTGTAGTAGTTAGATGGAGAGCGCAGGACGTCGCTAGTTCTAGTGAGCGGTGAGACACAAATGGAGTGTAGCTACTTTTGAGGAGTCAATGATAAGACTGTTGGAGACCTAGGACATGATTGATTGGATGCCAACATTTAGCATTGTCAATATTTGGTAAAATCAAACGTTACTAAAAATTGGCAACTTTTTTAGAGGTTGGCAAGAACCATTTGATAGCCAACTAATTGTTAGCCAATTTTTAACAACTTACTAACAATTGACATGACAAAAATTGACATCTAACCAATCATGCCCCTATTTTCTATCTTCCTCGCCAACTAATAGCATAGCGAGTCAGATAGTAACTGGCCTGGAGTTGCTCTATGAGAAGAGATCGAGCTGGCTCTAGTGTTTGTGGAACCGGTTCGATGAAGCCAAAGTGCAGAACCTGCGTCCGTGCAGAGTAAATAAGACAGGATTGCGTTGATCTTCGCGTACAATTTTAGCACCACACGTCATGGCACTTTTGTGTCTTCCATGAAATCTTGTAAATCTGGCTCTTCGATCATCTTTGATGTGATGGGCGGACCAGACGGGCCGTGTCAGTGCAATATGATGCACCTGACAAGGCGGAATAGGAACTGATAGTCTATATCAGGGGCAAGACGATTCACCTACACCGAAGATAAGTACGTGCATATCATTAAATTCTTAGAAACTATATTCACGAGCATATAAATATAAGTATCAAGATTTGAATCTCGAATCATGCTAGATAGGCTTATGTCTTCGTAACTTTATGATCCTATCAAGAAGTGGTTTTTGGCAAGACACATTTTTAGGTTTATGAAATTTAAAAAGATCTTAAGTAAGCATTTGAACATTCTTTAAAAGATCTATCAATATTTTTAAATGTAAACCGTAGGATAATATATGCAGGTGCGAAATCTTTCAAAAGTATGTCCACCTAGTGCTGTATAAGACATGTATATAAAATTTGCTATTTTTGCTTGGATTACAAATGGACATATTTCTTCACGACCGCAGATGCAAAAATTATTCCACAATATATGTCTTAAGAAATTTTCATAATTTGAAATATAAGACAATGTTTCCGACTTGGGAGACCTGTAGTATTTTGGCAGGTGATTATGATTACGTATTCTAATTGTGAGAGCTTCCCCACCTGAATTTTCAATTAAGCGGGCAAAAAACTCCCAGAGCTTGAGTCACAAGAGCAAAGTAGGAACAGAGGAGAGAGCTTGGAACAGAGTACACTAGCATATACAAGCGCGCCAGGCATCAACAACGTCCCTGACGGGGCATGGGGGACGGTTCTTCCGGAGAGAAAGCGTCTTCACGTCAGGCGCGGCAAACATCAGCAATGGAAGGGGCCTGGCCGCGAAAAACGACGGTGTTACGGTGCGGTGCCAGCAGCAAAGGAGCATGAACGTAGCGGCAGAGTGGTTAGGAACCGAAGGCGGAGGAGAGTAGTCCGGCAGACGACGCACCGTCGATCAAGAATTTGCTATGGCTATATTTCAATACCGTAAAGCTAACGACATTTTGAGCTTCACTGTGGGAGATGCATGCATATATTCGAGCCTGGGCAGGTTTAGCGACTGTTTTTTACCAAACAGTTTAGTAGACTCATACACGTGGAGTTGACAATCATGCTAGAACTTTTTTCCTGATAGTACAAAACGAATCGATACCCATGCAGGTATTGTCTTACTTAACACAAACACATGCATGTACGCCGTCAAATGTGTCACATATCTTATCCATTCTAGGGATGGAACCCAGGCGAGAGTATTTACAAAGCGGTCACAAGCAAATACATAAACCTAGAGAAACCAAGAACAGAAACGAAAAAACTAAAACATGTAAATGGCACAAGTTAGGTCTTGTTTGATTGAGCTGTGGCTGTTGGAAAAGTGGCTGTTGGCTGGCTATTTGGAATAGCGTCTGTGGCTGTTGGCACGTGAGTCTGTGGTTGTGCGTGTTTGGTTGGTCTGTGGTTGTTGGCTGTATATGAAAGAATTGTCTGAAATGCCTCTAAGATCAACTTGAACAAAATTTTAAAATCGACATCGTCTGAGATTTGATCCAATGATATAAATAAAAATTACAAATTACAAATTACAAATACAAATAGAATACAAATTCTTGCTTAAACTAACTTTAATAAATATACATAAAAATACTTGTTTAAACTAAAATTACAGAAAATAATAAATACAAATACAAATAAAAAATAAAAAGAAAAGAAAAAGGGGCCAGGGGGCATCGGCCACCCCAGCCCAACTCCACCGCCGCCTCCTCCTTGACATCGCCGCCGGCTCCGGCTCCGGCTCCGACGACCGCCGCCGCTCCTCCCTCCGTCTCAGCCTCCTCACCCTCCCTCCGCCTCGGCCTCCTCGCCTTTCCTCCCCTCAGTCCCCGCCGATACTTCTCCACGAGGACTCCCCGATCCTCATCTCCGCCATCCCCGCCATCCGCGCCGTGCATGGCCATGGCCACCGCGCCTTCCCCAGCCGCTCACCTCCACCGCCGTGCACATCCCGGCCGCCTCGTCCTCCTCCTCCCACATACCGGCCACCACCTCCTCCTCCTCCCGCATATGGCCGCCTCCTCCTCCTTCTCCTCTGCCTTCTCGACAGTGAGCTCCTTGTGCGGCACGTTGGCGAACCACGCGACGTCGCAGCTGGCCGGCCATAGGAACGGGTTGTGGTACCCGGTGGGCACCGGGACGAGGCACCGCAGCCGCTCGTGGCGATGGAGACGGAGTGGGAGCGGGAGGGGGAGGACGAGGAGAAGCCGCCGTGATGCCAACCGCCCAGGAGGTAGGAGGCGGAGCAGAGGAGGGCGACGGCAGCGAGGGGCAGGAAGGAGGGGCGTCGGGCCACGGCGGCGGCGGAGGGGGAGATGTGCAGCTTCGTGGCCGCTGTGCGGACCCCCATGGCACCTGCCTCGTTCTGCTCCCGCTCGGCGCTCGCTCCCAGCAGCAGGAGTGTGCTCAGCGGGGAAGGAGGGGATAGCCCAGCGGTGGAGGGCGCTGGAGGGGCGGCGCGGTGGAGGGAGGGGTGAGGCTGCCTGTGTACAAAAAGGGGATCGGGAGGAGATGGCAATTCGTGTAATTTCTTGCAAAACCAAAGGGCAACGAATCAATCGGTAAGTGACCATTGCGGGAAGTTGCTCCGGCCGGTTTCCCGCAGTGGCCCAATTTCCACTCAAAAGCCCAACCGGCTGTTGCTAAAAGCTGAGCCAAAGCCGGGTCTTTGGTTGGGCTAGGGCTTTTTTCAATGGAAAGCCCCCAGAAACCCAACCAAACACCCCCTTAAGGAGGAGAGAAACAGCTTTTATCCATGTGGTTTAATCTACTGCCTACACTCCACACACGCTTCTCTTATTCCTATTCCAGAAGACATGAGTCATTTAGATGTCGCTAACTCTTTGATCCGTTTGATCGACGCCATATCTAGAGGCAGCAACATAGTTTTTTTTTGCCTTTTCCTGTAGCAAAGAAATGTACTATCATGAGATTAGTGGCTGCTAAAACGAGTTCTATAGAAAGTAGGAGAGAGTAGCACCTTCTTTTTAGATGTACATTTGACCCCACAGGCTCTCAACAGATTTCTCCACTTATCTTGAACAATGAAACAACGTGGTAGATTCACACTGGATTTGCTATTCCTTACTCGCTTGAGAATTTTTTATTTCTCGGTCAATAAAATTGCAAATCGTCAAATCTATAGTTGTACATTTTTAATCCTAAAGTTACACACAAATTTTAAAATAATTATACATTTTAACCCTAAAGTTACACACAATTTTTAAAATAATCAACTAGACCTGCTTAATAAAATCTTAATGAACTGAGCCCTAGACACTCCCGATTAATATTCGTCGCGAACATCTAACGATGCATTTATTTTAGGGTACTCACGTATTTATTATACCTTGAGATGTTCTGCCCCTCGAACTGATGTTGAGAAATAATGTTTCTTCACCTTTGTCCAGCGTCCAACACCATATTTCACCTTTGACCAGTTTAGTCACTTCTTCATGAGTTCAGTGTTCGTTATTTTTTCTGCCTCCACATTTCCTATCTCCACTTGCAAAAGGCATAATTCCAAAACACGGTGAGTTCTGTAAAACAGCCAAGTAGTTATGGGAATTTCTTATCTTCATTGATGGACGATTGATAAAAAATATGAAGTCAAGGATTTACAAAAGAAAGCACTAAATCCATGTCTAGAGAACTTTTTGCAAACCAAATAAATGGCTGGATTTCTACATAAAAATAAGAATAATTCTTACTCCGAAATGATACAGAAGCAAACTTTGTTGCTTGTTTTGGTAGCTTATAATTACCGTAGAGGAATGCAAAGAGATGTTTGGTTGTTGTATGAGGGAGTGTATTTGTGGAGATGTTCGGTTGGGTGCACAAGGGTGTTGACTGCATGTATAGATGAAAAGAATGTTAGGGAAAGGAATATGTTTTGATGGCTTTAAACTTGTCTTAATATATTTTAGAAGCCTTATTTTACCCTAATCCACTTTACTATACTCTAATGTGACCTAATATGCACTAATCACTTTTTAATATCATCATAGCGCAGCCTGCATGAGCAGCAATGGAGAAATGTCACGTTCCTCCTCAGCCTGGCCCAGATCCACTTTTTGTATGAGTTGAGCCTGGTTGGTTTATTGGTCCAGCCAATCAAACAAGCACAAAAGTGAAAGGTTTTGTACGAACTGAGCCTGATCCAAGCACATACATCCAACCAATCACACTTTTTAAGTCTAGAGAGTGTCTATTTCTAAATCGACTAAAAAATTATTATTTCTAAGTTGATGATTTTAGACGTTGATTCTTGATCTAATGGTTAATTAGGTAGTTATACGTTTTAAAAATCATTGTAACTTTAGGTTTGGAGATGCATGACTAGACAGTTGCACATTTCTCAATCTAAACTTACATTTTTTTTAATAACTATATGTTTGATAGTGTGTAACTTGGTCAACAGAAAAATAATGATTTCTTAGACAACTTAAAAATTAGCAATATGTTAAGTTTAACATTAATTGAGGCATCGAAGCCAGTACAGAAGTCCAGGGGCACTCTTGAGACAAAGCTAACGTGAGGCAAGCGTGTCAAATAGTCTCATGCAATCTAAATTCATATGAGATTAAGGATTTGTCACTATGTCTCGCTGATATGTGGATCCAGGAGCCACATGTCACTCAAACGGGCAGTCTTGAAACAAAGCTAACGTGCGGCAAGCGTGTCTGATAGTCCCGTGCAATCTAAATTCATAAAGGTCAAATATTGATATTTAAGAATTTACCGCGTCATGTCTCACTTGATATGTGGATCCAGAAGCCACATACATGTCACTGAGACACGGAATGATAAATCTTTAGATGTGAAAATGTGAAATACAATCGACGCAGTACCACGCTGATGGATGGTGCGGCCCGAACTCTGATTATGGTTAATCAGTAGAAAGATGAATTGTGTGCATAAGAACATACACAGAAGATTTAATTACTATATACAATTGAGATATTTATGTTGTAGTAATGTTGATTAGCACTTAGACAGATTCTATCTTAATACAAAGTGATCTTCTGAAATCTGAAGGAGACGACAAGAAGAGGGAGTTAAAATATATTGACGTTGCTTGCGAGGTTTTTTCCTCCCGAACATGGAGAACTAAATCATCTATGCTTTATTTGTCCTAATTTTTTTGAGGAAATGACTGCATTCATAGAGGTAAGGAGAACATAACAGACATTTCTAGACAAGGACAGCTGTCCCTACAAACTAGCAGTAACCCCCTGAAAAAAAGAGAATTACAAAATAGTCCCTGGGGGATATCACCACCGATCTTGCGCGCCGCCGTGCCAGCTCGCCGGAGAAGAGGAAGACGAAGAGCCAAAGATCTCTCGAATACCTGCAAAGAAGAACAGAGGACGAAGCCTCAGTAGAAAGCCGCATAAGACAACCGCCGCAAGAGGCGGATCTATAAACCGGAGAGAGGAACATCGGCAGGGGCGGAGCCCCGATCTTGAGTAGGAAATCGATCAGATCTCGCCCTTCGCCGCCGCACCGCCAGCCAAGCCCGCTTCCACAGCACGAAGAGAGTCCGAGGGAAATAGCTGGCCGGAGCAAACTCAAGAACGACGTCGCCGCAGCTGGTGCCGAAGCAGAGCAACCCGCCGAGGTCGAGCTCGGTTGAAGCATCGAGCTAAGAGGACAAAACCTCACTGGCTCCTCGATGCCGCCGGGAAGGACGTCACCAAGACGGAGCTGGAGCCGGAGTACCAAAAAGCCAAACGCCGCCGCCGCCACCACCGCCGAAACGATGCCGCGCTGGACGTAAACCCTAGATAAAGAAGACCTAACTATACAACCGGCAGAGGCCGCGTTTCCCCACACCTCACGGTGCCCGTAGGCGACTGGAGGCGAGGAGAAACAGCAGCCTCGCCGGTAAGAAAACGATGAAGACGAGGTTACCGGTTTTTCGCCTCTCTCTACTGTAGCAGGGGAAAGGGGAGAAAGGGGACCTTTATTTGTCCGGAAGATGCATATGCAAGTATTCTGACACTTGAGTTTCGTGCGTACACACTACTGTTCCACACGGAGAGCAGAAAAGCAAGGGAAGGAAGGAATAAAGTGATGCAATCTTCCATCTGTTCTTGAACAACCAACGAAGAAACGTGCAGGGGACAGCTGAAGGAGCCGTCGTCGAAGCCAACGCGCCAAGATCTAGGGCGTGCCCCTGCCCGCCAGACGCCTGCCGCCTGATGCCTCTGTTCCTCAAGCCACCGCACCGGAGCACACGCAGGGTGGCAGCTCCACGCGGTGCTGCACCGGGCCGCCGGCGCCCAGAAACCGGAAACTTCACCGCCGGTGCTAGAAGTGGCCGGAACAGGTGCTACCTACTAACTAACACCTACGTAACGTCGTCATCTAGCTTCTTCACCTGTTTCAATTCTCCCTATCTTTCTTCCCCAGGCGTTCTCATCTCTCTTCGTCGCCGCCTTCTTCGCCTCCCTCCTGTCATCAACACAACAAAACCAACGCGAATCGAGGAGCAACGAAACGCTACTAAACGCGGCGCCCACACGCGGACGGAAGAGGAGGGCGCGCAGGGCCGCGCGGCGATGAACTTCGCCGCGGCAACGGGACACGAGGAGGGCGGACGGACGCGCAGGGCCGCACGGTGATGAACTTCGCCGCGGCAACGGGACACGGGGAGGGCGGACGGACGCGCGCTCGATCGCCGACGCAAAATACCCGGCCAAGTTCGAGGGAGGCGGATGGCGCTGGAGAAGACTGTGTACGAGAGTGGCGAAGTGGAGAAGGTGATGGACGGCGCGGGATTACCTAGAGAGCGGAGAAGCGTGGCGCGCAGGAGCCGGTGACGGACTTCGAGGCGGGGCCGGAGTGCCGCGTGGCCGAGGCCGTCCGCCGTCGTAGGAAAGAGGCAGGAGACGGACGGGGAGGAGGACGCGTGCTGCCTCCGAACCAAGCTTAGCTTCCGCTGGTGTGCATCAAAAGAAAATTGGGCAAATCGATGGTGGATTGGTGGTGCACTTCAAACACCAATATTACAACCAACGCGCAGTGCCGAGGACGTGCTTTGCGACAGCACAGTACTCTCGCTCCGTTATTCCTTAGACGATAAGTTTGTGAGTACTGTACGGCACTCCTGATTAAATAACACAATTCGGTGCAGCAAGAGAAAAAAAAGTCTCACAGGAGCAAAAGTGAAATTGATCGCCCCAACAGGGCACACATTCATCAAACGACAAACATATGGCTACCTCCTTCCAAAGAAACTTAGAAAGCGTACGGTTAGACACTTTTATCTTTCACAATCCGGTTAGCTGGAAACGGCAAAGTTATATCTATTATATATTGAATGTGATTATTAAGAAAAACAGATATGTTAAAACAATTCCAAAAAAATTGATACATTCCATCTAATTTGATGGATCTTCTTTTCATTTGTAAACCACGGCCAATAAATCTTCATAACTAAATTTAAAGAGATCACTGATAGATCCTTGTATTTATACTTAATAAATTATGACCGATAGATATTTACACAAACAGATCACAACCGATATATCAACTAATTATACCCTAATATATCATTACCGATAGATCTTCATAATTATATCTAAACATATCACGGCTGACAAATCTTTATAACTGTACCTAAATATATCATAGCCGATAAATTTTCGTAAGTACACATAAACATCATCCGATCATTGATTTGGTAGACATTTATTATTAATAGGCTGCAATCGATAGATCTTCATAACCGTTTATAAATATTATTTGGCCATTGATCTGACGTACTTTAATTATTAGTGATCCACGATCGATATATATTTATAATTTTACACCTCACACAAAAGCTACCCGAGCTTTTAGGTCGACGTAATGATCTGATATCAACAACCAACAATCTGAATCTTAACTCTACATATTGATCTAATATCACAGACAAACAATAAGTTAGATAGTGATCTGAATTAAAATTCCATGTGATGTAATATCATGAACATACAACCTACCGTCTCAATACGATGCCCGTCCGATCGGCTAGCTCACCATCCAAATTTCAGTTCCACGTACTGATCTAATATCACGTAGAAACAACTAGCCATCTAGCATATAAACCAACTAACAGCTCGACGATCCGGACTTTAATTCTAATATTACATACAAACGACACATCCGGCCATAATATGATGTTCTTACAAATAGTATAGCAATATACATTCCCACGTAAGTATAAGGATTTAAAAATAATAAAATCATTTTTCGTGTAATTACATGGGACATCGAGCTAGTTTGTCATGAAGAATAATTTTACATTATAAATTTATTGTAACCTTAATTTATATATATATATATATATGATGGGTAGTCCTACTACCATGCGTTCATGCCCAAGTTGGTGTGTCCTAACTAGAATCGGAGAACAACTCTCGACACGTCTTTTGGAAGAAGTCCAACTCGTGTACTACGAGGACTCAAGATATGGCATAAAGAAGGAGTCTGACTCGTGTACTACGAGGACTCATGACGAGGTTACCGCCTTACTCCGCCTATATAAGGAGCACCCACCCCTCAAGGAGAGGACAAGTTCAATTAGATTGGAGAGCTAGAAACAACGCTTGATCTCATAGCCTTAGTCGACTAGCCACCTCTAAGGTCCTTGAACCCCAAAATCGGGCTCGCCGGGTTCCCTACCCATCGAGTTCTCTCTGTAAGCCAGGTCTCACCGAGTTCTCCCTGTACCTCATATTACATATCAATCCAATCAAAGTAGGACGTAGGGCTATTACCCAATTCGGGGGCTGAATCTAGGTAAATCTGTGTCGGAAAGTCAAGCTTACCTGAGTATTCGCCCCGCTACCGTACAAATACGTGCTGTACGAGTACCCCCCGTATACCATACATCGACAGCTGGCGTCCACCGTGGGGCCCTTACGTCAGCTTGAGTCTACTTCAGCAATTCTCGCCGACAAGATGGTGTACACGGGCTTCAACGACAAAGACTTCTATGATGTCTCCTCCGGATCCCGCAACAGCTGCACCAACCCCCCTTATCAAGCAGAAACTCACCGACTTCGGCGTCAACTCGCTATGGGAAGCAAGCGAACTCTCCCTACGGCTCTACGAGTCGTCGCTACTCCACGCGACCGTGCAAGCTTCAACTCGTATGCTTCGGATCCCCGCGATCTACGAAGCATGATTATCTCAAGACATACCCGGCGCCAAATCGTGCCCCAACAAACTGCTGCCAAACGTGATCGTCATCAGACCAAGTTACATTCGGCCGACCTCAAGCACCATCTAAACAGGAAGCGCCTCCGCCCTAGTACACGATGTCACCGCCGCAAAAACCGGGAAGAAAGCCGCCACTCGCGGACCCTGGCCACCCGGATCAAGCAACGCCACCCGATCGCTTCGATGATACGGATAACGACTAAACAAGTAAGATCTAGACTTTCTATTTCGATATAGATAAATTACTTTCACAGGCTCGGGGGCTGGCGTCGTCATCACTGCACCAACGAGAACAAATTATCTCCCTAGTGGGAAGGACCCTACACCATCGTCGCCAACCCGCGACCCGGCGCTTTCAGACTCGCCGACCACGGCTCCGCGCTACCCAACACGTGAAACATTGATCAACTCTCCAAATATTATAGCTTCCCAGGGGCTTCACCCCAGATGACTTCCTTACTGATAACCCGTGCTTCCATGGACATCTATACCGTACCAGTACCAAATGCTTCGGCCTCCATCAAACAAATACTCAAAACACATCTAACATGTTTCGCTAAGACTCAGAGATCGGCACGTACACGAGTCTATACCTCGATTCGCCCTCCCAATCCATAGCACACAAGCATCTAACAGCTCGAGGCTAGGCACGAACACGAGTTCGCGCCTCATTCCGCCTCCTCGAGTTTGGTTGTCGTATAACCGCCTCGTATGCGCTTGGGGGCTGGCACGTACACGGGTTCGCGTCCCGTTTCGCCACCCCGAGTCATGTCAGCTGTCCATAAGCCTCGCCGCAACATCCTGGGACAAGTTTCCCTTTGGGTTCCTCAACTTTACGTTGTTTTCCCAACACCGGCACACAGGCCTCACGCCCAGAATCCGCCCGGGGGCTAAATAAGAGCACGAGTTCCTCAACTCAAATCCTCTACCCCGGGTCCGGCGGCACCAGCGCTTGCAAAGAACGAGCGAGTAAACCAACGTTTCTTAACTCGGTTCGCCTCTTCTATGCAACGGCGGACAGCTGTCTCGCATCTGCGCGGGGACAGGCATGGCACGAGTTCCTCAATTCGTTTTGCCTCCCCCGACTACGGCACCTCCCCCGAGGCACGAGTACAGAGCTTCTCACAGCGAAGTTTTTTTTCGACTGTTCATCCGAGTTCCTGCTAACTTGCACAAACAGTCGAGGGCTACCACAACGAAGTTTTTTTTCCAACTGTTCATCCGAGTTCCTGCTAACTAGCACAAATAGTCGAGGGCTACTACAGCGAAGTTTTTTTAGACTGTTCATCCGAGTTCCTGCTAACTCGCACAAACGATCGAGGGCTACCACAGCGAAGTTTTTTTCCGACTGTTCATCCGAGTTCCTGCTAACTCGCACAAACGGTCGGGGGCTACCACAGCGAAGTTTTTTTCCGACTGTTCATCCGAATTCCTATTAACTCGCACAAACAGTCGAGGGCTACCACAGTGAAGTTTTTTCCGACTGTTCATCCGAGTTCCTGCTAACTCGCACAAACAGTCGAGGGCTACTACAGCGAAGTTTTTTCAGACTGTTCATCTGAGTTCCTACTAACTCGCACAAACAGTCGAGGGCTACCACAGCGAAGTTTTTTCAGACTGTCCATCCAAGTTCCTACCAACTCGCACTGACAGTCGGGGGCTCGGAGGCATATAACACATTAGGCGATCCTATGGCAATATGCATACGCAAAAGAACAAAGAAATTTGTCACATCAAACACACAAAGACAAACACAAAGACAAAAGCGCACTATACCCAAGGAATCGCAAACCGCCCCGACGCTTCAGCGCACTACGCCTGGGGAAACGCAACCGTCCCGAGGCACGAATAAAACCATTATGATGCAAAAAAAAATAATCATGATAACACCATCCGTGAATCTCGCCGAACGGGTTTAGACCGCGATAAAGGGGTTAGGCCCATCTAGTTCTGCAGCCTGGCTTGGCGTCACCTCAAATCAGGGTTTACCTAGCTTGAATTTCGGCTTCATCACGCATACTGATGGGGGGCTTGATGATGGGTAGTCCTAGTACCATGTATTCGTGCCCAAGTTGGTGTGTCCTAACCAGAATCGGAGAACAACTCTCGACACGTCTTTTGGAAGGAGTCCAACTCGTGTACTACAAGGACTCAAGATATGGCATAAAGAAGGAGTCCGACTCGTGTACTACGAGGACTCATGACGAGATTACCGCCTTACTCCGCCTATATAAGGAGCACCCACCCCTCAAGGAGGGGACAAGTTCAATTAGATTGGAGAGCCAGAAGCAACGCTTGATCTCATAGTCTTAGTTGACTAGCCACCTCTAAGGTCCTTGAGCCCCAAAACCGGGCTCGCCGGGTTCCCTACCCATCGAGTTCTCTTTGTAAGCCAGGTCTCGCCGAGTTCTCCATGTACCTCATATTACATATCAATCTAATCAAAGCAGGACGTAGGGCTATTACCCAATTCGGAGGCCTAAACCTGGATAAATCTGTGTCGAAAAATCAAGCTGACCTGAATATTCACCCCGCTACCGTACAAATACGTGCTGTACGAGTACCCCATATACCATAGATCGATAATATATATAAAGGTAATCATCTAATATATACGCGTGACTGTGGCCAAGACGCATAGCTACACCTCGCGACCACACTGACCTTATACATCGTGATCGAATCAGCCACAATAGATCGTATACCTAGGAACACCTCTAGGCTCTGGTACACCTGGTCGTGTGCACTTAGCAACTTCATGGAAAATCACGTCAAATGGATTTTGTTTCTGGCCACCTGACAACTCTTTGACCACTGGAGAAGCTTTCCTTCGCTGCCGTAAAACCGTCTTCTGCGATGGCAGATGGAAACGACGTTCGCTGTCTTCTCAGCCATCGAATCCGACGAGTTTCGCTGTAGAAGGGCTGTTTAATTTGAACGATTTCTATAGGAATTATCGGGGGTTATAATTTTTAGAAAATTTTCTGTGTATACCGTTTGATTCAGTGGATTGTATCTAGCGAGAGTTTTTCTAAAAACTAGCGCGGTGTCCCATATAATTATATTATAAAATTTTAATTATTTTTTAAAAAAAATTTACGTAATAGTAGATACGAAATTTATGTATGACACTAAATTCTTAAGTTTTTCTTTTTTTATGTTTTTTGAATCCTCGAATTAAAGAGGTCATATTTATTGAGTTTAGCTCAAGAAAATTAACAAAAAATTATTTCATCTTCTGCCGTGCTTTTTGCTTGCATCCGTTTCTCTTTTGTTAATACTAGCTACTCATTACCAAGCATCAGTTTACGTAGGAGACGGCTCCTCTGACATCGCGTCAGCACGTCAGGGTGCTACAGTAGCGTGACGTAGAATCTCAACCATCGAATCAGCAAAGAATGGCTGTGATCTAGTTATTACAGCATGTACTGTAGATGGGGGGGTGTGTACTATAACCATGTTCTGACTGTTGTGCACACCACAAAATTACACTGTAGCATCAAATGTGGGCTGTCCATTTTAGATCTAATGGCCGTTTACATAAATCCTACTCGCACAAAACTAAACTAAACTGTGATGCACCCTCCTAATATACTAATACTCCAGAAGGACTCATTTTTGCGTGGAGTCTAGCTCGTACGTGAAATCGAAATCTGATACATGTACATGCCGTACAAAAACTATCCAGGCTCTCTCCGACTCCGAGCCACTTCTCTGCTGCTTTAATTTCTCCCGTGGAGCCTCCTAGTGCTGCCTCTGAATTACTCCCCGAGTTTTCACGTCCAAGATCTGTACACCCAAACCTCTCGAATCCTTATCAGACCGGCCATCAGGCTCGTAACACTGTTCATGTAATTCATGCATCTGCAGGTCTCTCCGATCGTGTCGTCACTCCCTGCACCACAATCGGTTTTGGAGGCAAACCATCTGTCGGTAAATCTAGAGTATTGATGTCTGTATAATTGTCAAAAATATATTGCTCTCTTCATCTAAGTATATAAAGTGTACTTTAATTTGTTAAAACAATACATTGACTAATAAATATTTTATAATATACAATATGTGCTACAAAATTATAAACATAAGTAAGTATTTTTGAATACGAATTTAATGACATCAATTTATATCATATAAATTACATACTAACAAAGTAATTATTGATCAAAATCTTGTCATAACCAATCAAAATACATCCTGGATATCCGAACGGAGGGAGTATATATCAGCAAACATCTATCGGTGTTGGCGCTCTGTGTCGGTAAAACCTTTGTGTTAGGAAATTTTGGCCAATAGATGACCAACTACTGAATGTTGCTTTTGCCGACATATAAAGAGTGTAGGCAAAGTGAGTCATGGTTAGTGAATGGAGTACCATAGTGCAGGCAGGAGTCCATTCATTTGTAAGAGAGTATTTAATTACAAGGCGATCACAAGCAAATTTTACAAGCATGGAAAGGAGAAAAGTAAGAACATTCTAAAGGGCACTAGTTAGGGAGGAGAGAAACTGATCCTGAACATATGGTTCTATGTACACTCTACGCACTTACACCGTATGCATATGGCTTTCTATTCCGAAAGAAAGAATTCATTTAGATGTGGCTAATCTATGCTAGAATCTAAACTCTAAAACAATTATCTGGCTGTCATTCCTACGTGTTCCTTTGTTTTGGATAATGGTGCTCAACTGCTAGCTAACACTTGGATCCGTTTGATCAACTTTGTATCTAGAGGCCGCAACATAGTTTTTTGTGCCTTTTTCTGCATCATTAAAAAGATATTAGATAATGAGACATGCGGCTCTCCTATAATGGAGTTGTATTGATGGTAAGAGAGAATATGACCTTCCTTTTGAAGGTACATTTGATCCCGCAAGCTATCAATAGGTTTCTCCACTTATCCTGGATCATGAAAAGACATGATAGCTTAATATTTGCCAACAACTTCAATGTTCTCCCTAGCCCCAAAATAACAACTTCAATATTTGCCAACAACATCTAATGTTTTAAGGCGCGATATATCACCAAACTACTATACCTTTAGATGTACTGCCTTTCGAACTGATGTTGAGAAATACCTTGACTTCACCTTTGTCCATCGCCCAACCCCATAATTGGAGATACCGTCGACCAGTTTAGTCACTTCTTCATCTGTCCAGTGGTCATTATTTTTTTCTACCTCGACCTTTCCTGCCTCTACTTGCAAAAGGCATACTTCCTAAGCACGGTGGCTTCTGTTAAAACAACCAAGGCAATTGAATATGTACTCAAAGATTTACAGAAGACACTAAATCCATATTTAGAGAACTCTTTGCAAACCAAATACATGGTGGACTTTCAACATGAAAATAAAATAATTCTTACTTCAAAAGGGTTACATATGACTATAGCAGCAAACTTTTTTCGGTTCTTTTTTGCTTGATTATACTCTTTGATAGTTTATATTTAAAGTAAAGCAATGCATTGGGAAATTAAAACTCATGCTCACCAATGGAAATATCCTTCTCTTGCGAGGACCTCTCGGAGCACGCCTCCAACGATCCTTTGGTGTAAACTCTGAAACACCAAATATATGTACACTAGTTCACGACTTTACATACTTCAACACAAATATTGGAGCCAAAAACAAACCTGATGATTGACTCTTCTCCAACAAATGATCGGCAGAAGAACTGAGTGCACCTTCAAGAACAAGCTTCCTAATTGGTCCCAAGTTATAGATAAGAAAATTTGCATGTGTAACAAAGTTTGGGAATAGACAAGAATAAACAAACATGGTACCTCCCAAATATTGGTCTCCGCATTGCTCATTTCGGGGCTCTTCTATAAATTGGTGGATCTCCATGGCATCATCCCCATAAACAAAATGAAAATAATCCTCTATCTGTCATGAATAAAAACAAAGTATCTGTTGATTTTGTTATCCTAATTGAAATGATGCAGATGGAAGGATGGTTTGTGGGAGTGTAGAGGTTGGACGCATTTGTTTTTATATTCAATTTGGAATCGTTTTGTAGCGCTTACTTATGCCCTCTATGGACGAGTACGGTTACTTAACGCCTCGTTGTAAACGTGCTGCTTTAAAACTCTGCAGAGAGTTTATCATCACCGGTTGTGCGCCCGCACGTGCCTTTTTCCTCGACCTAGGTTTTTCACGTCAAGTTTGTGTCTCTCATGTTAGCATTGTTCCATAAGCCCCTAGTGCCATGCTTAAGAATTCAAAGATGCAGCAGTAAGTTTGATGCCAACTGCCAATATGCCAACTTCGTCCCAGTTAGCACTATATATATTTGCCCCAATGCAAATCAGAATCAAATATTCTTCTTGGTTCCTTGGGACAACATAACAAGCTCCACCATACCAGGAAATACAAAACCACATTTCTTCATGAGGAAAGAATGGAAAGGGAGAAGCAGATGGAGCCTAATTACCTGGCTCAGAGGAGGAATAGTAGCAGAAGATGGGGGCCAGTCGAGAGGATCAACCAAAATCGGCGCCCAAATCTCGAATTCGTCCACGGGTTCCATTGTTGCTCGGTGAGCAGAGCTAGGAACCTATCCAATGTAAGAAACTGAACTTCATAAAAATGCAATATTTTTCATCTTAGACCATGGATAAAGGTAGCTACGCGAAAATTCGTGACATACCACTGAAAAATGGTTAGTTTGTTTTGTAAATACAACTCGGTGTATTCGGTATTAGTAGTTCGGTAATGCTGAGTCATAAAAAATACGGCCTGGTATAGCTAAACTACAAAAATATTTCAATATAATGCGAAGTTGGCGTGAAACTTTTCAGTGCGAGAAACTTCAGAAGAATAGCGAGCGTGACAAAAGGACCACTTAGCAACACCAATCAACCAGTAGCTACCTTTCACGTTCCAGGATCAACAGTACAACATTGCAGCCAAATCTACAAAACAATGAGCACTTAGTCAGGACTAAGAGGGACCTCCCAGCAGGGTATCACCAAGGCATATGCTGCAACCATGAAACCAGCATATTTAAACATGGAGCTAGCAGGCGATGAACTGACAACTAACGGAAGTGTGTCTTGCACTAAACGGCTAAATCCTACGTACGGATGTACAGAAACCACACACACACATGCATCAGCGGTGATGCGTGTAGAGTCTCTGGTAGGCGCGTCAAGGCAACAACGACGTGCATCACCGCGGGTATGTCGTGCATTTCTACGTCGCAACCGGAGTTATCGTTCGCAACTATTTGGGAAACATACACACTTGTACATTTCGAAAGAACGTGAAAAAGAAAACCAGCCCGCGACCGGCGACGATGCAGCCCGGCCGGCGAACGCAGAATCTAGTGGAGAAGGCGGTGGCCGGGCGCGCGGGCAGGATTAATTACCTGGTGGAGCGGCGTACGTGACGGCGGCGAAGACAGGACCGGAGTCGTGAAGGCGGCGCCGTGGGTGGCGGAAGATCGATCTGGTGAAGGATTCCGAGCCCTTACGTGCCAGAGCAGCACGCCGCTGTCGATCGCCGAGGCCGTCGTGGACAAGAGGCAGGGGGGCGGACGGACGGGGAGGAGGTGGAAGCCGGAAGCAGGAAGCGCGCTAGCGTGTTTTGCTGGTGTGTTTTAGCTTGGATGGAAGGAGTCAAGTCGTCGCCGCCGCATGCATGGTCTCCACAGGACTCGATCAGAAGATCGATCCAACTGCAAAGCAATCCTGTCGTTGTCAGCAAAGGCCCACAAGTGTCTATGTGTTCTTGCACTCATACACGGATTTTGTAGCAGGAAAGCATGCAACTTTTGTACGCGCACGCTCATATTGGTGTTTATCCACACATGATCGATGCAGGTGTCGCTCTTGAAAAGTTGAAAGGCCAACTGACATGTACAGTGGTACAGTGATAGCTCTGTTCAGAAATTTACAAAAATTCAGGAACAAAGAAAGTTTTAGATATGGATACGGTTTCGAGTATATAATTTTATCTTTAATTTTTAGGATATCTATTTTATGTCGATTTTCTAAATCAATAACTTTAGACGTTGATTTTTATCCAATAGTTATTTAGGTAGTTTTATTTTAAAAAAATTGTATGTACCTTTAGATTTAGAAATGTACAACCATACAGTTATATGTTTGATAATGTGTAACTCGATCAACTGAGAAATAATAATTTCTTAGACGACTAAGAAATAACAAATCCTATAAGGATAAAATTTTCATTTCAAATCTGATGGTATTATTTTCACCAAACCAACGTAGAAAATTATTTTTATACATTAATTGTCGATGCTATGGAAGTTTGACTGCACAATCATCTGTTTCTCAATGGAGTTAAGCATAGTTTTTTCAGACGTTTAGAATATATATAAACTAAGTTTAAATTGTTTAAACTATCTTGATTGGCATTATGCATGGATGGATCGGAAGGGGTATATAATTATCATCATGTACACTTTTAAGAAAAAAGGAAACGAAAAATCAACTAATACCGCACAACAACATCTATTACAAGTAGTGGGCAAAGCAATGCCTCGGAGACCATGCAAACTCACATGCATGCAATCGTCTTCGCTAAGCCTAGACATGACAAATTAACCATATATGCATCGATCCAATTATAACCTGACGAGTTTGTGCTCGGTCTACTTGAGTACTACGTAGAAGCAAAAGGTGGCACTTGGTTCAACTAAACCGTAAACCGCCTGATGTTGTTGGCCACGGTGGTTGCAAGCAATTTCAAGGAAGCAACTTTGTTTCCATATATATGTAGGCACGCAGAAATGGCCACGTCACAGTCACGTATATATCCTCCATTCTTTTCTCATGTCACCATCAGTTATGTCATCCATTCTTTTCTCACTAATGCTACTGACCTTACTTCAGCCTTCAAGACGCGCCTTTGACCGTCACATTTCATATTTTGGTAGCAGTAATAACTAATAAAATTACGGGAGTGTCCGTGGAGACATTTTGAGTGTTTTTGTTATAGGTTACTTAAATTCTAAATATTTAAATTTTTATTTGGTAGATTACGCATCCTCATTCTCTTGTTTATAATAGAAAAATCATATGAATAAAAATTTGAGTTATTCTTAAAGTGAAAAAATAATTGAGTAATTGTTAGCAGTTCTCTAAAATTATATTACCTTATTTCTAAAATAGATGACGCTTTAGAAAACGTCCAGTCAAATATTTCTATCTTTGACAAGTAATTATTATTTAGTTTGTTAAGTGTAAATAGTATAATTAGATTTATCAATTAAAGTAGTTTCACAATATAAAAAAATTGTCATCTTTTTCTTGCATATTTATACATGAAAATGGTCAAAATTACATATAAGAAACCATATAAAATCATAGACATCATCTGTTTTGAAACGGATGCACTACTACAGATATGCCCATTATAGGCGGTTTGAAAACCCTAATGCAAGCAGTTTCCTGAATTGTCTGTAAGCAAGGGTCTTATCATCACAGGCGGTTATGAAAATGCCTGTGATGAGTTCATATCACAGATAGTTCACATAAAGAACCGTCTACGATATGGTGATATCCCAGGTGGTTTCATGCATAGAACCGTCTGTGATATGACCTCATCAAAGATGGTTTTGTCTACAAAAATGCATGTGACGGGGTTATATGAAACCGTTATTTTTCTTGTTTTATTAGCTAGCCTCAGGATATCCTTGTCATGTACTCTAAAACAATAGAATAACAACACATACATATATGTATATCACATTCATTCACAACAAATATAACATCACATAATCATTCAATTCACAAGAATAATCATTCATCCCTAAACCCTAAACTCTTGTAGCTTTACAAAAGTCACTCAGATTTTCAAATATAATATTCTTTAATTACACTATCTATGAAAATTTATAATCTATCGTGTCATTCAATCCACAACGGTGACACTCTTCATGAGAAAATTTGACGGTGCAACTGACCATTAAGGTTTCACATGAAAGGGGACATCATTGCGACTAAATGAGATAATAGATTCTAAATTTTCGTAGGTCTTTCATGAGAAAATAGATGTATCCATAACATCATAGGTCCCATCTAACTTGCTCTAAATTGAATGTGTGCCTATTTTTCTAGAATAAGGTAAGTATTTTAAATAATTCCTTAACACATACTGGAAGCATAAAGCATAAACTCATCATATAGCAAAGGCTTATTATGATTTTCAATCATCTTTTGCTCCAAAGCAACACAATTGAGTGATAAGCCTGAGTTTAGAAAAAATGCCTTACAATTACCCATTTTAAATAATTGAACATCGGTCGACAATGGTTCAGTGGTGCAGGGTTTAGGTTGAGGTTAATGCAATTTTAACCTTATCCTGAATTTTGAACCCTCGTAAAACGGCATGCATAGTTTATTAGTGGGTCTTACTCATCATTAACATAATCAAAATATAGTAAACTATCATCATGTACAAAATTTTACCACATCAGTCGGTTGTGTGAGTCATGTGTTGACTTTGACAATAGTTGTGATGAATATCTTGCCATCTTATGAGGAGTTGAATATTTGGTTGCATGAATTCAAGGTTGGAATTATTTGCAATATGTTTGATTGATTGAGTTTCTCAATTTGTCTCAAGAAAAAATTGAGTGGATAAAGGATTTTTCTCGACTGGCTTGGGTCAAGTGGAAAACTTGTGCTCGCGACGCTTTGCTTGGTCTATTGTGTGCAGGTGCGAGTTGGGTGCAGCGATGGTTCGGCCATATGGACCGGCATGATAGCTTGGAGGGCTGAGATGCGGTCAAGTAGGTGGCGACGACATCGTGCGGCTTAAAAGCATGTACGCAGACGACAAGAAAGCGGGTGGAGACGAGACGTGAGGACCAAGTCAGTGCGAGGGCATTTTGGTAAAAACGCAGAAACCACCGAAGCTCAACCAAGAAACTGCGGCGGCGGCCGAAAGCGGTTTAGAGTTGGTAGCTTAGGGTGGAAGGAAAATCGAGAGGTGGCTAAGCTATTTAGACGCTTTGGGATGCGTGCTAGGTAGTTAGGCCCATTAGGGCATAAGTCCCAAGAGTGGAAGAGGGGGTTGTCCCTCCCCACTATAAATAGATGATGAGGGTTTTCTTAACTCTTAACCCTTTTGATTAGCTTGTGAGAGCTGCACTTTGTGAAGTGCTTTGCCTAGATGAGAGGCTTATAAACTCCAAAGAAAATCCACGAAAATTCAATACAAAAAGATTTCCTCAATTCCTATGTGTTCTTGAGTCATTCACTTTTTGAATCTTTTTGATTTTTGTTTTCTTGCTTTTCTTGTGAGTTGATTCTTGATATGGCAAGTTAGTGATGGAGTAATCACGTCCTATTTGATTCCATCCTAGCATATTCAAGAAATCAATCCCTTTTCCCACGTTTTGAGTTTGCTTGCAAGAGAAGAAAGAATTGGGGTTTTACAATTGACTTGCTTGGGGGCTAATATTTGTGATTTGATAGATGGAATAGGTTGCTGTGATATGTGAGAGATCATCCTGTTGATTTGAGATCAAAAATCCTCACGAGCAACAAGTAATCAATCTTTTGGTGTTCGTCCAACTTTTGGAGCTTATTTGGAAGAATGGGAGAAGGGTTGTGTCTTGTGGTCTTTTTCTGAGAATCAATCATTGATTTATAGTCACAAGACATACCTAGATCCTTTTGCAAAGTTTCATCCTTTTTGGTTGGACGGATTTCAAACCAGAGCAAAAATTCCAACGAAAAAACAGGGTTTTCGCAGTTCTGGACTACACCCGGAGATTCCGGACTAGAATACCCGGAATGTCTGGGTGTGTAATTTGAGTGCTTGAAAATACACATCCGGAGTGTCTGGGCTCACCCCGGAGTCTCCGGACATCATCCCGAGAGGAATTGATTTTTAGATTGTACATCCGGAGTGTCCGGACATTCTACCCCGGAATGTCTGGGTAGCCAAAATCTGGCTGTGCTGCACGCACTGTTTTGGCCGTAACTTTTGCATCCGGACTCCGTTTTCAGTGATCTTGTACTCGTTTTAAAGCTAACGACGAGCTCCACGTCGTCAATGACTTTCTAGGGTTTTTCCGCTGCATCTTCTTTGTCATTTACAGTAGTATCTCAATTGCTATCTGTATTTGAATTTGAAGAAAAATTTGTATCCGACATTCACCCCCCCTCTGTCGGGAAGCCATCGATCCAACAGGTTGTGTCAAATCAAAACTCAGAAGCTTCAACAAGCATTGAATCGCCCGAGAGGTGAGGATAATCTGATGAGTTACCACCAACCCTCCTGTGAAGGAGATGACGAACCTCTCCATTGAAACAAGTTTCCTCTCCTTTGCAGGAAGGGAGAGGTAACCCGTCGATTTACCACCACCTCTTTTGTGATTCTGATGCTTGCTAAAGCATCTAGCCTTAATAGAACTGTAGAAATGGTAAAAAATTTAGTTGTGGGTATCGACAAATTTTATAAGGGCTAAGGTGGTTTCAGTTGGGTTCAAGGTATTGAGTTAATAAAATTTAAACCAGATCCAAAACCCTAAACCATTGATCCCTTATAAAATATTAATTATGCGGTCCTAAGTACTATATTAACCTATATATTAAACAAGACATGGCATAACTAAGTAATAATAAACTAAAATAAAATAAAAATAGAAAATACATGAAATAACCTAGCTAGCTATTAATCAAGACATGGCATAGTGTGACTGCATGACATAATCTAATCTAATCAAAATCTAAATAATCACATGAATCCTTGTTGCCCTAATTAACCAATTTTCCAAATAACATGAATCACAATAGCAATTTTTGTATCATAATCCTTGCTACCCAAAATAACATGAAGGGAGGACGAGGTCACACCTTACGGTCATGGCAACTATGGCGGCAGTTGGCGAGGAGGAGCTGGCGAGGAGGCATTAGGCAAGAAGGTCGCGGTCAAGAGGGAGGAAGGCATCGGGGGCGGACGGCGGCGATCGAGGGCGTAGGTGTGGCAGCAAGTGTTGAGTGCATGGTTGAGTTGAGGGTACGGTGGCCAGCGTCTAGGATGGAGGCACAGTTGATGGCGAGGTTGCGGGGGCCAACGTCAAGGGTAGGGCACGGTCGAGGGTGAGGTTGCAGTGTCCAACATGGAGGGCGTGGACGGTGTGGTCAAAGGTGACGACACAAGGAGGGCATCGAGAGCGCGGTTGAGGGTGAGAGTGTGGTGGCCGAGGTCGAGAACGAAGGAGGGCGACAGTGGCGACGCCTCGTACAACCATAGCCTATGAGCGCCTCGGCCTCGGGGGTGGTGGTTCAGGAGAAAGAAGAGAAAGGGAGAGAGCAGGAAGAGCCGCTGTTGGATCAGGAGAAAAGGGGTAAGGAGACTTAGGGTTAAGGTGTGGCGGGCCTTAATTGGGTTGGGTGGTAGCTAGGCAGGTTTGTAGATAGTTTCTAAAAATAGTTCGCACAGATGGTTCGTTGAAAAAATCGTTTGTGATACATCACAAATAGTTTTTAGAAAATACCGTATGTGATGACTTGCTTATCATAAAAATAGTTCATAATTAGTTTTATTATAGATAGTTTTGTGTGAATGATCTATAATTAAGAATTTTGTGTGATCGTAAGTCGCTGGCCCGTGGCAGCATGTTAATATTGGTGATTTGTTTTTCCTTTTTGCTAGGATATTAATTGGTTTTACAAGTGAATACCATCATGTGGGCATAAGCATCAATTTGGGCACGTATATACGTACAAAGCTGCATGCTTAATTTCTCGCTATTGGAAGCTAGCTAGCAGCCGCTGTGGTCCTTGGCTGCCTGACAACTGCAGTGGGTGAGGAAGCTTTGAGTCCTGTCGAGATCACGCCACAATGACTACCCTGGATCCAGGCCAAACGGTACCATCCATCAACAAAACGTTTTGACAGTTGACACTAGCTAGTCCAGCAGAAAGAAAGCTATAAATCCATCTCGCTGACCTTGAACATTAGCTTAAACTGTCCTTATCGCACAACGCATGCCGATCAGATCACGAACGTATTTAACTTAAACTCACATTCTTGCTTCGTTTTTAGGTATATACAGTGGCCAAAAGGGTGATATATGCGAACTGCTGGTTTAAGAGAGGCACGGAAACATGTAGGAGTACTAGTGAAACTAGCTAATAGTCTAATACCAACCAAAGTTTTCTAGCGGTCTAGCCACCATGTGTAGGTAGGTCCATACCTCGCTCGAACTCACACCAAGAGGCAACTAAAACATAAGAATAACTGAAGCTTTTGTAAAGGTGCGTCAGATAAGCACTGCTATGTCTACGCCTCGGCCTCGAGTCTCAAGTCACAAGGCACAACTCCGAATCACCTCTCAGTCCCAAACACATCCAAGAATCCCAAACGAAATCATCTGATGGAAAAAAAAACGCACAGTGAAACGATGGATTAATGAGACGCACCGTACCTGAAATGAATCACCCGATCGAGGAAGCAAAGCGCCGGCGAATTAAGCAGCTCCGGACGAGCTCCGCCGGGGGCGCACGGGGTGCAGCGGAAATCTGTCAAAACGATGGCACTGCGCACCAGAGATGCAGACGGTCACAAATGCGCCGATGCCCGCATCAAGCGATAATTAAAATGCACGTAGCAAAGGGCTTTCAGAACGAAATCACAAGTACCGCGTCACTCTTTCAGAAGGAGATGCATCGTGCCTTCTCCTTCAATCCTTAGCGCAGTTGAAGCGAGAAAGCAGAGGCCGGAGGATGAACTGTGGAGAATGGAGAGAGGAATTCAATCGATAGCAAACTCGGTTGTGAAAATTTTCTCATTTCATCGATCCCATTGCCTTAACATATATGGTGCACACCTTCTAGCGTGTAAATCTATCGACACTATTATCACCATTACTATTATTCTCCCAAATTATTTTATTTGTACATTTTGCGACAAGACACTAAATAGTATCGGAGTGAGATGATAGTCTTCTTGGAGAGAAAAATTCTTCAAATTCAATATTAAGATATTCCACAACAAAGTGTTCATGCTCGTGACACTTGTAACATGATTTTTTCCTCTTTGAACTTCTTCTTAGTGAAGCTTTTTTCTTTGATCTTTTGGTAAGCTTTCCACCAATGACATGTGCCATATTTATTTCGGTTTCCTCTACAATATTAGTCTCACAAGTACTAAAGGAAATATAAGCAATATCATTTGAGCAACATGGCATATCAAGCATATTATCACTATGTCTAAGTACTGTATCACTAGACAATATGTATGGGCTTTGCTAGAAGTGTGTAAGGCCAATGAGAAGTCAAAGCTATAATTGATAAGTGAAAGATCATATAATCTTCTTTTAGCTTCTTATGTTCTATTTTTAATTTCACATAATAATTGATTAGATTCTCATTTGAGCCTTCAAGTAGCACATGAGAGCTTGTTAGCTCATATAGTGAACATTTACATAAAAAAACTCATTCTTCCAATATTCATAATTATCTTTCAATTTGCCAATGACAAGCTTTGCCTTTTTGACCATGTAAATGGATCATTAATTGTAAGCTCAATATCATCGTCACACATAGTAACACATGAGATCTCGCTCTGATACCAATTGAAAGGACATATATGTTGTCTAGAGAGGGGTGAATAGGTATTTTTAAAAATAATTATAAATTTGGCTCAATCCTAATACAGAATTAAACTTATCTGATTTTTACAAGCTCAAATTTTAAATATATTAGGCTCACTGAGTGCACTAACACCCTATATTTATGTCAAGATTTGCAATCCTAGGATGACAGCAAGCAATTTGATTTCTACAAATAAATATAACTATTCTAATACAAGTATGAATTGGAATATTTTAAAGGAGACAAGAGACAAACGATGTTTGTTTCAAAGTTCAGATATCCAAGGTGGACTTTCATTCAAGCCGCTTCCTCTCGAGGACGTCATTGTGTCGCCTCGATCACTATGATTAGCGTATTCCTCCACTTTAGAGATGGAGAGCTCTACAACTACTTCACAAACCACTCGAGCATCTTCACAAGCTTCTTGAAGAGATTACTGAGCCAACACCACCAAGCTGTTTAGGAGACGATGGCATAAAAGAGTAACAAGCTCTTGGACTCTTACTCGAACATGATTGACACCGAGAGCTCAAACTGATGCAAATGCAATCGCCTAGTGCAATCGATGAACTAATCTCCCTCATACCTCACAAAGAGCAACACATGCACAATGACTCTAAGGGCAACAACTCACCCAAGCCGGCCCAACGAGGCAAATCTGACTATGCAACTGGTTTAAACTGACCTACAGGCTAGTCAGACCGGCCACATGTCAACGGTAAAAAAAATCAACTGTTAGACAACTAGGACTGCACAGGAACACTCTACATTGGAATCTCCGAAACCAACCCAGATACTCCAGAGAGAAACTTCTCAAAAGCACTCATCAAACCTCGAATGCTCTGTAACGGCCCTCTTGGGGAAGAAATGACTCGATTCCTTCCCCGGATACTCTGAGTTATCAGGGTTAAACCCGGATTATCTGGCAAACCACTCAGGGAAGTCCGGTCAGACTGCCATCAGGCCTAGGCACACCAGCTTGTTGGGAAAACTTTCTATCTTGGTCCTAGAGTGTCCGAATTAATTCCCGAATACTCCGAAGAAGCCGGATTATTTGGGTGAAGCCTCCAAGCTCACAAACCATCTTCGGAGACCTCTCTATCTTGGGCTCAGAGTGTCCGGATTGCCCTCGGATACTCTAGACATCCAGATTATCCAGAGCAACCTTCGGACTTTCAAGGAACACCTTGGGACTGAACCCTTGGTTCGAATACTCTAGAAAGGAACTAAAACCTCTGTTCGAATACTCTGGAAATGTAACTCCCAGAGTCCCGAACTTCGGCCGATCAAACCAACCACCTCGGCTGGTACGATCTCTCGTGCTTAGACACTAGGGACAACTCTTTCGATGATGAACTATCGCCGAAGCCTCCGAGCATGCACAATTCGGAACCTCCGGACAAACTAGAATACCAAGTTCGAGCAGCTTCACCATAAAGGAAACACAATGATGTGCAACACATGTGATGATTTGAGCACTCGATATCGACATGATCAAGCTATTCATCTGATAGCCTCTCTTGATATTACGGCTATCTATCCTATAAGTCGCTCCCCCTTCAAACTCCTGGAGACCAGTAAAATAGGAAAACCAAGTCTAGACATACCTTTGTCTTGAGCAGTCCACCTTGAGTTTGATGACGTCTGACGTCCTAGCTCTAAGCTGGAATCACCTTGATCATCATCGTCTTATGAAGTATTTCATTTAGCTCCCCATAATTTCTTATGGAAAGCTTTCTCTTGAAATCGTCTTCACTTGTTTATCTTCACTTGATGGACCGCAAGCTTCATATATATTTTTTCTCATGATGCTTATTTTGAAGTTACTCTTTACTACCTTGATGACCATCACCACTTGATGTCATCCTCTCATGAGCTTTTAGGGATCGTCCTTGATATGCACACCCATGAATGGTACCTAACCCGCACACACCCTTTTTCTCACATATAGACAATGAGTTAGTCCAAAGAATACAATACACAATTGCTTACCGATTCCACTTGATCACACTATGACAAATGGTATAATCTTTACGCTCGTATGTTGACCATCTTGAATTCAATCCTTAGACTTCACATTAGTCAACCTTCATCTTTTCTTGAGCTTCATCATGGTCATATATGGTTCACACCTTGAACTCATTATTGATTCCTAGAGGTTCACTTCTTGACCTCTTTCTTTATCTCTTGAAGCCATATGTTGAATTCTTATTTTGAATCACTCACTTCAAGATCTTGATCACTCATGACCATCTTAAGTTACACCATGAAATTTTTCTACGTCATCTCTTGACCTTTTTATCTATCGTGATGCATATTCTTGAATTGATGGCATTCATCTCCGAACTCATGCAATATCCTCCATGCATCACCTATGGAACATAACTTCATATCCAATTCAAGAAAACCATTAGTCCATAGGAATTATCATTAATTATCAAAATCACACTTAGGGACTAGTTGCACTTTCAAGAAATCTACTTGTTTTGGCCTACCTGTCAGTTGTTGCTATATGCATGCTTGTGATTTCTAGATTTTCAAGATAGGAGAAATACCCAATAGATGGTTCTTAATTCCTATCATATGGTAAAATGGTTTATGGAGATTAGTTGGCGAGTGTGTATCCGATAATCTATGGTTACAACAACAACATAGTGGTAACTATTTAGAAACAACCTAGTAAGCAGGCATAAATAAAGTGATAACAACACAAAAAGAAACTATTTGATCCTCGTCCGATAGAAACTGGTAACATAACAACAACATAGTGGTAACTATTTAGAAACAACCTAGTAAGCAGGCATAAATAAAGTGATAACAACACAAAAAACTATTTGATCCTCGTCCGATAGAAACTGGTAACTATGTCATATAATCTAGGTAAGTATATACACATTAATATGGTAACTGAGATGAAAAAACAGATAATTGTAAACTTGTTTTTGTTGAATTCTAATCTATGTGACACTTGATGTCCAATGAGCAAGAGAGTGTTGTAGGCATTTTGGGCACCACACATAACTGTTGTGATTGCAATTGATTTTTCATCCAAGCATGTCCTTTTGTAGTCATGCCGTTAGGTTGCACTCGAAGAACAACAACGATCACGCACGATGTTATCAGTCCACTAGTAGTGCTTCAAAAATAATTCAGTAACCTTCATACTAGAACTTGATAACAAATAAGTTTATATTTTTTTGCCGAAACATATCGAGATGGGGTCTAGTTTTGAAATTCTAGTCGCAACAGATACAAACGTTATTGAAGACCAAGCTCATGCTCGAAGATTGACGAAATCATCATCGTTGACTTGCTACTGACAGATACATCGCTTACCACTGAAGAGAATTCCACCTTAGTGAGACACGTATAGGGGTGGATATTGAGCCGGCTCGATACGGTCGGGTTGGCTCGTGAAAGCTCATAAAAAAACATGAGCTAGCTCGGCTCGACTCCTTAATCTAACTAGCTAAAATTGAAGCTCAACTCAACTCGTTACTTAGCTTGAGCTACTCATGAGCTGCTGCAAGCCAATCATTATAGACAATCATCAGTAAAACACAATGCTAACAATTATTGCTTCGAACTGAATCAACATTATAAAGGTTCCCTAAGGCATTTCGAGACAATAAATAATTGTTCCAAACAAACTATATATATAACTAGAGTTCTAGAACGTCATAATTAATATTTCACATAGCTCAATAGCCATCAATCATGTTTCTCATATATCAAAAGCCAACATATATAATCTCTCTCACAAAATATGAATCAAACAAGTTACTCGATTTATGTTCTATTGAATCGACTAGTTGTGAGATGGACTCTAACGTGCAACTCGCGAGCTAGCTTAGCTTGGCTCATTATTTTTACGAGCCGAGTCACTAACGATCGAGTCCGAGCCAGCTCACGAGTTTCAAACTTTTTTGCTAGCCCCATACAGGTGAGCTAAACCTAGGGTTAACCTGGAAACTTGTGTTAGGGTTATCAATTTTTTTAAAAACTTTTATCTTTTTAGATAAAGGAGATTTCATTAAGGTTATCATAGTTAAGTTACTCGTTTGTAACTTTTAACCGAACAATTGATTCGATAGGTTGTTTCTTTGTTATAAACAGCCAAATAACAGTCAAATTAGAACATCTACATTTATTTCACAGATGCAAAATAAGTAAGCAACAGTGTGCGTGAATATAAATTATCAGAACTTTGGACGATCGGTGCAGGTACGGGTCATAATATTGGCGCGGACGATCAAGCGAAAACCCCGTGACATTCCCGCGTTTCAAACGGATGACGTTTTTATATCAGGGAGTCGAGCTAACCTATGTGAAGCAGCATCAGGAGGAACGACTCCAATTTGCAGCTATAGATGGACGGCACAGGTGTTGAAGCATTTGTTTCAGCTTTTGACGTGTCGTGCTAGAAATTGTTCTGCAGCGCAGAAAGCCCTAAACCTCTATTGATGGCCGCACAAGTGTTACAAAACTAGGAGGCTCACCTCTATTTATCCGCTTCATGAAGCCCCTCAAAACCAACAAAAAACTTGCAAAGCATGCTATTGTTCTAATTAAGGACTAGCTAGCGAAACATGCCATTATCAAACTTAAGGGCTAGTTCTACTGCAAGTACGAGGTAGGAATCACAGAATGTTGGTAGACCGATGTAAAATATCAGTCACATGACATGATCACAGAATAATTCTTAGTCGTCCAATGGAGAATATATATGCCATAGGCCAACTTCTAGATGGGTTCAACAAAAAGATGCAGCACCTTAAAGCAATGCTGCAGTCAACATAGAGATCCTTCCAACATGAGCTCTTCTTTTTTCAGAATCATCCTTCCAACATGAACTTTAACGGTAGTTAGGAGAACACATGACAGCTGTTGATTGCCAACCAAGACGGTAAGGCACTGCTCACATTCTACGAGACTATGACTGAGCAACCTCTTGTTTCGACTCCCCAGGTACAAGCCCACGGATCTTCACATCATAATATACCTCCTCTACCCTTCTCAAATCATATTTCATCCCTGCGAACCAAAGTCGGAGAGAAAAGAACACAACTCAATTAACACAAATTACAAAGTATTGCCATAAGTTATCAGGTGCTGTTAAACAAAAACTTGGCAGGTGAACCATAAGCTGAGTAACTCACCATCAAATTTCTTACGCAAGAAGTCATTGCGCAGATTCAGCATCCTAAATGAAGCATGCAGATCAGTCAAAAAGCTCAGGACCTTCCTTGGACAGTCATAGTCTCCAGCGGTGACCCGATTCACTACATATCTAGGCTGTAGAAATCTCAGCAAGCTGACATTAATACCACTCATTGGCTGTAGAGCATTACAGTTTACAGTTCTATTCACTAAATATCTAGGCTGTAGAAAATTCAGAAAGCAGTCCTTAATATCACTAATTGGCTGTAGAGCATTAGAATTATATTCACTACTACATATCAAGGATATAGAAAATTCAACAAGCAGTCATTAATACCACTCTGGCTGTAGAGCATTACAATTCTATTCACTACATATCTAGGCTGTAGAAAATTTAGCAAGCCATCATTAATACCACTCATTGGCTGCAGAGCATTAGAATTCGGAAATAATCATACATCATACACAGAGTAAAGCTATGACTTAGAAATCCATGTGGTATTATGCAAAGTTTGCACTTGGCATCTAGCTTATTCATTATGAAGTGCGCTATAAACTATAGTCCAGCTCAGCGTCAACTCCAGTGAAGGGAACAGAAACACAATAGAGCCTATGGGTTTCTAAGGGGAGCAACTAGTATGCAATCTACCATTTAGGTGGTTACGTGCAATCAGCCATGAGTTGGAGATCCAAAAAGTCATGAAAAAATGTGAAAGTTTTTTTTACAGCATTGACACAAGATGTATTTACTATCCCACAAAATTGCAAATCTAAATTCAATCTACGATCAAGAAACAAAAAAGACAAAATTTCTGCTGTGAATATTAGCTGTACTGTGAATAGTATCTTCAGCTACTATTTATAGCAGAATTTGTCTTTTTTGTTTCTCGATGTGTGGATAGAATTTTGATTTCAAATTTTGTGTCATGTTAGATGCATGTTGTATCAATGTTGCCAAAAAAATTCGAAATTTTTCATGACATTTTGGATCTCGAGATCATTAGATTGCATGTAACCACCTAAAGGGTAGATTGCATATTAGTTGCTCCTGTTTATAAGCCAAAGACAACAAATAAGCTGACTAACTGTAGAGGTACTGTTTGGTCAAATGTGCCCCTCATTAAGCAATTTCCTATATATACAAACACAGATAAAATTAACATATAAGCTTATGACTTCAGAGGGGTCTCAATTAATTCAACTAAAACCCTCGATTTCAGTTGATTTGGTCCTTGTAACCTATAGGGACATGCAACCAAACATCCTATGAACTTGTTAAACTGATGTTCAATTTTACATAAGGTAGATGCTACAGACAACATAAGAACTGATATCGTTCAGTTATTTCATTAGAGAACTTAGTACAAAATTTTCTTGTTAAAGAGTTCACATATGAACTTGATAACAAGTTCCAACAACTAGAACAAATTATATCGGAAACAGGTAATCATGCCACCATTCAAAACTCTAAACAAATTATGAGTTTGATTAGCAAAATAAATTAACTCTAGACGACAGTGCACAGCTATTTCGATACCACAAAAAGTATTGACAAATATTAATGCCAAATGTTGAATGCAAATCATGCAGCAGAATCATGAAATATCCCGTACAACTTTGGCATCAACTATGAAGACTGACCATTTTCACTGTGATACATATTCAGTACAAACCTACTTCTCAAAGAGCAAAGAGAAAACTTTGTGCAAAACTTTTAATGCAATGCTGCAGTCTAGCATCATAACCTCCTCTATGCAAAAGGCATGAGGTTAATGATATCAAGATTAGAGTGTTGCATCAAAAATTATATGCCTCATCAAAAAAAAATTATATGCATGTTTTCTGTAAATCCTTTTAGAAATGGACAGCACCAAAATTTTATGGATTTTTCTTAGTTGAAATGGTCGGAGTCATTGTTGATGGCTTTATAATTCTATTGTATGACTGACATTTTAAATTTAAGATGAATAAATGTGAATACTATGCATAGAATTGAAAAGAGCAGGTACATATGGCAAGTATTTATCTTGCAAATAAAAATAAAAAGATCACAAATATATCTAAAAGTTGCTTAGGCTTCAAAATTAAAATATGGTAATTAAGTTTTTGACATGATTTATTTTAGTCCTCGGATATTCTTGTCCAAATTTTAAGCAGATTGTTTAACAAGGACATGTTGATCTCGTCAGTTACTTTTGTGTAACACTGGTCTGTTGGACGTATTACACTTTATGTTATTTCCAACCTACGAAACGCGGATACGGCTCAAAATAGCCGTATCAGGCGTACCGTACGTCCGGATACTCGGATACGTCCGGATACGGCCGGATACGTATCCTGCACGTATCGGCTGATTTTCTAATTTTCAGAAAAATAAAATTAATACGGATACTTGGGGATACGTCCAGATACGGATACATAACCCTAAACCATATCACCCCATATTCCCCATCACCCTCCGCCTCACTCCCCTTTCCATCATGCCACCGCTGCTGCCCCCTGATCTCGCCGCCGCCGCCGCCCTCGCCGCTTCCGCCGCCTCCTGATCTCGCCACCGCCGCCGCCCTCACCGTGCCGCCTCCCCTGCATCGCGCCGCCTCCCCCTCCGGCCCTCCCCTGCATCGCGCCGCCTCCCCCTCCGGCCCTCCCCTGCATCGCGCCGCGCCGCCGGCCCGCCGCTGCCTGCCCTGCACCGTGCTGCCTCGCCCTCCCCTGCATCGCGCCCACGCCGGCTCCTCTCCTCTCCTCCTTCCCACCACTCCACGCATCCATTCAAGACGAGCCCACCGCCGCCACCTCGCCGCCTTCCCTCTCCCGCCACGCGCAGTAACCAGTCCAGCAGCAGCCACAGGGAGAGATCTCTCTTCGCGCTCCCCGATTCAGGTGCGTACGTGCTTGTGATTTCGTAGGATGAATGGATTGTGAATCGCGAATTGATTTGGGGAGTGGGATTGGGATGTTTCTATCGTCAAGTCGACTCGAGTCGCTGCTCACCTGCCCCCAAAGATTGGGATTGGGTTTGTTCTAGCTTTTTTTTTGGATCATAGGGACTGCCTGGCCTTTGGGTTGATCGCGGCACTAGCTTCGATTCCAGCCATCTACCACGTGCTTTCTTCTTCTTCTTCATTTCGTAGGATTTCAATTTTCCCTTTTCCTTGAACCCAACATTGTTAGCATTTCAGAATTCAGACGATCTGAACCACGATTCCATCGATTCGTCGCTGTTTATACGGTCTTCACTCAAGTGTTCTTGTGCTAGGGTCAGCAATTTGAGCAATGGCTAGTGGTTCTCGTACTGGCAAAATAGGAAAAGTGAGAGTTTAGGAATATCTTGTTACCCTCTTCTCAATCTCCAGAACCACTGCCATCAACTCTAGAACCACTGCCACTGCCACTGCCACTGCCAGTACGAGAAGAGGGTAACAAGATATTCCTAAACTCTCACTTTTCCTATTTTGTTATAAAATATCATTAATTTCTATATTTTTAATATTATTATATATATATATAGACGTATCCCCGTATCTGCAATTTTGCAAAAATGCCGTATCGCAGTATCGCAGTATCCGTATCCGTATCCGTATCCGTATCCGTATCGCCATATCCGGGCAACTTAGTTTCCAACCACATACATAATGACAAGACATGATGAAAAAGATAAATTAATGGCGCAAAATAAAAAATAAAACAAAAACGATACTTCGTACGATAGTCAAATGAGTAAAGTGCACCATAGTTCCTATAAGTATCACGGGTGTGTTAGTTTAGTCCTAATAGTATGAAAGTGCATATTTGGGTCCTAGTAGTACATTAAGTGGAGGTCCCAAGTCGGCCAGCTCACCTCTGGCCTACGATTGACCATCGCCACGTCGGATGTTTGCAGCCACCTCATCCTTTTCCCCCACCTAAATCCTAGGCCTACATGTCATATGTTTCTTCTTCCTCCCCACTATCTCCTCCTACCTCTCCATCTCTCTCTCTCTTTCTCCTCGCGCTCCAGATCTTGCCCTACCGCTGCTGCTCCTCTACCGCACACTCTTGCTTGTCATGGCAGGGATGGTTGACAAGAGTGAGGCAGAGAAGGCTGGAGAGGACATCAACCATGGGTAAGGTCCTTCCCGCTGCTTGTCGTGGCAACCACGAGGAGACACGACAACGGGTCTTCTAACCGTGACAAGAGAGAGAAAGGGAGAGGTGAAGAATACAGAAGGAGCAAGGTTGTCGGCCATGGCTCAGGCTGAGCTCGCTAGCGAGGGAGCACAAAAATGGGTACAGTGATGGCAGAAACAAGTCTCCAGCATCGTCGCTTGAGTCGAGGAGGCACCGGTCGTCGCCCACAGCGAGGCTGGGCAGCAGCCATGATGTGGATCAGAAGCAGTGTGGTAGCTGGAGTCGGGGAAAGAAACCACATGATACGCCGTTGCGGTGCGCCAGAGGTCTAACCAGACGTTGCTCATGTCGTGGCAGTGCTCCTGTAGCTCTGAATCAAAGCCAAACGGCCTCCCGCTCACGATTGCACGCGGCTGCGCGAATGGGGAGACAACCATGTATTCGTTGTCTCTGGCAAGATCTGGCACAGGGAAGTTCACACGGTGCATCTCCCTCGGTGTCGGCTCCATTTCCTTCGTCCTTGGTTAGATCCAGGGGCGCGAAGGGCATCGGGTTCGTCATCTCCACACCAACGGCCGTGCTGCATATCCGTCGCTAGTCACAGATGGAGATGAATCTGACAAGTGCGCCCCATGAGTCAGAAGCCACGCAAGCATGCCACATGAGCAAAGTTGTACATGTTGGACAAGTAAGGACCTCTAGTGACTCACTTAATGTACTTTTGGGATGCAAACATGCACTTTCATACTAGGACTAGACTAAGAGACCGTGATACTTATAGGACCCCCGGAGCACTTTACTCTAGTCAAGCACACTTTACTGTAGTCAAATTAATTAAAGTTGGATAGTTGATGGGGTACTTACAAAATCATTGGACATGAAGCACAACCCTGCGATACAAACAAGTCTTCATGTGAGTATGCAGTGTAATTTGCACATGTTACAGATAACATAAGCATGATAAACCTTCGAGCAACTTAGTTGTGGTAAAAAGAGCTGCATTAATTCTCTTGTTAATGTTGATAACATCTATCTCTACCCAGATTATCAGCATCTTTCAATTCAAAAGGGGAGTCAAACTAACATTCCCCCAAAACTGTTCTTGAGCAAAATATCTAACACGTATGACATGTAGATCCTATAAATAGCATCCAATCCACAATGCAGAGAGGAATAAACACGGTATGATTATAAACTAACCGGTCAGGTAGTCTTCAACATCGAGGCCAAACTCCCCAGAGCCCACTGCAAAGACCAGGGACAGTATAGTTAGCTGCGCAAAAACAAGCACACTAACACTATGCCACGACACGATTAATGCAAGAATTGGCCGAGCCGTCACGCACATCCTAGCTTCTCCTGGGCCTCGGCGTGCGTGAGGAGGCCTCCGGTCTCAAGCCAGTGCGTGAACGCGAGCATCGACACAACTGCCTGCGTCTCGCTCCTCCAATCCCCATGGTACCTAAGCAACAAACCCCCCACATTAGATGAGCAATTTCCACGAAACCCAACCTCAACAACCTGGAAAAGGCGCAAAGTTGAACCATCTCATCACCTGTAGTACTGGCCGGGGCATTCTTTGAGGATCTCCGCGAGCTGAGAGTAGAGCCCCTTGATCACCTCCACCTGCGCCTTCGCCTTGCCGAGCACATCTACACGAGGAGAGGAGACAACTCCGCATTAAGTACCGAGGTTGAGAGCAAGGAAGTGAACTAAACCCTAGGAGAAATGGGGAGGAGGGGGCTGCAACCTGAAAGGGGGACGGGCTGATGGACAAGGAGGAGGGCGGCGGTGGCGGCGCGGGAAGCGGACTCGACCTCGGAGACGACGGCGCGGATGCGGTCGCGGAGGGCGGAGGAACCGTCGAGCTGCGAGCGGAAGGACTCGAACTGCGCGTCCATGAAGGCAGGCGGCGGCGTCGGTGGCGGCGGTGGCTGGGAGTCGGAGGCGGCTGCGCAAGGCGGGGAGGCTGAGGAGGAGGAGAAGCGCCGAAGGGGGAGGAGGAGGGCACGCCGGGGAGTGAGGAGGCGGGAGGTGAAGGAGGAGACAGCGGGAGGAGAGAGGAAGGCGTCTCGGAGCGCGGTGGCGGTGGCGGTGGCTGCGAGTCTCATCGCGGAGTGGGTTTTGGGGAGAGTTTTTAGGGGGGACGTGTCGTGGGAGCTGGAGAGGCGTGGGGCCGCGGAGAGGAGTCCAGGCATGGAAGAAAAACTTCGGACCGGGCCATGGGGGGCTTGGGCCTTGAAGCCCAAATACATAATGGGCCAGCTAGCCAACGCTTGATCCAACAATCGGCTCCCTAGAGTAAATTTTGCCAGACTACGGATATTTATACAAGCTCTCTCAAAACATCCAAACAATTTTGGCCAGCTTTGAGAAGCTTTTGTATCGCAAAATTTCAGATTTAAGGTTGGACCGTCGTTACATGCAACCATATTGACAAACCTATCCTACCTATTAGCCTCTTGGACAATATCTCGTTGGCATTCAGCGGTGGGATACATGTTAAATGCCAATAGTCTTAGATCTCTTTAGTTTATTCTCCTTCTTTGCTAGATTGAATTGTTCTAGTCTTGTTCTACCAGGTAAATTATTAGCCAGATTTCCTCTACCCGTGATGGATTTTGTCAAATCGACTCACGCGGACAATGACAACGCGTATACTTGGGATCAACACCAAGATGGTTTTGATACAAATAAATCTCTTGTGATTTTCTTGCAACGAACAACAATGCTACCGAGGCATGGGTCCTAAACGTCAGTGGAAATCACTTGAGAATCTAGTCCTTTGTCATGATGGTCGGCAATCGTGACGCCATTACGACTGGTGAGGAAGATATAAACGTCCAGCACGATCATCGACTATTCAACTGACTCGATGGTAACATATTGTCCATCTAGAATCTTCATTCTAAATGCCGAGTATTATGTGTTTTAACCCGCGAGTCGAGGAACTCATGCGTGTTTGCCTCCACGGAGGCACGAACCATGTTAAAGTGTTTGTTCCTCAAGAACTCGGGGATTTATCCTTGACCTCTGCAATATGAACTCATGTCTATGTGTGCGTTGTGTGTATTTGATTTGTAATCTCAAAAATTCTAGCTTACAGGAACTTTTAACATGAATTTCAAAGTTCCTATCCTATTTCAATATTCAAAACATAAGGGCAATTTAAAATTATATTTGCATAAGCCGAAAAGTCAGTGGCAACTTGTAGCACATTCTTGATAGTGGCAATTTGAATATTTACAGTGAAACCACAAGTTTACATGTACAATAGAGCTATGTGTGATCCAAAAATGTTGTGATATTCCTTTGAGTAAATTGCACCAGTAGTCCAAAAACTTGAGAGGTGGTAGCATCCCAGTCCAGGAACTCCGAAAACGTGCATCTGGGTCCAGAAGGTGGCTTAAGTGAAGCAAGTTTCGTCCAAATGAGAACATGTCATCTCTCGGACCGACGTGGCATGCTGACGTGGAACCTATCATTGGCTGGACTTAAGTGCATAGTGTAAACACGTTTTAATTAAAGGGGGGCCCACATGTCAGCCACTGTGGGTTAAGTTAAATGGTTTGGTTTATTAAGGGGATGGGGCCCGTGGGTGATTAACCACCTGACAGGCCGGTCCCACCGGTCAGCGACACCAGGCGGTCTGGCCGATGGTTAAACGCCGGTGGCCTCGCCAGGAGAACTCCGACGAGCGCGCACGGCCGTTCCCGTGGCTTCCAGGAACTGCGCGTGGGCGTGTTCGGTTCCTGGGACAACCGCGGACCCATCCCCGGTGGTCCGGTGACCAGGGGATGGCCGGAACGGCGCCGGTGATGAGATCCAGCGGTGGTTCGAGGCAGCGCTCGGCTACCGGCTGCTACAGCACTCGAGCGAGCTAGCTAAGATGCGCGAAGGGACAAGGGGCTCACCGGAAGCGTGCTGGAGTGCTTGGCGACGGCGGAAGGGCTCGGGAGGAAGTTGGCCGGCGAAAATGGCGGACGGCGGTTTGGTGAGGTCGCGGAGGGGGAGCTCGGGTTGGTCTAGGCGTAGAGAGGAAGGGGGAAATGGGTCAGGACGACACACCGAAGCCGATGAAGCTGACAAGAAACGAGGGGGCTCACAGGAGAGGGAAGAATCGGTGGCGGCGGAGCTCAGTCGGTGTCGAGGAAGAAGAAAAGGGATCCGGCGTTCCCGAGTGCTAGGGCTCGATTCCTTCGGGGATCCGACGATTGAGGCGATGGCGAAGCTGTTTGGCAAGGTGGCGAGGCACAGGGAGATCGGTGGCTGCGCGGATGCAGAGGGGGTGTCGGCGGCGGCGGCGCTCTGGTCCGTGCTGGTCCGGGCTAGCTGGCGACGTGCTGGTCCGTGATGGTCCGGGCTGGTCGGTGCTGGACTAGGGGGAGACCGGCGGGGTGCGGAGCGGGTGCGGCGTTGCAGGAGCTGGGCATGGGAGGTGGCCGGCCGGCGGCGGGTGGAGGCAGCAGAGCCGGGGGCTGCGGACCCTTTTTGATTTTTTTTTATTTTTCTTTTTTAATTTCTATATTTATTTCTTTTTCTTCTTATACTTTATTAATTCATGTGTTCCACATCAGCATGCCACGTCGGCCCGAGAGATGACATGTTCTCATTTGGACGAAACTTGCTTCACTTAAGCCACCTTCTGGACCCAGATGCACGTTTTCGGAGTTCCTGGACTGGGATGCTACCACCTCTCAAGTTTTTGGACTACTGGTGCAATTTACTCTATTCCTTTCTAACGAACTTATGGTCAAGAATAGCAATTCCAAATCTGTACATATCCTATCAATGCAATAGCCTTCTTGTATACAAATTCTACGGCCTTCTCATATTGTTGAATCTTGAGTATTCAAGAGAACACTCCATGTTCTCCGGTCTATAAAATGATAAGACCTTCAGAATTCGCATGTCCGGATTACGTAACTTGGTCAGTAAAATGAAACATAAAGGGAAATTGACGAGACCCCAATGATATGCATACTTACATCTATTTTAGCTTCAACAGACTAAGTAGGGCGACAAACCGGAAGAGTACACCATTAAGCATCATAACGACGATGCAAAGAGCAAAATTATTGATATTATAATCACCTTTTAGCAATGCTCCGCACCGAGTAATCAGCCATACGCCAGAATATCTGAAGGGTGGAAATGGGTTAGGCAAAAGGCCAAAGGGGGCTCAAGTTTGATCTTTGTATTAAGAAAGAGAAAATTGCACTGGATATCCCAAACAAAAAGACACACACTAGTCTAGAGACCTGTTAAGCTAAAATTGGTGCAGGACAACTGAGTGAGAAAGCTGCATAAGTTCAAGATATTCTGGTGCAATTTAGTAATTACTCTAGAAAATTTAATACCAAATAGTTTCTCCTAATATTAATATAGAAATATAAATAAGCACTAGGGCGACTACTTATAATTTTCAGGTCATACAGAAACTATAATTGCATCAAAGTTAAGACTACAACAACTTGCATATGAAAACATGGATTTTCTCACTGTACCAAATAGTTTTTAGCATTTCTCTAGCTATTATAAAGCTTTTGAATCTTTTTCTTGTACACATGAATGAACGATTCATTCATAATGTTATCTAGGAGTTCATATATCCTATGCTGCACACAAGCTTAATTATTAGTGACAAACACTCGTGCTGATTAAAAAACAGAAAATACTAACTTTTTTGCTCCTGCAATAATGAAAGCTTCTAGTGCCCACTTGGGATAGCACAATCCCTTTACAAATTGTGGAAGTTTTGCTTCAGTGCCCACCAAGACCAGTACCACAGGTAGAAATGCAGAACACTGCAAGAGCAAAGTTCATTTAGCCAAATCACCTCTACTTTGGAGTTGTATACCATGATAAATTTTTGAAGATGTCCTACTTACCAACTGAGCTAATCCTAGCTCAAACCATATAGCAAAAGTATAACCTATGCCAGTTACACAATAAACTAATGCAAGCAAGACCAAATAATTGTCTCGAAGTGTAGACCGTGGATTGTTGAAGAAATAAAATGTCGAGAGGAAGATAATTGGTTTAACCATGGTGTTGAAATGATCAATTGTATCTCTTGCAAGGAAGTAAGCTAGAGAGCTAATGCCAGATTCTCTCTCCCTCCAATATTGCAATCTTTCTGGTGAAAACGATCGCAGTGCTGCAAGCTGGCATAATAGTGCTGTACAAAGCGCATTAAAGTTGGTTAGAATGATGCAGTAACTTCTAGGAAAAAGTCATTTTTACTACCCCCCAAATATCGCAGTTGTTCGGATAAACCCTCCACCCCCCCCCCTCCCGCCCCCAGTTTCAGGCCCTGATTTTGGTGACGTGGACAACGGGCTAGGAAGTTTTGTCCACATAGCCATCCGCATCACCATTTTGAAGTCCATGTGGCACCATCTCTTCTCTCTCCTCACACGCCACTATTGACGTGCACTAATGCTCCTGACCAGTGAGTCCACCAGAGGGACAGAAGTGATGAGATTGCTCCATGGCCGACTGAAGAGCTCGCTGTCGGCAGGATACTGCTGGACTTGTCTTGGCTTCAGCAAAAATGGAATCGCGGAGCGTTGGAGCACGCTGCAGTGAGAAGTAGGGACAACTGGACAGCAACGAGGATCTTGTGATTTGGTGATAGTGTGGCGAAAATGGTGACATGGCCGCCACGTAGACAATAAAATGGTCCACGTCAGCAAAATCAGGGTCTAAAACCGGGGTAGGGGGTTAAGTAAACGGTATTGACGCTTGGGGGACAAAAGTGAACCAAAAAATAGTTCAAGGGCTTATCCGAACAATTCCAATACCTGTGGGGAGTAAAAACACTCTTTCCTAATTTTTATGGCATAGTACCATTGTAGTTTCCTTCTAAGGAAAAAATGCCAATGTAGTTATAATCCCTATTATGCACACACAAGAAATGAAATAATCAAAACTTCTAGTAATATTTTTCTGTGACAGAGGGGAAGTTAAGGTAGGACTCTTTTTTCCCTTTTTAGTTTTTACTACTAGTGCACCGTTATATCATCTAGGAACATGTGCAGGGTTATAATGTGTATATTGATAATGAATTGATAATTTGATATAGCTAATAACTGAATGTTATAAAGGGAGAGAAAGACTCAAGATCTACAGACAAGAGGAAAAGTTACTGTCTTATGTTCACTTCAGTACACGTGTATTGCACCAGACAAACATACAATTCTAAAAGATGTTTTTACATGTCTAGGCCCATAGCATTATCAGCACATAAAATATACCCATGGTTGCTTCGTACTGAGCAAAAGTAACTAATTGAAAGTGAATTTAACTTCCATATTTTCTTCCCTATCCAACGATCCAATCACCTCAAGTAAATATGCCAGGCAAGGATGCAACTGGAAGAGATAAGTGTTATTTTTGTAGATTAGACAAACTTGATGAAAATTATAGATCGTATATGGTTAAGTCATGTGTTAGGAGTTAGTTTACATATTAATATCTCTTGGTAATTTTTATACCTCTTGGTGAGATGCATTACAGGAAAACAATTCTTTCTTCTGTAAAATTGTGGTGCAGTCTTTTGTTGTTATTTCTGTTACTTTAGGGAAATTTTAGACATATGCGGAAGTGACAGAGGATACTGACTTACAAACTGCAATTATGGTATATGCATAAGAATCTGCACCGAATGCATCATCACGAACTTTAGTGATGGTTCCAATGCATATGCCAGCAATACACAATATTAGGTAATCAACAGCCTGTTGTGTAGCTTCTCGTAGGCGTTGCTTAGCTACCCTGAAAACATGATTTTGGCAATAGAGTTATAAACTGATTCACCAAAGCAAGTAAGAGAAATTAAATAAATCGATTTACCTCCCTAAATAGTATCTGTATTGTGCAAGAACACCGGGTGTTTTCCTATCCAGTAAATCATTTGTTTGCCTGACATTTTGGTGCACAGAATCTGTATTCTCTGACTGTTCCACTGAAGATTGTTCCTTAGAAATAAACCCAACAGTATATAACGCATGAATCATATTGATCTCCTCAAGGTCCTTCCGCATATTTTCTGGAACTTCATATCCATTATGTAGAATCCAAAGAAGCGGCAAATGTTTAGGAGTGAAATGTCCCCTCATTTTTGTCTTTACTATTCCCTCTAAGATGTCAATATAATAGTCTGGAGGATTCTCACGCTCAGGAACCTTGATCCCCAGGCCTGAGAAGTAATTTTCAACTTCACTTATAGGCCCATGGTAAGCAATAAGGCCGCCTCTTGCCAAAAGGACAAAGTCATCAAACATGTTGAACAAAGTATAGCTGTGTAAGACATTAATACATGTCAGATACAAGTTTATATTTCAATAAAGTAAACAAAAATGTGTAAAAAAATATTTTAGTTCACAAGGATAAATGACTGACTGGCTATTCAATTTTTACAACTTAATCATATATGAAAGTTGAGCATTACTATTGCATGTCGATGGAATTTCTTTTACCAAAATTTGTAACACCGACTGATAGGTGACCCTGGACAATGTAATGCAGTTTATTGGTCCACTGATCAATAATTGTTACAAAAAATTGTAAGAAAATTTGCGTATGAGCAAAGTCATTTCAGCTGAAGTATGACAACAGTGATTATTTCTGAAAGGAGATAAAAGCATGAGTCAAAGTTTACAGGGAAACCTTGGTTGGTGAACCACTGCACAAACATTTACGCCTTGGGATGCTTCATGACGAAGAGCTCTTAGAAGTTGCTGAGAGGAAGCACTGTCTAAGCCTGTTGTTGGTTCATCTAATATCAGAAGAGATGGTTCCATAACCATTTCAATCCCAACATTTACACGCTTTCTTTGTCCACCAGAAATACCCCGCTTCTCCACAGTCCCAACAAGGGAATTTCTGATTTCTTGGAGCCCTAATGACCCTATAACTCGTTCAAGAACTAGAATCTTACCAGCTTTCGACATGCCTTTGCTTAACCTGTTCCGGAAAACAATACTGATTGTTAAAGGAAACCATTTCCCTTACGAAAATACATCAAGGATATCATGAAAAGAATTCTGAAATCAATCATATGATATCAATTTTGTTTTGGTATACATGCCAAAGAGCAAATACAGCAACAACTAGGTGTCATCTAGGCACACAACATATGCCATCTAAGAGCTAAGACTAATTTACCTTATGAAAATACAACAAGGATATCATGAAAAGAATTTGCTAAAATCAATTATATGATATCAATTTTGTATTGGCATACATACTAAAGAGCATATACAGCAACTACTCGGAGTCATCTAGGCACACAACATATGCCACCTAAGAGCTAAGACTAATTAATGTATCTGAAGGGGAAAATATGGAAAGATGAATTTAAATAGATGATATACCATTATAGTAATCAAATTGTACTGTACTGAAACAAATGAACATTGTTTGCAATATATTACGCAGAGAAGCCATGATGAATAATATTGTCGAACTTTGCATATCAGTAATTCTCTGTCTGTGAAGTCTCGCAATGCTATATCATTGATTTTGATAAAGGAGTTTACTGAACATTTAGTGGAAGGCAGAAAGAATCAATTAGAAAAGCAAACAAATTGTGTGCTTTGTGATATATCTAATACCTGCAGCATCCACTAAACCAAAGATTTTCCTCAACCGTCAGATTCCCATGGACGATATCATCTTGTGGCACAAAACCAATTATCTTCTTATACGACTGCATCGATCCAGATTTTCCGTTTACAAGGACTAACCCATCCTTCTTATATCCTGATGTTTTACCTAACACAGCATTGAGAAACGTAGTCTTTCCTGCTCCAGAAGGACCCATGATAGCCGTTATCCTACCTGGTGAAAGTTTTCCAGTAACACATTGCAGAAGTTTCTTTTTGCCAATGGATAGTGTCAGACCTTTGAAAGACACTTCAAACATTGGCCTCTGTGGTCTATTTTCAGCAGCTCGAGACACTATTCCAGAGAGTGTTAATTTGTCATTGTCTAGCTCCAGAGCTCTTTCCTTATCAATCTGACTATATGCCCGCCTGAACCTTTCAGTGCGGACATTTGTTAGCTTTTTGCGATTTTTAGATCTCTTACCATTACCTTCTATAGCATGCAGTATCCCATCAGATGATGTAGCTAATTGTTCAGGTGTATCAAAAGAGTCGTACATTTCCACCTCATGCCTTAGTACAAGTTCTTTTGCTAATTTCCATCTTTCACGTGCTGTTGCTGATTCTTGAGCAATTTTTGCAGCCTTTTTACGAGATTTAGATGACACTTTGGCTCGAATTGCAATGAATTGATCAAAGCAGTTGTACACCAGTAGCAAAACAACACCCAACACAACCTGCAGATCACAAGGAAAAAAAACTTTTAGTAAAGACTATCACTAAACAGTGTGGAGAAGATGTTTGGTTCTAAGTAAATAGACATTCATAACTTTAGATGCAGCCATTTAAGTTATGTGACTTCTGAGAGAAACTAGGATACTTGGTAGATACAAATTTGTAGAAATTTGCGACTTATATATATATCATATGATATATCCAAACATTACTAGAAGTAATGGATCCTATTTACATGAAAGGAAGTGAGACTTATGTTGGTGATGCATGAGCATTACTTGTAAATCTAACCAGATAACAATTTGGTAAATCAAAAGGTATTAGTTAGTAATATGCAATAAAATGTTGCTGAGAGAATATTCTGCAATAGAACATGATTTTTTTAGGACTTCATATTCATTTTAGCGAAATGTATGAAACGAGTGATGTGGTCCAGGAGAGGGGGGGGGGCACAAAATGCTGCTTACAATTAACGCACCACCAAATAAAGTGATATCTTCTTTTGTTGAATTATCCTTACATCTGCTTTTCCAAAGACACTCTGCAAAGTTATATGAAATTACAGAACGTCCAGAGTAGATAATAGCAATTGTAAATTTGTGTAGTTTGTTACAAATTATTGCAACATCAATCCCTACAGAGAACTTTGACAGAATCGAGTCTAGACTATCTAGCTTTTAATCAAAAAGGTATGTTAAGCAACGAAAATGGTGCAATATTATCTTTAGCAGCCACTGCAAACGAGTGAAGAGGATTTCAAGCAATTGTTCAACTCTAGAAGAAACATTAAAGTGTTAGGATCATGTATGAAACTTGGCAGATCATATAAATTTGAACTAGAAGCCACCAGTTATTCGATATGCAGTAAATGAAGGTAATTCAGGAAACAAGTGATGCATACTGTTTTCCCCAGTAGAACCTTTGCGGCAATAGGACCTGAAAAATACAAAAGTTATGAATAATCACTAGAAACGATCAGCATACCACAAAACAGTGTAGATGGTGGCATACAAGGAAGCAAAGGTAAAGATAGTACCCCTTGGTACAGTTCAATTTCTGGGTAGTGGTTGGACAGTGGTGCCCTGGAGGGCAGAAGACATCATTAGTAGTGACCACATCAGCCCAAGAATCGGCACTGCCACACGTATGGTTAAATCCTGGAGTTATTTGGTAAGAATACCTGACATATTTTTCAAAAACAAAGAAAGAGTCATGTGCTATGAAATTATCATGAAGGGTATTAAATGGTAAATAAAGCATTGTCAATGTAAATTCCTCTTACGGATCACAAAGGTTAGTAGTTTCATTCAATGTCCCAATGGGACAATAAGCACCCAAAGGACAAGCTGAAAAAAGAGAGAATGAATTAGAGCAAGTAAGCAGAATTAACTGTGAAATACCAACAAGAAAAAAGAGAAGCCATAAACTATACAAGGACCCATAATCTTGAGAAAAGTAACAAGTTCAAAAAACCTTTCTATCCATAACCCAAAAAGAATTCCTAACAGATAATGGTGAACATATTAATTTAGTGCCTCAAAACTATTGGAAGGACTCTTTGCACATTTAGCATTAAAATTTTCTTAGTTTTAACAATGATTAAATCCATAGGGCCTCAGGGAATAGCAAAATTAATTTAGTCTGTTGGGGTGGTTTATTTTGAAAGATACACTTACGCATCATGCAGGTCAGACCACGAGGGCAGAAGAAACCTGGACAACATGGCCTGCATTCTTCTGCTCTGGATGGAACCAATTCTTCAAATGCATTGTCATCCAGTGTCGAGCAAGCCCAGCCAGGCTGGCACCCAAGTGCCCATGAATTCTGGTTGCAGTTCCTACTAATCCTTGCAGTGCGACTCCTCCCCAAGCTGCTGAGGTATAACTCCATTTCAGCTTTGTTGCACAGCATTTTAACCATTTGCCCTGTATACACAATAATTTTTAAAAATATTCATGAGACATTTGCTCTGATAAAACTAATTTGTTCGCATGCAATTCAATTCTAACTCTAGTAAAATCGTTGAGTATCATATAGCAAGAAAATCGTTGAGTATCATATAGCAAGCGCCAGGATTAATTGAAACAACATGGCAAATAGGCAAGACGGTATAGTACTTCTTTACGTAGCACTAGTTCAGAAAAAGTCCAGTATTCCAAATTAAACTGTAGTGAATACCAGAATCAAACTCAAAAGTCTCCAATTCATCTCCATGTATACTCTTTATACAGCGATGACAGTCAATCTCATCCTGCGTGTAGGAGCGAAGACGTAGTCTCCCATATTAGCCAGTTGTTCTGGTTAAATTTCCAGTATCAAGTAAACCCTACTTCAAATTCTTTGGAGAAAGCTTGGCCAACCGTTGTATAACACATTCAATCACTTCATCATCGATAAAATGGACCCGAGGTTTAAGCCCTGTTATTCTAAAGAAAATCACTTCATCATCACTGAAATTTGAGTAACATATTGACTTAACTTGACATCAATCTAACAGATGTAAGATATTTGTGCCTCAGAGATAACTTCCAACCATAAAACCCCAAAACCTCTCGTCTCAAATAAGTGTACAGAATTATAATCCCCTTCAGGACCTACGAAGACGGACCAAAGACCCCTCTGAATTCTAAACCCTCCTAGGAACACATTGATCTAACTTCGCTTCCACCCGCAAAACTAGAAACGAATTGGCGAGAGGGACTGCCGTGAGTTTCCCTTCCCCTACGCATGCTCGTGTCAAGGAACTGAGCTTAGAAGGAAGAAATGCCGGAGGTGATTCGAGTTTACCGCGGAACGCGAGGAGCCTCCGCACTCCTCTTCGCCATGACCATGGCGCGGTTGGCCAAGGGGGTGGCCGGCCAGGACTGGAGCCTCCGCCCGCCCCGAGCTTGGAGGGCGCCACCGCGTTGGCGCTGGCGTGTTTGGTTGGGCCGTGGCTGTTGGAAAAGCGGCTGTTGGCTGGCTGTATGGAATAGGCGGCTGTGGCTGTTGGCACGTGAGGATTCGATTGTGGATGTTTGGTTGGGCTGTGGCTGTTAGCTGTGTACGAAGGAAATGTCTGAAATGTCCTTAAAGTGCTGAGAGTACGTACGTAAAGCTGATTTGAGTGTATTTGTACGTATGGACGCTTGCGTTAGGGTTTTTCTTTTCGGATGGCTAAAACGATAAATGATAAATAATAAATGATAAATGATACATGATAAATAATAAATGATAAATAATAATAAAAATGATAAATGATTAAAAATATCCCTAAAAATCTAATAAATACAATACATATAAAAAAAAGAGAAATAAAAATATAAAGGGGCCGGGGGCATGGCCACCACGGTCCAACTCGTCGCCGCCTCCCCTTGACACTGTCGCCGCCTCCAGCTCCACCGCCGCCGCCTCCCCCTTTCCACCGCCGCCGGCATCTCCCTTCCCCCGAGCTCCCTCCCCACGCCGGCTTCTCCCTCCCTCCGAGATCCATGCCCCCGCCGGCTTCTCCCTCCCCCCGAGCGGCATCCCCCCGCCGGCTTCTCCCTCCCCTCCGACATCTTCCTCCCCCCCGACTTCTCCCTCCCCGCCGGCATCTCCCTCCCCCCGAGCTCCCTCCCACCGGCTCCCCCTTCACCACCCCGCCGGCTTCTCCCTCGGCCGCTTCTCACCGCCGCCGCTCGGCCAGCACCGAAGGTGAGCTCCTCCTCCGCCGGTCCTCCGCCTCCTCTCCTCCTCCCCCTCCGCGTCCGGTCATGCGCATCCTCCTCCCCTCTGGACGATGGAGGCCTCGGCCTGGAGAGCGGCGAGCGCGTCCTCCGAGGCGACGGCGGGGTTGGGGGAGGAGAGGCGCTCGGCGTCGGTGAACCCGAGGGAGAGGAGCTCGGCGGCGGTGAGCCCGAGGTAGGCGACGGCGAGGTTGGGGGAGGAGAGCCGCGTGAGGGAGATGGAGGATCGGTAAGGGCATTGCGCTGTAATTCCTTTGAAATGTGCAGGGCAGATCGATTCGGGTTTAAGTGCACAGTGCGGCTCTACTGCGGGAAGCTGGGTTCCCGCAGCTTCGCTGGGGCGCTGATTTTGCACGCATCGCACCGCGCGGCTGTTGGGAACAGCTCGGCAGAAGCTGGCCGTTTGGTTTAGCTTCAGCTGTGCTTAGGGAAAAGCCCCAGCTGAAGCTAAACCAAACAGGGCCTTATACTATCTTGTTTTAGGGTTTATAAAGTATGATATATGATTACTTTTACAGTTTTATTATTTATAATTTGACTTATTTTTCTCTAACTCAAAGTTAATTTTTATGGTCATAGATTTATATGGTGATGAATATGCCACATGATTTAAAAAATATTAGAGTAAATTGTACTTTGGACCAGATTTAGTTATAATTTCGACCGTGTATGTCTAAATGTATCACTTTGCACTAGTAGGATCCACATAATATTGCATTGGCACCAGGTTTTGACGGTTCACAGAAGACTAGCCTAGTCTACTGATATGTAGCAAATTCTAGTTCAGGATTTCATAAGTCAAGAACCAAAATGAACAAATGAAAAGGATAAAACAAAGAGCACCCGTGGACCTGGTGGATCAAGTGCACACATGGCATGCCAACATGGTGCTTGATAGATGGATCTAGATTAGTGAATCGGGCTGGTTTTCTGTGAACTGTTAAAACCTAGTGCAAAGTGCAATATTATGTGGTTCCTACTGATGCAAAACGTTACATTTATACATACATGGTTCAAAGTGTAATTTACTCTTTTTATTATCTCTGTAGCAACGTGTGCCAATTTAGCTAGTCTTTTCAAAAGTTCACTCTCCGAAACTAAAAACAAATTGAGGGAAGTTCCGAGTCCATATTCAAATTGTTTCTTAATGAACGAAATATGAGAAACCCTGGACCTTTTATACGAAAGTTCCGGTATTTGGATAAGGTCTTGGCAGGAAACAGAAAAATATGAATTCCCCGTTGCTACAGCAAAAATCTCCTCTTTCAGTTTGTGCCAATTAAACTTCATATCGTGCAGAAGCAGAAACCTGATAAGATAAACATAAGATCAACCTAAATTTGGGTTGACCGTTGACCTAAAAGGACTTGTGGTGGCTTCCTCCAAAGCTAGCTGGAGTTTTCAAAAACTAAATCCATTTGAATATCTTGAAAGAGAAAGAAACGAAAAAAAAGGAATCCAACTTGATTAAGGGGACGACAAGAGCAACCTAAAGCAACCATCTCAACAAAAAATATCACACGAAACGACACATCACAGCTTGCTGATCGAGTTATTCTTCGTACCTCCGGTCTGCTCCATGCAGTCTGACAGGAAGCTCGGGTCCGAAGTGAAATCGAACGTCTGGTTGAAATCATTCACCCTACGAAATATCATTCCTTTCAGCTCACAGATCAAGCCGCAAACATGACAGAAACAAACGAGCACGCTTGGGCTGGGCGCGCACTGAGCAGGCGAGAAACATACGCGTTGGCCATGCAGAACCCGTACTTGCCCTGCACCTTGCCGACGAGCTCGCGGGTGATGCTGTCCACCCTGGCGAGAAGCGCCTGCGAGGAGGAGGAGGCTGACGGCGGCAGCGCGCGGCCGCCGCCGGCGGTACCATCGCCCTGGCATCGTCCGCCGGCCGGGAGCAGCGCGACGACGAGGAACAGCACGGCGGAGTGGAAGACGCGCATGGGAGCTGATCGATCACCAGCGCGAGGAGAGAGAAGGGGAAGAGAGCTCGACACGGCGACGTGTAGTAGACTAGTAGTTGATGTTGTTGTTCCGCGGAGAGGATTACGTGAAAGAACGGGCTTTTGCTGGACGACACGGTCAGAGCCTGGGCACGAACACGCGCGCCGCGCTTTATCCCGTCCCACGGTCGCGCACGGAGAACGACGACTTCTCACCTGAAATCGGCCCGTGCCCGTACTGCATTCTCCCGCAACCCCGCGAGCGCCCATTATGCCCTCTCCGTGCGGCCCAGATACCTTAACCCTGACAGACACCCACCGCAGCGCGGCCCAGACCAGTATAACTCATAGACGCGCGTACACTTACAACACTCATGCACTCACTCATGCTAAACTTCCTTTTTGACGAAACAGCCACAGTTTGCTATTTATTGCCAAAAGATAAGGTCAGAGAGAAGCCGACTCGGAGAAGTATGATTACAAAAGGATAACGAGAAGGAGAGAAAAATAGAGAAAAGAGAGAGAAAAAAAGGGAGGAGTGCAGGCGCACTCACTCATACTAAACTTTCAAAACTTGAAGTTTGATTAAGTCACCGTAGCCATATCACTGAAAAAAAAATTCTATTGATGAAACACATGTAGAGCTAAACATGTGGTTTAATCTTGGTGTACATAGAGCACAACCACCTCTGCTATACATCTAATTTCATTTGTCTCTAAAATACTCAAAGAATGCATACCGCAGAAATTTTACTAACATTTTGTGATTTTGTTAAGTAGAAGAAAGGTAAATGCTGAGTTGATAAGTTCTAACCTCAAATATAGTATCTAGAAACCAGGCATGCTGCAGGCCCCCAAGTTTTCGAAAGGTCAAAATCAAAAGCTTCGTCGTATTCATATGAACATATCTTGTCTCCCTGCAGGGGGCGCCATGGTTTGTCCTGTCCCAGAGGACATATTACAGGACCTTAAGAACTCTATATAATTTGACAACAAGCTCTAATAAACTAGACAGAGCAACTAAACAAGCCATTTTTGTCAACCATTTGCTCATAATTTTATCACTCGTAGCGATACTAATACAGATCCCCTGGATACAGAGTTGAAAAGGAAAAGGCGGCAGCTTCCGCAGAGATTCCGCTACCAGCTTTGGTTATTTGGTAAGGTTTGCAAACTGCTCTCACCAACTACATGGCATGTGTTGCCCATGGAAGAAAAGAGCAGCTGACACTTTCAATATTGTACTACTCTGCTATTATTCAAAAAAAATACATAAACTGTAGTAGTTAGCCTACTATTACTCTTTAAAAAACTACTCTACCTATCCACTTTGTATAAACATTCCAGATACGCCAAAACAGTGCACAATGATGGACAAAATCATGCATACCACTGCTGTGTTTGAATAGCTATTTTTTGTATTAAGTAGTGTGAGAACTAAGGGATCAACTCTTACTTAGCCATTACTTAGCCAGTACTAGCAAAGTTCTTTCAGCAAAATTATGGCAATCTACAAAGAAAATTATATGCACAGAGATATGATCAGGTGGATATATTTCAATCTGCAGGTTTTGGAGGCAGAGCCGCTCCAAGACAAGCATTTCACATTCAATGACCATGAGGGTTCATACAAATTTTGTAAATAACGTAAGGATCAGCAAAGAGAGTGGAAGCGATGCCAAATGTTCCATGATCAAATCGGGAAGTCATCGAAGAAGAGTAAAACACAAGGCAAAAAGTCAATGAAAAAAAAATGTGAAAGAGAGCTACGTACTTTGACTTGGTCACCAGCAGTCATATTCGTTATCCTGATTCTTGTTGCGACTTCCAACAAGTAGCTAGGTCAGACCGATCTTCTTCTTCTTTTTGGAAATTTCCTTTTTGCCACTAGAAGTTTCTGTATTCTTGACAAACCCTCACAGTGGCGAAAACGGAAAAGAGAACTTTTTTCAAAAGAACACATCATCAGTTGAGCTCCAATTCAAACGTATTTCCTCCAAAAAAATATATTCAAACATACTGTCTGTACTTCCCTACAAACTGTGACAACACCAGCCAATCGCTGAGAACTTTGAAAATTTGAACAAGATATCTCATCATCTGTTCCTTCAACTACAATCCATTGAGACCTAATTGTTAGGATTTCTTAATCCATGCTTACGGTAACCATCAAGCAGTTGTTAATTTGGCAACTGCCAACGGTTGCTCGCGTCTCTTCTCCAACAGTCGCGTTCCTTGTAACACTATAAGAACTTCATTCATCAATAAAGATTTCAGACTTGATTCAATTCATTCTCTGCCAATTCTCGTTTACATCCCGAATTCAAACACGTTATCAGCACGCTTCGTTCTACCAAGAGCAAGAACCAAAAAGAGAAGAACAGAGGAGATAATCAAGCAAAAAGGTTAGCATTTTTTTGCAATGCCTGGGGGTCTTTTCTCTCGGTTTCTTCGCCTTCTCCGGGAGTACGAACGTCGACGTCGCTTCGTCGCTCGCCGCCGCCACGGAGTCAGTGGTCACCGCCGCTTCTCCCGCGGCGTGCATCGCCTTCACCGCGGCACCAGACGCCGCCACGGTGCCGGCCCTCGCCGCCCGCTCGATCGCCATCAGCAGCAGCGCCACGGCGCCCCGGCGCTGGCGCTACCCGCCTGGCTTCTTGCCAGACCCGCGGCCCCGCCGCTCCACATCGACGAGCCCGCCATTGAGCCGGCGCTTGCGCCGCCACCGCCGCCGGGCTGGTGCAAGGTGCACGGGTGGGGGCCGTGCCCCTCACCCCCGCCGGAACCGGTTGTCGTCGACCCTGCCGAGGCCGCGCCCGCTCCACCGCCGGTGGCCGAAGACGCGCCGCCCGGCCTTCACCGCCTCACGTCGTCCACCGACGCCGCCGGCGTGCCGCCGTTCCCCGCCAACCCCTCGCCGCCTCCGCGGGTGGCCGCTTGCCGACGCTTCGTGGCGCCATTCCCGACGTTGATCCGAGCCGTCCGCGTCGGCTCCTGGAGGCCGGCGGCCCTCGGCCTCGCCAACGGCGTCGCCCTGGATGCCTCCCTTCCGGGTGGTTCCTCGTCCGAGGAAGAAGATGGAGGCCCCAGCGCCTCCATGCGTCGCCGATGAAGAGGACGGCCAGCGGGTGGCGGCCGCCGCCAGCGCCGGGGTCGGATCGGGCTGGTTAGGGTTACCGCCGCCGCTGCCCCCCTTTTATCCCCCCTCCCGTGGGCACCCTGCCCTGGGCCGGCCGAAAGGCTGCCAAGGCCCAAGCCCAGGTTGCCGGGCCTCCCGCGCCTCCCCGCCTGGCCGCATGGGCCGAAAGGCCGCCTGGGCTACGGCCCAGGTTGTTTCGGTCCACAGCCCGCGCCCAGCTATTTGCTGAAAACCCCCTGCTTTCTCAGGTTTTTCGCTAATTAGCCCTTTAACAGTATTTCTAGCAGTATTTTTATTCTGTTTAGACTCTGTTAATTACAGTATTTCAATTTCAGTACTGTATTTCTGTAGAATACTCTGTATTCCAAAACAAAGTGCGATGCAATATATTTCCATGTTATTCTACATGTTGAGATTAATTGCGTCCACTATTTGCAATCGAGATTTTAATTTCTTGCAAAACAAAAATTAATTCATCTTAATTAAGTCATCTTGACTTAATACGAGCAAGAATTACTTTGTAGAATTCAAAGTGATTTTTCTCAAATCAAGTAATGACACATGGCATTTGGAATATGAGTATCTACTGATTTCGTCAGATTATACTCCCTAGTGCTGCGTGGCATTAGGTATATAAGTATCTACTGATTTTATCATATTATACTTGAGTATCTACTGATTCCATCAGATTATACTCCCTAGTGCTGGGAAATTTACTCCCCACAATGTGTCATACTTAGCAAATTTGAGATTCACACTAAAGATTTCAAGCCAACTTCTTGAAACTTTCATTAATTTTGCAAAGTTCATTACAACATTAACCATGATGGTTTTTAATTTACCGAACGTAAATTAATAATCTCTGGTTTGCCCATATAGGTAAATAATGACCGCAAAAGAATTTGAGGAGCTTGCCCTCAATGGCCATAACTACCCTACATGGGCCATGGACATCAAGATCAGTCTTCCGTCCCGTGGGATAGCGCGTGCAATCCAGGATCCGGCAACTCCCTTACTGGATGAAGAAATGCCGCTGACAGAACAGCAAAAATATGCTGCCTTATACATCATAAGGCATTATATTCACCCAGATCTCAAATCTGAGTACTTGGAAGAGGAATCTCCTAGTACCATGTTTCAGGCTCTCAAAACGAGGTATGAACAGCAAAAGGCAGTTGTCCTGCCAGAAGCACTCCATGATTGGACTCACCTCCGTCTTTAGGATTTTAAGTCCATCGGAGAGTACAATCACGAGGTTCATAAGATTAGTTCTAAACTGCGCTTTTGCGGGAAGGAACCTACTGACGTGGAGAAGATAGAGAAAACTTTATCCACTATGCTCCCTTCAGATAGGATCCTCCAACAGCAATACCGCGCTTGCAATTATGAAGTCTATTTCGACCTCATTCATATCTTACTTCAGGCTGAAAAGCATGATGAGCTACTCGCTAAGAATGGCTCTCAGCGCCCGGTTGGGGCACAACCTTTACCTGAAGTTTATATGAATATTGCGAATGGACAGAGGTTTGATGGTGCTTTCAGGGGCAAACCATCAAATTTCAAGGGTAAGCGAAAGCGCAGTAGGAACAAGAAGCCTAGAAACTCAGACAACGGGAAAGGCACCGCAAAGACTAAGTATGACAAAACTAAGCTTTGTAACAAATGTGGATGCTACACGCACCCCACTGAAAAGTGCAAGACCCCAAAGCATCTGGCTATTCTGTACCAACAATCCCAGGGATGCAGAGCACTTCAAGGGAAAAGGTTTGAAGCCAATTTCAACCTTCATCCAAACAGCACCAATGGAAATGGTAGTTCGCACGACGTTCCTCCCGGACCGAGCAACACCATGACTTTCCATCAGCCTGAGGACCCTGCCGACACGGAGAACATGATGGTTGAGTATGCCTCAACCGACATGTTTGGAGACTTCGACTAGTCCCTCAATCTCCTTTGTGATCTATTTATTTTATGTCCATCTGTGATGTTGTAATTAGAACACAAGTATTATTGTCACTTTTATATTGTATCAGCACATTTGATATAATAAGATTGTATACTATGTATTTACATAAAGATTTTCTTATTGAAATTTTTTTACTTTACTTTATATATAGTTCTCTACGGGGACAATCCGATGGAAGAGGAATTATGCCTTGTGGATAGTGCTACCACACACTCCATACTAAGGGAGTTAAAATATTTCTAAACTCTGAAAAAGATGAATGGAGATATTTTAACTATCGCTGGACGCGATACGGTAATTGTTCGCACTGGACGTGCCATATTTACCCTCCCAAGGGGTACACAAGTGACAATTGAGGATGCTTTGTTATATCCCGACTCGTCACGTATACTAATCAGTTATCGAGATATCCGTAAAAATGGCTTTCATATTGAAACCCATGAAGACAACAAAGAGGAGTATCTACTCTTCACCAAAGATTACGGATATGGCAAGCAAGTACTTGAAAGAATTCCTTCTCTATCGTCTGGATTGTACTATACGTACATCAAGCCCGTAGAACATGTTGCATACAAGGTAATTTTTCAAAATATTAACGCATTTTAAACCTGGCATGATCGCCTAGGCCATCCCGGGATCGGGATGATGAGAAAAATTACTCGCAATTCCATTGGTCATAATTTACTTGAGTCAAAATTCCCTCAATCATCAGACTTCGTGTGCACATCTTATGCCACGGGAAAGCTAATTTTGAGGCCCTCGCACCTCAAAATACAAGCTGAACCACTTCAGTTCCTCGAACGCATTCAAGGAGATATTTGTGGTCCCATCCAATCATTCTCTGGACACTTTAAGTATTTCATGGTCCTCATTGACGCATCTACACTATGGTCACACGTGTGCCTTCTATCCACATGGAACCATGCATTTGCCAAGATAATGAGGCAAGTAATTAAGCTACAAGCCCATTATCCGGAGAGTCGAATTAAGACAATTCGCATAGACAATGCTGCAGAATTCTCCTCACGTGCTTTCAATGATTATTGTATGGCCCTGGGGATTGAAGTTCAACACTCTGTCCAATCTGTCCATACACAAAATGGTTTGGCTGAATCACTGATTAAGAGGATCAAACTCATTGCAAGACCTTTGCTGATGAATTGCAGCTTGCCAACCTCTTGTTGGGGTCACGCAGTTTTACACGCTGCTGACTTAATACAATTGCGACCTACTGTATATCACAGTACTTTCCCTCTGCAATTGGTACGTGGAAATCCTCCTAGTATTTCCCATCTGCGTAAGTTCGGATGTGCTACATACATCCCGATCTCACCACCGCAGCGGACATCCATGGGCCCACACAGGAAACTGGGGATCTATGTGGTGTATAAATCGCCGTCGATTATCAAGTACCTGGAACCTCTTACTGGGGACCTATTTACAGCCCATCACGCTGATTGTATATTCGATGAGGAACATTTCCCGGCATTAGGGGGAGATTTCAAGTACCAAAAAGAATGCCCAGAAATTGATTGGAATGTTATAGCCATTTCATCCTCTAATCCACGTACCCAAGAGACCGAACTCCAAGTTTAAAAAATCATCAATTTGCAACATCTTGCAAATAATCTGCCAGATTTGTTTACTGATCTAAAAGGTGTTACAAAATCCTTAAATCCGGCCAGAAACGCGCCCGAAAGAGTGGAGGTACCAATAAAAATCACTCAACTCCCTGTTCCTAAAAAGAGGGAGAGTAGTACGGATTCTGACCCGGAACCAGCTTCTCGCAAGCAACAAAGAAAATCAAGGAGAAAATCTTCGGAGTCAGTAAATGCAAGTCAACTCAACGTTGACAAACACCTTATGGGTCGTATACACCCAGTGGAAGGGCAACCTCCACAACCCAGCTCCAGTTTGCACACACTAGCTGGGCCATCGGAACACCCAGACTCACGCGTATTGGGAAATCATGAAGAGTCATCAAGGGTGCAGGAGATTTCCACCAATTATATCGATTCTGGAAAATCATTCAACCGTAAGTCTACGATTGTCGACACTTATTTTTCTGCTACAATTGCAAATACCCTTCTCAATGATCATGATCCAAGGACTATCATCGAGTGTCAAAAGCGCTCCGACTGGCCTCAATGGAAGGATGCAATACAAGCGAAAATTGCCTCGCTTAATAAAAGAAAGGTATTCACTGAAGCAATACTGACACCTCCCAAAATTTTTCCTGTGGGATTCAAATGGGTTTTTATCCGAAAACGGAATGAGAACAATGAGGTGGTGAGATACAAAGCAAGGCTCGTAGCACAAGGGTTTACGCAGAGACCCGACATTGATTACAATGAGACATATTCTCCGGTAATGAGTGGAATCACTTTCCGATATCTCATATCTCTGGCAGTGTAAAACCGTCTATCTATGCAGTTGATGGACGTCGTGACCGCATATCTTTACGGGTCACTAAATTCGGACATCTACATGAAGGTTCCTGACGGAATCCCTATCCCGAATACAAGCGCAAAACACAACATGTACTGTGTAAAGCTGAACAAGTCATTATATGGCTTAAAGCAGTCGGGACGGATGTGGTACAACTGACTCAGTGAGTTCCTTCTCCGGAAAGGTTACTCCAACAGCGATGATTGCCCATGTGTCTTCATCAAGAAGTCCTCTATAGGATTTTGCATCATTTCAGTGTACGTCGATGATCTCAACATCAGTGGCAACACACAAGATATTGATGAAGCACGCAATCACCTAAAGACGAAATTTGAGATGAAGAATTTGGGTAAAACCAAATTTTACTTAGATCTTCAACTTGAGCACCTTCTCTCAGGAATCATGGTACACCAAGCCGCCTATATCCAGAAAATATTAGAGAAGTTCAATATGGACAAATCCTACCCATCTAAAACTCCCATGGTTGTTCGTTCTCTAGACGTAGAGAAAAATCCATTCAGACCAAGGGATGATGGAGAAGAGATGTTGGGACTCGAGGTTCCATATCTCAGTGCCGTTGGAGCGCTCATGTATCTTGCAAATTGCACAAGACCTGATCTTGCTTTTGCAGTGAATCTACTTGCTAGACACAGCGCAGCTCCCACCAAACGCCATTGGTCGGGAGTCAAGAATATCATTCGATATCTCCAAGGCACAAAGGATCTTGGCCTATTCTTTCAATTCCAGAGAAATCAGGACTCTAATATGATTGGATACACAGATGCTGGCTATTTATCTGATCCCCATAATGCCAGATCACAAACCGGCTTTGTGTTCCTACACGGTGGAACTGCCATATCATCATGGAAGTCTTCAAAATAGACTCTTGTGGCAACATCTACCAATCATTCTGAAATAATTTCATTATATGAGGCATCACGCGAATGCGTGTGGCTTCGCAGAATGATAAACCACATACAACAGTCATGTGGAATTGGTTCTATCGAATCACCTACCATTATCTACGAAGATAATACGGCTTGTGTTGCACAGATGCAAACAGGATACATCAAGAGCAATATCACTAAGCATATTGCCCCTAAGTTGTGTTTCCCCCATGAGCTCCAGAAAAGCGGGGAAATAAATATCTTGCAAGTCAAATCATGCGACAACCTCGCTGATTTATTCATAAAGTCTTTACCAACTTCTACATTCCAGAAATATGTTCATAATATTGGTATGCGACGACTTCGGGATTTGCAAGAATCAGGAGGAGTATGTTCTTGAACTATTCCTGTTCAAAGCATCATATTACACTCTTTTTCCCTTTATGAGTTTACTTTACAGATTCTTATCAAGGTTTTTAATGAGGTAATATCAACATAAGATTATATGCCATATTTTCCTTTTTCCCACCAGGGTTTTTAGGAAAGTATATATGACATATTTATTGTCCTCGAAGCTCGCGTCTCTTCTCCAACAGTCGCGTCCCTTGTAACACTATAAGAACTTCATTCATCAATAAAGATTTCAGACTTGATTCAATTCATTCTCTGCCAATTCTCGTTTACATCCCGAATTCAAACACTAATGATTATGTGATTGTCTATTTCTAAGTAGTTTAAATATATTTAAAATCTCAGTCATCTTTCTTAGCCTTTAGATCGTTCTCATCTTCACCTTACACCATAAAGAACTATTGACCAAAAATTACACTACATTTTGCTAAAATTGCATAATTTTTATACTGTAATTTTAGGCTCAACAATGTGCAATTTTAGATGACTAAAATTTATGAAAATTTTAATCTACTGAGAATAAGAAAAACTGAACGATTAAATGGAGAAAATATGATACATTGAAATTCAGGCCTCTACTTCTATATAAAATGTGCAGTGATAGATCTTCATTGGTAGCCAGTCTTTCGCTTCTGCCTCTCCACTCCCATGCCTTTCTTGGTCGGACCAACCCAACCGCTGATTTTCACGTCTTTCTGCTTAGAGCGAATGATGCACAGTGTCACAAAACGAATACAAAATCATGAATGTTGTGCCAAACGACATAAAAGCAAGAGTAAAGGTGACATAGAACTTCAAAGATCCATCATCGGAGATCATGATGATTAAAAAGAAATAAAAAGTTGCTATCTCAGAGATCTGGACAGCAAGTACACCAGCCTGGTACGGCAGTGGCCTAGCTCTCGTGATTTTACTACCACAACCTTGACGAGAAGTTCTTCTTCCGCCCTCCCATTCGTCAACGGAGAAAAAATTGCCATCTCCCTGACGTTCTCTCTTCATTTCAACACCTGCACCCATCACCACGTACATCGATCCTTCCTCCCCCCCAGCACCCTCGTTTTCCAAACATTTAAACCTCTCGCCATCGAAATCCCCTCACGTTTCTCTCGCGTCCCCTCCACACCAAAGCAAGCGAGCGACCAACCAAGCGGAAAGAGACATCCCCGATCGAAGCAGGAGCCGGAGCCGGAGCCGGTTAACCCCTTCCATTGACCTGCAGACCACGCAATCCAATCCGAAACCAATCCCGTGCACTAGACCCGGCTGGAGCAAGCAGGCAGGCAGCCGCGTCTTCTTCCCCGTGCGGAGGCTCGGCTAGGCCCGGTCTCCCATTCCATGCAACCAGGTGAGCAGGAGACGATCTATCTGGCCTGTGAAGAGAGCTTTGTGTTTTTTCTTGGGATGGGACGGGGATGCGTTTGTTGGGGTTAGGAGCGGAGAAAAGATCGTGGGCGGGGGGCGCGCGCGGAGCTCGGAGGGGATCAGATGCCGCCATTGACAATGATGCGACGGATCGATGGCGAAGGTTAGTTGGAGGTTTGGCTTGAAAGATTTTACAGTTTCTGGCCATGCTTGATCGTTTCCCTGTGGATTCTTCTTTTCCACGGCCCCCCTTGTTTAGATTGGGTGGGTGGTTACATTTGTGATCCACTGATCCGTGACCGATCGGTCCTTTCTTTTATTTATCGCTGAAGGTTTCACCCTTCTTTGAGAAGTGGTAATCTTTTGCTTCTTCCAAAATCTTTAGCTTTCATCTGAAAAAAAAAGGAGAGAAAAACTTTTTCTTGCAAATGGAGAGGTATGGTCTTGTTCTTTTGATGGCTTGATGGTTTCTTTTATCATTCTAGTTGTAGAATGATGATTCTTTTCTGCTGCTTTCCGTGGGTTATCTTTTCAAAGATACGATCGAGAGTTGTTGTTTGGCGCCATCTGAAACTGACCAGTGGAAAGGCTGCATCTTTGGCACCGTGATGTCTGTCGTTGCAGAGCAGGGGAGGCGCCTCCGTGGAGCAGAAGGGAGATGCAGTGCTTCCGGTTTGCGACCTGGGAGAGTGAGGAGAAGCGGCGGGAACCGAGGGCGCGGTCCATGTCGGGGCGGCGGTCCAACAGCAGCCTGTCGACGGACCACGACGCGCGGCGTTCGGGGTCGGAGTGCTGCTCGCTCAACGCGTCGTCGGAGATGAGCGCCGCCGAGTCGTTCGGCCAGTACCGGCAGCTGTCGCTGCCGCAGCGGCCCAACAACCTCCGCATCTTCACCTTCCAGGAGCTCAGGACCGCCACCCGAAGCTTCAGCCGCTCGCTCATGATCGGCGAGGGTGGCTTCGGCTGCGTCTACCGCGGAACCATCCGGAGCGTGCTCGAACCGCGCCGCAGCCTCGACGTCGCCATCAAGCAGCTCGGCCGCAAGGGCCTCCAGGTACTATTTATTCTTCGGTTCATAAATCTCGACATAGTATCAGAGCCAGCCCAGCACGACGATCCTGTATTCAGAAGATCATCCAGTTGGTGGATGTGATGTGACTCACGATAAAAGTTTCGATCCGTCGATCAGGGGCACAAGGAGTGGGTGACCGAGGTGAACTTTCTCGGGGTGGTGGATCACCCGAACCTGGTGAAGCTCATCGGCTACTGCGCCGAGGACGACGAGAGGGGGATGCAGCTGCTGCTCGTGTACGAGTTCATGCCTCAAGGGAGCCTCGCGGATCACCTGTCGACGAGGTCGCCGAGGCCCGCTTCGTGGGCGATGAGGCTGCGAGTCGCGCTCGACACCGCTCGCGGTCTGAGGTACCTGCACGAAGAATCCGAATTCAAGGTAGCCCCATTTTTTGTTTCCTGCAGGAGGAGATGATTTCAGCATCAGATGTGTTCTGAATGATACGATGAAACATTGTGTTGTTTCTCTTGTACGATGACTGACCTGATACCATCTGCACTTGATCAATGCTGTTCCAGATAATATTTCGCGATCTGAAGCCTTCGAACATTCTGCTCGACGAGAACTGGAACGCTAAACTGTCGGACTTCGGCTTGGCTAGACTGGGGCCGCAAGAAGGAAGCCATGTGTCCACAGCGGTACGTAAAAAAAGGCCACGCTGTTCTGCTGTTCTGAATTCCACTGCAAAATGCTTGCACGCTGAGTAGCATAATGTGGCTTCAAAGACACCTTTCGGCCATGCCGTGTAGTCCTTGCCTTACCTGTCAGACAAACTTTTCAAATATTAGTGGCCTTGTGAAAACAAGAAGCTGACAATGACAATACCATCATTCTAGATAAACAAGCAAAGCAAACAAAGGATAGGCAGTTAGGCACTTTCGATTAGTCAACGTGCTAGTGCAGAACGAACAGTCAGAAAAGCCGGCTAACTTTGCTGGTCGGTTAAAGATCAGCTATCTTTTCTGGCTGTTTTCCAATTGTAGCATTTTATCTCAAGTGAATAAGTGATTCTGAAATTTGCAAGAAACTAACTCGTAGATACCTGACATCTGTTAAAGTTTCCTATGGAAGGTGAAAATTCTCATTTTGTATGACAAACCAAACAGGTGGTGGGGACTATCGGATATGCAGCTCCTGAGTACATCCATACGGGACGGCTCAGCAGCAAGAATGACATATGGAGCTATGGCGTAGTGCTCTACGAGCTCCTCACCGGCCGGCGACCTCTGGATCGGAACAGGCCGAGGGGCGAGCAGAACCTTGTGGATTGGGTCAAGTCCTACTCTTCTGACTCCAAGAAGTTTGAGACCATAATGGATCCGAGGCTCGAAGGGAACTACAGCTTGAAGTCGGCAGCCAGGCTCGCCTCGGTGGCGAACAAGTGCCTGGTGCGCCACGCCAGGCATCGGCCGAAGATGAGCGAGGTGCTGGAGATGGTGCAGAACATCATCGATAGCAGTCACCTCGGAACACCGGAGCATCCTCTGATAAGCCATTCAAAAGAGTTGGCAAGTGATAAGAAGAAAAGGAAAAGCCTTGACCTGAGGAGGAGAATTGCTGATATTAAAGCTGGAGAAGGGAGATGGTTTGCATGGCAGAAGTGGACACCCAAGCTTGTGAGAACACAATGACTCACGATATCAACGGACGAGACGTTTCCTGCATGTCTTTAAAACAGCAACGGCGACTGGAATGTCACCTGGGTTGTCATTTACCATACAAATCAGAGGGCATTTTTTTTAGATAAGAAATCAGAGGGCATGGTAATTGAAAACAAATGGTTTAGTGGAGCCTAATGCTATCATCAGTTCACCACTAAATAATGGCTATGTCTGATTTGTTGGATCGCACACAGGCAGTCTCTCCACACAGTTGGAGATTCCATGTTTATTTTTGAGCTCTTTTACAGTACCCCGAAATGAATATAAACCATCCATTGATCCTAATCTAATGGCTAATATTATCTAGTACTCCAATACTAGAGTAAGGAGTACCACCTCTATATTTTGTAAAAAATTAAGGAGCACCTTCATATTAGGGGTAAAACCGGAATCAAAAAAATAATTGACCAATTTTTTATATAGTTATTTTAGAATATATTTTTCACATCTTTCAAACCCTAACCGTAATCCCCAATTTGGGATCTCTAATTTATATTTTGTCACGGTAGAACCCTAACCCTAATCCCCAATTTGAAATCCCTAATTTACATTGAGGATGAGGCGGCGCACATTGTCCTTAAAAAAATCATGACATTGTGAGGCTTTGAACTTACAACCTTAAACTTCGCAACCTTACCAATTTACCAACTAAGTTAGGCAAACTTCTTGTTAAATATACCAGACATAATAGCTAAGTAGCCAACGGTGAATGCATCTGAAAAATTATCAAAAATTCACACACCACATGCTTAGCAGCCTTGCCAACTACCAACTGAACAGTCGTAGTTTCTGTCTAAAATACCAGTGAGAACTTTTAAATAGTCCGAATCTTATTTGTTAATTCCAATTCTAACTCTGATTGCATTGGAATTCTAATCGTAACTATTAAGGCTGATAAATTTTTTAAAGAAAATAAAAACGGGGCGGACAGTGGGTCCAATTCGAATTCTAATGGTGACTATTAAGGCTGATACAAATTTAAAAAAAATAAAAACGTGGCGGACAGTGGGGTTTGAACCCACGACCTCAAGGTTGGCAAACACGCAACCTTCCAACAGAGCTAGACAAGGTTTCTCATTTTGTATACCACGCAGAACGTCTATAAATAGCCAAATGAGAGAGTAGCAAAGATGAAAAGTCTTTTCTGCCCTTATAGATAGACGGTCAGATTTGATTGGTACTCCAACTACAGCTTAAGGAGTACCAGGGTACAGTAAAAAAGCTCTTATTTTTTTTTAGACAAAGGCAGGCGCTCTGCCGATTTCATTAAGAGAAAGAGTTTATGTACAGGTAGGCTTTGCTTGATAGTTACATCAGGGGGAGTAAGGCTAATCTCCTCTAGTAGATATCTCCTTTAGCAAGATACGCGAGCTCAAGCGTGGACATGAAAACATTTTGAAAAATTCGCCGGTTATGCTCCTTCCATATGTTCCACATAACATACATAAGAACCTCTCTAAATAGCTTTTTTCGGGGACCTTGAAGACCTGTGATGCTTGCGTTCCACCAATCTTCGAGAGAGGTTTGAAGAGGTAGTGGGCTTGGGGGAAGAGCAAACCAGTGCGAAACAATGCCCCATACGCCTCTCGAGAAGATACACCCCCGCGCGAGGTGCTCATTTGTTTCCGAATCAACTAGATAGAGCCCACATACGACTTCATGTGGCCAGCCTCAAACCTTATAAAAGAGCTGGAAAATCAAAACTCAAGTAGTCTTTTTTGGAGTAGAATCTTATTGTACAGTTTTAACTTGGTTTTAACTTTTTGCTGAGTGAATTTTGAGTTGTATTAAGTGCCAAATAAGAACTTTCATGCAGTGACTGTAGGTCATTGGTTCCGGAGTTTGCTAAGTTCACACCCTATGTGCACTCACCAGACGCCAGCCCGTCCGCAATGCGACTCCAAGCGCCTCGATGAAGAAGACGACGACGACTCCCCCCACAGTCACAAAGGCGATCCACGAGCACTCCAGGTGTCGTGCCTTCGACCGCAGTCGCTCCCTGGTGGCCTGCGACGAGGCCATCGTGATAGCTGCGGAGACCGAGGTGCGCGAGATGATCGCAGGCACGATGAACGCCATGACGGTGGACACCGGCACGCTGCACTGCTGCCTCCTGCGCGCCAGAGGCACATGGAGAGATGAAACAAATCCGACTGAGCACGACACAAGGAATAAAAACTGCAACCCACGCTGATGCTAATAGCCATGTCATTATCATCACTCATCGTATTCATGACCAGACTACTCTAACTTCTCCACTGTAGTGTCACCCGAGAGCGCGCCTCCGTCGGTCGTGGCAAACCAAGGCCGCCACGGCCACATCCGCCGGCGGATGCTTACAGTCGAGGGAACACCGAGGCCCCAGACAGGGAATGAACAGAGCTCTTCGATAACATCTCCAGGGAGGGAAACGACGTCCGTCGGCACTATCGTCACCGACACCAACCCTAGTTGAGACAAGATTTTCACGCAGAGCGCCGCAGCCCACCACCCCACTGAACCCGAAGGAAAGGGGGTACGGCCACGCCCGCAGCCACTGTGGTCATCCTAGAAAAAGCCAGCCATGATCAAGGGAGGATTGATATTAGACTCTTCGACGATGCCTTTAAGGAGGCAGAGACGCCCGCAGGTGTCATCATCGTTGGCACTACCCTGTTGGGACAAAGCTTTCGCCCAGAATGCTGCACCCTCCCACCCTACCAGACCCCGTGGGAGGGGACTGTGGCGTACCCGGTTTTACGGCCGGATAAGCTCATTGTGTTTCCTGTACTAGTCCCGTGATCAGTAGCCAGTACACACAAACAACTTAGTAGCATCATCATACATCAACGATTTATTACACAAATAGGCCATTATGGTCCTTTTTACACAACATGGCCAGAAGGCCGAAATTAAACAGCAGCGGAAGATAATAAAACGTAGATAGACCCGTCAATATGCCAACCCGACAGGCAACTGACTGGGGGAACGCCCTAGCCTTCGTAGTCACTGTCGTCGTCATCGGAGAAGACCTCTTCTTCTTCTGGCCAAATCAACAAGCCAGGTGAGTACATGGAATGTACTCGCAAGCAATCATCCCGGGGAAAATGTATACGGAAGTATTTCATGCAAGGTAGGGTTCACGGGAGAAGCTCTAACCTAAATTGGAGGTTGTGCGGAAAAGTAAGTTTTCAATGTAAATATGAATAATAGATTCGAAAGCATTGTTTGGAAAACTTCACGGTATTGCAAAGATAGTAACTCATCTCAATGCATCGAGTAGCCACTGCTACTCGGCTAACTTCCTAATGCCGTTAGCTCCATCTATCAATGGGGCTCCATCTATCCTCGGATAGCTCCATCCACCAATCGATAGCTCCATCTAACCAGCATCTAGGTTTTACAACACTGGCCCGTATGGTCCTTCACCATTCGACCAAACAGCCGGAGATCGTTCACCTGCAATTCCTTGCCACCGCAGCATGACCTTAATTGCACACTGTGGACACTTCATGCCCACGTCCTTAATCCCATTGCCCATCCTTCACAAACAAAACTTGGTCTAACCAGTGTGTGGCCTTGCCAGTTCGTGTCCATAACCGAGGACGCGGCTATTCGAATAGTTTTAACACTCTGCAGAGGTTGTACGGCTTTACCCACAAGATGTAAGGTACCCTTGCCGCCAGGGCCCGGTAAGCACATTCCAAGAGATGTGCCGGCAGAGGTACTACAACAAGGTTTTCACCCGCTTTCATGTCAAAGTTGAATCCGCTAGACAAGATCTACCCAACTCCGTTTGTGCCCAGGCAGCCTGACACCACAACCCGGAGCGGACTCATCTTTGTGTCAGAACTCTACCCGCATTCCATGTAGAGTCCCTCTAGAGATATCAATCTCACTAGCACAACCCCATACTTTCCGCGGGTCCAAACTCTAACATTTGCCGGGCTAATACACCAGGACCTTCCCATAAAGGTCATGTGGACGTACGGTATGGAACCGGTTTAGCGGCACTTAGGCTCGGTCCTTAAGCGATTCGAGCAAGACTCCATTCCATCACACAGCATCCATGTAGCTTCCGGCTACTCCAACATCACCCATACACCCTTACATCTCTTGCCCAAATCAAAAACCATCTCCATTCTCTTTCACTTAGGGTTTTGAAAACATCACTTTCCAAATCATCGCCCCGGTCGGCACTGCCGGACCGAGGGTTTTGTTCCCAAATCCCGAAGGGTTGTAAAGTAACTCGATTCAAAACGACTTTAATTTTCTAAGCATGGCTAAGCAGGGCTAACGCCTATGTCCTTAATTATTTTGCCGATACTCCAATGATCGACAGTTAATACTAAGGTTACAAGGATAGGATTTGTGGACCTAGGCTACTGCAGCTACTGGGAATATCTATTCTACGTAAAATATCAGTGATAACACATAGCATGCACTTTGACAAACAAAATAATAATAATTTGCAAATATAGGATTCGACATGATCAAAAGGAAAATTGCTTGCCTGGCAGTTCTTGCTCTTGTTCCGGCTGTGGGGGTGACTTTGGTTCTTCCTCATGCACGTACCTCGCTCCGTCAAATATGCGTCGAGAAGAAAACGTCGGATAAGAAGCAAATAAATCAACTCCAAATAGAATTTAGAAAACATGCACGATTGAATTTGATGAAGTGCGGGTCGTGTCGGTATTATCTTTGGACGGTATTTTGGTGATGGAACTCTGAGGACACGAAGCTGGAGCCTACTGAAAGTGCCTCGGATAATTGGTAAATGCATATACATCACATGCAATGACAGTGCTTCCGATCGGGGTGGGGGCATGGTATTAGGGTTGTAATTCAAAAGTACCCGTTCCTTTAATCGCAGAGTACTACGGTTAACTTGGTTGTACTGGACAGTGCGGGAATTTTGTTTTTGGAAACTAGCTCAAAAAGGTCACATACCCAATATATATTGGTTTAAGGAACAATAAACCCTAATGCAACCTCTACCGTTCGTGTGAGAAATAATTTGGATTTTGAAAATGGTTTTGAATAGAAAGCTTGGAAATACTTTAGGGTCCTCAGAACCGGTTCCTGATGTTGGAAAACCGGTCGGAAACCTAACGAACTAGCTGAACCAGAAACAGGCCGGTTTTGGTTTAAACCAGTAGCAGCCCCTTCTACGCTTTCCATACTGAGGAGGTTTACGCTTTCAGCAGAGGGAGGCGGCAACCGGGAAAAGCGCAATCACTACGCCATTTGGGCCGGGGCTAATGGGCCAACGCGTCGGTGGCTTACCGAGTAATAGCGCGCGGCCGCTTCACCTGGGAACGGTTGTTCCGACAGCCGCAATGAAGTTGGCACCGGCGGCGGGCGGTTGGAGCGGTCGGTCCTGGCGGTTAGGGTTTCTCTGGCTCGAGGGTTCCCAAGGGTTGGATGCAGCTTCGGAGAGAGGAGCGACTGGGGTTGAGCGAGGCGGGTCGGCTGGGAACTGTAGCTTGCTGCTCGGGCTTTTTGGGTGGCAAGGGCGGAGCTGGTTGGCCGGGGATGGAAGGGGCAGGTTTAGAGGAAGATGGAGGCTCGGGCTGTAGGGGAGGGGCGAGTAGCGGCTTGGGTGCAGGTTGAAGGCGCCCTGGTTGCTCCTTTATAGCCGGCGAGATGGGGCTACTGGCGCGGCTACTGTTTGTCCTCAACTCCGGCGACGAGACGTGACCGGGGAGCTCCCGAAGCTCAACAGGGTGGCGCCGTGCTCGAGGGAAGGTCAGGGAGTCCGTGGTAGCTGGTGATTGGCTGGACGGTGCCCAACTCGCCAGACGATGTGTTGTTGCCGGCGTTCGGCGCAGGCTGGCGCTGTGGCGAGCTTGCTCTCGGGATGGAACGGCTCAGGGAAAGGCTAGCAGCGGTGCTGAGCTGTGAGTAAGAGGAGGTGCATCGGGTTTGCTCCGACGGCGTGCGGTGCGGCGAGCGGCGCGGTTGTGCTGTTGATGGCATGTCTGTGCCAACCGGAGCACGTCCAGAGCGGCAAGGGGGTGCTGCCGGGTGTCTAGAGATGATTCGGTGCGCACCACCATGTCACTAGCGCATGTGAGGACGTGTTCAAGGGTCCTGCCAGATTAGGCACCAAATGGTACTGTGTGCAGGATCTGCCATGCATGCCATGGCATTTGTGTATTGATTTTTCAACTGTGGGTGAATGGACGTGTGATGCCAGGGCAATGTGAGGTAGTGTGCAGGTTTAGAATACCGAGAAAAGGCTGCATGAGGTCCCTGGTAGCTTTTGATTAAGGCTTGCTCTTGATTTCATGCGGGGAATGGTTTTGGGCATAGGTGTTCGATGCGGTTCATCTTGGATTTTAGCATATGACCTGCCTATGTTTTTATAGACTTGGACTCCTGGAAGATTAGGGATCATCGTGTAATTTTATTAGAATTTTTGAAGACATATTGCTAGGGGTTGTAGTACAATGCTCCTTTTAATCCTAAAGTTTATTATTTTGGTTTACTGATATTTTTGTACTGGGCTTTGTTATTTTATGTTATAATTGAGTTAGTGCTGGTGTTAGGGTGTCCCATGAATTATTTCAAAATTTTTGGAGAGGCCGGTGAATGTATTGTTTTACGATTAGGGTTTTGGGAATGCTTAGGATTAAATACCGGGAAGTGGTCGAGAGCTAGGGTTAGGGTTTTTCAGAGTGCGGCAGAGTGATGTGAGTGCATGGGAACTCTCGGAGGTCCTTTTCCTCGAATTACGGTTGATTGGTTTCGGGGTGCCGTAGGTGTACTGACGTATATGGCGTATACGCAGCGTTAGGGTTTTAGCTCGGGGTAGTGCGTGTGTGCGTGTGTTGATTCCATGCGTGGTTAATAAGGTCATGCCACATGCGATGATATGCTGTTAATGTAGTTTTTGAAATTTGGGATGTGACAGGGACCCAACCACCAATGGCCCACAAACAAGCCGTGAACTCGTCCGCGCCAAGTATGGAGCTCCGTGACCGCCACCACATCTTTGACCACGCGCTCACATGCCATGGCCCAAACAACAAGACGCCAAAACCGCCAACCACTGCGTAGCTACCCGAAGGCCATGGACCTCACCGGTCGGGGCCTGCAGCCTAGCCATAACAGACCGTTGCCCACCTATCACTGGCCCACCCAAGGATGCCCGACCAGCCATCGAGGCACACCGGCCAAGGCCGCAACCACGTAGCCACAGGCCGTTGAAGCAGACCAGCCCCATCGCCCAAAATGGGCCCTTTGGGGATGGCCCCGCCTGCCGATGGCCGTGCTGCTAAAGCCACCGCCAACCATTGCCATCCACCGCCCCAGTGTAATGACCCATTTGCTGTAATCATGTCAGTTAGATCTCCCAAAGTATGGAAGAAATAAAACGAGCTTTTTTGCATCTCATATCATCATGTAGGTCGTTTGAAACTTTGCATTGAACTTGAAAACCCTGAAAAACATTGCTCAAAAGTTAACCTCCCTGACATCACGAACGAATTGATGACAAAAAAAAATTCTTTTACCTTTCTCTAAGTTCAAGGTGTCAAAAAGGATCTCCTGCTAGTTTAAAAGAATTTGAAGATTTGAACCCTAGTTCCAAAAGAAGAGGCCAACTAACGAATTACACTCAGGTGTTGCTCATTTCTTTTCATCCCAACAAAATCTATGTAAACAATAATATCCCACGAAACATCCTTACCAATTTGTCAATTGTGAATTCCTATTTTAAACTTTTTGCAAATTCAAATTTGAATCTAGAAATTGAAAGCAGAAAAAGGAATGACAAAAAGAAAAGAGACTTAAACCCCTGCAGACGAAGTGGGCTGCAGTCAGCCCACTCCTCCCTTTTCCCATGGGCTCGGCCCATCTCTTTGCCGCAGCCCGCAGCCAGCGCACGCTCCCCCTCCCTCTTCCTGCCGCTGACACCCGACCCCATCTGCCAGCGCTCTCCTGCCACGCGCACCCTTTCTTCTGACCACCGCACTCCCGAGCTCCCCCTTAGGGCACCTCGGCGATCTTCTCGGCAACTCCTCCCTTCCCACCGCCTTGCCTTGCTCAGCTCGCCATTCTCTACTGCACGCCTCACCACCCCAACGCATCCTCGGCCGAGCTCATGACTGAGCCAAAGCACCGGAGAAAAATCCGGCATTCGGTCCCTCCGAGCACGCCCACGTCGGCATCGTCCCCGCCATCGTGTCCGACGAAGACCTCCTCCCCGTTTTAATGTGCGCTTGGGCTTGCTCGTCTCACAAGGAGCTCATTTTCGTGCTTACCTTGTGCAGGACCATCGCGGAACCACCGGACCGCCGTCTTCTTCCCCGAGTCCGGCGGCCAAGGCTCGGCACCCGACCACGCTCCCATCTCCAGTAATCCATGTTCTTTCCTTTTTCCTTGCCAAATCGCTTCTTCGTAGTCCCCTGACCTTACCACCCGGGTTAATCGGAGTTTTGTGTAGCCAATTCTCCCCATCTCGAGTTCTTCTCTGGCGTCGTCCGAACCCGCCGCTCGCCGTCGATCCTCTGCAACGGGTAACCCCAGACTCAATTGAGCATGTATTCCGCTTTCTGAGACTTCACTCCTCCTTTTTGACTCTCTCGGCCTTTCTCGAGTGTGCCAGCTCTCCCCGACGCCGAAGGCCAAACTCCACTGCCGCCGTTCCCGCACCGTCCTCGACTCCATTCTTCTTCGACTTCGCTGAGCATTGAAACGGGATCAGGGTGAGCCCCTCAATCCCTCGGCATACTAATTTTTTCCCCTCTCTACATACCTCACCCGCTGCTCACCGTCGTTCTGGCCCCGGCGGCTAAAGCTTTCGGACCCGAGCCGCACCTCCTCAATGCCAGCCCAAACCCTCTCGCCACCATTCCCTTTTCTTCGCAAAAATGGGATCGCCACCACCTGTAGATGCTCTCTGACCTGCTAATTTGGTCCGGCGAGCATCGCCGGCGAGGGATTGCTCCCGGCCGCCGACGTCAACCGCCTCTCCCCTGTTTCTTCCCATTCAGGCCACGGTTTGAAAGAGGACCATATGACAAATGGAGCCCATATGTAATAGAGTGGGAAGACATAAAAGAAAAAGAAAGGAAAAGAAGTGGGGACTGGACCCATACGTCATGGGCTGAGGGTAGAGCTGAACTGAGTAACAAAATTTTAAACATATTTCAAATTCTGGAATTTGGCAGAAAATGTTAAAAACTAGTTAAACTTCTAAAACTCATATCTAATTCATCTGACCTCCAAATTGCATGATTCTTTTTCTGTTAGTCTCCTATTAATCTGTAGAATTTACTGGTCTAACTTTCATCATGTTACATTGCTCCAAAATGGTGAAATTCCCATAATACCTCTTTTAGCTCAAAATTGCGATATGAATTCCAGAAAAATCATACTAATTCCAAATATGATGTACGTTGCACCAATATTTATGATTTAAATTCTATTGTTTCTCTGATTTCATCATGTTCATACTTCACCATATAAGAATTTCACATATATGCTTAAATTAGTAAACCTTAAAGTGAGAAATAATAATTAGAGAATCTAGCTTAACACCAAAATGAAAGTAATAGGTGTCAACCTCATCTAAGTTTATATGCACTATCATGACACCATTTTTCATGAATGATTAGTGTTATGTTTAATCTTGGTTTAATGAATAAGCTAATTAACCCTAACAAAAAAATGTTATATGAAACTTAGGAAAATCATAACTTTAATTCTATAACTCCGATTTGGACGAAACCAATTGTGTTAGCTTCGTGTACATGTTCTCTGCATGTTAGGATGCATATCATGCATTTTTGAATCATTATACTTGCTGGTTTTAATTGAACTCCTTTTCATTGTTTCGTTTCGGTATTCCGGGTTTCAAATTTGTTAGAATCAAGCACTGAGGAGTATAACGAAGCCGATTATTATTGTGATCTAGATCAATCCCAGCAAGGCAAGTTCACAAAAATACTCGCTAAGATTCCCTAAGTTTATTTCATGCTTTGCTATTGGTTATGGTTAATTGCTAGCTTGTATTGGAAATGATTGCAATGTGATAGTGATGGCGAATCACTAGTATTGCTAGGTTCGAATGTGTTGCAAGATTAGCGAGGATCTTTTAATCGGACTAATGCAATATGAAACCCCTAATGGTGAGTTGTGAGGGCCGGGGTATCGACACCTACAGATGGATCGACAGGTGGTTAACCTGATCGATACCGGTATCGTAGGGCTTTACCCGTCACCCACGGCGGGGTTTGAATTGAGACTGGTGGGAAGTCATGGTCGGCCAACCCTGAACTTACGCATTCTCAATTCATCCCTCGCGTCGGGCAAGTTCTGGTTCCCTTGCCTGACCACACCTTCGGTTGAGCCTCGGTTGGAGCAACCGCGAATAAATGGTCTTGAGTGATTTGATGTGATTATTGGATATGAGATTCTTGGTTGAATTGATTCATATTCATATTCATGTGATATTTGTTGATATTGTTTTATCAATATTGTCCATGTTGTTGTTTATCATGCCATGGTGATATACATGTTAGTAATTGATTCGTGATTAATAGCCTTGCTGAAATTAACATGGGATGAGTATATATATGTGACTTGCAAGTACGAAAGTACTTACGGAATTCAATTCCGAACTTGTTGCAGGAGATCCTAGTATTGGTGAGTACTACGACACGAAAAATGTCGATGCCGATGTTTAGCTTTAGGCCCCGTTTGGCAAATTGGTATTTTTTCCCACTTGTAAATTGTTCACAGTTGTAATTTACTTGTCACCAACAAAACCAACAAATACAACTGTAATTTTATTCGGTGTTTGGGTCACTTGAGTTTGAGCTTGTAATTGGGAAGGGAGGAGGTCGACGGAGAAAGCCAGTAGCAGGGCGGCGGCGAGCGGAAGGGGTCTCCGGCGCAGGAATACGCGGCTGCGAAGGAAGTGAAGCGCAGGGCGTAGGGTGTCGGGGATGGACGCGGTGAGGAGGCGAGGGGAGCGAACCACCGATGTGCAGAGGAGAGGAGGCGGCAGCGGCGCGGCGGTGGAGAGGAAGCGGAGGGACTCCACGGGAGGGGAGGTGAGGAGCAACGGGAAGGCCGAGAACATGCGGGAGGCTTCGCCGGTGGAGAGCCCGTGGGAGAGGAGGAGGCGAAGGGAGGCATGGAGGAGCGGGAGCGGGGCGGAGTGGAGCGGGGCGGAGCGGGGCGGAGCGGAGCGCGGGGTGTAGAGCGAGGAAGAAAGGAGGTGGCATAGCTGTGGTGGCCTTCAGCTCACCGAGGATGCGACGGCAGAGACAACCGAGCAAAGGAAAAAATCAGAAACGGGGCATTGCGTTGAAGCTGTTGGACATCGCGGCCGGGGCAGGAGAGCTCGGCACGATGGCTGGCGGCGAGCGAAGGCGAAGGCGGAGTCGGCTCACCGTGGCGAGAGGAGATATGGCGGCCGGAACATGAAATTGTTCGAGGCGAAATTCTTAGGAGGTCGAGGAGAGGGCACGGTGCGAAATAATTGGGCATAGGCTCACCGTGGAGAGAGATACGTCCTGGTGGAGCTCGTCGGAGCTAGGGAATGAGCTCCTGGTTCCGGCGCTGACCGCACGGTTGTCCGAGCATGGATACGGCTTCTCCACGTCCGTCCGGAGCTACTGGAGTGAGCAATCGAGCCGAGGCGGCTCGGTTCGCCGAAATCGATCGCGGCGGCGGGCATCGGAGGTGGCAGAGCTTGGGCACGCGAGAGCGACAGGCATCGGAGTCGGATTAGAAAACGGAGGTGCGCAGCAGATTATTCTTTTACCGGTGTAAAAGGCAAAACCGTTGTTTGAGACCGGCCCAAAACTGTCCATCCAAACAGCCCAATCCAGCCCAACGCGAATTTTTTTACAGGCCTGTAAAATACACCGGTTTGGGCCCCAATACCGGGCTTCCAAACGGGGCCTTAGTGGGTTTCCTTTACGGTCGATTTGTGGTGGGTTTGTATCATCAGATGGGGATGGCATGGGCTGCCAACTCAGGTTTTCTTTTTTGTTTGTTTGCTGTTTTTGAAGTTGAAAACTTGTAATCGACCATCAAGTCAACCCTTGTGTGTGGTATGACCTTCCTCGGGTAAGAGATAAACTATGTATGTTGATAACTCCTTCTTTTAGAGTTTGAACTGTGATATTAAAGTTGTTTCAGTGGCTGCCCATATGCAATGCGTGTATGAAATGAAGTATATGGGTATGTCGTGAAGAATTAAAGTTGTTCCTCTTATCACTAAGCCGAGCAGGTATTGGTTGAGTGACCCGCTGGCTGAGATGCTGTGCCGGCCAGGCAGGGTGTGGGTGTTTCTACCGGGCTTTCGAGTGACCCACTAGCTTCCGAGCTAGGTTAGGGTGTGGGTAGAAACGCCGGGCTCCTCCGAGCTTGCTCTGCGTAGTGGAATTAGGAATGACTCTAAGTCTTCACCGGATCAGGAAATTGTATGTGGTTCTGGGAAATTTAGTCGTTTCCGGCCGGCTTGACCAACGGTGAAGGCATACGACGTCTGGGAAGCGTATGGTGCGTTGGTCAGGTGTCGGACCACTCCGTTTCGGTGTTCACGGCGCAGGTACTGTGCCACCGGGCCGACTGGTTTCTCGGTCCTTGGCGATTACTTGTTCCCCCTGCTCATATATAATTCACGGATCCATTACACCCAGGGACGTCACTCTGGCACCGAAAAAGCTGCCACCACCTTCGGGGTGGGGGCTCGCCACCACTGTGGTAGTCGCCGGCAGCAATGGCGGTGGGGAGGGTGAGGAAGGCGTGGCCTCTGCTGGCTAGGGTTGGCACCCCAGTGCCACCCCACAGGAGCAGGTCGAAGCGAGAGCTATTTTGGGGGAAAGTAGTGATCCATATCTGGGGAAGATATTGGACGATGTCTTAGAAAATTATTTATTTCTAAAAAACCTGGGAAACATTATCGCTTTCTAAAAGGTCTTTACTTGTAATAGACAGAGTTGTGTATCTCAGGAGTCAAGCAAATTTTAGAGGGTTCTATCAAGCGGAACACCTAACCCATGCCATTTCTATCACCGCCGTCGACAACAATATTGTCGTTGAGCCTTCTTTTGCCACCACCGAACAAGTTGACGATATTAGAGGCACAGCTTAGAATACTGAATATTTTTTTCCCAATTCATGTGAGAACTGATTTTTTTTCGTATGATGAAATTATCAGAGCTAGTTGGCACTCGCCACGCCACCCGGTAGAGGCAAAACGCACGAAGGCAGATAAATTCCAACCTTGAAAGATAAATTCAACAAATGTTCGAACTGGTTTGAGAAATATTTATCAAGTGGATGGGAAGAGGTGCTAATCAAATAGTGTTGCAGGCCATACCGACGCCAGACCAACATACACTATGGCGGCGTTCGAGTTGTTAGCTAGCTTGCATGAGGATCTGTCACACCTCTTATGCAATTTTTGGTGAGGTGATGAACATGGCAGAAGAAGGTGCACCAGATGGCCCGAGAAAAGATGATATTACCAAACCACTATAGAGGTATCGACTTTCGGGATTCGCGGTTGTTTAATCAAGTTTTGCTGGTGCGGCAGACATAGAGATTGATACAATTACATGATAGTTTATGCGCTCGAGTTATCAAGGCCAAGTACTACCCAAGTGGAGTTATAATTGACACTGCCTTCCCCACGGAGGAGCCTCGCCGTCGTGGCAAGGAGTACTGCATGTATTAGACTTGGTGAAAAGAAGGCTCATATGGCGTGTTCGCTCTAGAGATAAAATTCTTGTTTGGAGGGACAACTAGCTCCCTAGGGACCTGCTGCTACAAGTGTCAGGTCCAAGAACATGTTCCCGCACAAAGTGAGTCAGTCAGCTAATGACCTTGGAAGGAGTATGGGATGAACACCTTAGGTCATGTACAACGCAAGATGTTTATAGACCGGTGTTTAAAGAGAGAGAGTAGCGTTGCGTCTCAAAAAAATATGTGACTTACAATGCAGAGTACTTTATATGGGTGCTTAAGTTGCTTTAATATTCGTGTAGCACCTACTCTGGCACCTGTTATCTCCAATGCAGCAGCCTTTTTGATTTCTTGATTTTGCTGCTGAGATAGGCACCGGTTGAAGCACCTGCCACCTGGTCACCTGTAAGCACCAGCTTAGCACCGGAAGCTAAACTTTGCTTCCGTCGCCCTTCCTAAGCACCTGTGCAAACCGATCTCACAAAAAAGGGATTTTTTTTTCTTGAGGCACCTGTCTAAGCACCTGTATTGTACAGGGCCTTATGCGTCCCATATTTCATGACCACGACGCCGACACTATCTTGAGCATTCGCCTCCTAGCCAATTCACGAGACCAATTTTGTTGCTTGGCATATGGAAAACTGGTTTGTCCTCGGTCAGGAGCGCATACAAATTGGGGTTCCAGGATCAGACAGAGGAGATGAATATGGGTGAAGGAAGCAGTGGTTTAGTGCATGATTAAATGTTATTAATCTGGTAGTTTAGTTAACTAATGATAATTTCAAATTTGTATTAAAAAATAAAAAAAATTCTCTAGCTTAATCTGCTCAATTTAACATCCCTGTATTCATCCCAAGTCCCAACTGAGCCGAACCCCACCAACCATCCCATTCCACATCTCACGGTTCCAGGACCGTTCCATTCCAATTCCGCTTCATACCCCCAACCCTAATGCATGATCCTCAGAACAGCGGAGATTGCTTGTCAGAAGATTACGCGAAAGGGCTTGCTCAGCAACTCATTGCTTCCCCCTCGAGATTCCCATCCATTACAGATAGAACAAAATCACAATCTCGGTTCCAAGCCATGTTTTTCAAATCGCGAAAAGATACGACACTGTATCAGCCAGGACGAGCAATAACATATCAATATAGGAATTTGCGTCACGGTAAACATAATCTAGACTGGAGAGCTCAGCGAAAGTATATACAATCCCGCATAAGCACTTGAGAATAGGCTTGAAAACGGAACGGTAATTTCCCGGCCGTTTCCGGAAAAAACGGAAACGGCAAGTGCTATACGGAAACGGAATCGAAAATACATGGTACGAAAACGAAAACGAAAACGGCAACGTTATGCGGAAACGGAAACGAAAATGGGCCGATTATTTCTGTCGGAATCGGAAATGGTTCCGGAAATACCGTATAAGAAAATCGGAAAATTTTCGAAAAAGCCCAGCGCCCCAGCCCAGTCGGCCCATCAGAATCCCTAAGGGGGTTAAGGGGCTAACCGGCCAACGCCCTACTCCCCCAGTCCCCGACCCCGTGTGCCTCGCCGCCCCCTACCAGCCTACCCCGTGCGCCCCGCCGCCGTCGACCCCGTGCGTCCCGCCGTCCCCATGCAGTGAGCCTTGCCGGCGCCGGCCATCCTCTGGCCCTCCCCGTGCAGCTCCCCTGTAGTGCCCCGCCGGCCGCCGCTCCTAGCCCCCAGGCGATCTGCAGCGCCACCTCACCGGTGCGGCAGTGCCGGACATCCTGCGGCTGCCCCTTTCCCCGTGCAGCACCCCCGACCTCGACGACCGTGCAGCACCCCCGACGCCGACGCCGACGCCGACGCCGATGCCGAGCCCTCCTCCCACTGCACCAACTTACCAAGCCGCGTCGGCGCACCATCCATCCCCGGCCATCCGGCGACGCGAACCCCTAGACCCCGGCCACCCAGCAAGGCAGCGCCTCCACCCACCTGAGCACGCCGGCGACTCAGTGAAGTACTATCTGAACTCTGAAGTACTGATGTGTGATTGTGATTGTGATTTGTGTCAACGGTTAGAACTCTTCTGTAGTTCTGTTGCAACTTGCAAGTGCTTAGATCAATATAAATCAATTCAAACAAAATACCAGAGAATAGAGATTTAGAGTTCTAGAGATTCTAGTGTACAATCTTTTAAATTTTCATGGGTAAACTTTACGACTTTACCAAGTCATTGTATTTGTATTATGCAAATGATGGTCACATGCTCATATACTGATATATAGGCCCTACTGATATACTTCTTGTTTTTGATATAGAGGTCATATACTCATATACTAATATATAGGTCCTACTGACATTACACTAAAACCTTTTAGAGTAAAGATGGGAACAAATGAAGAGGGTAAAAGAGGTTGCTCACATATACTTCTTGTTTTTATTATGTTGTAAAAAGAAACATGACTAATTATATCTAAGGTCTAATAGTAACATATGCTTGATCAGCAATTTAATTTTTTCTGAACTGCTTAGTTGTATTAAGGTGTACTAAAGCATGTACTTTTTTCTCACAGATGGACACTACCGGTAGTAATAGTGCAAGTGCAAGTGTGACATCCCCGGCTGTGTGTATCCCTAATGCCACTTCAACTCCAAATGCTACAGCTCTTGCTTCAACTCCAACTATGGAATTAACCGATGAAACTAGGGTCAGGCCTCCTCCTACGAAGAGATCAAAGAAGTCAACATCTGATGTTTGGGAGCACTTCACGAAGTATGATAAGACTGTGAAAGATGAAAATGGCAATGATTTTATACAGCTATGGGCTAAGTGCAATAAGAGTGGATGCAAATATGTGAACCAACGAGAGAGCAGTCGAGGCACATCAGCTTTTAGAAGTCACTTGAAACATCAACACAATATCTTGATTGGGCAGCAAGTACTTAATCTAAAGAAGAGTGAAGGTAACGACTCCACTGCATCGGTTGAGACTTATAGGTATGATGAGGCTGTCAGTTTAAAGAAATTTTATCTTGTAATTATCATGCATGAATATCCCTTCAATATTATTGAACATGAATACATGGTTGATTTCATCAAGTCTTTGCGTCCTACTTTTCCAATTAAAAGTCGCTCTACCGTGAAGAAAGATATAGTGAATATATTCGTGGAGGAAAAGAAGAAATTATATGAGTACTTTAAAACACTTCAATGTCGTTTTAGTACAACCATGAACATGTGGACATCTAATCAAACCAAAGGCTACATGTGCATCAGGGTTCATTGGATAGATGATAGTTGGTCCATGCAAAAAAGAATTATCAAGTTTATGCATGTAGAAGGGCATCATTCAGAAAAGAATTTATGCTTGGAGTATTATGATAGCATAGTGGATTGGAATCTTGATAGGAGATTGTTTGCACTTACATTGGACAATGCTGCAGCCAATGATAAATGTGTTGAGGGGGTAGTAGCCAAGTTAAATAAAATATCTCCATTAGTCTGTGATGGCATCTTTTTTCATGTGAGATGTTTGAATCATATTTTGAACCTCGTTGCTCAAGATGGTCTTAAGACAATTGCACCAGCTATTGCAAATATTAGAAATACAGTTACAATTGTAAAGAATTCTCCATTGCAATACGAGGAGTTTAAGAAGTATGCTTCAGAATGTGACTTGAATGTGAATTCAGAACTCTCATTGGATGTGCCTACAAGGTGGAATTCCACATATAACATGTTGAAGAGTGCAATTTACTATAAAGATGCTTTTGATAGGCTTTTTCTTCGGCATGAAAGGAAATATAGAAAATGTGCTCCTACTTTGAATAATTGGATCATGGCTACAAAAATATATGCATGCTTGAAACTATTTGATGATGCTACTGTGATATTTTCTGGCTCTAAATATCTGACTGCAAATCTATTTTTCATCAGCTTCTGTAAGATTAAGATTGCAATTACAGAATGGTGTGATAGTTTTGATGCAGTAATTAAGGCAATGTCACATTCCATGAAAATTAAATATGATAAGTATTGGGAAAAGTCCAACATGGCACTTGCTGTAGCATGCTTCTTTAACCCTAGATATAAGAGAAATGTGATAGAATTTTATGCACCAAGAATTTACCCTGGCACTTCTATGCAAGAGATTGAGAAGTTTAATATGGTTGTTAACCAGTTATTTCAAGCTTATGCCTCAACTTCAAAGAATACAGCCTCTAGTGTTACTAATGTACATCAAGTGGCTTCTCAGTTTGATGATGTTGATGGAGATGATGATCTTGACATGTTCTTGCATAGCAAAAGTGGAACTGATCATGGTACGAAAACTGAGTTAGAAGTGTACTTGGAGCAACCTTTTGCACCTAGAAACAAAGATTTTGATATCTTATCATGGTGAAAGGTCAAACAAACTGAGTTCCCTATTCTCTCTCAGCTTGCTCGTGATGTACTTTCTATGCAAGTATCTACAGTTGCTTCAGAGTCGGCATTCAGTGCCGGTGGATAGGTCGTTGACCCATTTCAAAGCCGTCTAGATCCTGAAACTGTTCAGGCTTTAGTTTGTACTAAAGATTGGACCGCGGCATCAAAAGGTAATTTACTATTTTTGTTTCAATAGTTTGTTCATCATGTGAAAGAATATTTAAGGCTAATTAGTTTTGATTAATCATTTAGGTAGCAAAACTGCATCCATTGTTACCGAGTTGGATATTGAGGGCCTTGAACGACGTTTTACAAGCTTGGTGCACATGGTTTGCCTTTTCTTATCTAACTTTGAATCTTAGTTTGTTATATCAACTACTTGTCAAAAAGAATGATAATATAAATATTTCATACTTGCCTTTGTAGTTTGAGGAGCAAGAGAATGACAATGATAATGATTTGAAGAATGACATGATGGAGGAAATGGAGGACTGACATAACCTGTAAATTCTTGGAAGTAGAGCTGTTATTTACCTTTCAATTTATGTTTGAACTTTGAACTATCTGTATCTTATATTCACTTTGAAACTATGTGTTTGCTTCTTGAACCATGTGTTTTGGTGAACTATATAAATTGAACTAATGGTTATTTAATATGTTCTTTATGGTTGAAAATCTCTATTTGATGTGATGTTGTTATGTTATCAACTTTATGTTGTGGTTAATTAGTTATGTTATATATTCTATTTGATATGTTATTGTCATGTTGTGGTTAATTATTTATGGCTAAAACCTCTATTTGATGTATTGTTATCATATTATTATGTTGTGGTTAATTATTTATGTGACATTATTTATGTCATGTTGGTTTGTTGTGTTTTTATGCACGGTTCAAGGGATTTTTGTGTTCCAATAAATATTTATTATTGTTTTCGTTTTCGATCGTATTCGTCTTGTTTTTGTTTCCGATACTTCTTGTTTTTGTTTCCGATACTTCCCGTTTCCGTATTCGTTTCCGTTCCGATAAAAGAGTGCAAAAACGAAAACGGTTAGGCCACTTTCCGACCGTTTCCGTATCGTTTTCAAAACTGGGAATTGTAACGGACCAGAGCCATACGACTACCGGGTAGGCCAAAGGATCTCAGGAAGCAGCCTCCAAATGTACTGGAAATAATTATACTGCAGGACTTGCCGTGTCTAAAGTATGATTAGTTTAACATATGACTGACACAACCAGCATTGAACACAAAACACAAAGGACGAGCTACCGGCTTACTGGAGGAACTAACTATATAAATCATCCTCATCAGCGGCTGCAGCAGCAGAAGCGAAAGGATCGGCTGCAGCTCCGGCGCGAGCTTCTGACCGATCAGCGAAGCGGAACTCACTGCCGATCCCGCGGGACTGCTGCAACGTCTGGGCAAACGCCTGGTATTTGCGGATGTCGGCGTCGCTGACACTACGGCGTGCATACTTCATTGACTCCTCAAAGTGAGCAGCCTTGATCTCAGAGACTTCATCTATCTCGTCTTCCTCCATTGCTTCAGGGTTGTCCTTCCTCCGCCTCTCCCTCTCAATGTCCTGAAACAAATATAATCCAGATTAGAAGTTGTAAGGAATATTTACTCAGGTACAGCAGAGCCGAATTGTAAAAGCACCACAATTAGAGTTTCCCAGTTCAGGTGAAGTCCAAATTCATGGTTCAAAATTGTCAACTTCACATAAAGGGAAGTACTGAGATGGCTGATCAGATAGAGTTGTATGTGGATGGATCAATACTGTATATTGGATTAAGAATGGTTATAGAATATTACCTTCTCAATGTTCTCCCTAATTGCATATTTGCATGCACGCTGACATATTTCTGTAATATCTGCACCACTAAACCCTTGTGTGTACTTGGCAAGAGCTTGCAGGTCCACATCCTTCGCCACAGGAGACTTCCTTAGACAAGCTTTGAAGATTTGGAGCCTAGAGGCATCATCAGGAAGTGGAATGTAGATCAACTGATCAAGACGCCCTGGCCTAAGCAAGGCTGAATCAATGATGTCAGGCCTGTTTGTCGCTCCAATAATGAACACAGTTTTCTTGGCGTTCATGCCATCCATCTCTGTCAGTAGCTGATTCAGCACTCTATCCGCAGCACCACCAGCATCACCTGAGCTGCCTCCTCTCTGTAATAGGAGGAGAACATTAAGTCATGGAAAGTGTGGCACCAAACACAAAAGAGCGTACCAGAGAGGGGTTGACAAACCTGTGTAGCAATTGAGTCAAGCTCATCAAAAAACAGGACGCATGGAGCAGACTGACGAGCCTTGTCAAAAATTTCACGAACGTTGGCTTCGCTCTCACCAAACCACATGGTAAGCAGCTCTGGACCCTTGACACTGATGAAGTTAGCCTGGCACTCGTTCGCAATTGCTTTGGCCAACAAAGTTTTACCACAACCAGGGGGGGCCATAGAACAGAACTCCTTTGGATGGGGACATGCCGAACTTCTCGAACTTCTCTGGATGCTCCACTGGGTATTGAACAGTCTGCAAAATATGTGATGTACATTAAGAAGCTGTACCACAAAAGACCGACCACAGAGGATAATAATATAATGTGCTTCTCCATACCTCTTGCAGTTCCCTCTTGACATTTTCCAGTCCACCAATATCTTCCCAAGACACGTTTGGAACTTCAACAACCTGAAATCATAAATGAACTTACTAAGTATCACCAAACAGGAACATATACACAAATATACAAAAGTTTGCTTCTAGAGGAGCTCACTGTTTCACGTAGAGCAGATGGGTTGCTTGTCCCAAGAGCAGTCTTGAAATGATCATTTGTAACAGCCATGGAGTTCAATATCTCAGCATCTATTGTCTCATCCTCCAGATCAATGATATCCATTTTCTCACGAATGCACTGAAGTGCGGCTTCAGTGCAAAGTGCAGCAAGATCTGAACCAACATATCCATGGGTGTCTTTGGAAATGTGTTCCAATTCAACCTGTGATACAATTAAACATGAAATGTATGAGCAACTCTGAAATATGGGAAGAAATTTTATAAATAGCTGATACTAAAGATCGTGACAGCAGAAAGACGCTTACATCCTCTGCTAGTTTCATGTTTTTAGTGTGGATGCGGAGAACCTCAAGCCGTCCAACTTCATCAGGAACTCCGATGTCAATTTCCCGGTCGAACCTTCCAAATCTCCGAAGAGCAGGATCTATACTGTTAGGACGATTTGTAGCACCCATAACAATAACATGTGCACGAGCCTTGAGTCCATCCATAAGTGTCAAAAGCTGGGAAACAATACGTCGTTCCACTTCTCCATGGGTCTTTTCTCTCTTGGGAGCAATGGAATCAATCTCATCAATGAAAATGATAGATGGCGCATTCTTCTCTGCTTCTTCGAATGCCTTCCTGAGATTGCTCTCACTCTCCCCTGCGAGCTTTGACATGATCTCTGGACCGTTAATCAGAAAGAAGAACGCTCCTGTCTCATTTGCAACAGCACGGGCAATAAGGGTCTTTCCAGAACCAGGTGGTCCAAACAGCAATATACCCTTTGGTGGCTTCACACCAATAGATTTGAAAAGCTGAGGATGACGCAGTGGAAGTTCAACAAGCTCTCTGATTTGAGCCATCTGCCTCCTAACTCCACCAACATCATCATAACCAACCTCATCAAGTCGCTCTTCATCCTCCCTCTTAATAGGCTCTCCATCACAGAATATTTCTGTATCCGGTGCAACAATGCAATACTCAGCAGGATCGGTCTCTATGACCTTGAACTCCACACTTCTCATTCCACCCCTGACAAGGAAAAGGTCTCCTTTCCTCACTGGGCGGTATGCTTCTAGGAAGTATGCTGCACAGTTTCATAAAGAGTGATTATTAGTAAAGGAATTAATATGATCAGGTTCAGCTTCACGTAAGCAGATATAGGAGCTTTTTTCCAAGAATAGTTAACAGATGCAATACTTTCAGAAAAGTTGAGCCAAATGAACACAAGCAGAGATGACAAATAACATGAGATAAAGTTTTGAAAGTCAAGACTCACGTTTCAAGAAGGCATCAAACAGGTTCCCGGTAATGCCTTCAACTGTATCATCAATTGGAAGAGCATGGATACGCTTCCCATATTTCACGTCCTGGCACTGATGGACAGAGACAACATCACCAAGTCGCACCCTCAGGTTTGTCCTAACGACCTTGTTCATCCTAACTTTAGGCTCCTCACAGGTGTCATCCGCAAGGACAATGCAAATAGTGTCCTTCCTCTTCTTACCCTGTAATGCAAAAGATAACAAATGTAAGAACCAGATACTACAGCAGCAACAATCTGCCAACACACATTGACCAGCCTGACCATTACAAGATAAGCTTGCAAAAAGATGAGCCATTATACATCAAAGTTCGTAAGAACCATATGCAGTTCACAGCTAACACAAAATTACTATTGTACTCATGTCGATACAGTCTGTTCTAGATATCATGGCAGCTCAATTGTAGAGCTAAATCTACAAAATTTCATACCAAGTGGTAACTTTGAACACCAAGTGGAAAACACACTGTAGGATATGAAATTGAGTAGAATCCTTCATCTAACTATGAAATTTGTTCTTGCACACTCCAAAACTACCTTGCTAGTACATCTGGAACCCCCATCCAGTAAAATTCCAACATCACACTGATTCACCTAACAAAAGCCAAAACTTAACCAAGGAATAGGAGTTACGGGCTGAAATTTGACATCTACTTGCAATCCACAGTTCCCCAATTAATCCACTGCAGAACATACGGCACAACCTACTAACTTCCTCAAAAATTGCAGCAAAACATTATATTTATAAAGCTCCGATTTTTCCTAGAGATCCGTATCCCAGATCAACCAATTCCAATTTCAAATACAGCAGGCACAGACCAGTTCACTGACCTCCGATCGTAACAACGCAGTAAATCAATCCCACAACACCACCGGCCAATCGGAACAAAATTCCAGAAAGTATCAGCTCAGAACAGCCCGTATAGTACCTTGAGGAGGACGGTGTCCCCGCGGAAGAGCTGCAACCTCTCCATGGTGTCCGGGTGCAGCGCCACGATGGAGTTGTCGTCATTGGTGGCCTCGTCGACCACCAGCCGGTTCGGCGACTTCTTCCTCTCAAGGATCGCCGTCGAGTAGTCCTTCTTCCCCTTCCTGCACAATCAACAAACGTCAGCAAATAAATCACCCGAAAAGTACCCCAAAACCAGATCGGAACCAAAAACCCTAGCAGAAGCCGCTAGATCGGATCGGAACTTACGGATCGGCGGCGGCGGCGGCGGAGGCCGAGGCCGAGGCCTCGTCGTTGCTCGCCATGGGCGAGTCGGGGCGCGCGGCGGAGGTCTCGGGTGGTTGGCGCTACCACCGGTGGCGTCTCTTAATTAGAGGTGTGCCGGTGCGGAGAAGACGAGATTGGGAGAGAGGAGGAGGGGATTAGTTTTGCTTTATACTACGCTCTTGCTTGCAGTGGGGAGTTTGGTCTGGTTTGTCTTGGGATTCGGAGTCGGTGACTCGCGCGCTTGGCCTGCGTCACCGGTACGTCACTGACTCGTGGGCCTGTGAGGTCTCCGGCCCACCTGCCATTGAACGTTCGGGAATCGGGAGGTGGTCGGGGTCCGGGCCCTGGGGCAGAGGAGGGCTCGTGCCGACGTGGACGGGGCAGCGGGTGGTGAGGCCCACGTGCAAGTGGCGTGGTGGTGGATGGGCGGGGGAGTGACGTGGGTGTGCACATCGTGTGCGCATCCGGATGGGCTCGAGAGCAAGTTTGGTATTGTTTCCGATCTCTTGTATCCGAAGGAGGGTAGGTGACGGCGTCCTCCGAATTAGGATCGACGACTTCTTCGTCGTTTCAGGATTGGAGTTTGAGTTGTCATCCGAATTTGTGCGTATTAGTTCCTTTTTCCACCAGGAGTTTTACTTTTGTTACAATCTTCAGAAATTTGTTACGAACTAGAAGGTTTCACGCAGCGGCACGATGCTCGCTTGCACAAGTTTCCGTCTCATCAGTAGCAATTCGTGTGCGTAGTTAAGTGATAATTATTGTGCATGATAATCATAAAAAATTCATAACGTGAATTGACATACAGGTATACGACCATACGCGTTAATCATGTTTTTAATATATTCCAACTGTGTGCTAATCATATTTTTAATATATTTCAATTGTATGCTATAATTTTATATATCAAGCAAATGGACATGAAAAACCCCATAATTTGTGCATCCCTACCTTCCGCCACCTGCTTGCCTATACCAACACTGTCAACGTCGAGGCCGCTAAGCTATTGTCTCAGTGTGCTGCTCTGACTGCTTCTTACGGCGGTGCTCGCCATCACGGCGCTGCCAGGGACATTTCGTTTCTGTAAGCTCCTGTTCTCCTTTGTTTGCTCCTGCTTTTCATGTCTTTCAGTTCGCGCGGCTACGCGGATGTGGCCGACACGACTGTTATGACTCTTTCACCATTGTTGTCGACCCCATCAAAGGATTATACGCGGTGAACCGAAGTTTACTCACTTCTAATACATGTATCATGGTGGTTTTGAAAAAACCAATCTATCACTAAGTGTAGTAGATATTTCTTTTTTTCCAGCCTTTTTTGTTTTCTTTTTGTCATCTTCACCTTCCTTCCCTCCGCCTAATGTTGTTGTTCGTTAGATAAAAGGGAGAAGGTTGTGAAGGTGGCCTCGTTATTCACACATCTGGTCGGAGGACTGACCCGACGGGGGTTTCTAGTTGTCACACCCTGATTTTCGGAAACATGAAAATTAGGGCTCACAAAAACTTTTTGTGCTAATAATAATATTCTCTTAAATAAACATAATTAAAAACCTTGTCGTCTCTTTCGCAACCTTCTCATCGTCTGGTGTAGCTACCGGGTGATCTCCTTCCCCTCTCAACACACACGTTCAAATTTTTACCGCATTTATCTCTTCACCAAACTCGACCTTGTGTCCCTCAACATAAGGCAATCTTCGGTTATCTCTTCTTTTGCCCTACCGGAATACTTGCATGCGTACGTGCAAATCCCTATATGCATATACCCATGCACATATACGTGTGTATGCTCGTCTATCACACGGTCACTCCTATGTATATACATGGCCGCCGTATATACGCGTATACACCCTTGGATATCCTATGTTTATTCCATTTCTTCCCAACACATTCATGTGCCTACTCATGCGTGTTCCTCGACGCAAGCATTTCCATCTATACCTGTCTAAAACCTACCTAGACTTGAGCCCGCTGAGCAGGAACTGCACCTCGCCGTCGAACTGCCGCGTGCTGATGAAGAGCGGCACCAGCACGTCGGTGTAGTCGTGGTACAGGTTGCCGGAGAAGCCGCCGTTGGAGAAGAGGAACCCCGGGACCGAGTGGTTCTTAGTGCACGCCGGTGGCCGTGTAACCCCTCTCGTCTGTATTTTTCTCCTCAAACCAAAGGTTGCTAAAGTGTTCTCTGCTACAAACATATGTATGTAGTAAACAATTATTTTGGCATAATAATTGGGATTTAAATTCTTTTGCACCTCATTGGTCTAATGCAGTGTCCTTTGAAACAAAGCCTTTTGTACAACAAAAATCAACAGGCACATAAGTATACGTATTTAATCATATATATGGCATTAATCCCATCGCGAATGCATGTTTTTTCCACGTGATCCTACTAGGGAATATATGGGTATGCACATGTATATGCTACATGTGTAGGTGCTCATAAAAAGACATTGATTTCCTTCCAACCAGACCAAGCTTGAGTGTGTTTAATTCCAGCAGTACGGACTCCCTGTTGCTATTTCTTTGCTCAGCTGCACACACGCACTACTTGCTTGCCAACGTACTGTCGGTGCCTAATTTCCTTTGTTCTTTCACAGCACATGCTAGCTAACTCTCTTGTTTCTCCCTCTTCTATGCTCAACCAGCTCACAGCTCACTTGAATCGGCGGCTAACACCTCTACTCATCTACAGCTCCCTCCTATTCACCACGCCACCTTTCCTTTCACAGCAGTAAAAGGCACCCGACTTCTTCCTGTGCCACCCAATTCCTGCCTCACCACCATTACCACTCCCGAGCACCAGCACCAGCACACATATATTCTTCTCTCCCGGTTCTCCTTCCTCTCTGCTTCTTTAATAGAGCTAGCAAGCTGAGCTGCTCCCCTGCGAGCACAAGACCTGCTTCTCCTCTCCCATCCTGATTTCTTCTTCACAGCACAGCCGGCCAGCTCCTCTTCTTCTTTCCGGACTAGAGCAAGCCGAGTCCTCCTCTACACCCAAGCTACTCCATCTTCTCGAGCATATCCACCACCTCTAGTCATCTTTCCTTTCTTCCCAAAGCTGCAACCGAGCTTCTCGTTCCTCAATCCATTGACTAGTGTGACCAAGTCCTCCGGTTCCTCAACCAAGCGCCCACTACAGCCACCAGCGAACGACACCTCAGATCGGTTCAAGCACGACGCAGCTTCACCACACCCGAAGGCTGCCGCTCCAAACGCCGCACCACACTGCCACCTGCCAAGACTCACCGGCGAGCTTCCCCGTTGCTCCGTCCCGCCGCCCAGACCCCGATTCAAGTCGCACCCACTCGGTAAGGTCCCCGCCCCACAAGCGGCGAGCTTCTCTTCGTCGCCACCAGCGGCAAGCTTCTCTTCGTCGGTAAGCGGCCCCGAGCCGGCAAGCTAATCTCTCCCGCCTGTCGAAATCTTTTTCCCTCTGCCGCCATTGCTCTAGGCGCCCCTAGCCACTGCAGCTAGCCAACTGTCTCGGCACCCACCCCTTTTCCCTAGTCGTTGCTGGCCTCCGACGCACCGACGTTGCCACCGGTGCCTAACCTGCTAACCCCCTCTAACCTCCTCTAAACCTCCTTCTAATCCCACCAAAGCAAAGCTTTAGGGCCCATTTGGATGGCCGGTTTTTTGCCCAATCTGCGCGTAAAATACAGCCCACACAAATAATTCAGCCTGGTTGGGAATACACTGTTTGGATGTCCGGTTTTGGGCCAGCCCAAATCCATTGTTTTGTTCATTCCACCGGTAAAACAAAACATTCCTCCACCCCTCCTTTTTCTAATCCGAGCCCGAGCCTGATGCTCTCCCCCCTTCTTTCTTCTTTTCCGACCAACCTTTGGATCATCGGTTCTCCTCTGTCATAGCTCCGAGTAGAGTGATTCCTCTTTCTATAGACTTCTAAAATCAAGATCTAGCAGATAGTACAGCTCTCACAATTTTTTTAAAAAAGTTCGAAGATCAAATTTGAATATACTTCAAATTTAGGTATATGAGGCATTTCTCTCTCAGTATAACTCCGATTAAAATCATTATTGTCCCTAAAATCATGAAAAGAATCTTGGGTCCAATATACTTTTGAGATTCATATTCATAGTATTTTTAAAGTTAGTAGAGTGATAGAAACTCTATACTCTGTCAATATCTCTCTAAATGATCACCTATTACCAAGGTTCTTCCAATAATTCTCGAATAAAGATTTTTAAACCTTATGAGTATATCTTCACGTCTATTTTAAATGGAAAATATTAGACATAATGGTTTCACGCTAAAGTGAGGAAATCCTAACATGCATTCACCATAACACAATAAAAACTAAAGGAATCCTATCTCAGTAGAAAGCCCTAAGATCGATACCTTTTGTTGTGCTGACCTAAAGTGCCATTTCTAACTCTCTAAAGCTTCTTAAAATCAAATGGCTAAGCAAACACGTTATGATTTCATGTGTTGATTCTTCTGGTTCTACATTCGATGTTCTTGGTTCTTCCTCGCATCGTTTCTTGGTCGGTACTTTTTCGACGTGTAGTTCTGACGTTGCGAAGCCTTGCACGAAGGATTCCGGGCGGTTGCCGTATCAATATCGAGCTCAAGACCTGGCCGGTACCGCTAGGCAAGCATTCCCACCTTGAACATGTTGAATCCCATATATGTCAAAATTTAAATATTTTGTTTGCAACTCTACATGCTATGTGTGTATCAACAATATTTTGTGTTAGATCTAGATATACCCAATAGTTGTATATGACATAGGTCCGAAAACCAGGTCCTTGTAAGCCTAGTAATACCTAGCCGGTCATCGCATGACCAGTAAAATATTAGAATTATAGGCGGTAGCCCTGCTTAGACCTGCTATAGAGAAAATCTATTTTGTTTGACTCACGGGAACCACTCCTTTGGTTATGGGATTAAAACCCTCAGGAAGGCAAGTACCTTTCGAGGCGATTGCTTGAAAGTGATGTTTGCCAAAATCCTAAACTAAAATGGAGGATGATTTTGATTCGTGTGAGAACAGTAAGTGGAGATCGGAGAAATGGTTGTAGTATGTAGTGACATGGCTAAGAGGTGATGATATGCAGTCTTGCTCGAATCAGTTAAGGACCGAGCCTAAGTGCCGCTCGACCAAGTTCACCTCCCTTTGTAGGAAGGGCTTGGCTAATTACCCCGTCGATTGCTAGTGTCTGGACCCGTGGGCAGTAAGAAGAGAGTGCTAGGTAGATTGGCATTCTTAGAGGACCTCTGGGTGACTACGTAGGGAGTCGTTCGACACAAAGGTAAGTCCACTTCAGGTTGTGGGTTGTGAGTCATCGAGCACAAGCGGAGACTGGGTAGATCTTATCTAGCAGGTCTAGCACTGCTATGAAAATGGGGGAAATGTCTCGTTGTAATAACCCTACCGGCACCCCTCGTAAAGAGTGCTTATTTAGCCATGACAACAAATGGGACTTACATCTTGTGGGTAAAGCCGTACAACCTCTGCAGAGTGTTAAAAATCTATTCGAATAGCCGCGTCCTCGGTTATGGACACAACTTGGAAAGGCCACACACTGGTTAGACTAAGTTTTGGTTACAAAATATGGGAATGGGATTAAGGACGTGGGCATGATGTGTCCACAGTGTGCAATTTGAGCTACAGGCTGATAGAAAGAAACTGCAGAAGTGAAACCTAGCCTGTGCTGCAAGGCGGTAGCACGGGTAGGCTAAGGACCGTCGGAGGCGATACATAGGTTATCGACCTCTAGTTGACGATTGTCAGAAGGTAATCTTTGGCACCAGATACTGACCCGTCAAAGACAGGCTTGCTTTCAGAAATGCTTTTGAATCTATTACCATCGTATTTTAAATGAAAACTTATTTTTTCGCTCAACCTTCAACTTAGGGTGGAGCCTTTTTACTGAACAAACCTTGCATGAAATATGTCCGTTATATTCTCCCTACGGGATTCTTGCGAGTACATTCTATGTACTCACCTGGCTTGTTGATTTGGCTAGACGAAAGAGACAGTAGCTCCGAGGATACGATTGTGTTCACGAAGGCTAGGGCGTAACCCCAGTCAGTTGCCTGTCGGGTATGGCATATTGATGGGCTCATCACCACTTGGTTTCCGCTGTAAATTTCTAGCCGTTGGGCTGCAGGTAAAGGATCTCGACCTGAGGGTCTATTTATATCTCTGATACTGAAATATGCGTGTATGACAATGATATACATGTTAACTTGTGTGTATCGGCTACTGATCATGGAACCGGTACAGTAAGCACAGGGGATTATCTGGCCTTAAAACCGGGTACGCCACACTAGTCTATATATAGTACTCAAAAGAATCATCATAATACACCCGAACAATTAGAATTCAAGAAATTTATCGTTATTGTTGTTGGACAGATCACTTCAGAAAATCGTATAAAAATAAAGCAAGAAAACGGATGTGCTAACGCGCAACGGCTTTCGCACTAGTTGCTCAATCCATCTTCGCGATCTCGAACTAATACATACTGTCTAAGAACTTGCATGCGACCTTCAAGCCACAACCGCGGTATGAGTTTTGATCTCAGACTTTGTTTGGAGGCTGCTTGTCCCTTTGCGTCGACAAGGAAACTGGTGGCTAACATTCTTAATATGAAAGTCTTGTTTGTTATGGGAGTCAGGGTCATCAACCAAATAGAAAAAAGGGGATTGCGTTAGCTTGCCTTTCCCGAGGAAAATATGAACTCAAGCAAGCTGAAATCTAATACTATAAGTATGAAGTGGACATCTATGGTTTAATTGGAAACATCTCTTTTCTATTTATATTTTGCCAGTTCCTCCCTTTGTGACAGAGCGAGCGCCTTGACTAAGATACATTGACTCTTTCATTCTTGTAGCCTATTCTTGTTCCAATCGTTTGAGGAAAACCCCCCACTCGATTAGCTGCTGCACCAGGTGCATTTCCCCAAGGATGTTTTGCAGGCCATGGCATATGTAGTTTCGGATGAGAAACATCTCAAGCGAGGGTAACCAGATGAAGCAAGGGCCATCAGATGGAGAAGGTGACCACTAGGAGGGACATGTAGGATAGGGAAGAAATGTGCCTTGTAGAACCTTGAAAACAAGGTTCCTATGAGGCTTCGGCCTGAGAGCCAAAGATGTGTGTGACTATAAAGACGCCATATAGATTACAATAGAAAGAAGAGGAGGGGAAACATTAAGAAGGTGTGAAACTCATAATATATGTTATAACTATAGTTATGTATTTGTTTTTCTATACCGTAAGCAGAATAAGTAGGACGTTGACGGAGTCTCGTGATAACACCCTACGGGTGAGACTCCGTATAAAGTGATTTCGCCATCGTGCATACATGCTTTATTCCTGGCAGGATTTTCACGTTAAGTCAGCATCTATACTTGTCTGATCATCCTCAATTTGCCGCGCATTTTTCTAAGATGAAAGAAGAATAAAAATGTTGTGTCGAAGAAAAATCTAGACTGACACATACTTTTAGCCTCGGACTGACACAAGTCGGGAATGGGAAGCTGATCTTCAATCACACCAGCTCATAAGCAAACTTTGCAAAGGGCCTTTCCAATTAAAATCGAAGGCAGTACTAGTTGCAAACTTTTGACACAGCGTCAACTGTTTCACGATTTTTACTTTGTTCTGAATAGGAAAAGAGGCATTTTTAATTATGCTCAATCTGCTTGAGCATTAATTAATATTCACCGCCGTTGAATCATAGTTCATGCTTCTTTTGTGGGAGGATCGATCACAATCCGACGAGTCGGATATTGGGATGTGACATATGAGTGCAGAAAACAAAGTCCTGCTTTTGGGCCGGCACATAAGCAAAAGGGCAGCATTGACATGGCACCTGAATCGTCTCCCAGAAAAATACACTAAACTGGTCTCCGGTTTCTTAGAGCAGGATAGTCGATCGCTGTAGCTATTTCAAAATTTAAATCAAAATATCACGAGGCCAAACCAGAATTTCAAAAATAATCATAAACCTCAGCAAATTCGTAGTTCTTTGCAGTTAAGCACTGGCATTTCGCTTTGGTGCTACACTTAAGTTTCTTTCTCACTCCGGGAGATGTGGGCTGTGGCACAGAAAAGACCCAAAAACGAAAGAAAAGTCTCGAACGCTACAATGGTCCATGGATAAGAAATTACCCCCATTAATTTACGCTGTCTAAACACGAAATATCAGCACTCTCGCATGTACACCTCAGTGACCTCACGTCCTCACCGTCGCACGCCCTTAATTAACTAGAGTGCAAAACATCAGTCCACCGGTCCACGTTGCACAACAGAAAACAAAGCCTCGCGTCATTTGACCGGACGAGATGGAACCGAACGAACCCCCTCGATCTCATCCACCCACACACATTCTCACATCATTTGCAGCACGGGAACACCGCAAAAACAATATACTCAATAAATCGTTTCCTATCTGCAGAGTAGAGATCGACACGCGGCTCCTATGACTATAAAATTATCCCGTCCTCCGATCGATTCAGGTTTTAAGGTCCCAACGTTTGGATCGATCGGAGGACGGGATAATCTTATAATCATGAGAGCATAAAAGTAGGACGATTAATTTCCATACTCACGATAGCAGGACGATCAATCTTTTGAGCTCGTTGGAAACCCAAACATGTCTTCATATAGAGAGGAGGGAATGTTTCGGTCATCGTCGAGCAAGGACGCGTTTTGTCAGATCTTAAAAAGGTACTCAAGTTTTTGCTACAAAAACGTGTGAACCAAACAGCTAGCCCATGTAATATCTACTACTAGCTAGTAGCAGCACTAAAATCTGTCATCAGATTAATCAACTACACCTATCATCTATTACCATGCAGTCCCTGCTAGCTAGGTGTCTAGGGCCGAGTATACCATATAATTGCTGCAGATGTTGACACGTATGCACGGTGCAGCCAAGTCCTCCTCTCCACGTCACCGGGCCCCACCACTCCTAGACGCACCATTCAACTCTCGCGCGCGCGTCCTATACATCTTCTCGCCATTCGCTCATTGCCGATCTTAATCGATCACACACATTCACACTGCGTCTCCGGCGCCTGCGCGCACCTCGCCGTGAGGCCACATGGGGCAAGAGTCCGCCGGCAGCTCGAAGCCGCACGCCGTGGTGATCCCGTACCCGCTGCAGGGCCACGTCATCCCGGCGGCGCACCTCGCGCTGCGCCTTGCGGCCCGCGGGTTCGCCGTGACCTTCGTCAACACGGAGTCCGTGCACCAGCAGACGGCGCGAGCCCTCGGTGCCGACGGCGCCGCCGCCGACGGCTACGACATCTTCGCCGGCGTGCGCGCGTCGTCGTCGTCGTCGCCCCCCGCGGGGCAGCAGCACCGGCGGCTGGACGTGCGTTACGAGCTGGTGAGCGACGGCTTCCCGCTGGGCTTCGACCGGTCGCTGAACCACGACCAGTTCATGGAGGGCGTGCTGCACGTGCTCCCCGCGCACGTCGAGCAGCTGCTCCGCCGCGTCATCGTGGACCCGGCCGCGACGTGCCTCGTCGCCGACACCTTCTTCGTGTGGCCAGCGACGCTGGCCAGGAAGCTCGGCGTGCCGTACGTGTCGTTCTGGACGGAGCCCGCGCTCATCTTCACCTTGTACTACCACATGGACATCCTCGCCAAGCACGGGCACTTCAAATGCAAAGGTAAATATTGAAGTATTAATTATCATGCAACGATCTCGATAATCGATATACCATAGACAGTGCAAATCGAGTTAATTTAAGTCATCAGAGCTAAGGGTTTCTTGCAGAATGCCATTGCCAGCATCACATTCACCTTCTTGCTCTCTTTTGCTCTTCGGCTCTGTGGCTTTTGTGCTAGATGCTCGTGCGCCTGTCGTGCATGTAACCATTAACAGCGCCGTGATTGCAATCGCTGTTTCCAGACGGGAACGTGTTCCTCGCGGGTGTAGAAACGGACGAAGCCTGACGGAAGCGTCCCCCAATCGATGGGAGGCAGGGCAACGCGATATTTCTTCTCGTGTGTGTGTGCGCAAATGCCATTTCGCCGACCGGTTGGCCCAGGGAGGAAAAGTAGGCGAGTTTAGGTGTTTGGTTGGACCGTTACTGTAGATAAGATTGATGTTGGCTAGCTGTCTAAAAAAATTATTGTAGCTATAGAAAGTGAACATGTGGTTTGAGTTGATTCAAACCATCTACAACATTTTAGAAATGAGCTCTGAAATTTTAGCATATTATAAAAAGTTAGAGGAATGAGTTTTTTCAAACCGCTGAATTTACACTGTAAAGCGTACAATCACTATTGGCAAAGAGCTGCTTAAAAACTGATCAATTGATTGGATTGTAGCTATTTTCAATGAAAAACTGCTGAAAATTCCAACCAAATTGACCAGGAAGACTCGGCAATTGACTTCATCAGAACAAGACACCAGGTATATACAGGAGGTGCCTATCAGCATATGTCGATCTGATCAGCTCTAAGCTTAAAGCATCTAGAATATACAGAGTGCGTTTGGGAAGACGCCTAGAAGAGAGAGTACAGCACACCCTTAGGCATTAGGCATCCAACTAATAGCTCGGCTTCTCCATGCAATGATGCAAGGAACTTTCACTTTCACCTTTCCTTTGGTTACATGTCACCCGTCTTTGAGCTGAGTTTAAGTACGGTTAAGACGCGAGCCTGGAGTGACGTGGTTGGTCCACCGGTCACTGTTAGCTTACATTTCGTGGCAGCCGCACGATTGGGTAATCAGTGATCACCATTCGTTTCGCTAAAGACGGGGCGCGTGCGTGTGTTGTGTAAGTGCACGCCAGATTAATCAACATACGTAAATTTTGGCTAAGCCTTGGCAGTAGTTAAACATCAAATCAGTTATATATCGCACGAAAATTGTACTGAATTTATATAGAAATCAGAGTGCCAAACGCGCGATCGAATCGGGTGCCGGCCGGCGCGCGGCGACAGCGATAATGACGGATTACATAAGCAAGTGCCCGGCCTATGCTGAAGTCTTGCGCTCTTGGCACAACGTACCACGGGGTCAATCATCGGGTCGCCGATCTCGATCACGGGTTCTTATAAGTAACAGAGAAGTGATGGTGCGCAGTTAATCAGCTCGGACCTGACAAGAGATCGAGATCAAGCAAAGGAATTAGCTAGCTAGGCGATAATGGTGCAAGAGGAGCCCGGCGTCGCAGGAGCGAGCCGCCTCGGCAAGCCGCACGCGGTGGTGGTGGCCTACCCGCTGCAGGGCCACGTCATCCCGGTGACGCACCTCGCTCTGCGGCTGGCGGCGCGGGGCTTCGCCGTGACGTTCGTCAGCACGGAGGCCGTGCACGACCAGACGGCGCGCGCGCTCGGGGTCGACCCGGCCGGGTACGACGTCTTCGCCGGCGCGCGCGCCTCGGCGTCGGCGGCGGGGGAGATGGACGTGCGGTACGAGCTGGTGAGCGACGGCCTCCCCGTGGGGTTCGACCGGTCGCTGCAGCACGACGACTTCATGGGCGCGCTGCTCCACGCGCTATCCGCGCACGTCGAGGAGCTGCTCCGCCGCGTCGTCGTGGACCCGGCCGCGACGTGCCTCGTCGCCGACACCTTCTTCGTGTGGCCGGCGACGCTGGCCAGGAGGCTCGGCATCGCGTACGTGTCCTTCTGGACGGAGCCCGCGCTCATCTTCAACCTCTACTACCACGTCGACCTGCTCACCAAGAACGGCCACTTCGGATGCAACGGTGAACAGACGTGACACCGACCCCTCTTGATCCACCCCAATCTCTCACGCTTCAACATGGCGCCGTGAATTTTCACTATGCAAATTGATCACTTCAAAATTAATATGGTTTATCTTACAAATAATTTCTACGTTCCTTTTGGGATGTGCTGCAGAGCCTCGGAAGGACACGATCACGTACATCCCGGGCGTGCCGGCGATCGAGCCGTGCGAGCTTATGTCGTACCTGCAGGAGACGGACACCACCACCGTGGTGCACCGCATCATCTTCAAGGCGTTCGAGGAGGCCCGCGGCGCCGACTACGTCCTGGCCAACACCGTGGAGGAGCTGGAGCCGTCCACCATCGCCGCGCTCCGCGGCGAGAGGCCCTTCTACGCCGTGGGCCCCATCTTCCCGGCGGGCTTCGCGCGCAGCGCCGTCGCCACCTCCATGTGGGCCGAGTCCGACTGCTCCCACTGGCTCGACGCGCAGCCGGCGGGGTCCGTGCTCTACATCTCCTTCGGCAGCTACGCGCACGTCACCAAGCAGGAGCTGCACGAGATCGCGGGCGGGGTCCTGGCCAGCGGCGCGAGGTTCCTGTGGGTGATGCGGCCGGACATCGTGAGCTCCGACGACCCGGACCCGCTCCCGGAGGGGTTCGCCGCGGCGGCGGCCGGGCGCGGGGTCGTGGTGCCGTGGTGCTGCCAGGTGGAGGTGCTGTCCCACGCCGCGGTGGGGGCCTTCCTGACGCACTGCGGGTGGAACTCCGTCCTGGAGAGCGTGTGGGCCGGGGTGCCCATGCTGTGCTTCCCGCTGCTCACCGACCAGTTCACCAACCGGCGGCTCGTCGCACGGGAGTGGCGCGTCGGTGTGCCCGTCGGAGACCGCGGCGCGGTGTTCGCCGACGAGGTGAGGGCGAGGATCGAGGGGGTGATGTCGGGGAAGGAGGGGGACGAGCTCCGGGAGGAGGTGAAGAAGGTGAGGGCGACGCTTGAGGGCGCCGTGGCGCCCGGCGGATCGTCGCAGAGGGGCTTCGACGAGTTCGTCGACGAGCTGACGCGCCGCTGCGGCGGACGTTGAGCGCCGAGCCGATCGGTCGGCCGGCCGGACGCGCGGATGCGGTTCATGTTCCGCTCCGCTGTATGTGTCGGCGTTTTGTACTCTGTTGTGTGTACGATACCCCCCACAGAAGAATTCGAGCCATGTGCACGGCCATGGACTCATTGTTGTGCAGCGCAGTCGACACGTCTCTATAAATCAAATTCATAAATGTATGTCGGGGACCTAAGTGAAACATAATATATTTCCATCCAGCTATGTTTTTGCGGGTGTTCTATGTGATTGCAAGTTTTTCACAGTATATATTATATAAGATATATATTCATATGTGTAGAAAACTGCTCAAAGAAAAAAAACTGTGCATAATTTTCTTAATAAAGAAATAACATACTCCATTAAACACAAAGTATACAAATTTAAATTAGAGAGTAATTAGGGAGACAATAAGTATAATTAGGAGTCAATAAATATATGAGTGATTAAGGGAGTTAATGTGTAATCAAAGTTGAATTTACAAGGTCCAACTAAATTTACAATTCATTAGATTAGAGTTGAATTAATAGTTGAGACCATTTATATTTCACAAACTCATACCTTTTATATTTGTATAGATATAGATATATAGAAAAATGTTTAATTCCATGTTCCTTGAGGATTAGAGATTATCTATTGATTTTTTAATATATTGTTATTAATGAGTCGGCACTTAAAATTATTTCTGGGTCCGACCCTTCTAGTCAAGCCGTTGGTCATGGCACGGCAAAACAACACTGGCACGCCACGTTTGCTAGCATGTCAATATCTCCATGAATTTAAGAATTTTGTTTATCTTGTATCATTTGGTCTATGTATAACATTCGAGATTATATAGGAACATTCGAGATTGTACACTATTACATATGAATATATATTTTTGACTTTCTCTTCCTTTCTCTCTGTAGTCATATGTCTCTTTCCGCCCTGTCTCGACAAATGATACGGACGAAAAGATCATTTTCTGACTTGGTATGGACGTGCTGTTTTACCATGCCCATGACAAGTGGTGTGACCAAAGAGACTATGCTCTGGCTTGGCGCTAGAAAGTGTGGCAACATTGTTTTCGCAACCAAAAAAAAATTGGCATCACTAGAATATCCCCCTGCTACAGTCCAGAGAGGCGAAAAAATCGGCGTCCCAGATCCAGTTTTCTCCTCCGGCGAAGCCGTCGTTTCTCCTCACTTCCGGTTGCCTGCGAGCGCCATGGGGTGGGGGGGGGACGCGGCCTTTGTCTGGTGTGTAGATAGGGCCTGGTAGGTCTAGGTTTGAGTCTCCGTTCCGCCGCCGTTTCGTTGGGTTTTGCGGCAGCGCCTGGAGTTTTGTCTTTCCGGCTCCAACCTTGTCTCAATGTCGCTTCTCTCGGTGGTGTTGAGGAGCTTGTGGAAGTTTTTGTCTTCGTCTTTGTTTTGCTTGTTCAGCAGCTGGCGAGGTGGCCTTCGATGGTCTCTTTCACAGCGGCACCGGCAGTGGTGTTGGCGTCTCCGAGGTTGTTTTGGTGCTGCTCCCCTCTTCGAGCTGATGCGGGCTGGGTCATGGTTTTCGGTCCGCGACGCTGGCTCAAACGCTTGCACAGATTGGGGCGTTGCCCCCGCCGATGTGGCTTCCACAGCTGTAAGGTTTCGCCGGCCGCGACGAACAAGTATTGCGGCAACTCAACGAGGCTCTGTCCTCTTTCGTTCTATGCAGGTGTCTTAGCAGCTGGTGTTTTCGTCTTCGTCCTCCTTCAGTGTTCTCGGTGATGCGTCGGCAGGAAGGAGACTGGCGGCGGAGCGGGTATTGGGGATTGTCCCAGGGTCATGGTTGTAATTTCCTTTTTTAAGGGCTTTCTCGGTTATGTGGGTGGCAGTTGTCCCTCTCCAGTTGTTTCTGTTTTCCTTAATATAATATAATGCATATCTTCCCTAAAAAAAATTATTTTTGCAACCGATGACTCGAGAAAGATATCAGACTTAGAAATGAAGGACAGCGCTAGGGAGCGAACAGTCACCTCTAGGTTTATTGCACGACCTTCACACCTTAGGCTTTTTCTTTTTCCTTCAATATCGTCTTGTCCTGATTAGATTGTTCCTCTAAACCGGGGGACATCAGTGTTACCCATCCAGCTACCGGTTAGTCCTTGCAATGCCTACCGTCTGTGTTGAGTTCGTCGCTGTCGTCAATGAGCCTCCCCCTCTCCTTCTTCTTCCTCTTCTTTTTCTTCCTCCTCCTGATTTGATGGCATATGACCGATCGTGCGACAAAATTAATGCATAACCGATAACGCGTAAAATATATTTAAAAAGGTTAAATTAAATAATAAAAGTTACTAAAGTCATATTCTCTCTGTCCAGGTATATAAAACGTATTTTGATAGAAAAGCCGCTCCTCCTCCTCCTGCTCGTCACAGAGGACAATGCTTTAACTAATAATTACTCCATTAATACATGATTTATGTGATACAAAATTATAATTATAAATATGTACTTTTGAATATGAGTCTAATGATATTAATTTAATGTTACGAATAGTTTTAAATTAATCTATCAAAATATATCATATATATATATATATGGTAGGAAGGAGTATTAATAAAGATCAAAAGCTAGAGTGGCACCGTCAGTCCATCACACCGGTAGTCTCTCAGCATTCTAGGGCCGGTACGCTGTAGGCCCAACAGCGTAACTCGGCTCGGTCCAAGTTGGCAAACGCCAGTCCCAGCTCGGTTGGCGTTCCCCCATGGCACCTTATTCCGTTGGCTTCCTTCATTTCCGCAGTTCCGCCCCCCAACGGCACGTACCTCGCCTCGCCTCGCCCCGCCCCCCTCCCACTCCACCGCCAGAAGAGAAGCCGCTCCTCCTCCTCCTCGTCGCGGAGAGACGATCCACCGCGAGAAGCTGCTCGCCTCCTCCTCCGTCTCCTCGTCGCGGAGAGACGAAAGCGGGCGGAGGGAGCGTCGGCGTCGGCACCAGCGGCAGCTGCAGGAAAGCGTGGTAATCCTCCCTCTCGTTCTCGCTCACTCACTCGAATCCGATGCTCCGATCGAGCAGTCGCGTCGACGCGACGCGGAAAATCAAGCGCCAGCTGCCGCATCATGTTCGCCCATCCCTGCCCCCCGCACTCGCAGCTCTGCGACTGAACGATACCCATGCCCCCTTCCGTTGTGCTGCGCCATGTGGTTGTTCCTCTCCCGCAGGTTGTGCTCCCGCTGCTATATTGATACTTCCATTTTGTTCTCCATTGATTTAGGTCTCCGATGCCGGCATCGACGCACCAGGCAGTTGAGATTTGAGAAGGAAGGCTTTATGCAGGTTTGCGGCGTTCAGTTGAGCTCATCAACATCTCGCTGGCGAGAATCATGGCCGCCGTTCGGTGGATCCTCCCAGTGCACAACACGTAGCTGTAGCCTCTCGGGTGAGCTGGATGTTCCATCCTATTTTTGCGTTATCTCATGTGTTTTTTGGGTGCCATTGGCTCTCAAGGATTTGTGGGGGGTTTACATTGTGCCAATTTCGTGCCAATTGTCTTGACTCTTAAACTTATTATTGAAGGGAGTCAGAGACTATTACGTAGATCACTATGCTGTCAGGAGCCACATTCTACTAGAGATGTAGTTCATCTTCAGAAACAGGTAATCCGGAATGCACTGGATGCTACATAATGTGGAATATGATCATCACTGATGGTGTTCAAGTTTTGTTTTAGTTCTATGGTGATATCGTGACAAAAAAATAAAAATGTAGCATTGCATGTCCTATGCTTTATGCCATGGTGGATGCTAACACTGAATGTTAAGGATGAATGAACCTTTTAGGACTAATGGAGAAAAATAAACAGTGTTTCTATTCTATGATGTAGTCATGTAGTCCTTTGGAAGAATGTTTTAGTCCTAATCAAGCAATATTTCTTTTCTGAGTCCTCTCACGCCTCATTTCCTGATAACATGGACTTTTAACATTTTGCTTTTCTATATCTGTTTCAGGACAAATATTCTTGTGTTGATAAGTCAACATCATATCTGCACGTGCAATCTCTTAAGAACTTCCCCATTGAAAAACTTTGTGGAGAGGTGGTCCTGGTGCGACTTGATTCTGTACTTCTCTTGGATCCTCTAGGGTCATGTAATTTGTCACTGAAAAGGACACTGTCAACTATCAAATACTTGTACAAAGCAGGAGCGAAAGTGCTTCTAGTTACCAGTTGGGATCCAGTTCTCCAATCTGTTAATCCAGTGCTCAAGTCAACTGAATCTTTTGCAGGTTAATTGATATTCATATGCCGATATGCTAATGCCCTTTACATAGATAAATTGTTAGTTATTACTGCATTTTAGGATCGGAAAACAGTTTTTCAGTTTATAACAGAGTGTTTTGTTATGCCAATAAGCCAGGGCATCGAGTTACACATTTCCAAAAAAATGATTACATGTTTCCAAAAACAAAGATGTTCCCGTTTTAATCAGCCTTAGTGCTACACAGGTTTTCAAGTAATGCCAACTTAGTCAGAATAGCATCTTTTGTTCATTCTTGATTACTGAAAATAATATGTCATAAATGGTGATCACCAGACTACATGTCATCGCTTCTTCAACTAAAGGTCGTTCCAGTGAATGGTGTCCCTTGTTTAACATCATTTAAGAAGGAAGAGTGGGTGCAGAATGATATTATCTGGTTTGAAAATCTTCTGAACTTCAGGGGAGAAAATGCGAACTGCTGTGATTTTTCTCAGAAGCTAGCTTCACGTGCTGCAATCTTTGTCAATGATTCTTTCTCACTATCTCATAAGATTCATGCATCAACTGTTGGCATCACTCGCTTCTGCTACGCATCTCTTGCTGGTTTCCATTTTGAGGAGGAGCTTATGCAATTACTAAAGGCCACAGCCACCACAAGGCGCCCATACATTGCAATCGTAATCATTGGTCTTTGTTTTCTTTACAGTTTATAGTTTATATATACCTGACAGGAACTATTTACAAGATTAAGACCTCAAAAAATCAACTTGTTTAGTTCCTATTTACAAGCTTTAGCTTCAACAAGTGAACCTGTTTAGTTTCAGCTTGTCCTTTGTTTCTTTTTGTGAAATAAATTTATGCTTTACTTGGTGCTACGAGAAAAAAGGGAAATCTATATATGAAAATACATTGTTTCTACCTGTTCTGTTCATCCACTTTGAAAAGCTAAGCTAATCTTTGTTTTGATGCCATGACTTGTTAAATATACACACAACAACCACATGCTCCTTTTCCTATTCTTCATAATGATTAGACTGCGGAGTTAGACAAATTTTGCTAGCATACCCTATGTGTAAGCATATAGTTTAGTCTTTCTGTACAACAGCAGATGATTAGAGCTACCCTTCTCTTGGAAGTTATGCAACAGTAATCTTAGTACTGTAGACTCTGGTCTGTTGTGTTATACAAAGTAACAGAGCAAGATTTTTGGTACTATGTGAAAGCCTGCATGGTACATGCTAATAGTTGATATTTTTTTCTATTTCTCAACTTTTATTAGAAAGACTAATGCTAGGAGATATAATGCATGCATAATGTGTTGTCCTGTTATGTTCATGGTAGATACCAGCAAATGTTCAGTAATTGTCCTAGTGTGGTCACTTCAGGTGATGGTTGAGACTTTTACACTCATGATGGTTAATGCTTAAGTAGATCACCGCAAATGGCAATTGGGCAGCAAAGGATCCTTGGTCCTAGCAAGTGTTTTCTGTAAACTATATGCAAGCAGGATCAATGCTTTCCAGTAGGAACTATTTTATGAGGATCTTAATTGTGTTTAGCCATATTCATTTGTCGCTGATGTTGTTCTGGTTATTGCAGATTGGAGGCAGTAACTTCTTGAGAAAGACACCTGCGCTTCACCTGTTAGCCTCTCAATTGGATGGGTTGTTCTTTGTTGGCAAAATGTCATTTCAAATAATGAATGGCTTTGGAATTCCGGTGCCCTCTTGTTTTCTAGAAAGAAATGCAACCAAGGAAGTGTTACAGCTTATTCAAATAGCTCATAATAGGAATATTCCAGTTTATTATCCAACAGACCTTTGGTGTTTGAACAACAGCAATCATGAAAAACTGAAAATATTTAACTCGGATGAACTATTGTCTGGTAAGTATTATTAGGCTTATTTATTTATTTTTGTTCATGTGGTTCGCAACAATCAGGTCCTATTTCTTGGCAACGCTAACGCTATTCATTAATTATTAACATCCTGTTTGGAATACATTTTTTATCATTCTTTTGAACAACTCACGTGTCAAAGTATAAGTTCTAACAAATAGATGCACTAATGGATGAGATGATAAACAACCAAACTGACTAAAAATGAACGACAAGGCTACTTATCCCTCCTTGCCACCGCCCGCCTAAGCTGCTGCTGCCTTGCTCATGACATTGATTTGCAGAAATTAAACAATGGAATGCTTGTTGCTGATGCCAGTTGCTGAAATTACCTGCATTCACAAACTTATAGAGCTGCACAGTTCATCTGATTTGATAACCCGTGTTATGATTTTATTGACAACTACTTTTTCTGGTTATAAATCTTATTTGGTAAATTCTAGCATTTTTGGTTGCACTGTAGTTATTTCTCAAAATTTCTTGAAAAGGACTGCTTGTGTTCAGGCGTTCACACTTCGGTTATTTAAGTTACATATAAGCAGTTACTTTAAACAATAGTGAAGCTTTCTGATACCCATGTTTCTTCTATGCTTAATTTCTTTAGGCTGGACACCAGCTGATATAGGGCCATCAACATTGGAGAAAATTTCTACTTTAATGCCATTATACAGGGTAAGAAATGACATTGGTGATCTTTTTTCCTTAAATTGTGGCATTTACACCTCTATAAGTTATCTCAGTTTGCAAATGTGAGAGGTCACACGAATGAAGCATCACAGACACAGCCTGAGCAACTTGAGAGCTTATGATTGATAAGTGATGATTTCTGTGCTCAAGTTTACTTGGTATAGTATCAATATTTATATATGACATATGATTGGATTTTTCTGTTATCAACTTACATCTTAATTCTTAGGAGAATCTTTTTTACCCTGACAGCTTCTGTCATTCTTTTATTTATTTCCCACAGAAGATCCTGTGGATCGGTCCTACAAGCTATGACTTAACAGAGGAACTTTCTGTTGGGGCAACACAGTTGGGTCAGATACTGGACAAAGCAAGTCATAATAGCTGTGATGTTATTTTAGTAGGGAGTGCAGCATGCAAGGCAGTAAAAGGAATATCAGATTTCTCACAATATACAACATTAGAAAATGGATCTGTTGTTTGGGAATTCCTCAAAGGAAGAATATTGCCTGGTATTGCAGCATTGGATAAAGTAAGTCATGCTCTAGAATTATTACTTCTGTTAGTCAGTCCTTGCGTGCATTATCGAGATAAAAAGTGTAGCCTGATGCGCTGATGCTCCCAGCGTGTGCACATATTTGCATGCCATACAATTAATGCATTATGCATGACAGTAAATCTTACCTCAAGTCCTCAACATTATAAAGACATAAGGTGTAGCCTTATGCCCTGATGCTCCCGGCATGCCAACACATATGTGCATGCCTATACAATTAAACGCCTCAGTTTCAAGTGGTCCTACTTTGGATTTAACATTGTAAATTTAGTAGTATCTTCAAGCTACATGTACAGAAAGATTTAGCGAGTTCCCTGTTTCTGAGTTATTCAAGAGCACATTCCAATATTCAAATTGTCATTTTTCTACTCTGTAAAGCTACGACATGGTCTTGTAATCTTCTAAACCACCTTAGTCTTCAGTGCAGTACTTATATACGAAATTCCAGAGTATAGAGTGTCATAACTCACAACGAATACTATAGGAAAAAAAAATTTGAATGATGTAGAGTTGTCTAAGAGATGATGAATATATGTACCTAACAATTATGAAATACGGATCCATTGGAAAATAATTAACTGGAGTTCTCCGCTCAAGGATTTTCACGGGGTGTTTGGTTGAGCTGTGACTTATCTAAGAATAGCTGTGAGCTGTTTGTTGTGAGAAACATGCCATGGGTTGTCTGCTGTGGGAAAGCTGGCAATGTGGCAATATCGGGATGATTTTTTTGAGTGGCAAATGCGGGTAATTAGAGACCAACTTCAGGGGCAATCACACAGTAACATCATGTATAAGCAAGAAAATCACACAGTAACATCATGTATAAGCAAGAAAGCACCTCTTGAGGTGCTTTCTTTTGGTACATTAGTTTTGACTTATAAACAGAGAAAGCATGTTTATGATATTTGGTGTTTGGTTGGGCTTTTGGTTTATATAAACAGAGAAAGCCACAACAAAAGCCCAACCAAATACCCCCGCTAAATGCTAAAGGAATTCTAATAACTTATTGATTTGCAAACAACCTTAATAGTGATGGACCCTACTATGTACTATGACATGCTTATTGCTTCTTAGCACCATCAAACTAGCCTACTGTTGCAACAATTTTATGGAATGTGCTCATGAATACATCTGGTAGCAGAAACAATCATTGCCCGTCAGTGTATTCCAATATGAATCAGATGTGTCTCTTCTGTTATATTTCTGTTGCATTTGATGACATATTGACGTGCACCAAGTTTGCATGGAAACTACTTTCATAGATTTTACTCAATAGTTTCAGTCAAATGAACGTCCACATTTTTGGACTACTATTTCTAAACTGGAACAGCGTAAAGTGCCTTTTTTTTCTAGTGATCTTGATTTCTTTTGTTACTCAAATAAAAGAACCTTCTCTTTTTGTAGAGTTATCCCTATCAGATTCCATGGGGTGATGTCTTCTCTGACCCTGAACGACCATTGTTTGTTGATATTGGAAGTGGTAGGCCTCCCTCCTAGAACGTTAAATCTCAAATCGCAGCATGTTGCATAATGAATACAAATGGAGAGGAATGATCATTTTGCTATATTAGCTGAATGCCCATGCGTTGCAACAAAAATAATAAAAATAAATCTAATCATGTGGTACATCAGTCCCTGTAGACAAGGCAACGTACGAATAGTAAAACCGTAAAAATTATCATATTACATATTTTACAAACCCTAAAACAAGATGGAAATCATGGAGAGATGACTCCATGGAGTTACCTTTGGAGGGGGGGAAGGGGGTGGGGGATGACAGATCGACCATCACCACCAACACAAATATTTATAGCAGTAAAGAAAAGACTTATGGTTTGCTACACTAGTTCCAATTATAGGTACTAGCTGACTGACATCAATGTAATGTTAAATCAGCACAGCTTTGTGATAGAAAACCATGATATGGCTGCTCTTACCGGTTCCATTCTGTGAAATTGTCTAGTATTGAAGTATAGCAAGCTTTACAAATCACATCAGTATTGCTCTTTCTAGTATATATAGGGTTTCAACTATCAATTTTCAGAAAGACTTGAATTTCAGCTTCTCTTCTGTAGTGATCACAAATAACTAGTTCATTCCATTCAAGTGTGATTGGCTTGCTTTGTGTTTGGTCAAAGGTTTGTTTCGAGGGAAATGCTTGATCAAAGTGCATGGGTGCATATGTATGCTAGTGTAAATTACAAAAATATAGAACAATTCATAACCGACTTCATAGTTTATCTATTTTGTCGAATTCTGAGGCCTTGCATCTTTGATTCTTGCACCCTTCTCAAGCAAGTACACTTTCTTAGTGCAGGAAATGGTTTGTTTCTTTTTCAAATGGCTAGAAACTGGGAAGGTTCCAATTTTCTTGGGCTTGAGATGAATGAAAAGGTAATAACTGCCTGTAGTCTGTATTGACATAAGTGCTTCAACCATTTTGTAACTCATTTTTCTGTAGCTTGTTATAAGGTGCCTTCAGGATGTAGCATCAGATGAGAAAGGGAATCTGTAAGCATCTTGTTCATCTAATTTAATTAGTATAACTATTATTGTTTTTCCTTTGCCTCGCCCTTTCTATCTTCATGCCAGTGGTCTCAGTTCCATCAACTAGTGTGCTCATAAAATTGTTAAAAAAGAACAAACTAATCTTGTCTCTGTCCACCTTGACATCTTTTTCTAATGTGGTTATTCTGGATAACTTGTTTGATTCAGTTTTGGAGGGATCCTATATTGGACTTGTCAATGCATGCCAGATGTAGAATTTTTCCTATTTAAGTCATGATCCAATTAGGAATCAGAGAAGGCATCTCTTAGGCAATGAATAACCCCTTGGATCTTTTCATTGTGCAGATATGCCATAAAAAATGCCTTAACCTTAAACCATGTTTCAGAAATCCCATTCTAGGATATCAAATCACACACAAGCAGCGGGAAATATCTGGATTTATTTGGAATGGAACCCTAACGTGCATTTATTAGAGCTAGCATTTGTTAGATGAGATGTCATACTCTTACATTCTTGTATGTCTAGAAAAGATCCAGATTCAACAACAGATGGTGGATTACATGATAAAAGTTAAATTTTCCTGAGAACTACAGGTTACATTTTAGGCAAATGTTGCTCTACCAAGTTCAAATGCCATACTTCCTAATCAACAAGGATATGCTTTTGGGCAACTCCTCCTACTCCAGAAAATACTATGCTCGGGTCTTTAAGGATATCCAAGCACCTGCTGTCCTCTCTTTGATCTGGTCCTCCAAATGCACTTCGATGCTTAAGGTCTTCACCTGGCTACTCTTGCAAGATAGACTCAACATCAGAGACATGCTGCAAAGACGCAACTTCCATGTCACCAACGACTACATGTGCACACCGTGTAACTCGGGGAGCCTGGAGACAAGAGATCACCTCTTCTGGGAATGCACCTTTGGCACCACTTGTTGGAACTCGATTGGTATTCCTCTGGACATTAGCACGGACTAGGAACACCTCCTTAGACAGGCCAGAACCTCCTTCAACAAGCCTTTCTTCATGGAAGTCTTCATTGTCGTGGCCTGCACATATGGAATTAAAGAAACGCCAAGATTTTTGACAATATTAACCCCAGCCTTGCTTCTTGGAAATTCCTCTTTAAGAAGGGACTCTCTCATATCTTCTTTAGCGACACTTACCACGTCTCTGGCTTGGCTTGACTCTATTGTCTAAGTTCATATCAGTTGTACATTCCCATCCTCTTGTTGTAAATATTTTCTTATATTAATATAATATATACGGTCAGGGCCTCCCCTACAGTTTTCCGTCAAAAAACAAGGGTATGCTTTTGCTTGTCATTCAGTAGTTTCCTTACATATAAGATTCTCCTAATAACTGTTTTAACTTATTCCAACCATTGTCTGAATTGCTCTATTATTCTTTTGGTTCGTTTTTTTTGTCTCCTGTATTTCGTCATTAATGATACAATAGTTTCTTTTTTGGCAGATATTTTGTATCAACGGATGCAACTTCCACATTTCGCTCCATTATTTCAAGTTATCCTGGACAGTTGACTCTTGTCACAATACAGGTATTCTGAACTCTTAGTACTTCTCATACTGGTTTGTTTGGTGTGAATATGCTAAATGGATGCTACACAGCTACCTGGTAGAAAACTTGCCTATCTTTTACAATCATCTCCTCTTTGCAGTGCCCAAATCCTGACTTCAACAAAGAGCAAAATAGGTGGAGAATGGTACGAAGAATGCTTGTCGAAGCTGTTGCTGATCTTCTTCAGATAAACGGGAAGGTATACTGTACTCGCCACCTTTCCATTTCAGATGTTTAGCATGGTTACATATCCTGGAGGAACAGGATGGTAACCAATCTAGTTCTTCAGAATTAAAACACAGTAAGGTGACCAGCCTATAGAGTTAGACCCCTCAAAGACACCGGGTATGCCATATGCGCATGTGTTTGTGTGATTACTGCATAAATCTAGATAGAATCAAGCATCTCAGTCAGCTGAACAACATTTCGCTGTAACTCGGTGAAGAAAAAGAACAAACTGATACTAAAACTGCACTCTGCACTTGACGCTGCAGATTTTTTTACAGTCTGACGTGGAGTCCGTCCTGCTCGGAATGAAAGAGCAGTTCATCTCACACGGCAAAGGCAGGCTCGTGGTGGATGACGGCGGCGATAGCTGGATGGAGAACCCGTTCGGTGTAGCGTCCGACTGGGAGCGCCATGTCCTGGCTCGCGGAGCTCCCATGTACAGAACGATGCTACGTAAAATGTGAAAGCTGAAAGGTCCATTAGGTGCAGCCGCGTAGGGCTATATCTGGCGTTGAGATATCAGATTCCACTGTCTGTCATCGCAAAGAAAAAGGGGATTCCAATGCCTCTCTAACATTACATGTTGTCAAATTTCTCTCATATAAAAAAATAATACAGAACTCTAATCTTCACAAGTTCAAAACCTGAGAGTGAACTCATGATTCTCAGTTCATAGCTCCACGAAAACCTATACTTTCCAGATCGTAACTGTAAGAATCTTGTATGTACATTCAGATCGAAACATCATAGCGATACAGCAAAAAGATCATTGCAAGATCAAGGCAGATCGACTATCTCACTCAATTGGTCACCACAATTACCATCTCCCAATCCTACCAACATCAGCAGCATGCACTAAAACCGCAGCCTTCCTAATAAGGTCGAACACCTTGCCCATGTCATCGGCCGCCGGAGAGGCCACTCTCAGACATGGTGGCGACGCTCATCGCCGACGCTGACCGCCAGACTGACCACGCGCCAAGAAGGCCCTGGTGTGTCTCCATGGCCGCGAGCATATTAAACGTCACGTACGTCGGGGGAAGCTCCGGCAGCGGCGCGCTACCGTCGAGGTACTGCATGACCTGCCTCATGCTCGGCCGCGCCGCCGGTGACGGGTGCAGGCACGTCAGCCCCAACAGCAGCACCAGGTCCACCTCCGCGGCGTCGTACCCCGCCCCGAGCTTCGCGTCCACCGCGCCGGTGATGGCGCCGTTGCGCCAGTGCCCCAGCACCCAGTCCACAAGCACGAAGTGGTCGTCTTCGGGGCCGTAGGCGTCCTCCTCCTCGATAGGCCTCCGGCCGCAGGTGACCTCCAGGAGGAACGCGCCGAAGGCGAACACGTCGGAGAGCGTCGTCGCCTTGCCGGTGCGCACCAGCTCCGGCGCCAGGTACCCCATGGTGCCAACCACATGCGTTGTCTGCGGGCCGGTGCCATGGTCGTACAACCTCGCGAGCCCGAAGTCGCCGAGCCGCCCGTTCATCTCGCAGTCGAGGAGCACATTGCTCGCCTTGATGTCCCGGTGGATGACGATTTGCTCCCAGTCCTCGTGCATGTACAGCAACCCGGACGCGACGCCTCTGATGATGCGAAGCCTCTGAGCCCAGTCGAGAGCCGGCTTCTCGCCATGGCCGTGCAGGTACTTGTCGAGGCTGCCGTTCGGCATGTAATCGTAGACGAGCAAGAGCTCGCCTTTGCGCCGGCAGTAGCCCAGCAGCTGCACGAGGTTGCGGTGCCGGAGAAGGCCGATGCTGACGATCTCCGCGATGAACTCCTTCATCCCCTGCCGCGACTCGTGCGACACCCTCTTCACGGCGACCTCGGTCCGGGACCCCGGGAGCACGCCCATGTACACTCGCCCGAAACCTCCGGCGCCGAGCAGCCGCTTGTCCTTGAACCCGCCGGTGGCGTCGTGCAAGTCCTTGAAGGAGAACCGGTGCGGCCCAAACTCCACCTCCCAGTCCTCGCGCAGCTCCGCGTACCTGAGCCGCCGGCGGAGGAGCAAGAGGCCGGCGGCGACCGCCGCGAGGACGACCGCCGTGGTGGCGATCGGCAGCGCGATGGTGAGCGCCTTGGACCGAGGCTTCGGGCCAATGCGGGGCAGCTTCGGCAGCTTGGCGTAGTCAAGCGGCGGAGCGGTGCCGTCGAGGCTGAAGCTCCAACCGAGCACGTAATGCCTGCACAGCACGATGCTGGACCCCGACGAGAAGCCGACGTACGCCGTGTCGGCGATGACCGTCGAGAGGTCGATCCTCGTGGACAGGAGCGGCCTCTTGGGCCGGGGCTGCCTCGCCGGAGCCATGGCCACGGTGATCACCGTCGTCGCGGCGTCGTAGTCCACCCACACCTGCATGGGGCTCCGGCTCGCCAGGTTCAGGTTACGGAACGCGCCGGTGGCGTCGTCGTAGTAGCCCGCCGTGGCGGCCGCCGAGGATTTGAGGCTGTTGACATCGACGCCGACGTGGTTGTCGTTCATGTCCGCGAACTCTGGGTTGCGCACGGTGTCGAGCTCGACGGCGAAGATGCGTTTGCGCGCCTCGCCGTTGTCGCTGCCGTTGAACATCCCTAGGTACTGCTGCGGCATCGCCGTGGACAGGTCCCTGCTCGGCGCAACCAGGAACGCGAACCCGCTCGTGCTCAGGTCGGCTAACTCCGACACGATGGCGAACACGAAGGTGGTCGAGAAGGAGGACATCACGGCGGCCGCGCCAGCGCCACCATCCGCCGCCGCCGACAGCCGTCGGAACCTCACCGGGTCCGGGTGGGAGGCGTGGGCTTTGTTCATGTCGGTGTCGTTGGTGAGCAGCAGCAGCCCACCCGGCGTGACGGTGGCCATGCCGTCGAGCGCCAGCCCCGCGCCGGCGAAGCCGTCGTAGGCGAACTCCACGTCGCGGCCGCCGGCCACGGCCGCAAGCAGCTGCGCGAGCAGCAGCAGCAGCGATTTCTTGGGAAGCATGGTGCCCTCGCGCTGCACGCTTGTGACGTCCGATGCACTCGTCTCACGAGCTAACAAGGTCACAAGCAACAAAGGTGTATTAGAAAGTCAAAGTGGCATCTAGTTATGTTTAGTTTAGGCTGCAAGAAACCGAGCAAGAGCGACCTGCGATGGCGACCTGGCTTGCAGGTGTGAGTGTGACTGCAACGTGATGCTGATCTGAGCAACATGAACACCGTGGTCCCTGGGCAGACCTTGACCAAGAACAGTGGAAATATTTTATCAGATTTGCTAGTTGACAATCGTCTAAAAATGAGAGAAGTCGCGGTTGATTTATTCAAGTTCCACTAGCTTGTGCGGATTCATGCTCTAGGCATTGCCTTCGTATCCGGTGGTAGCAATGTCTTCCCTGCTGATGATTGGGTTAGATTTAGGGTTTCCATCGTGCTCCTTGAGCATTAGGGCCGAACTGCGGAGGACATCTGGTTGGGCTAGCACTAGTCACCGCGTCGTAGGCAGATCGAGTTGGTGACTGGTGAGCTTACGAGGGGTTAGTGGAAACCACAGTGTTAGATGTGACGGCGGTGACGAGAGAGAGGTAGGCAGCGAGATAGATGGGAGGGAGGGTGAGAGTGAGGTTGGTTCTTAGCAGTTGGACTTTGATCGAACGGTCCACAACTTCAACCTTAGGAGTTTTTTCTATGGGCTATTTTGCACTCAATTTCACCTCCCGAAAATTAGCATTTGTGTCTATAACAACTATAGCATGCATTTATCTTAAAAGAAAATTCATGTTTTTTTTATGATGCAACTAAACAACTTCTATTATTTGTTTTTATATTTTTATTAATTCATATAAGATAAACATGTCATAACATTATTTTCATATTTTTTTATATTTTCTGTGTTTTTTAATTTCTGCGTGGAGCTGGCGATCCCATATTTTCATGCAGGGGAGGCACAGGGATACATGAAAATGGAATTGTATCGTTGCTGGATCGGACAATGAAATCTTGACTATTTGAGAGGCGCTGATTGGACCAATGGACAAGGGGTGTTGACTAAAATATATCCTTCGTTATCAATCAACGTTAGCCATTGCGTATAAACTACAGATCAATCATCGTGTTCCAAACCTAAACTTGTCAAAGAGTGCGCAACGAGTGCATCTACTTGACGTGCTAAATTTAGTACTACCTGATCCATATTTATGGTGGGTTCTCATACAATTTAGCGTAAACGGTTCAATTACAGTACTTAATGACGGTCTAATTACTGTTTCACGAAAGAATTCCTACGAAATTCTTGCATTTCAAGTCCATACAACTCAAGCCATTTCTTAAGAAAAATTAGTGCTGGTGTTAGGACAATCCAGAAATGTTGTTATGCGTGACCTTAATCGATCACCTCCCTACCGAGAGCACGGAGGACGAGGCGCCGACGCGGCTCGTCGCCGACGTCAACGGGTACGACACGACGTAAGAGTCGAAGCCGTCGGCGTTCTGCATCATGGCCAGCGTGGTGAAGCTCCGGTACGTCGGCGCCGGCTCTGGCATCGGCGCGTCGCCGTCGAGGTACTGCACCACCTGCCGCATCGACGGCCTCGCGGCGGGCGCCGGGTGTGAGCACAACAGGCCCAGCTTGAGCACCGCCGCCACCTCCTCGGCGTCGTAGTCGCCGCCGAGCCGCGGGTCCGCCGTGCCGATGACGTCCCCCTCGTGCCACCGCTCCAGCACCCAATCCGCCAGCACGAGCCGGCTGTCGTCGTCACCACCGTGCTCGATGGGCCGCCGGCCACAGGCCACCTCCAGGACGAACGAGCCGAATGCGAACACGTCCGTCGCCGGGGTCACCCGCCGCGTGCACGCGAGCTCCGGCGCGAGGTACCCCATCGTGCCCACCACCCGCGTCGTCTGCGGGTCGGAGCCCCGGTCGTAAAGCTTCGCCAGCCCGAAGTCGCCCAGCCTCGCGTCCATCTCGCCGTCGAGGAGCACGTTGCTCGCCTTGATGTCCCGGTGCACCACCACCTGCTCCCAGTCCTCGTGGAGGTAGAGCAGGCCGGCCGCCACGCCTTTAATGGCGCGGAGCCTCTGCGCCCAGCTCAGCGGCGGCGCGTTCCGGCCGTAGAGCCAGCTGTCCAGGCTGCCGTTCGGCATGTAGTCGTACACCAGGAGGAGCTCGCCTCTGCGACGGCAGTAGCCGAGCAGCTGCACGACGTTCCGGTGCCGGAGGCAGCCGATGCTGACGACCTCGGCGATGAACTGCTTCATCCCCAGCTTCGCGTCGTGGGACACGACCTTCACCGCGACCTCCGTCATGGACGGCGCCGGGAGCACTCCCTTGTACACCCTCCCGAACCCGCCGACGCCAAGGAGGTGCTTGCCGTCGAAGCCACCGGTGGCGCGGAACAGGTCCTTGTACGCGAACCGGTGGGGGCCGAACTCCATCTCCCAGTCCTCCCTGAGCTCTGCGTACCGGAACCGCCGCCACACGAGTAGGGAGACACCGGCGACCACCGCGAGCGCGAGGACTGGAGCGGCCACCGGAAGGATGACGTCGCGCGCCTTGGACCGTCGCTTGTTGGCGCTGGCGCGGGGCAGCGTGGGGAGCTTCGCGTAGTCGAGCGGCGGCGCTGCCCCGTCCAGGCCGAAGCTCCAACCGAGCACGTAGTGGCGCGTGCTGAACGGCCCCGTCGACGACGAGAGGCCGACGTACGCCGTGCTGTTCAGCACTGGCGAGAGGTCGACGGTGACGGAGATGAGGGCCTTCTTGGGCCTTTGCGCCTCGGCGGGCGCCAGCGTCACGTTGAGCAGCGTGGCTCCGCCGTTGTAGTCCACCCACACTTGCATGGCATCGCCGCTGAAGAGGGTCAGGTTCTTGAAGTCGCTGGTGTCGTCGGCGTAGTAGCCGGCGGGCTCGGAGGCGACGGACACCAGGCCGTTCACGTCGACGCCGACGTGGTTGCTGTTGATGTCCCGGAACTCCGGGTTGCGGATGGTGTCGAGCTCGACGGCGAAGATGTGGTTGCTCGCGTTGCCGTTGTTCTGGCTGTTGAAGAGGCCGAGGAACTGGCTCGGCGACGCCGTGGACAGGTTCTTGCTCGGCGCGACGAAGAAGGCGAGCCCGTTGCCGCTCACCGTGACGTAGTCGGAGATGATGGCGAACACGAAGGTGGTCGAGAAGGACCGCGCGGCCGAGACGTTCGTGGCCGCCGCCCCCGACGGCGGCTGCGCCGGTGCGTGGAAGCGGAGGGGCGTCGGGTGGAACGCGCTGCCTTTCAGCTGGGACGTGACGTTGGTCAGCATGAGCTTGCCGTCCGGCTCGACCACGGCCATGCCGTTAAGGTCGAGCTGCGCGCCGGGAAAACCGTTGTAGATGAACTGGCCGCCACCGCCGGCTGCCGCCGCTGCATATCTGAGGCCACGGAAGTGGGAGAGTAGCAACACAAGGAAGGAGATGACTGACACAGGCTTGAGCTGCATCTCGTGTCAATTCTTAGAGCAATGTTGCAACTCGCAACTTGCAAAGCAGAGCTGTTTTGTCCTGCACAATTATGGCAGGTGATCAGCAAGTTATTTTTATTGAAAAGTGTTATTAGCAAGTTGATCAAGTCAAGTAAGCAAGCAAGCAAGCAGACCTCTAGTAGAAGTAACTGACTGATGGCCTTCTTCTTTCTTCCCTTGGTCTCATGAAACAAACAGAACCTAAGTAACACCCTTGACCATTTCTTGCAAAAAAATTCGCTCTCTTATGATCACATAAAAGAGAAACATTATATTGGTTTCCCCCTCTCATTTCATCATCAAGTCAAATGCCGAAATGTAATGTCTGATTTCTGATATGTGTATCTGAGGAAAAAGTCCTGTCCTGGAGCATTGCTGAGTCCCGGACAATGTCTATATCTAGTAATGCAGCGAGTGGGCAGGTCAACTGAGTGAGCACCCTGACAGAAAACAAGCAAGAATGAAGGATCGTGATCAGCCTTGGTCAGCACGATTCTTACTTCTTAGTCAAATTAATCATCGATAACATGGACACTTTCGTAATATAGACCCTTCATGACAGCTTAACAGTCAAGTCAAACTTAAGGGGGAAAAAACGAAGCAAAACATTGATGAGATGTTTCAGGTTCGAGCAAGGGAGAAGCTCACTAGTCCAGGCCATCTTTCAGACAGGAGAAAAACAGAGCTGATTTGGCACAGGAAAGAGCTAGCAACTTTATGAACCAGTACATGAGTGTCCATTTGTAATGTCTTTGTCTGCCTGTGTAGAGCATAACTGTCAGCTCATTTAACTTAACCAAGCTGGAAAGAAATACCTCCACTGTTTCAGCACAATTAGCACAATGGACAAGCTTTACATCATGAGTTACATTTCTAAACAATGCGCATACAGATGGCTCGACCTGACTTGACATGTTACAACAGCCACGAGGTTCCAGAATTTTTACTGCTATTGTACATTACACATTGATCAGGCTGTTTAGCATGCCAATGGCTGGTAATAATCAGGACGGTAGTGTTGGCCTGGGTAACCTCTTTGCAATTTCCTGCCATAGAAATAAAGTCTGTTGAGATGATTTTTCAAACATCTCTATTGGGAACAGCGTGAGAATAACATGTGAGGAAGGTTAAGCATGGGAGAACAAGTGTTGATCATTCAAGGAATAGTACAGGCAACACCTTTTGTTCGAAATCAGTAGAAGAAAATAACATGATGACGCTAGTTTTTGTGAAGCTACCGCAGTGAGCTTTTTTGTTTCTAGGAAATTTTTGAAACGAACTGTTTATAGGAAATGGTACAATCAAGACGCATGACATGTATAGCAAAAGGACCTCGAAAGGGCAGGGTTCAAGGTTTCAGCGAGTGGTCAGACTATAACTGGAAAAGTTACCTCACACAACACGAAAACAAAAGGTCTTCTCCAAAGAAAAGTAGCTTAAGAACTATCTCAGGGCTGCTATATGCTTGGTTTCAATAAAAATAATTCCATCCTTTTCAATTTGGCACATAAGCCCCATTTTTTTATTGCTGATCCCCCCAAAAGCTGCTTTTCTAAGAACAGGACAATCTGTATATGGAAAAAACAAAATTCAAAAGAGTTTGGAATTCCATGTGAATGACCAGATTCCAGCAGCCACACCATCAATTTCTAGATTTCACATTAGAGCGTAACAGAAAATAACAAATGCCATCTTTGGAAAATCTGACCAGAATGTGGACCTGCTCCTGCTCCACAGTTGGAATAAAGGGTTTCTTGAGATTAAAAGAATTAGCGAACATTGCAAAACCTACTAACCAAACATGCATCCATCTCGTCTTTATTCCCCTGCTAATAGGGTTTTGTGTAGCTGGTAGGTCATCACTTCTGCATCACTTAGCAATGAGCATGAACTTAGGTGCTTTTCATGTTTCTGCCAAGTTTATCACCACCTCTCTATTTGTAGATGCAAATCGCTAACTATACCCCCGAATCGCATACATACCTCGAATAGTTGGTTTATGTTGTCAGCCGTTTTTGCTGATGTCTCGATGAAAAACATACTATTCCCATCTGCGTACTCTTGTGCATCCTTCAGAAACCAAAGCATGTGGTCAAAAGTCTCCTTATAATACATTGAGCATCTATATCCAATTTAACAAAGTGACATATTCTCCAGAAAAATATGCACACCTGAGAAGATACAGTGCGTTTTTCATGTAGATCAGCCTTATTTCCAACCAAAGCCATGACCATATCCTGGCTACCATGTTTTTGAAGTTCCTGAAGAACGAAAAAGGTGTTGTTTACAAGTTGCATTCCCCTTTTACCAAAACCAAAGCGGAAATCATCATAGACTTCATTCTGGCAAGAGCATTACTATTATTCACACAGTTGACACTGAACAAACAAAAGCTAAGTAAACAGCAATCAGTTAGGTTGCATTTGTCATGATGTTGCTCCAAGCTCACATACTAAACACAACCTCAGAGTGCAGAGTACTCAAATATAATAACCAAAAGCAGGGGGGACAAATTCATCAAGTATACTGGAATCTAATAGATTGACTCATTGACTGTTTAGAAGCATCCCATGGTTAGAAGCAGGTAGGCAAATCTAACCAGAAATCCTAAACTAATTTTGTTACAAATGATTTGTAGTGAATTCATCAACTTGTTTGCATGCCACAGCAGAAGGGAAAGATGACATACCTTCACCCAGTATTGTGCTTTGTTAAATGATTCTGCACTTGTTATGTCGTAGACAACAATTGCAGCACCAGCTCCCCTATAGTAAAGAGGTGCTAATGCAGCATACCTGAAAATTCACCAGTTCTTGTGACTTCTTGGTAGGAAAAGCATTCTAAATTCTTGCAGATAACATCAATCAAGTAAGCAGAAAATGTATGTGAAAGCATAAGATGGTACAGATATTTCATACTCCAGATCAGTGTAAGGATGTACTAAAGGTACAGATTTAGCCAAAGATTTTAAGATGTACCTCTCCTGGCCAGCAGTGTCCCATATTTCAAATTTCACTGTTGTGGAGTCCTCCAACGCCAATGTTTGCGACAAAAATGATGCACCAACAGTTACCTAAATACATTATAATTAAACAGGTTGAAGGAAATACATGCAAAAGGGCACAAGGAAAATTTTCCTGGTGTTCAGGAAACCCCAAAAAGTTCAAGTGTTTGTTTCACCTTCGAAGTGGGGTCAAACTGACCACGGACAAACCGAAGAACAATGCAGCTTTTCCCAACACCTGAATCTCCTAGCAACACCAACTACACAAGGAAAATGGAAAGAGATGGTACAGTTTCATATTTCGAATTTTCAGTTCAACTTGATGTCAACAAATGAGATGATGGCCCCCCTTAGGGATGGCTTAGGTTTGTGGATAAGCCGGTTGCTCAGATAAGCTCCTATAAGCTATAGTGGGAATAAGCCTGTCATATTTGTAATTGCCTGATAGGAATGGCTTATAGAATTGAACTTTTTGTCTATGGTGAAGGGTGTAAAGTCTGAAATATATCTAGACTCGTTTGTTTCTTGTTTAATGGATGGAATCGTTGTTTTGCGGAGTTCCTTTGGACATGTTTCCACAAAAATTAATTTGAAAGATAAACCGATAATAATATGACAATTTCAAGCACTACATTAATTACAGACAAGTTTACAAGTTTTCTTGCCGTCAACATAGGTTGTGGCGACCTGGTGTAGAGGGAGTCGGGGAGGACGCGGCAGGGACAGAGCTGAGTTGCCTAGGGAGTCGGGGAGGATGCCGCTAGCCCGCAGCTGAGCTGCACAAGGAAGCGAGGAGGCCGGGCGGAGCTCGGCGGATCTGGCGGGAGGTCATGGCACGTCGATGGCAGCGCCTACTGCTGCAGAGGGATCAGGGGAGGGTAGCGAAGGGAGGTCGAGTAGGAGGGGGGGCGGTGCTAGGTGGCGCTGGAAGTCGAGGACCGGCGGGGGAGGGCGAGTAGGGTGGCGGCGGTGCTGAACCCTAGCGCGTGGCCTCCCGTCGCGATGGGGAACGAGGGGAGCGGGTGGCCGATGGGGAGGAGAGCAAGAAAACTGAGGGTTTTTTGGTATTTATACGGAGTGGCAAATTTTTCATAATTGTTGTGAACAACAAGGGCAATGTCTGGGAGGGGACAGGTGGGGGAGGCGGAGAAGCTCGGGAAGCCTCACATTTGAGGCTTCGTGCTAGCAACTAGAAATGGAGAGGGCTTAGAAATTAATCCCAAACTCAAAATCGCCTTTGGGATAGCTTATAGCTTATTTAGACCTATAAGCACCTCCATCATAGGTCATCCCTAAGGGTGCCGATAAATACTGAAATATGGACATAACGTCTGACCGACCACGAAAATATAAATAATCTAAAGATAGTGTTTCGCAAACCTTCACTTTCAAGTTCTTTGAATCAGTAGCAGAGTTTTCATTGTTGATACTGCCCACGCCTCCAGCATTACTGGCTGAACAAAAGAACATTTATGCATTAGTGTGAGACAAAATTACTCGCCGCCCAGCAGTGCCGAATGAAAATAATACTGAATTCTGAAGACACATATGACGGACCAAAGAATAAAACAATGCAAAAAAATCTATACCTGGCAAACAAACTGAAGAGTTAGTTAACGTGGACCACTACATTCAAGCAGCTATAGCAAATTAACTGAACTTGTCAATACGAGGTCAGATTTAATAGAATGCTGTCCTACTAAGACAGAAAACATAATTCAAGTAAATACTTCAGAAACCTCTGTAACAGTAAGTTTTATAAGAATTATCTTACAGCTTACATGCGGCTCAAAGTGCTATAATAAGTAGCCTGAGCATCTTTCTTCATACTAATCTTCTTCTTTCTAAACATGAGCCTAGACCAGACATACTATAGTCTATCAAATGGACAGCAAGAAATCGGATAGCAATTTTCCTGGATGAATGCAAGTTATGCTTCCATACTTTACATACTACTACAAAACCACATAAATCAAGATCTTGTAACCCAAGTATGCAACCAATCTATACAACTTAGGAGCCAGCAGTGTTATGGGTGTCCATTGGACCTTCCCAGAGGGCTCACTTGGTCTAAGGTCACCCCCAGGCTAAGGTCTTCCCCTTGGAGAGAAATGAGTCAAAGGATCCAAACCGGACAAGCATCAAGTGATCCCCAGAGATAGGTAGCTGTACTTGGACGGACCTGATTCAGGGCCCATACATCGACTTGGGGATAATTTTTTCCGTTGAGGCCTTGATCCGTTTGGGGTATATTCATTTTCGTGTAAGAGAGCCCTGTAAGTACCATCTTTGTACCCGTCATTTGGAACAGCTTTCATATCAATAAAAGTGCCACTCACCAAAATTTGGTGTGTCTTGGTCTTTTGGAGAACCCGTCTCCCTTGAGGATTCTCCCGCCAGCACACATTAGGGCAGGTGCATCGACAGGAATAAGATCCCAATTTGGGAACCTCAAACAATACAAAACCAATATCTCAAAGATACCGAAGCTTAAAATGCAGATGTCCACCCATTGCGTGTGATTGCTCGCGTGCGTAACATGATCAATCAACCACGGTCATTACTATTTGATCCCACATGTTGTTGAGAAGCAATTCTACAGCAGCAGCGGTTCAGTATAGAGCAAAAATCCAATACCAACCAGAAACAACTGGGCATTGTGTACACCAAGCAATCGAACTTCATTCACTGTCGGAAAATTCACGATTTCACATCTAGCATGCGACCACCTCCCGACACTGCCGTAGGTGCTAGTGTACTATTTGCAAAACCTAAAAAGATCAAACTTTCCCCAATACAAGCTCCAACAACCTCCACGGTCACAAAACCCACAGCCCCTTATGTTCTACAGAACAAATCATTCAACTCCAAGAGATCCTCGACACCTGTGTACTAAATACGGATCAAAACCTCGTGAATTGAGCAAATTTGTTGCTGTACCGCCGTCGCGGACAAGATTTACCCCCAAACTACACCAGCATTGACTTGCCCTCACAGCCGCCAATAAAAATCCTAATCACACCACCATCCTACACAAACATCCTACTACTGAGATTTTGAGACCGAGAACTTCCACATACAGCACAACAGAAGGAACACAAAAGATCCAAGAACCAAGGAGGCAAAAAAAAAGGTTCTTTTGGCCTATCGGTTAGAAAGGGCGCCAACCTGGCAGAGACGAGGAGCAACCCATGGCCGGTGCGCGGGCGCCGGATGCGGATTAAGGCGGCGGGATGAGGACTCGGCGGCGGTGGGCGGTGGGCGGTCGGCGGGGAGGTGGTGGGGGTTGGTTTTTGGCTCGCTCGCAACTTCCTCCTGGCTGGGCGTCGGCCGTTCAGGTGACACGTAGCAAGCAGTTCGCGAAAAGCAAGGGGAGGAGGGAGATCTCGTCCTCTACACCCGTACCCGATCCGTATTCGTATCCGTATGTTGTAGTATTTATCAGTATTTGTCAAAAACAAAATACTCCGTGGTGCCAGCACTGGGCTGTGGTCTACGGAATGTGGACCAGCCCATCAGGCGAGTGGCCGTGACGCACGGCCCATACTTCGTAACTAGGCCCAATCTAGCGAACATAGATGATCCATGAATTTTCTCTCTTCAGTCTTCAAGCTGCCGGCGACCGAAACCCCACACAGACGCGGCCTATTACCGCCGCTCGCTTCTCAGCCTTCTCTTCTCGTCTCTTCCGAAAGACCCCTCCACGTCAGGCACAGAGTGTGCGGTACCTGAGCGGCAGCATCCCGGCGACGTGCCGGCCATGCATGCCCCATGATCATTGACGCCGTGACCCATGAGCCATCCATCCATGATCCATCCATGGCAAATATGCTGGCGAAACACGGGAGAGAGGCATGCGTGCGTGAGCTCCCTGTGGCCACGGCACGTCTGCATCACGCATTCACGTCAAACACTCGTAGCAAGCACCGGCAGCCAGCAGCCGGCGCAGCCCGGTCCGAAACCACCAGCGGCGGCGGCGGCCACGACGACCCAGTCCAAACGGGCACACGGGCACGGGCAAAACACACCAGCGCCCGGTGACGCGCGCGCGGTTTTCGGAAGAGCTTTGCGGTGACGCCTCCAACTCTTCGCGTCTGCAGAGGCGCGCGCCTCGCCCTCGGACCTGTCAAAATCCGGGGAAAAGGACGTGCAGATGGGGCCGAGCTGGGTCAGGCCAACGGAACGTTGCCAGAAACCAGCAGGCAGGCAGCACCACACTTTGGATTGGAAATTTTTGAGTTTTGTATTACGTTCTCTTCACAAAGAAATTCAAGACCAGACGTCTCTGGATCATCTCCAGAGCATCCACACGGAAAAAGTTACTTCTTGGCGTCGGACGCAATTGAATTCTCTTTTCTTATTATCTGTTAGGCCACCTCAGACCGGACGCTGGCAGCGGATGTTAGAAAAAAAAATCTTAAGTCTTCTGTTAGCCTAGACATTAGTCTCCATCTTCATATTAATATCATCGTTTAGAGAAGAGTCAGATGTTTAAACTCTTTTAAATTATCTAAGCGTTAACGAAACAGGTGTTCACATGAGAGGTCGTGACTCTTAGATTGACATTTTCTTTAAATATATACGTAAACGTCTCTTATATTAGAGATGACTTTATTGATGCTTCAGTCAAAATCATTCTAGAGAATGCATGCATATTTGTGTATGCATGCATGATGTTTGGTCACTGAATTCCATGGTTTTGTGAACGGCTGATTAGAGGTAATTGAAGCTAAGATGTCCCGGTTATTATACTGTTCCGTTCATGACACACATTGGCGGGCTCAGAAAAGGACAGAGGAGGGGGGCTGTGTTGGCTGAGCTGTTTGAGGTTTAGTACTTTGAACTAAAGAGTGCATATTTGCTCTATTATGCATATGAACTGGATCGGTGCTGCAGCTTTTTCAACCTCAGCTCTAGGCCCACTCCTAATAACACGGAGGTTCCGGAGGACAGTGTATATAGACGTTTTTGTTGTTAAACCAATGTCGTAAAATGTGATCTGATAATCGTACAATCAGTAGATCAAACACTTATAGAAAAGTAATAGACACAATAATATAGGGTAATGTTCTTCTTTTTCTTAGATTGGATCTCATCAGTATAAGCTCTCAATAACGCGTGTAAATACTGGAGACTAAATCTCTATTTATAGACCAACTGCAGGGTTAGGATTTAGTAATTGACCAGATATTGGCCCTAGGAGGGGCGTGACGCATGGATGGTCTATACCTAGGAGACCCGGTTTCATAACACTCCCCCTTGGGCAATAACTGTGAAATGCTTATGCCTCATTAAAACTTCGAAAAACCTAGTGGAAAAAACTGGATAAAGAGTGCGCTACATTTGCTGCTTTATATTGCACTAGTTGCCTCATTAAAACATTTTGAATGAGAAACTCATTGTGAAAACTCATCAAATGGAAAATGTGTACAACCATTTGAGTTTACTTAATCTTTTTGATTTAATCAATAATAATATTTATTGCAATGTTCGTCATTACTATGTCACTTGGTTAATTCTTAATTCAAGAACTTCTCCACCTGAATTATGCACACCTATGAAGCGCATTTCAATTCGAGTTAAGTATTTGAGAATTTATGTTTCAATCTACTTTCTTATTTTGTAAAATATATTTCTAAGAATAAAGCAATTAGCAATGTTTGATCCTTCTTAGTAAATCAAAATCTTAAATTTTGGTAGTTCAAATGTGATAATTAAAGTCTCAATTGTATATTTATTCCTCCTCAAGATGGCACCCGTTAGAATATCTAACTTGTATGTTTCTAGTGGAAACACTATAGATAATATTTTGTGAAAAAATATGACTATCACATAATATACAATATTCTTGATTTCTTTCTCACAATTAATGTTAAAAACTTGTGATGAGCCAAATTCTAATGCACCCACGTTACTTTGTTCACTCATGAATGGTGTAAATGCTGTCTCATAGAGTACTATATGACGTCAATGTGCAATATAACCAATTTAGTTGTGTTATATAAGTTGCTTCAACTTCATGGAAACTTCGGGGTAAGATAGGTGATTAAGCCATAAAGCTTCGTTCATTCTTATGGTACAGTTGTCTACCTAGAGTCATGTTTGCGTGCATGGTTATATATAGAAATTTAAAGCATGGATTTTGAACCCAAAACTTGAGCTTCTTTATGAGGTCTTCTTGACTTACACGTGCAAAGTAATTTGCATTGTGTTAGGACCTATTCAGACGTGCTTGATCAAGTTGGTGTGTTATATCTCTTAGTGGATTTTTTTTTACTACAAGCCTAAACCTAACATTATTTTACCTAGATCCTTCATTTAACTTTGAACTCAGATTTCAAGTGTAAGCTCACTTCCTTCATGTCTTATGTCATCCCAATGATGCTTAACTCATCAACATAGGCTTCATTCACACAAAAATCATTCAAAGATTTGTGTATAAACATATAATTATTGTTTGTGTAGCCTTTCTTGCTAGAAAGTTCAATTCTACCGTATCCATACTCATCATTCGAATTATTTGCCACTGAGATTAAGTAGTTAAAGGTAATTTCACAAATGACAGGAGTTTTAAAACATAAGCAGTAACTTAGATTATGCTTGTTTCTCTAGTGAATGAGTACCCACTTAAATCCTTATTGGATATATGTGGGGAGGATCATGTGCTGCTTGACATAAATGTTTCTTCTTTTTTTAAAGTAGTTGTAGTTTTTCATGCATTTTTCTACTTGTTTTCGCTCACATGTCAATGTAATTGATGAAATCTCTCCGTGAGGAGCTTCTTCGTCATGTCCTTCCAGTACCCTACTATTTCATAGCGTGGGTACATGATCCCTCTAGTCTCCAACATTATTTGTGTACATTTCTTTGCTAGTAACTCCCTCTCATAGGAAATTATGTTTATAATGTCATTCAGTTTTGGCTTCATACATGTATCAGGTCTCAACTGGCTCCCCTTCTTATTCTTCTATATGGGGTACTTCATAAATCTAGGCCAATAAGTCCCCATGCCTCATTTTCCCCAGACATCTTCGGGTATGCGGGATTTTGGGTAGCTAGGTCCTCGTCCTCTTATAAAATATAAGGCATATGGACGAGAGATGGTGTGAGGTGCGACCTCTACTCTCTTCGGTGCAATTTTTGTAAGTATGCGACTTAATATTGACTCTAAGATTAGTGAAATAATTGGATAATTTTGTATTCAATATTTGCTTTTTTTTCTCTACTTCAATCTGTAGCATTTGCCCTGCTTTGTGTGTGGGTCCTAAGTATGGATCCTTTTGACTTGTCATAGGACTTTCCGACATTTTTTTCCATTAAGGGTCGTACTTCCTCCCCCTAATGTCTAGAATGGATCCTCGAAGATATAATGAACAAACCATGAAAACTTATTGTTCGAGGCTTAATTGTTTATTTTCTCGTAAGTGTTGATGCAAAATAATTTGACTTTAAAACCGTCCTTCGTGTGGGGTTCAATGCAATTCGTTATTTATCTAGAATATACACATTCTTACTGTATCCAAATATTTGAATATTAACACTCAAAGATGCATCCTCACACTAGAACATAAGGTAAAGTAATCTTATAAGCAAATAGTTTAGGATTGATGAGAGTGCTTCATGCAAGAATGCATGTCATTCAATTTAATATTGGTTCATAGATCTTTCTTTGATCAGTATTCTTGCAAATACATTTTTCATGTGAAAATGCAATTGTTGTTCCTTAGTGTGCGAATAGCATACATAAAGTCTACTTTTAAGAAAATCGTTATATTTCTCATCATTCTAAGACATGGATATATGCACACTTCGTGTGTCACACTTTTCATGGTATACTATAAAACTAATAAATATGTGGCAAAGGAAAAAGCAGCATAACAAAATTTTAATAATAGAATCTGACTTATTATAAAATGCTAATAATATATGTATGCAAGCACATACTTAGAAACTTAAAAATATTCTCTCTCACAGAGCTTGCACACTATTATAGAATTGTTCGAAAGAACCAATATAGGAATATCAAATTTATTAAAGTACGTGCAGGTACTTAAATTGAACCGGAGAAATACGCATCGACCTCTGCTTGGATCTGAGTGTTTGTGGGCTCACTTGCATGGGTGGGCACCGCCTCAGGGTGTGCAATCGTCTCCCCCTCAAGGGTGATGGCAGCCATCTCAGTGTCCATGCGATCGACGCAGTCAGTGTTCATGGGGGTCTTGACTTTATCTTCATGAGCTCCTTCGGGCAAGTGCTTCATGCTCTATGTCTATGTCCTCATTGATAGCAAAGTGAACCTCCATCTTCTTCTGCTCTTTGTTCTTCTGATGAAAAGTTTCAACGATGTGCTTAGGGATGCAGCAAGTCTTGGACCAATATCCCCACATGCCACCTAGAAACAGGTCTAGTCCTGCAGATCATATGGCTTCTCACCCTCTCTAGCCTTCCCTTCCCTCTTCTGCTATTGAGGGTATTGATGTCCCTTATGAGCATTTACCTTCTCCTTTTCGTCCTTCTAGCCTTTCTTCTTGGAGTTGGGCATTTTCACATTGTAGCCGGCGGCATGAGCTTCAACCGTGCGAGAGTTATGGTTCTTTATCATAATCTCATCTTATTGTTCAGTAACTTGCATGACATTAATCAAGTTAGAGTACTTGTACTTGTCGTGGTGGTACTAGCGTTGTAGCACCACATTGCTAGCATGGAAGGTGGAGAGAGTTTTTTTCTATATTTTCCTCTTTTGTAAGCTTCTTGCCACAGTGCTTAAGGATAGTATAAATCTTGTGTAGATCAGATTTGTACTCGTCCACGGACTTGTGGTATAGGAAATAGAGATTGCGAAATGGCTCCTCTGCCTTTGGGAGGAGCACATACTTGAAATTTCATGGCACCCAAGCGTAACGTGGCCTATTGTGGTGGCCCACTCGCCCGCCAGGCTGACGAGCGTAGCACAGGCTGCCCGCGTGCCACGGCCTGCTAGGCCTACCAGGCCGGCTAGCGCAGTTGAGCATGCGGCCTGCTTGCCTGCTAGCCCGCCCACCTGGCCTATGTGGCGCGGCCTGCTCGCCGTGCGCACACCGATGCCCAACGGCACATCGGCGCGGCTGTGCTCACCGCGGCCTACAGGGCGTGGTGGTGTGCGTCACCAGCAGTGTCTGCGTGGTGCTGTGGTGATGCAGGGACGGTGTCTAGAGATGGCGCGAGGGTGCCTCATTCGTCATTGCTAGTGGCGATGCTTCGTGCACTGTCCGTTCGTACCGATAGTATTCTCGTGGCGAGGTAACGGTATCAATCTCGGTTCCGCGTCGAGGCGAGGACCTTAGGCCATGACGTGCAATAGTGGGCTATGCTGACATGTAGCATATTATGGCGGGGTTTTACTCGTAGCCTGTCTAGTTCCGTACCGGTGCCATACTGACTGTATGTAGTTCCCGACTACATGCGGGGTGGTGATCGTTCTAGCTCCATCTATTGAACCACCTGTCAACAAATATCGCTCGTTAGGTCAGACTAGATTGATCATCAAAAACAAGTGTAGCAAGTAGAAAAGGAGATTCAATGTAAAAAGCCTGAGAGCAATGCAAAAGCAATATAAGCATTGAATTAAATCCATTAGATTTAATTTACGGTCATCGACTCGATGATTACTTCAAAGCCGTTGTAAAGATAGCTGATCCATAGAGTTAGAGAGTCTCATGCTGATAATGTGTTATCAAACCAATATCACGAGATTGTGGTACAACTAGTATATTAAACACTAGCAGAAAAATAAATAGACATGAGAATATAGGGTAGTGTTCTTATTTTTGTTAGATTGGATCTCATGAATATAAACTTTTAATAATATGTGTAAATAATAAAGTATTATATTCTATTTAGAGATGAACTATAAAAAATAAAAATTAATAATTAAGCACGTATAAGCTTTACGTGAGGAGGAGTGACACGTTATATGGCCCAACTCTAAGATTCCCGGTGTCATAACAGTTGTAGATCAGAGAGTCAAAGTAAGCTGCAGGAGGCAGATCGCGATGGGCCGTTTTCTCTTCTCACACCCGTTCTTTTTGGAGAAAAACTATAAATATAGGTGTAATTCGGATATTTGGTTGGATACTTGGATAACGTGACGTTCACCACAAAGAAAAAAAAGCATTGATATTAAATATGTTCAAGTGACGTCTCAGACTTTCCACCCGCTGTTTTATTTTATCTTAGAAAAGCTTCACCCTAAGACTATTGATTTGGCTTATTTTAACTTCCGATCTATTTTTTGACTCACTTGACTCTTTAAGAAATTTAAACTAGGATCACTTTGCCTCTAAATCGTACTGAATTAGGATCACTTTGCCTCTAAATCGTCTGAATTGGGATCACTTTGTACCTAGACAATTTCTAAATGGATAAAATCGCATTTAGAAGTTTGAGAAATTTTGAAAAAAATTAATATATGTAGGTTATGGAGTTGAAGTATACACATGTAATTTTTCGTCAAAAAACAATTTGCGACATGTGCAAAATAATATTAGTATAATAACAAATTTACATAGGTCGCAAATGGTCATATTATTTTTACCAAAATTTTCATATATATACCACATCCCACAACCTACGTGGCTGAATTGTTATAGAATTTTTTTATAACTTCTAGTTGCGATCAATTTAAATATTTTAAAAAATTAAACAAGCTTAAAATTAAATTAGAGAGTAAAATAGTTTAAAGAAGGAAAGTTGATTATTTCTCCTATATAGAAGACGAACCGAAGTTGCTAGCTTTGTTATGAAGCAACGAAACACCAGTGGTCTTTCTGACTTAACGGGTGGTGTAGGAGTGTATTCGAAGATAATGCCAATTTTTGGTGCTTTGTGCGGAAACTCAGGCGACCGGCTTGATATTCTCCTTGAAAAACCGAAACCATAACCATACGTACTTTTCACATTCCCACTACCAAAAAGACCTGATCTTGGTAGATCGATCCAGAGAAGACGAGCCAAACAGATCGCGTGATCTCACTGTCCACACTTGCATGGCCGCCTGCGCCTCCAGATGTCCCGAGTATACGTACGTACACCGATCGCGCGGAGCCGCTAATCATGAACCCCATCAAGCCTCGTCCCGTGTTGGTGCCCTGGAGAGTTGGTTCGTTCATGTCGCGTCCTTCGTGTCAGTCGCGATATAATCTATCCCGTGTGATCAAACCGAGACGCGACGGCGCACCGGCCGGCTCTGAGCGCGGCCGCCGCGCGGTCTGTAGTGTCAGGGGTCAGGGGACGTCGCCGATCGAGTGCGACGCCGCAGCTCACTGAAGGCTACTCGATCGTGCTTGTGTCAGGAGCAATCGAAGCGCAGTGATCTCTCCCCGTTGCCTGCACAGCTTTGCTCTTGTTGGTTCCTTGGGAGAGGGCTTTCAGGTGTGAGCGTTGTTGCTTGTTGCCTCTCCTTTCATCCCTATCTCCGTGAAAGGATGCCTCATGTCTCCTAGTCTAGCTTAGCTAGCTCTAGGTGAGAAGAAGAAATGGATCAAATAGCTGTGCGAGTTGAGTTGTTTGTATTGTACCTTAACTTCCCCTAGAAAAATAGGTATCTTGATTAGTGCTACTGTTTTCCAAGCGTACGTGCGTCTCAGTGTATTAGTCATTGTTGGCATAGTGTTGGTAGGAAGTCATTAGCTATATATCACTTAAATAATGCTAATAGGTGTATATTATTGGTGCTGACGCATGCATATATAAAAGTACGACTTGAACTTGAAGAGATCAGCTTTTTTCTTTTCTTTCGAGGTTAGTGATCCATTAGCGAAAATTAAAAGCACCCGTTGAACCAAGCTAGCTAGGTACGATGCATCTGCTTCTGTTGGTAATTTCCTCACGCGAAGGGTAAGTCACATGATTTCAAGCTGGAGCACGTGGGGATGAAACATGCCGGATCGATGCTAACCAGCTCATGCAAACTTCTGCCAATTAGGGCCTATTTGGTTGGGTTATGGCTGTTGACAAAGCAGCTGTTGGCTGACTGTCTGGAAAAACTGCTGTGACTGTGAGAAAGTGAATATATGACTTTTGGTTGATCCAAATCATCTACAGCATTTTAGAAAATAAGCATTGAAGCTTCAACACATTGCAAAAAGCTGGCAGAAAGCAGCTTTTCCAAACAGCTGAATTTACATTGCAAAGCCCACAGCTACCTTTGGCAAAAGCTGCTGAAAAGCTGGCCGTTTGGTTGGGCTGCAGCTTTTTCCAGTGAAAAGCTGCTGAAAAGCCCAACCAAACACCCCTTAGTACTTTAACGACAGATCGATTAGTGTAGTAGAGTACTTATTTTGGAGTAAGTACAAACTGTTTCAACAGCATATATATAGTTTGGGCTTGTCCAACTGCTCCAATATTGCTAATATCTTGCTACTCACTCCACTCACCAATTAAGTCGCAGATCGAGGATATCATTTTCAGCTAATCTGCTATAGAAATTGCCACATCACACCTGGTACAGGTAATTAGGTGCTACATTTGTCAGATAGAAAAAAGGCACGGTGCCACTGCTACCAGCACGAAGGCTGGCGACGCGATCATGCATGCGAATCCGGAGATACCAGCTCCTCTGGCCAAGCCGCCACCATTCCTCAGCTGCCGGTGATGATGGCTTGTATCGAAAGCACTGACCAAAACCCTGCACCAGAATGGGGGGAAAGGGACGGTTCAGAGCAGCAGAATGGCACGCATGGGCATGCATCTTCACACACAATAGCCGAAACACTACAAAAGAAGGAGGAGGGAATAATGGAAAGGCTGATCTGCTTGCCCCATCTCCCCCAGCTCACACGGACAGGAGGTTTCCTTGAAGTAGCATGAACTAAAGAAGGGCAGGCATGTGAGAAAAGATGAAAGGGGTAGTAGCGGTAGCAGTGTACCACTACCGCTTTGCACGGGCAGCAGTCCATGGCGAAAGGATGGAAGTTGTGTTGTCTGCTTCCCTCGTGTCCTCTTGGTAGATTCCCTAGTCAGTGTAGGGGATCCCCATGCTTTCATGATGATGATGATGAGAAAGGGATGAGTAGTAGGGTTAAAGGAAAAGGGGTAAAGGGAATTGATGATGAGAGGACGGGAAAGAAAGGAGAAATGAGTCTCTTTTTGTGTGTAAAGGAGTGGTGTATTTCTGCTTCTTTTGGAGGGAGTTTCCACGTCCCCGTGATCGAGCTATGCGGAACTGGACACCATTGAAATCTCGTTATTTGCACGAACAATCATATTGTAAATGAGAAGTTCTCCCGCGGAAACTGCCATCTCAACTGTGGACGAGCTTGCAATCGAAGAGGGAACGGGTGCGCAACATGCAGTGCTTCGGTTGTCATTTCTTTTCTGTTTTCCGAGAAGTCATTTCTTCTACTTTTTTCGCGAGAGGTCATTTCTTCTACTTTTTTCGCGAGAGGTCATTTCTTTTCGTCGAGCTTCAGTCGTCACTGTTTGGTGCCACTAGAAATCAGTAGAAAACTTCTGGTACAGAATGGTAGTACAGCAACAGCACTGTGTGCGTGTGCGTGCGAGCGTGCGTGCGTACCGGCAACCTGCAAATCCAAGTACCACGAGTACCGGAGCTGCAGAGCGCGACGAGCTGTCAAGCACATTCAGTAGCCGATCGAGATAGGTGGTAGCTCGCGGTTGGAACTTGTGTCGGGCATCTTTCGATTGTCCTTCATGATCGCACGTACTCTCGTATATGTACACGGCATGCACGATCCAGGTCGATCCCTTCGTCAGCTACCGCGCGCGAGTACTTATATGGCGAAGGTTACCCAAAACCCTATTATAGTCGCGTCCCTTTGCATGCAGAAGTTAGCGTGTACGTATGCCGACATACGCGTAAGCCGTGTCTCCCCAGTTCCAGATGGGATCACGACACACAGAAACCACTCCTAGGCCGTGACAGGCCTCCGTGACCTAACCCGTTTGGATCAAAACGCACGCACGCACAGAGAGGCGCCGCACGCCGCGTCTCTCGTCGTCCAGGACAGGGGGCGCAAGCTGCTATATCAGAAGGCCAGACCACCAAACCTGATGAGGATGGCACAGCTTTGGCCGGCGCCTCACAAATATTTATGTAGTGTTTGATTGTTGCTATAATTATGATTTCATATTTTTTTTAATTCAAATTTGTTATTCTAGGTTATTTAAAATTTTATTATTTTTCAATCGATTAAATTGTACATTTTTAGACCTATAATTACACAAAAACAAATATAGCTTTACATATAAAAATATGCAACTGTCTAGTTAAAGTTACACATAATTTCTAAAATATGTAATTACCCAATTAACTATCGAATAAAGAATCATGGTCCATTTAGAAATAAATACTTCTATATATATGTTTCACTGTCATAGATTTCATCTTTCGTGAAAACTTATCACAGATGCGAGGCTGATTGTTTTAAGCCACTCTTAAATTTATAACAGATCATACTTTATCTAATAATCTTAGTTGTCACAGTTTTAGCCTTAAACTAACGCACCTTTGCTTCGATCCATAACTTATCATTATCACGTGATGTACGTACCAGGAAGCACAAGACAAGAGCAGCATGATTTGTTTTTTCCTGACAGTGACAAGAGCATGATTAATTAGGTGACGAGATTAGCTTCGACGAATCGATGTACGACGGGTCAGCGCAGCGATGACGGATGCATCGGTCATGCTTTAGGTTACAGGTGATGTATACGGGGGTGCTACGGCGACATGCTGAGCATCGTGGAATGCGTCGCCTTTGCCTGCTTGTTTAAAAAAACAAAAAGAGTGTCTTTCTCGGTTGATCAAGAAATTATTATTTTTAAATTAATAATTTTAGAGTGTTGATTTTTATCTAACGGTTAATTGATAAAAAAAAGACTAGAAAAACACACATAGATGCTGTCAGCATGGAGATTTATCATATCCTACATATATACTTGTGCTTGCGTAGAGGAGGCAGGGGCGCTCCAGGTTAAATGGATCTGTATGCCCATCTTCCAGGAGTCCGATTGTCTTTCCGTGATTTCTCCCCAGAAGTTCAAAGCAGATTGTGTTTCAGGGTTTGTCGCCTATCTCCCGTATTATTTCTTTTCTTTTACTCCTATTGCTTACTCTCGTCATGTGTGTACTGGCTATGTAAATATTGCTACTATCCCGTCGGGATATATAACTCATATATTAATTGTTAAATTTAAAATTTGATTAACAATCAATTAAATAATAAATTTGTTATGTGACGTAAAATCATACTGCTAGACTTTCGATCGGCAGCTGTTCAGGCTTCACCTGTTAGAAATATTGGGGAAAAAACTCATATTTATAATAATTTCTAAATAAATCTTAAAAGTCCATTAATTACAAGGTATATATAAAATATTTAGTCTCATATTGCTAACCAAGGTGGAAGGCCACCAATATATAAGGTGAGACGTGTCACAACTCTTTGTAACATGAAAAAAAAAGAGAAACGACACGTGCGCTCACTCAGGCGCTCCATACTCGAGTGTGCACGTGGTATCTGTTGTTGAGCACGGGCTCGGGCCGTCGTGCCGTTGCTAAGAAGTGCAGTGTTTTGCCAATCGAACCATAAGAGTTGTTATGTGGCATTAATAAAGTAGTTAATGAAAAAGGTAAAACAGACGATTAATCGCGGGCATTGCGGGCTCTCTTAATCGCATTGTAACATGGCTATAGAAGAAAAAGGGTAGAGGTCTGGGACATCATAGCATAGAGCAAGCCCTCTCCCTCTCAGTAGCGCAAACCAACTTGTTCCTTTTGTTGTGCTGCTACAAAGGCTTTCCCCATTCCGTCAGTCTGCGTGCACCGGTCAGTCTGTGTGCACCGCTCCGGAACCAATTGTCGCTAAGAACTTGCATCAAGTGGCAGCGAATAAGGTTCTTGGGGAGCATACAAGTGACTGCTCGTTGTTTTGCCTACACATCTCCGTACGACTTCCACTTCATCTACGTCATCCGCAGCACGACTTCCACTTCGTCTGCGACATCCACTCCGTCCACAACATCCTCTTCGTCCATGACATCAACAGCACCATCACCATCATGGCATCCTCTTCTTCCAAAAGCGAGTATGTTCCTAGGATCATGTTCACTCTCCTTTTGTCAATAGTTGCCATGGTAGCACGAATGTTTGGTGTAGGTATGTTTGATTGTTTCTTGGTAATTACTAACATGTGTAGGATATTCGTGCCATGTTCACATATTAATATTGCAGTATTCATATTCATGACTTATATCTTGATTAAAATAAACCCAAAAGTGCTAATTATTCCAATAATATGAAAACCTTATTATAAGCATTTGGGTTTTACGATGGCTGATTTTGTCAATCCTCTAAGGCCGAAAATGTTTGCTGGTGTGCATTTTAAGACATGAAAAATCAAAGCCACTTTTGGATGATGGCTATAAACGTCAACTAGGTCGCAGTTGGCAAACCTGAAGTAATTTGTTATCGAAGTTTAAGCCTTTGGTGAGGTTCTACATCTCTATTGAGGAAGCTTGATCTAACGATTGAAACTGGTACCAAACCGTGCACTTCCTCAAAGGGCTTGCGAATGCAGAGCCCCTCTCACTTTGTGGCATCTCTTCACCTTATGATAGGCAAGCTCCAAACCCTCACAAACTTCTTGAGACTCTTCACAAACTACTCAGAGGCTCCCAAGCGATTCCTAGCCGTCTAGGAGACGCCAATCTCAAAGAGTAAAATGTTTCAATTAGTTCGCCTTGGAGACGAACTCTTACTTGATGCTCAACTACAAATCAATTTTTCTCGCAAAGATTTTCTCACATAGATCTCACTTTGGGTTTGAGAAAAGGTGGAATTGAACTCATGAGAGTAGATGATTAGATTAGTAAAAAGTTATATGTGCGAAGAGGATTGGGGGTATGCATAGTCAACCCTCAAAACTAGCCATTATAGCAACATCGGGAAAGCCCAGAGGTTTTGAATTTTTCAAATAAATGGCTATTTCACGTATATGATACCAAAACTCAGAAGCTCCGATAAGAACTCGAAGACTCCTGCTTTCAAACAATAGCTGTATAGCGAGTCTAGAAGCGAATCTCAGAGACTCCGGCTAAAGCCTGGAGACTCTGAATTTAAAGCTCAGCAGATAGAAGCACATGTCGGTAGTTCCAACTTGGAACCTAGATTCTCCAAAAAAAATTGAATAGCCTTCAACGAGGTGAGGTCAAAGAAAAATTCTAGAGGTTTGGACAATACACTCGGAACTTCCCGAGATTTCAAAGAACTCACAGAGTGAGGACAATAAGTGAATTTAGAGCTTCCGACACAATGACTCGGATATGCTGATATTTCAATGGGTTCATCAGAGTGTGATTAGTACGTGAACTTAGAGGTTCCGATATACTAACTTGAACATTCTGAGATTTCAAAGACAAGTCCAGGAGGTGATCTTGGACACTCCAAAAACTTACAAAAGTTTTGACTTTGAAGCTCAAAGGACTTGGGCGTGAACAGAACCATAACTCGGAGGTTTGAGAAAAACTATGATGGTTCGACATCTTGAAAACTAGATAGGTGGGCAACTCTAAGACTTCGAGCTCCTGAATTCTCAACACATATATGGAACCCGAATATTTCTACTTTGATCTCGAAGGTTCCGACTTTTGCTAAAAGTATGAGAATTTTCAAAGGCCTCTTTGGATAAAATTTTGATTCATATCTAAGCATTTGCAAGGTACTCTCACAAGCTTCTAATATCAAACCCTCTTAATAGTATGGCTTTCTCTCAACTCAATGTGATTCTTCGAATCATTAAAAGAGTTAGAAAATGATCCTTAACATTCATTCTTCAAGCCGTAGTTTCTTAGAACTTTTTGGGGGTCATGAATGCTGGTTACATAATCACTTTTTGGACTAAATTAGCTGATCACACTTGATACACATATTAGTCCCTTAATAGAGCACTTTCAGCTGCTCAATTATAGGTGCGTGTGAGATGGAGTTCCCTTCTTGCTAAGAGGTGACTAGGAAAGATGCTGATGTGTTGCAATGGCGATATACGAATGCCTTGGCTTGGGGACAAGCTGCCTCTCAAGCGGGCGGCAATGTCATGCCAGATACTAACACTGCCATGATATATGTTGTAGGAGTTCAGGAGGAGAAGGCAGAGCAAGTCGGTGTCCAAGGTGGCAAGGGTTAACGACCTGTTGCTGTGTGGGTCTTGCATGACCTGGGATGTGTGTGTTAAGTTATATATCCCCTGCTACTGTTACTTCCAACTTATGCAATGAGAAAAGAAATTTGAATCTTCCCCGATTGCTTCTGCCCTACTCTCTCCTTCCTTCTGTATCTTGCATCGTTATGTTCTCACTATATACTAGGAACTTGGTGGAGGGGACATTACATCTTGTCACCCTCTTTTTGCAAGGTCGATCTAGGTTGATCTTCTATCTATCTTCTTGGCATTTCACCAACCACTTTCGCCGCTGGGAATGGAGATCTCAATAGCTTATGTTCCAGTGACACTAGATGCTTTGATTTGGCCTTCATTCGACATCATCAGCCGTTGTTGCTATTTGCAAGCGCCACCTATTTAACCTTCATACAGTAAATTCCAAAATCCATATCTAGGGCTAGTCCTCGGTCTTGTCCACCTCTCCGCGGCAAGCTTGATCTAGGTTGATTTTCTATCCTCTTGGCATTACACCAACCACTTCCGTTGGAAATGGTGATCTCAACATCTTTTGAAGTCGGATTTGGGTGAAGGACTTGATTGGTTTTTATCTTTCGGCAAATGGAATGGTCACTTTTTATTTCCACTATCACTACGACCTTTTGATGTGCCACGTAACAACCTTGCAATGTTAATCTAGGTGCTTTGTTAAAAGAAAAGTTTAAGACTATATACACGCTCGAGCTCGAGCCAGGCCTACCTTAGCTCGACTGCTTGATAGGCCTCGAGAATGTCATGTGGCCAGAGGAGATCGACACATCGGTCTCGTAGGAGACAAGCTCCACAACACTAAGAGGGGAAATTGCATATACGGTAAGGAGGAAAGACGTCAAACTCACTGTTGTGGTGTGTTGCGGTGCACACCAGGACAATGGGGCTTGAAGCCACCATCAAACGTGGCAACGACCAGCATCCTTCCTTTGCTGCTATGATGCCGATCGAGTTCGTCGGTCTCTATATTAGTTGCACAACATTGATATCTACACCTAGAATTGGAGAGCCGATCATCTCATGTTTCTAGTGAGTTTTATAGTGGATGGTCAGTTGTCGAAGGTTTCTCGTGCTTGTGTTGATCCTCACAATCACTCTTTTCAACCTCCAAGCCATAGAGACCCTTTGATCTTCGTTGCCTATGGAGGATATTGACGGCCACTCTGCTCAGAATAGTCTCGGGCGTGAAGATGATACGGGGGGGTGTCGACGTCGACCGCATCATTGTCGACGTGGTTGCAGCTGCTCGAGAGACCCGATTGGTTCTTTGGTGTAAGAATGGAGGGCTTGATCGCATGCAATTTCATGTTCTTTGGAGGTGCTTCACATAACTGTGGTGTAACAATTTTTATTACGTGATACCAGTACCTTATGGGCCCTCCGAGGCTCTTCGAGAGCGGGGGACGCGTAGCTCAGAAGCTCCCGAACACAAGTTTGTCACGAAAACTCGCAGCCGCAAACCAGCGCATAGAAAAACACCATGGACTACTTAAAAAATCGCCTACAGACACTACAATGCTCCAACGTAAGATGGAATAACTACAATAGATGAGTTGATATCCCCGTCACAAACGAGAGCGAACGTTTCCTTTCCCTTTCTTTACCACGCAACAATAGGACAGGACGATTAGCACTAAACAAAGGTTAAAGATAAGATATGCTTATTTACCCCTTAACCGCACCATCCCACACTAGCACCGCATATAAAACCCGCGTTAATTAGCACGACATAGCGAAGCCGCAAGCAACAATCCAAGACGTCCAAATCTCACTCTAATCACCGCACTCGCGACTTTAACCGTTGATTGAGATATAAAGCAAACAAAAGACACGCCCCGGTGCCGCCAAAGGCCAAAACAATGGGGCCACTGATCAACGTCGCTGACCTCACCTGCAACAGCGACGCGTCACCAATTAATTTAACCGTTAATCGAACACCATTAGCGATACATGATAATTATTATGATAATTAACATTAACAGGAGCAGGACAAAAATTTATGGGGATGGATCGTGGAACATTACATCGCATTACAGCCTCACTGCTATCATTTACATGTAGACTAAATCTCGGAGCGCTAAGCTACGTAACTAGCTAGCTAATGGCGAACTAAAACCGCGCGTTAACCCAAGCCGTAGTTTTCAGGGTTTTGATACAGCGGGTGGAGGAACGGCTAACACTGGGCGCCGCGGCTGCGGTGGCGTGCCGTGGCGTGGCGTGCCGTGGGGAGGCGGGCTCTCACATGACGGAGCAGGCATTGGGGTTCTCGTCGCTGAACATCTGGGGCGCGTGGGCATGGTACGACGGGTAGGGCGGGGCGTAGTGGGCTCCGGCGTTGGGGTAGAAGGCCGGGTTAGGCGGCGGGGCGCCGCCGTAGTAGCCGCCGGGGTACGGCGTGTAGCCGTACTGTGGGGGCATCTGGTACATGCCCGCGTCGGCCATGGGCATCGGCGCCACGGACGCGGAGGCGGCCACGGATTTGTCCTTGTCCTTCTTGTCCTCGCCGCCGCCGCCGCCGCCGCCGCCGTCGCCTTTGTCCTTCTTGCCGTCGTCTTTCTTGGCGCCGTCCTTCTTGTCGCCGCCGCCGTCCTTCTTGCTGGGCGCGACGACCTCCACCGGCCTGTTGAGCTTGTCCTTGAGGTAGCCCGGCAGGGCGGCGGCGTCCATGGTGCCGGTCACCTTCACCAGGTCCTTCGCGGCGTCCACCGCCACATCCTTCACTCCTGGAACCAAAGGAAGAAGTGTCAGTTCTGGCAAAAGTTCGATCCTTTTTTAAATGATTCTTAATTCCAGGTAGGAATCCGCAGCAAAAAAGAAACTCACCTTTGATCTTGTTGATGCGGCGCTTGATGCGGTCGATGCAGCCCTCGCAGTGCAGCCGAATCTTGAGCGTCACCGTCTCCTGGCGGAATCAAAACAAAGGCAGCGAAATTTGAGACCATTTTTACCACTCACGAGTCTCGAATCATGACTAGAGTTGAGTTTCTAGTTCGCGAGTCAACCAACCTCTTTGGGCTCCTTGGGTTTCTTCTCCTCCTTGGGCTTGGCGGCGGCGTCCGGTTTCTTCTCACCGCCGCCGCCTTTCTCCTTCTCCGCCTTGCCTTTCTCTTTCTCCGGCTTCTTCTCGCCGCCGTCCGCCTTTTTTTCCTTCTCCTTCTCCTTCTTGGGCGGGCCGGCGCCGGCGGAGACAATCTGCACGGGCTTCTTGGCCCTGGCCTCGATGCGCTCCTTGAGCTCCGCCGCGTCCGCCGCGCCGGTTACGACCACCTTGTTCGCCGCCGTATCCGCCTTCACCGACTCCACTCCTGCGCACGCACGGCCACATCACAAAACAAACGGTCAGAGAAAAGAAAAAACAAACGCATGACGGAATTAATCAAAGAACGGACACGCGCGTGCACGGACACGTACCAGGGGCGTGCTTGATGGCCCGCTTGACCTTGCTGGCGCAGCCGGCGCAATGCAAGTCGACCTTGAGCACGATGGCCTGCGCCGCCGCCGCCGGCGGTTCCGCCGCGAGTGCCGCGACGTCCTTCTTCTTGTCGCCGCCGGCGTCCTTGCTGGCCTTCTCCTTGTTCTTCTCCTCTCCCATGGTGGTGGAGGCTTGGTTCTTGGTAGGGACTCTCGCCGGAGCCCGAGGTAGTGGTAGTTACTGGGGGCGTGGGCGCGTGGTTCGAGGAGGAGGTGGGTTGGGAGAATGGAGGGGTGAGGACTGAGGAGGCGGGGTGGGGGAGGAGTTAAATAGGAGGGGAGGTTGTGCCGCCGTACTTGTGTGGGGTGGGTGGGGCGGAGTGAAGGAGGGAAGGAAGGAGTGTCCGGGTCGGCGCTAATCGGGTTGGACCCGGGAAGGTTGTACTAGGCTGATTGCTGACTGCTGACCGGTTTGGGATGAGGCTGCCTGCCAAGGGTCAATGCGTGCCATTTACTGTTCTTCCTCTTCTTCCTGCATCTTTGGCACGTTTGGTTCGTTACTCCGTTGGAGCATTAAGCGTGCGTTTGGTTGGAGGGATGGGGGGTGGGATGGGATGATCCCATCCAGTTTTTTGAGAAGTGAGGTGTGTTTGGTTGGGTGAGGGGGTGGATGGGGATATCCACCCCAGAGAAATATTCTTCTAATATGCTGGATAAGGTGACCCGGCAAAATCGGTCAGATGAAGTAAGCCTAATTTTTGTTAATCGTGCTTAAGGTTGCTAATAACAGTTAAGCGTTGCTAATTTTCGTGCTTAATCGCTACGGTCCGCCCGAGCTCCAGCCACTCGCCCCGCCCGAGCTCCGGCCACCCGCCCCGCCCGAGATCCGGCCACCCGTCCCGCCCCAGCTCCGGCCGCCGCCCCCGCCGAGCTCCGCCCGAGCCCCGCCCGAGCTCCGGCCGCCGCCCCCGCTGAGCTCCGCCCCGCCAACCCCCGCACGTGCTCCGCCCCGCCGGCCTCCGCCCCCATCTCCGTCCGCTGCCCGCGCGAGCTCGGCCCCACCGGCCGGCGCGAGCTCGGACCCGCCGCTCCTCGGCCCGAGGTCTGGCTGCTGCGCCCCGAGCTCCGGCTGCTCCGGCCCCTGACCTTCGGGAGGATGGAGAGAGAGAGAGAGAGAGAGATGGAGAGACAGAGGATGGAGAGAGAGAGGGAGGATTAGGGGAAAAGACACAGATAGTCAATGACGTATGGGGCCCGCATGTCAGTGGCTCATCTCATCCAACTCATCCCATTTTTGCCAAACAAAAAATTGATCCATCCAATTCACTTCAATCCACTCAACCAAACAAAAAAATGATTCACCCTATCCCAAAAAAATTGGATGGGTTCATTCCATCCCACCTCGCCCTCCAACCAAACGCACGCTAAATTAGAGTCCTCGTGATCCTGACCATAGCATGGACGATCTGTCGTACTCACGTGTCATTTCGAGATAAAACTAAAAACAACATATATATCGATGGTATGTTTATAAAAACTCTCTATATAAGGTTCTACTACTTAGATAATATATAATAATAATAATAATAATATTTGAGCCATTTATACAAATCTTATAGATTATATGTAAAATTATAGACAATCTCATTTTCTCTCTTTTTTACGTCATAAAAAATCCTACGTGATAGTTCTTACAAACAACTGATGTAATCCATTTACACACGTCCTTATAGATTGCAACCATTTTCATGTGCTCCGTGGAAGACAAGTTTGTTGTCGTGCAAGAACTGGAAGCGGACGTTAGATTACGATGGTACGGGTTCATTTCCTTGCAAGGTATAGCCTAAGCAAGCTATTAGCACCACCATCGACACTACGTGTAGCTTGAAGAGAAGTGCATGCATTCCTAACTTCGGCGGAGGCAAGGTGCACCGGAGGTTCTACTGTAGTTCGCGGATGAGACCGGGCAATTATCCCAAGTTGAGGGACGGTGGCCTCGCCATGGATCGTATAGCTAGCACTTAAAGAGGTTATTTTATAACGGTGGAGATGTATATCCAAATATTAGTTCTCTTGTTACACAGCTATCACTCGATATTGGACCATAAAAACAGGAGCAACTTGCATGAAATTTGTCTTTTAAATGCAATATGTGCAATCTGTTTGGATGGAGGTTCAAAAGTCATTAAAAAAATAAGAAAATTTAACAACATTAGCACATGATCTATCTAGTTTGGCATAAAATTTCAAACCCAAATTTGATTCACGCATTGAGAAACTAAAAAGACAAATTCTACCGTGAACAGTAGCTAATTCAAATTGTACCACTCATCTACTATTTAAAGTATAATTTATCTTTTTTGTTTTTTGTGATATATTAAATCTATGTTGTGTCAGTGTTGTAAAGTTTTCCAAAAAATTGCATAACTTTCTAGACAGATCATTCGATGAGATTGCAGCTATGCACATAAGTAGTACAGTACCAAGTTGCGTAAAATTCTTGCGTTTTAGTACAATCTTGTACTACAAAGTCGTGTCCGTTACGGTAGAGACATCAAATGCGGTGTAGCACGCACAGCGACCAGTAGGTGGCGCCACGTTGCTTCCTTCCTTCCGCAGGCGGTGGTTTCCTTCCCGGAAATGAGGGAGCGAAGCGAAGCGGGAGCACGGCGCCGTCAGTTTTGAAAATTTTGCCCGTAGGGTCCACGTGGCCACGATCCACGAGCCGGTTCCTGCGGTCCACGTGTGCAAATCCGTGGGCCCGGTTGAACAGTCCCCGGCAGAGACACTTCAAAACTCCCCAAACAAAATTTCGAACGACGGTCCGCGAATGTTCTCGAACGCCGGGTAGCGACGATTGCGATCGCGTGCGGCCCCAGGTGGCCACGGGCTGGGCCGTATGGGCCTACCATGTGGGCCCCAGGTGGCAATTGCTTGGGCCGGATGGGCCTCCAATGTGGGCCCCAGGTTGCTACTGCATGGGCTCATGGGCCTATCACGTGTGCCCGTGTATTAATTGGTTTCATGATTGGAGCGTGAGTGTGGTTAAATGAACCATGGTTTAGTGGACCCGCTCAGTCCTTTTGGTACTCGGGCTGTCTGGCAGGTTGGGCCGGGCTCGCGTCTTCGGTTTCGAATCAAAAAGAGAGGGAAATACTTGCATTTGCGTTCCAACAGGGACGCAGATTACTCCGACAAGGAACTGGTGCAACAATGGCATCAAGCCTTCCCCGCTACGTGTAGCCATCGCTACTCGCTCGGATTCTCAAAGCTAGTCTCTCACTCGATGTTATGCGTTTGCTCCGGGAGGTATGCACACATGCTCGTTTAGTTCTCAGTTCCCTTGGTATGCTTATGTACATTGTTTACTTAAAGTACTAGTAAGAAGCATGTACATTGCTACAAATTAATAAGATAAATCATGTATGTTATATGTTTAAGAGATAATTTACTTTATTAAAAATGTTGTATAATGTATCTGTAAAATTCATGTTAGAGCAGGATGTTTTTTTTTGAAAGGAACACCATAGCATTCCATTACATGAGCTTGCTGGACAAATCGCCAGCGACATAGTTTGATACAAATTCTAGGATCTGGCCAAGCCAGCATTCATAAGTGCCTGCATTCATGCTCATGCCATATGCAGCTAAGTTATGTGCCACCTGATTATAGGACCTTGGACACTGACTAACACTAACAGACGATAGACCAACTTGAAATTGAAATTTGATCTCCCTAAACAAAGCACCCAAAGCGGAGAAATCATAAGCATCAAATGTAACAGCCTGCTTCAACATCAGCGAATCAGTTTCAAAAAGTACTCGATTACACCCCATCTGAATAGCTACATTTATAGCATAAAGCAGAGCTAATGCTTCTGAGTACAATGGATCAGACACACGTTCTAAATTCCCTGCTCCTGCTGCCAAAAGATCACCCTTGTTATAACAAAGTTAAGTGGGTGGTGAGGGCAATCCCACCTCACTATTTTCGTTATAGAAGTGAAAAAGGAGAACGCACTCACTCGCAGCAACACACGATCCTCAATTAACACCTGTGGATGCATCCACCCGCACACAACTACCCGCATGTACGTGTACTTATTTCTGTCTTGGACAAAGCTTCGGGAAAAAGGTAGGAAATCCTGTCCGACCATGGGATTGAACACATGACAAGTTGGTTAGAAACACCAAAATCAACATATTACGAGGGTTTGGACTAAAATGCACGAATCTAGGAACAGATGAATTAATCGCAATTTTTTCGCATGAATGCCTCAGGAAGCAGTTTAGTCCCGTATGAATCAGAAATTTTCTACGACGCTATGTGCACACCTACCTGTTCTTGCGCCCTTCTTGTCTCGCTTCTCTGCCATTCTCTTCGACCTCCCCTGCTCGGTCGCTCTCCGCTGCTCTTGATCAGCGTCTGGTACACTCGTCGGCTTGTCACTCTCCTCCCCGGCGACGTCGTCACGCCTGGCCCTGCGGACGCCACGACCGTGATGGCCCTCCTCATCCTGACCGCGAAGCTCGTGGCCAGCACCGCCGGGTCGACCGCTCCCCTGACCATCACCCGGTTCGCCACCAACTCCGTCGTGACCTCCTGGACGCCTGCATGCACGAGCGGCGAGCACATAGATTCGTATGAGCAAACCAAAATTTCGGTAGAGTCGCCACTCAATACGTGCTGAGAATTGAAAGCTGTGGGCGTGCGGTATATATGCCGGTAAAATCGATCTGCGCGCGCGCCTGGGATGCCCATGGCGACTTTCTTGACCTTCTTGGCGCAGGCCATGGAGTGCAGGTCTATCTCCAGAACGATGCGCGGTGAACGTGTCGTGTCTTCGTTGTCGCTGCTGGCTGCGACGGCCACGGCATCGCCCTTCTTTGCAGCAGCGACAGTTGCGGTGGCCCCGGCCGTCGTCGACCCCCATCACTTGCGCATCATAAGCATGGCCCAGTGACCTCTGTCTTTGATTATGTCTGCCTGTGCGGATTGCTTTCGTTTTTCCTATGTTGCTTTGGTTTCTCTTGTTGGCCAGAGAGATACGACGGTCATGTTGCAAATCCTTAACAAAAAAATGTGGTGACTCGCGTACTCCGATTCCCTGTTGGATACGAGCCTGACAGGAGATTTTGTTACCATTTTCAATTGTTCTAAAATATTAGCTTCTGCTCCAGATATCATTTGCAATTATAGACATCATAGTTAATTACTTAATTTTTAGAATGGGCTAGGTGGTTTGCTGTGCAAGAAACTGTGTATAGGATGCAAACGGACAGGAGACTCTGGAGCACCTCCTTTTCATATGCGGGTGCACCGTTAGGGCCTGGAACCTTTTGAGCGAATGGTTGGGACTAAATGGCATCCACCCAAACCAATGGGGCGAGGCGATTTTGGTCGAGTAATGGTGGATCTAAACCAAAAGAGAAAGACCCTCGCTTCCTTGCTTGCTCATGCTCGTCTCCTGGGAAATCTAGAATGAAAGGAACGCTCGCATTTTCTGAAACGAATCCAAGACGAACGCTGGTCATTCTCGCAAAATTAAATCGGAGGCGGCAAACTGGGCCCTTGCTTTGAGAGGGATTTTTATCGTACAACGCGGCCTCAAGGGCTAGAAAAAACGGAAGGCTAATCTTCCAGCAAAATATTTCACAAATGCATTTTCAAAACTTTTGCCTTCATTTAAAAAAATTGTGCATAGGAAAATGCATGCTGTGAAATAAAACATTCGGTGCTTCCATTCTTCACATGCTGCTCTCTCGTCGTCGGCGTCGAAGTGGTCTAAAATTCGAAGTCAAGATCACAGCCGCCGCAGTCCGAGCAGTCGAAGCACGATATGTCGAGCACGGCGAACAGCTCCATCGTCCCTAGCTGGTCGTGCAATGCCGAGGCGCACTCGCCGGCGTGCTCGGCCACGCAGCGGAAGAACCCGGACACGCAGTCGACGACCGTGGCTCCCTCGCGGTAACCGCCGCCACCTCCATTGTCGTCCCTGCGCAGCTCCACGGTTGCCGTCGGCGCCTCGCCTCCCGCTCGCCCTCTCCCCCTCTTCCTCCGCCTGCTCCTATTCCCCTCGTTGTGCTCGGCCAAGAGCGATGCTAGTGTATCGGCGGCGTCCTGTATGGCGTTCTTGACCTTCCTGGCGCGGCGCCTGCAGGGCGGCCCATCACCCTGACGGCGGCAGGTTGTGCGGCGGTGCTCGACTTCATGTACGGTAGTGGGCGGATTTGTTCAGCTTCACGCGAGCTGTGCTACTTCGGTTTGCGGAAAGTAAGGACTCCAAGGGTTTGGAGCTGCTTTGAGTCTATCTAGCCACTAGCCATCGGAGTATCGATATGCTGCTAGGAGGATATCAGACCAGCGTAGGACCGTTGAGATTGATGGGTACTCCATCCGTCCAACAATGTAAGGCACATATGGATTTTAAGATTTATAATTAGTTCTATAATATTTTGGTTATATAACATAAAAATAATATTATTAGAAAGTACTTTTGAAAACGAATCTAATGATACTATTTTTGTGTCACATAACCAAAATATTATAGATTTATTATAAATCTTGAGACGCGTGCGTGCCTTACATTGTTAGACAGAGGGAGTACATACGGTAAATATTTGCGCACTAAGACAGAAATATTTTGCTAAAATATGGGTGTGGTATCAATACAATAATGACATGCATGCAACACAAGACATAGATTCAATGTTTAAGGAAACAAATCCTAAATTTTTGAGAAAATAAACTCATGATTTTGTTGTGGCATCGATAAACTGTTGCAATAAAGTCATTGTACAATAGAAATAAATTTGGTCGAGACGATCTCTTGGAAATAAATTAGGTCAAGACATGCAACAAAATCCAAAAGAGATTACAGCAAAATCATTGTACTATTGAAACAAATTTTTATCGTGATTAGTGTACACTCCTGTGGTAGGGGTCTTGGGGACCTCAATGCTGCTAGTGTGCACGAGCGAGCGAGAGAGAGGGAGGGAGCTCATGGCGAGGTGAGCAAAAGGAAGCGGTGGGACACTCGCCTTGTCTTGGAGGCCATCACGCGCTCACCGTAGAGCTCCCTCATGTTGGAGGCCGCTGCAGAGAGCTCACGGGCGATGCCATGGTCCAGCATGCTTGTGCATCAACTGGGGAGGGAAAGGCACGAGGAGGGCAAGGGGCGTGCCTGGTAGGAAGAGGCACGGGAAAGAGGAGGAAGGTAACAAAGAAGATAGTGAGACTTGGGATGGAGAAAGGAGAACGATCTGATCAGTGAACCAGTGTATTAGTGGCAGATGGTGCGAGAGGGACAGAAAGTTCTAAGGGGTATTTTGGTCAATTCACGTTACTAACGATAGTTAAACTTATAGGAATGGATGAAAACAGAATGGAGTAGTGTAACTAAGTAACGGGGATAATTCTAGTGGCAAATGTGTGAGGTTGCAAAAGGTAAGGATAGGAGCTGAAATTCACGCTGCCACTAATGGCAAATATGTTAACTTAACAAATGAGTAACAGAGACAATTCTAGTGTATACTTATGATGGCATAACAAAGTAATAGAGACAATTCTGATGAATATTTAGGATGGTATAGAGGGAATAACATTAACCATGAGAAAATTGATGTTTTTACGCACTTAGCAGAGCTCTTATAATGAAAAGTTGACAGAGTGACATAAAGGAAAGTAAAACACATTATCCAATGATAATGGGGAATACACCCTTTACGGATGATATAGAAGAAATTAATGACATGTAAGAATTCTCTCTAATCAAAATGTCAGAGGACTTTGAAGCAGAGGGTTCGCATATTTTTATACATAGCGGATGGGCACTTGTGAATGTGTTGAGAATTTTTCTTAAACTTGGTTTTGAGTGAGTTGTAGCAACGTAATGACCTAGAAATGATAAATGGTCAACGTCAACTAAAATGGTGTGTCCAACGAACTCAAGTTACTCATTAAAATCCCATGCGAAAAACAGAGAAGAAAGTTATACTCCCTAAACTGAGAGTGCTGAAGGAGCTCATAATGATTCTATATCAATAAATGAAAAGCCATTGGAAAAATTTCAATTGTAGTCTCAACTTGTGCTTCTCACGAGATTCCAAGCAGATTTAAGGTTTAATTTATTTTTAAGGTTGAATCAAATCAAGCACATATCAATAATCATTCCTCCGTCCAGAAATATAAGATATATTTTGATTGGTTAAGACAAGACTTTGACTAATAATTATTCTATTAATATTCGGTTTATATGATACAAAATCATAACTATAAGTAAATATTTTTGAATACGAATTTAATAATATCAATTTTATGTTATATAAACCACATATTAATAAATAATTATTGATTAAACCTTTTTCTTAATCAATCAAAACACACCTTATCTTTCTGGATGAATGAAGTACTAGACTAATATCGTTACGCTGCAAGTTACTACACTAATCAAATCGAGAGTGTAAATTTACCACATTTTTACTATGTGATCTAAGATCAAGGCTTTCTTTAAGATATCTCAAGATCATCACGAGAATTAAATATTTCTGCACAGTTTTCATATTGCAAAAACTGGTATTGCGGTCTTCGGAGTGTCCAGCCCTGAATCAACCCAGTCCCCCAAAAAAGAAGGGGAATCTAAAAAAAGAAAAATTTCTCGTGCCCGTTTGTCCGCGCTCTCCCTTCGGTTCCCTCTCTTCCTCCATTTTCCGCTTCGTTCCTAGGGTTTTCTCCCCCTCCATCCCCTCCCAATTCCGCGGCTCCCACCCGCGCGATCCCCACCGGCCATGGTCTCCGCCGCCCGTAGCTCCGGCGGCGCAGCTCACTCGGCCTCCACCAGCGCCGGAAGCGCCGGTTCCCCCTCCGGCCGCGCCGCGCCCGGCAAGGGGGCCGCGGCGGCGGCCGCCACGACCTCGGCCTCTGCGTCCACGCCGGCCAGCGAGAGCACCGTCGCCCGCCGCCTCAATGACCTCGAAATCCAGGGAGACGACGCGCCGTCGTCGCAACCCGCCGAGAGGTCCGTGAAATCTGCTGTCGTATTGCTGCTCGAGTTGAGTTGCCCACCACCAGCTTTGCCCCGGGGACTGTGTACGGCCGCCTGAGCTCTTGGGGATTTGCTGCGGGGTGGATGTAGAGTTGTTTTCCGATCTGAGATGGGGGTTTCGGTCTTGTGGATGGTACTATGTGGAGCTGCATTTGGTTGTCCACTAGATTCGGTTGATGCATAGGGGTGTAGCTTGTGTTGGTTTGAATTGGTGCGCATTGGCTATGGGAGAGGTGTTAGGGAGATGCGATTGTGAACTACTGAACTTCAGCGAAGTGTAATGATTGCTTTGCATCGAATATGTTAAAACAGGCTATGGGTAACTGTTTGTTTGGGTCACACCATGCTTGATGAAGTTCATTGTCGTAAACTCTTACGTGTGAGTTCATGTCTTGCTTGGGACTTCCATGATTCAAGCTTGTGAATGCAGCATTTCAATCATATTAGTGTTAGATCTGTTCCTTCTGTTGTGGAGTAGATAAGTAGTGTGATAACAAGCTCTGCTACTTATTCTTTATACGGCTACTCATGGAGACCATTGATTATGTTTTTTCTGTTGTTGAGGAAAACAGTAGGAGAGTGTCCTACTGTGACCATTAATTATGTTGATAGGTATTGATAGCATCAATGCTTAATTGTGTAAAATACTCAATAGGACAAAGTGGAACATCGCTTCAGAGTTGGTGGCAGGTTTTGCTATTTTTGATTTTTCTATGATCAAAGCTGCTTCCCTGTTGGCTTCCTTAACTTGTTTTTTTTTCTGAGGTTGGGTTTTTCTGCTTCTTGATTGTTTAAAGATTTAAAGTGGTTCTGCTTTAGTTCATCGCAAAAGTTATATTTTGTATGTTCGTTTACTTATTTATCTGACAATTTACAAGTAGCAGTGCGCCTTTGAGAAATAGCTGTATCGGTTTTTGCGATGCAGCAAGAAGAAAAAGAGAGGAATACGCATAGTAGGTCCAGACAAAGGTAACCGTGGATTGCGCCAGTTCAGTATGAAAGGTGAGTTGAATACTTTTCTTTCCCACTAGTACCTCTGTGATAGTCATCTTTTCATCATCACATAACCATACTGATTCATAGGAAGCATAGGCAACTGAGATACTGTTTACTCCATTTTCTGATGGAAAAGCATAATTGATATTTTCTCTATTTTATTCATTGTTTTTTGAGGAAGTCAGTTTATCGAGTCGCATTTAACCAAATGTAGTGTTAAAAGTTGTCTTGAAGTGTTTCATTTGGTCCTTTTCAGTCTGTGAGAAAGTCGAAAGCAAAGGGAGAACAACCTACAATGAGGTATTTGCTTTTTATTTCTTTCTATGCTACAATTTATCTTGTTTTGGTATATTTAAATTATGGAGTATGCAATGTACAAATGCACATCCGCAATTTTAAAAGGTGAACCACAGATATCTGAATCACTATTATCTGATATGCTTTACATCTGTACTGCTGTACGTGTGATAAAACATAAGAACTAGTGTCCCCATATGGATTCTGGATCTTCTTCATGCTACGGGTTGTGTTATTCCATAGACATTAATTATCATTTTGTTGATCACTGCATCTTAATACCACAACTGATTCCTTTTAGGGTATGTGCTATGTGATATTTGGGGCCCCTAGGATACAACAGAGTCTGTTGAATTAATCAATATGGGAAGAAGCCTTACTAGATGTTTAATCTTGAGTTGTCATATCTGGTTGTCTAGTAAAAGAAACAAATATGCATCTATTCTGACTCAAATTGTGTTAAGTGTGAACATGAATAAGACTTTGTACACAATGAAACTTACTGTCGCACCGACTTATCTCCAAATATAAAAAAATCAGCTTTACTATTTTGTTTGAGCTGTTCCTTTTGCCTTATAAGACAGTAAGAGCAAAGCCATATTTAAGGACATTCATCAGTTCATCTTGGTTTGATGAGATTGAATCTTATCTATTTTGTTCCTTGTGTTTTGCTTACTTATGAATACTGATGGTTGTGCATCATCTCCCATTCCTTTCAAGGTCTGCCTGTTTCACACTGGTATACTCGATCTGACAAATCCCACATGATATGCCTGTAAAATAAATAGTTTCTGTGATATCTCGATCCACATCACATTGTGTACTTTTACTGCATTAAATACTCCCACATGTTTCGGTCATTAGCATTATGACAATGCATGAGGCTCCTTTCGTACTGTCTCAACTGTTCTATCCAATGGTGCACGGTAATTGCACCTTGCAATTAGGCCTGTTTATGGGTTGGTTCCAGCCCTCTCAACCCGTCGAACCAACCTGAACCAAACTTCTTAACCCAAACCAAACCTCTTGCCAGGTTTTGCACAGGTCACCGGTGAGGTCGGGTTTAAACCGTTGAACCCGTCCCCACTCTCCAATTCTATCTCCATGGACACCATGGTTGAGCTCTAGGCAAGCTTATTGCCGGCGACGGAAACATCAGGGGCTGCGGCTGAGCAGAAATAGAAGGCCCTAACACTGACGATCCCATTGGTGGCGACGACATGGTCTATCTTGGGTAGACCTCATGGCGGGGCAGATCGGCACGATTGAACCGCACGAGACGTCTAAACAGAGCTTCTGCTCAGCAACATCGGCGCCGAGCACGCCTTATAGCCCTTCCCTACCGCCTCCTCCACCTCCTTGAGCAGAGTCTTGACCGCTCCTTGAACTTGTTGCGGTGCGAGACAATGTGCACAACGAGGTGGGTCTCCTCGTCGCATTGGTTGTCTTCAGGGCTTGGAAGCTAAAGTTGCCAGAGATAGACTCGCACCCACCAGCTATCGGCATCCCGCGAAGTGTGTGCCGAAGGCGCTGGAGGCCAAGATGCAACATTCGCGCGCTAAGAGCGAGTAGTGGCGCAAGGCAGCTGAGGAGGCTACTGTGGTGCTTGCAGGCGTCAATCACCATGTCAATTTGCAGGGCACGGAAACGTGCAAGGACAAGCCGCGCTATGTCTCGGCCTGCAATGGCAGGCAGTGCTGGCAAGAGGATGGTGATGGTCGAGAAGAAGCTGGGTTGGCCAAACCCTATAAACCGCTTAGATCAAACCATTGAACCCATTCCAAATTCCCGGTTGGGATGGGTTTCATGCCAAACTGGCTTAAACCGGTGATGTACTGTAATGGTTCTGTAATGGTTCTTTACATGGTATAGACATAGTCAACAATCCAATATATCTTGGGCGACCAATCTATGGAGCATATGGGGAATCCAAGATCCTAAGATGTATGTGCTTTCCTTCAATTGTTGTATTTCTGCTTTATCTGTGAGGCTTCCTCAGTCATTATCCCTTTAACCTTACCTAAACCTGACAAACTGGTTGTGTTGTATATGCATATTGGTACTTTTATACAACAAGAATCACATTTGCACTGTGTTAGAATCCTGAGCATCGGGCTTCCCAGCTGTTGTAAAGAAATCTTCGGCCGTAGCTCCATCTATATGAAAATGTTTAGGAGAAGAGGAAGCCTGTTGTATTTCCATTCTTGAGTAACTCTGGCCGGATTTTGTCAACATCGGAGAAACTACAGCCCTGTTTTCTAAATGTCACTTGCATATGTGTGTGAACTGTGAAATATTTGTTTGTGTTTTTGAAAAGAAAAAACTCTTAGCTAGTGTAGTGTTTCTATGACTGCAATGGTTTCCTTTTTGCAGTGCACTTTAGATATTATTTATACAATGTAAGGCCTGTCCTTTTCAGGTGGCAGACGAACTTGTAGCTGAGTTTGCAGATCCAAACAGTAATATTGGGTCACCGGATCCTGATAATCCCAATGCAGTTAAGAAATATGGCTACTCCTTTTGGTCGATTATTTGTTAAGTGCAATGTGTTGATTATGTGAAAAATGCAGCAACAATATGATGAGAAAAATATACGAAGAAGGGTTTATGATGCGCTGAATGTCCTGATGGCTATGGATATTATATCTAAAGATAAAAAGGAAATTCAGTGGAAGGGCTTGCCTCGGACGAGTATGAGTGATATTGAAAAATTGAAGGTAAGTTTGTTCCTGATCATGTGTTTACCAGAAATTCTACCTTCTCCATTGGTCGTTTCCTTCATATGTTCATGTGCATTTTACAGACAGAGCTCATTGGACTGAAAGGTAAAATTGACAAGAAAAATGCATATTTGCAGGAGTTACAAGACCAAGTAAGGATATATAGTCTACTTTTATTCTTTATGTGAACTGATAATTTGAATTATTCTGCAACCCCAAATCTCATAAATTGTGACAGGGGACTTGGATTCATACATTTAGATTACCTAGCACTGTATACATTTATAGTTGAGGTTGTTCTGTGATGTAAGATAAACACTAAGATGCAATATTCTCGATTTTATTTAGAACATAATATAAAGATTTTCTATTTGTTGCTCTACCTTGGATATTGAAAGTTTCATTTATGTCAGTGGGGGATCCCTTGTTGCACACTTCTGTACCACAACACGGATGCAGAATTAGTAAAACAGCTAATACTCTATTTAGCCTTTATGATTCATGTTGTTTTGGGATGCAAAAGCAATCTTGCGGTGCATGTTTAATCGATTAAAGCAATATTATTTCAACTGCTGTATGGGTGCTAGAATTACCATAGTGCAGAGTGCTGAATGCTTTGCTTAGCAGACGATGTTACTTACTGTATTCGCCATCTGAAAATGTAAAGACTAAGGATTGCCTTTATTAGCACTAGTCATTGTAGATTACGGGCAAGAACAGCTTAGCATATGTGAGCCACTGTTTTCAACTAGCAAAATACCGGTGCTTTGCTATGGATAAAAAGAATATCGATCGTGTTAAGTCACTGCTGTCGGCTCAACCCATCAACCCAATCTACGGAGGCTACCCTAACATGCTCATTCGAATTATGCGTAGACTGGCGTCACGATGCGGTGCTCGTGTCGGCCTACGGCCTTACACCTTAGCCTTGGCTCGACATCCACACCTAGTCTGCTCCATTTTCGTTAGAGACTTTTTAGAGATGTGGTTAAGTTAGATTGTTACTTAGGAGCTTTAACCATTTTATTTTATTCTATTTATATGCTTTACATGCCATGTTGCCTCATGCATGGTGAACCTTATAGTCATGTTTTTTCTTTTTCTTCTTTGTTTTGCATTCAAGTATCTAGGCCTCCAAAACTTGGTACAGCGAAATGAGCAGCTATACTGTTCGGGAGAGGCTCCTTCTGGCGGAGTGGCCCTGCCATTTATATTGGTTCAGGTAAACATAATTGTTACTTCAATATGTATATGCTACCAGCATTTGTTTTCATGGCGGTCTAAGTGACAAGGACCTCTTTTTGTTGTGCAACAGACACGTCCTCATGCAACTGTTGAAGTGGAGATATCAGAAGATATGCAGTTGGTGCATTTTGACTTCAATAGGTAAAGGCTAATTCTCCCGTGTTTCCTTTGGCATGATGCGTTTTGCTAGATGGGCCTAAAGTTTAGTAATAGTCACATCTCTCTTTCTAATAATTCTTCTGCCCTAAGTTTTTTTAGATTTAGCACTTCCAGTTTCCCAACAAAATGATATGTCTATTCCCAAGTACAAATGATCTTATTCGTTCTTTCTGTTGGAAGATTTCATAAATTTCATTGCATAACTTCTCTACCGAACATGAATGTCTAATTATTTCTGTATAATAGCTTGGCTAAAAACTTGAAAACCAGCTGTAATTTTCTCTTATGTGATCATCTTATGGTCAATTCTTTTGGAAAAAAATATCTGGTGATTATACCACTTGAGGGCCTTGCGGTGGCGATTCTGATAGCAAACGGAACACTTGATCGCTTGTACCAGTATTCAGTGAAGAGCAGCCTATAACCGGCTTGTTACTTTTTTTAAGGCAAGCTTGTTACTTACTTAGCATGACTAGCCACCCCCACCATTTTATTGGCAATCAATATTGTTAAATCTCACGCTTAGCTCTATGAAGTGATAACTGAGTAAGAAAAATTAGACATTAAAATGCATATTTATTAAGAAGTGATAACTGAGTAAGAAAAATCTTTCTAAACCACTGCTGACATGTATATTTATTAAAATGCAGCACCCCGTTCGAGTTACACGATGATGCCTTTGTATTGAAAGCAATGGGGTTCTCTGGTAGAGAAGAAACTGATAATACCCTGGCCCTGGTTACAAACGGGGGTGAGTGCTCAAGCACACCAAATATTTATCGGCATCAATCACCACAACCTGCAAAGCTGAATGGAGTTAGACTGCATACCTCGCCCCCTATTCCAGGAATACTGAAAGGGCGTGTCAAACATGAACATTAGGCGTTAGTAGGCTTGTTAATGCTGTGAGCTACTTGGTTTTTTACTCCCCAGGCTTCTGTAACTTAACATGTAAAAAGGCTTGTAAATTAGGTCCCTGGGGAACATGATTGTCTAATTTAGCTTTGCAGCTGATGGTAGGTTGATCGGCTTGGTGACTCACCAGGTGCCTGACTGATTATAACTTTTGGTTTTAGTTCTTTCTTTTTTGTTCTTTTCCTGGTTTAGAAAAACAAACTTGGTTTGTGGTCCAATGTAATTGTGTAGAATTTTATTTTTCTCAAATTAGTCAACATCTTAATTAAGATGAACGTTCCGGGAAATTGCATGTATATTATATTTGTTATGTATTGGAGGATTTTACTTTTGTCACGAGACTAAAAATATGATCCTCTTTGGTGTACTGGTATGTATAGGTTGCAGTTTTTTGTGACAGTTGTACACGTGGGGCCATGCACTCATCCATTGTTCTCCAATTAAATTTCATAAAATTATGAATATTTTGTATGGCCTGTCACAAAGCTCAATTTAAGCACTTAATTCGCATTGCTACAAATTCAAGTGGCTTTTGTATCGGCAAATCCAGATTTATGTACTTACCATGAGCCCCACCGCCACTCTTTTATTGGCATTGAATATTGTCAAATCTCATGCTTAGCTCAAAGGATGGTGTAACATCAGTTGAGATCATGAAATTCAAAAATCACAAGTGAGCATGAAAAATCTTTCTAAACCAATGCTGACATGTATGTTTCTGAAAATGCATCACTCCATTTGAGTTGCACAAATGATTCCTTTGTATTGAACGCATTTGAGTTGTGGAAGGCTAAAAATCCCCACGTGCTTATTGGATAAAGTGGTGCATGACCCTCAGCGTGGCAAAAGTAAAATGAATGTTAAAGATCTTTTCCTATCTTTCGTCGATCTCGTAGTATGGCATGAGATGGAATTGCTAGTATAGATTACCGTACTATTAAAAATGATCGTGCGTAATAATTTGAAAGGTTAACTGTTTGTGAAGCGCTCAATTGGAACGTGTTTCGATTCTCGAGTGACTTCAAACTCCTTTTGATTCTCGGAAATCTGTTAGAGCCGGAGTGTCTGACGTTGTTTCTGTAGGAGTATCTGTACCTGGACGACGGGAGTGTCCATGCTCCCCAAATGCGCTCGGTGTTTGGTTGGGTCCGATATCTTCCGGAGTGTTCGGCTGCGTATACGGAGTGTCTTAGAAACACACGATTTCTCAAGTTTGTGAGAAGTGACCTTTTGGAGTGTCCACGAATTCTCCTAAATTCACTGGTTCGGAACAGAGGGTTTCCTGGAATATCCGGTTTTATTTATCAGAATGTTCAAGAAATGGCCATAGCTTCTCTAGTTCCAATGTATGGTATTCCGGAGTTTCTAGCCTTATCTAGCTAGTGTCCGAGCACATTGGTGAGTCCGGAATGGTGAACGTCGGAGATTGTAGTCGGTGAACCAGTGTGTCCGGACATCAAAACGTTGTAGTGTCCGACCATGTTCAAACTTGAGGTCGGAACTCAAGTATCCTACGTAATTCGGCCGTTGCAAAGGGGGGGGTGGGGTAGTGTCCGATCTTTATGTACGTCGCCCAGCATGCCTCCCAGGCTTCCACCCATGTAGAACCCACATTAAACTGGTACTTGCTTGTTACATTCTGTATAACAGAATCCTTTTTTCCGAAATGGAGGTATTACTATACCCTAGGTCTATACATCGTTAATGCATACAACCTTACTAGTTAAGAACCATAAATCTTACAAAAGTTTATCATTTCAAAAAAATAAAAATAAACTCAGGTGATACAAAAATCGATCAAGCAGTCTACTACTAGATTGCCACCCATACCAGGTAGATAAATCTCGTGCTACCATCTTCAAACGGTGCATATAATAACCATATCTTCCCGTATTTCCTCTCTTTGCTACGTCGAAAACCACATACGAAGTACGCCCGTAATCATATGGATAACCTATAAAAAAGTTGAAACTCTGATCTTGTTAAATACAATATTGTTACGACTTAGCCAAATAGATCAACACAAAGCACAAACACGTAGAAGTACTTGTGCCCGTAAGGGGTGTCCCATTCCTGATAATCAATTCCTACACATATTAGTCACGTACACGGGGGAGGAAGGTCGAATGCTACAAAGACTGTTCACCACACAACACGAGCAACTTTACATGTGAAGAAGAGATGCTGAGTAGTCTCTTCTTCATCACAAGAAAAACATTGTGCATTGCCCTTCTACTTTCTTTTGACTAAGTTGTCTTTTATTAAAACTACCCATTGTTAGAGATACCATATAAATATTTTGATTTTAAGGGATCTTGAGTTTTCAAATTTGCTTTCGCTGGAAGTAGCAGTGGGTGTCCACAAAGGTTGCATACATCGACAAAGTGTAACTTCTAACGACAGAAATCCAATGCCTGATTCTCGATACTTTCGAGGTGATGATGCCTCCAAAATATGCATACTTATTTACTCATTTATTGCATATCCTCGTATTATGTTCCATTGAACTCTACGTATGTCTCTTTGTATAAACCAATATTTGCTATTCTACTTTTGAGCATTGCATAATATTTAGTTTTATTAGCTTTTATTTGTTTTGGTAGTTTAAAGGTGGATTGGAGCTTGTATGAACTTAGCACGATGACCGGAGCCAAGTTGAGATTTATTTGGTGAAGTTATGATTATTGGATACATGAATCTTGGAGTATTTCTTGTTGAGGGTTCATAATATGCTCAAACAGAAGTTACAACACATGAAGTTGTTAAGCTCTTTGATACGAATCCAAGGATTCAAAAATCACGTCAATCAGAGTCCGTATGCAAATTTAGCGGCCTAAATACGAAACCATGAGCGAAGGCTGAATTTAGAGGGTATGACGGGCTCACTCATACAAGGATTTGGAGATGTATGCTATAAGAAAATCCTAAAAAACCTATAAGGAAAGAAAGACCTCAGTACTTTGAAAGAGACCAAATGAGAATCTATATAAATCCACGAGAAAGGTGGCCACTGGAACCTAACACAAACAAGCAATTCAAGAGTAAGGTGCAAGTAAGAGAGAATTAGATGCTACAATTCTTTAACACTAATTTTTGTGTAGCACAAGGATCCAACGGTACTAAAAAGTGCAAGATGATTGTGGTAGCGCCATCTCTCGTACTCTTTTGATATCGTGATTAAAAATTTGTGATTGGCTTCGTCAAATCATTTCTCTTTTGTCATGATTATACGTTGTTATTATTTTAGTATTCTCTATATGTTCATCTACTTCGTTATTAATATCATGCACGTTCATACTGTATCTTACAAACTTTAATCGGATCCGAGAGTTTACAAACTTTAATCGGATCCGAGAGTTGCCGCACATGAGAAAGGGTACCAGAGTATAACGCTCTGGTTGAGTGGTTCGATTATATCGCCGAGCTCAGAATTCAGATTGTTCAATCAGGTCCCTCTGCAACCGATTTTCTTCTCTAATTCATCGTCTTCACGGAATCACGGTGCCAGTACTGGCTACTCTCGAGTTGCGACGACTCGTGCATTGCGGCTTGAACGAAATCGAACGATCTGTTGAATTCTCCATTTCGTCGCTTGGTTGAAGTCGCAACTCGTGCATTCCATTGCGGTTGCAGTATGACTGTATGACGACCGCGAAAAATGGTGACCCCTGACGCCAATTTCCGCACGCACGTAGCACCATGTGGGTAACAAAGTCCACTCAAAAGAAGCCCTTGCCCAAGCACATGTGCAGAAACTAAGAAGTACTCAAGAAAAGTCCTTCGGTAAAAGCAAAGCTTACCGAAACTTTTGGGAGATAATCCAAGTTAGTGGTCTCTCTCGAAAAAAGAAATTCTCTACAGAGCGCCTGTTTCCTCCTTTAACCGTACATTTTCGATAAACACAGGAAAATTTTCGTTTTGCCACTATTTTTTTTTGGCAAAATCACTTTTTTGCCACAAAAAAAAAGTGCTTTCCTTTTGTCACGCGGCGTGTGACTGAAATTTCCAATGTTCGATAAACATTGACATTTTTTCGTTTTGCCTCTAGTTTTGGCAAAAACACATTTTCGCAACCAAAAAAAAAGATGCTTTGCTTTTGCCACCAGGTGTGTGACTGAAATTTCCAATGTTCAATAAACATTAAACTTTTTCGTTTTGCCACTAGTTTTTGGCAAAATGACGTGTTTGCCAAAAGAAAAAGTGTGCTTTGCTTTTGCTACTGGGCGTGTGGCTGAAATTTGGGACCGAGGAGAGAGAATAAAAAGATATAAGAAAATCCTGCATAGCGGCAAAAACGAAATAACCCAAAAATGTCTACCACGGACGACCTGTCGAGGTCGATCATCACGTGTTTGACCTGTCCCCATTTTCCCACGACCTGATCGGCCACGGCAACGCACGCCACGGATCGTGACATATAAATCGAGCCGCTAATCCCAGCAAATGAGCACACGCCACACCACACGAGCTTACTATCAGTAGCAGTAGACATATCATCGTCAATTTCATCACACCCATCGAGCTAGCAGAATGGAGGTAGAGAAGGTGCTGCTCGCGCTGGGCGTGTCCGTGCTCCTCGTCGTCCTGATCTCCAAGCTTAAACCTTCAGCGGGAAAGCCCAGGCTCAACCTCCCCCCGGGCCCGTGGACGCTGCCGGTGATCGGCAGCGTCCACCACCTGATCACCAGCCACGGCGGCATGTACCGCGCCATGGGCAGGCTCTCGGAGAAGCACGGCCCGCTCATGCATCTCTGGCTCGGCGAGGTGGGGACGGTGGTGGCGTCGTCCCCGGAGGCCGCGCAGGCGGTCCTCAAGACGTCCGACCTCACGTTCGCCACCCGGCAGCTCAACGCCACCACCAGGACGGCCACCTTCGAGGCCAGCGACCTCATCTTCGCGCCCTACGGCGAGCGGTGGCGGCAGCTCCGCAAGATCTGCGTGCTGGAGCTGCTGAGCGTCGCGCGGGTGCAGTCCCTCCGCCGCATCCGGGAGGAGGAGGTAGCGCGCCTCGTCCGGCGCCTGGCCGAGTCCGCCGCCGCCGGCGAGATCGTGAACATCACCAGAAGCATCGCCAACCTCATCAACGACACCATCGTGAGGGAGTCCATCGGCAGCCGGTGCAAGTACCAGGACGAGTACCTCCACGCCTTCGACACGCTGGTCCGGCAGACGTCGTCGCTGACCGCCGCCGACCTGTTCCCGTCCTCCAAACTCATGCAGATGGTCGGCACCGCTCCGCGCATGGCGCGCGCCTGCCGCGACAAAATGGAGAGCATCATCGAGCAGATCATCAGAGAGCGGCTGGAATCCATTGACAAGGGCGATGACTCTGCCGGCCACGGGGATTTCCTCGACGTCATGCTCAGGCTCCAGAAGGAGGACGGCACCATGACCAACCGCGACATCCTCATCCTCTTGTTTGTAAGTCCCGGACACTCCAGTCATCTTCTCCGAGTGTAGTTTTTCCTCTTGTAGGTGTTCACATATTATCTATGCTGTTCGAAGGAATTTAAAATTTGTGTATACCACTTTTAACAATTATTTTGAATTTACACTATTCTGTTTTCATGATTTTTAATGATCTTTTCTTGATTATTCTAGAGGGAGAAGAGAAAGTATACTTTTGTGCATCATTTATTCATGATTTTTATGCAATATTTTGTTCATGAACGTGAAAAGAAATTTGTTCTTAATTATTTCGTTAAATCATTAACACAATATTTTCTTTTAAACATGAACATCAACAGATGAACTAAATCTGCATCGGATGTTACTAAGTATTACAAAAATTTTGTTAATTATGAATTAGTTGGGTACTCTCATGTTAGGAGAGAGGAGATGATGTATAAATACATAGAAAAAGTGAAAGACTTAAGAATAAAATAGAATTGTTTGAGGGATCTTTTACAAAACGAAAGATGCTATATAACGAAGAAAAGATAAAATTAAATATTTTCATGAAACCTTAGCACAAATTTTAAATAGATTGTATAATATAGGTAGTATGTAATCATCTAGCTATCTAACTACGAGTGAAATTATGTTTTTCCGGGAAAGTATCGGCCAAGCTCGTGCAGTCACAACTGCACAGTCATAGATTGCACAGTACACAGGACAGATGCGCAATGCGCTCCTCGGGGCTCCAGCCTCAAATTCTTGCCGCACGCCTCACCTCACTGTAGTTTTTTCTTCACCTTGATAGTTTTTTGGTACATCAAAAACACTAAAAAGAAAACACTGGGAAAACACTAGAAAAAACACTAAGAAAACACTAGAAAAAACACTAGGAAAACAATAAGCATGCTCATATCTATTTAAAATTTCTAGTGTAGATACATTTCAAAATGGAATCATTTTTCATTAAGTTTTGTGTGTTTTCTCTTCTTGTTCCTACTTCCTGATGGTCAGATGTTCACGCGACGCTAGTTGGGCCTCTCTCTCTCGCTTTCTCCGTGCATGCAAAGGTGCTAGAAAACAAAAAGACCTCAGTGTTCACGTAGGCCTATTATTGTTCAACACTACAATCTAAATACAACACAGCTCACGTCCCAATGCACAAATTTGAAAAAAGGTCAGCCGTGATAGCAGGGTATGTACGCGTGTGCTCAGAAAATCCATCCTCTCTCCATCATCCATCTGCCTAGGCATGCACGAAACGAGTAATTAGTACTACATGATATAACTCTAATTTGTCTAACAACTACACGATTTCAACCTTATACATGTGCTGTAATTTTTCTAGGATATGTTTGGGGCGGGCAGCGAGACATCATCGACAACGCTGAATTGGGCCATGGCGGAGCTCATGCGGACGCCGAGAGTGATGGCGAAGGCGCAGGCCGAGCTGCGGGAAGCCTTCCAAGGCAAGAGCAGCATCAGCGAGGACGACATTACCGGCCTGACCTACCTGAAGCTGGTGATCAAGGAGGCCTTGCGACTGCACTGTCCTCTCCCCCTGCTGCTTCCCCGTGAGTGCCGCGAGACGTGCAAGGTGATGGGGTACGACATCCCCAAGGGCACGGCGGTGCTGGTGAACGCGTGGGCGATCTGCAGGGACCCCAAGGTCTGGGATAGTCCTGAGGAGTTCAGGCCGGAAAGGTTCGAGGACGGAAAGATCGACTACAAAGGCAACAACTTCGAGTTCCTCCCATTCGGGTCCGGCCGCCGGATGTGCCCCGGCACCAACCTCGGGATCGCCAACATGGAGCTCGCGCTCGCCAGCCTCCTCTACCACTTCGACTGGAAGCTGCCGGACGGGACGAAGACGGAGGACATGGACATGTGGGAGGCGACCGGGATGATCGCCAGCAAACGCGCCAAGGTGCATCTGTACCCGACCACTCGCGTCGCTCCCAGCTGTGCGTGAGGGAGATCAGCCTAGCTGTGTGTATGGCCGGCCTACATGTGGTCGCTGCTTACTGGATGGTTAAATAAGTAGTGGTGTTTGGAGGCTTGGAGCTGGGTTTCGTGCAATGGATCCGTTATCGCATTATCAGTCAATAGTGGTCTAGACAGAGAGGCAAGCGGTCCGAGAGCGGCCACCTAGCTTGTAATGATAGGTTATTAGTGTGGTTAATTATTAATATTTTAATATACTTCCTCTCTCTATCTAAAAATATAAGATGTACACATATCTTAAAACTTTTATTAGATCTATAATATGTTTATTATGTGACACAAAAATGATATCATTGAAAAATACTTTCGAAAACGAATCCAATGATACCACTTTTATGTCACATAACTAAATATTATATATGTAATTATAAATTTTGGAACGCATGGCGCCTTACATTTTCGGACGAAGGACGTATCATATAAGATGTCATATATGTGTAAAGAATGGCTATTCAAGCTCACGAATGAAGACAGAGTCTAGCAACAACTCTTGAAAACCAAATATTTATGGAATAAGACATCGTCTCAAGCTGAACTTCGTTGAGAAGACTCCCAATTCTGGATAGACTTGATGAAAGTAAAATATTCTTCACAAATTCTATCCAGGGCACATGCCCTGGTTTGTCTTCCACAGCAATGCGCGCGTGTTTGTTGGATTAAGTGATGGCACTGGATTATTATCCGTTGGATCAAGACGATGGCGTTGGCTATTGTCAGTTGGACCAAGTGATGTCACGGGCTATTATCTGTTGGCTCAAGCAATGTCACGGACTATTATCTGTTAGATTAAGCGATGACGCCAGCTATTGTTTGATGGGTAAAGACCGACGGATATGATGACATCAATGCATCTAATTCTAAATATAAAATTAAAAATAATTTATCTACCAAACCATTAATCCGATTCGTGATTCGTTTTCGTCGTTGGATTATCTCGACGAGGGCTTCAAAACTAGATCCCATTTTAATATGTTTTGATAAAAAAAATTCCGTCGTCACCAATTATCAGGTTATAGTGTACTGGGTTAAAAGTGAACACTTACCAGATTATTAGCAAACGGCTACAGGTAGTAATTAATTTATCATTAGCCATTGTGCACGGTTATGCAAGTATATAAAGGGGATAATAAAGTGCTATTAGGTAGTACTTAATGATATCGGACAATTGGAACACTGAAATATAAGTTTAAAGGGTGTAGCAACGATGTTCACTAATCCGGTAATTACATAAATATAACCTAGTAGCTCAGCATTAAACAACCTAGGTAACTCGTTCATTAAATCTGGTAACTACTGACGTTAAAAAAAAGTTGTTGGAACATGGGATCTAGATTTGAAGATCTCGCCGCGGCGAAGCTAACAGTAAAAACGGATTGTCAATTGGAGTAACAGTTTAAGAGATAAAATATTTTGAATTTTCAAAATTGAAAGAATCTTTGATGATGTCATCTGTTTAGGATTTTTCTGCATGTTACCTGTATCTTGCTCTTATCCATCGCTACGGATGGCTTTCTGGGGCATGTCGTTCTGTAGTCCGTTCCAACATTCTTTCTTCTACCTAGATAAGCTCAATTTGCAAAGTGGTTCAGAAATCCATTTTTGAGAAGATGTCTAATTAGAGACCACATCACTTTATCTAAAATACCCAATCATTTACAACGTTGTACACAGGAAACATGTCACAGTGGCACAAGTCCTAGCAACTACGCTTCCGAACATTTCTTTTCGGTTACTTTGACCAAGCAGGAGGATAAATTCATTTGGTCTTTACATTAGAATGGAAAATTTTCAGTCCATTCAATGTGTGAGACATTCATGGATTTCAACACCTGATTTAGGCACAAACTTTTCTAAAAATTAAAAGTACCCCATAAAAACAAAAATTTACGTGCGGTATCTAGGACAGGGAGTGGTTCTTACAAAAGACACCCTTATAAAGCGCAATTGGCGTGAGAGTAAGACTTGTTGTTTTTTAATCAAGATAAGTCCATACAACACTTATTTTTTATTCCCTATTGCTCGATTTGTTCGGGGGCAGTCCACAATGCTTTTGATCTGACATCACCAAGGGGTATCGCTCACAAGTTGGGTTAATGGCTACATGGTTTGGGGCGGGCACTATCATCTCGGATTTTAGTCGAGGTAGCAACGGTATGTTGATCTATTTGGTTAATCGTAATAATGTTGTTTTTGATTCATCATCCAAATCAGGTGGTTTTCAGGTATGGAAATTTACTGCGGTCTTAAGTGTCCTTGCAAAGACCGGAGTTCAACAAGACGGTGGCCGAAGGGAGCCGATGATTGGAGACCATGGTGATAGAGTTATTCTCGTCTAGTTGTTGGCGCATGTGAAGGAGATTGAAAGACGGAGGATCTTCGCTATCTTGATTAGCGCTTTTCATTTTCGACTCATGTGATTTCGCTCTTAGCCTGTGTGCTACTATGTGAGCCCTTTTTGTTTCGTAATACATTAGAATAATGAATTTGGTTGGACTGGATACACCTTCTTGATGCGGAGGCCGGGAGATCAATACAAATCTTCTTTCAATAAAATATACATGCATACATATATATATGCATATGAAATTATGGAGACACCATGGAGCTCTATGTAATTATATATATATATATATATATATATTGTAACACCCAATTTGAACAATTAGGGTTTTGATCGGCATTCATGCATACATGGCATCATCATCACCACACCTTGCTTAAACCTAGTTGTATATCGATTTAACTTTATAGAATATGTTAATATTTCATCCTCGGTGGATAATTGTTGCAAACACCAATCAACGTATTTGAAATTATATAATATGTTAATATCTCATCCTCGGTGGATACGTTAACAAACACCAATCAATTTATTTGAAGTACCGAACTTCGATAAAGCAATTGCAAGGTGGAGTGACCAGTGGACCCTGTCGATGGGTTCCTCCACTAAACCTCTCTTTTCTCCCCAAGACTTGCCCCAAAAGCCACATGAAATAACGCTTCAACCGAAAACGTCCGAATGCAAACCCTAAACCGTCGAAAGCTAGGGTTAAGCATTTGGGCAAGTTAAGGTACATAAACTCTCGTCAAAACTTGGGAATAACCAAACATACAAACATACTAGCCCCATGCAAGATTTCAACAGCTTTGGAGAAGTTTAACACCTAATTGGCGTTTCGACGTCGAATTAGGTCAAACCCGACGATTAAACTAGGGACCAGGTCAAACAGTGCCCAAATCAATTCAAATCCTCCCAGTAGGTCTCATAAATCAGTTTGAACCCCCTGCCAAAATTTCATAAATTTTGGAGTAGTTCCGACACATAAAATATCGCACACATAAACCCCAAATCAAGCCCTAATTTGAATTTGAATACAAACATGGGTCAAACCTTGCCCAAATTAGCTCAAATTCTTCCAGTAGCTCCCAAACAATACATTAGAGCTCCAGTAAAAATTTCAGAATTTTTGGAGATTATTTGACACATAAAATGATAAGGAGAGTAACACTGGTCAAAGGAATTAAAAGAAAAAGGAAAGGAAAACCCTAGCCGGTTTGGGCCGAGGCCCATTCAACCCGCCAGCGCTCGGCCCGCCGACCCCGCCAACCGCCTTCTCCCTCCCCCTTTCCGTCTTCTTCAAGGGAAGACGCCTCCGGGGTCTTTCCCGCTTCTCTTCTCTGGAAACGCCCCCAACTCCCTTGCGCCACCCCTCTCACCCGCCCGCTCGGGCCCGCGTGTCAGCACCCGCGCGCCACGTCCAGGGCGCCGGTACGCCGGCGAGGGCGGCGCCCCATTTCCGACCGCCCCTGTCTGAGCCCGCCGCCCTTTAAAGCCCCGCTCGGACCGGCCTCTCTCCCTTCTTCCCCCGCGCCACCCCAACCCTAGATCCCCTCTTCTCTGTGCGCAGTCGCTCCTCGCCGCCCCTTTCTTCTCCGACGCCGGCGAGTGCTCCGGTGAGCAATTCCCGGAGCTCCGGTGAGCCATCGCCCCCTCCAACTTGCCCCCGAGCAGCCCTAGCTCTCCCCTAACCCCTCTCCCTTGTCCATTTTCCAGATTTGCGCCTGGAACCTTTCCCCCATCGACGACCGGAGTGCTCCGCCGCTGGACATCGTCGCCGGCCTCTCTCGGACCTTCTCCGCCCGAGCCAGTGCGCGTCGCGCCTCCCGGGTGAGCTCCAGAAGCTCTAGCCCCCTCCCTCCGAGCCGGCCGTGGCTCCTAATGCCCTCCACCGTCCTCCGGTGAGGCTCCGGCGAGGCACTCCCCCTCCCGGGCTCCCTGCCACCTCAGCGCCACCGGGGAGCCGGGAAGGCCACGTGGCCCCTTCCCGCTGGCCAACCGGGCCCGGTCAGCTGCTGACCGAGGCAACCAGTGCCCCGTCAGCGCTGCCACCGGGGCCCCAGGTCAGCCAGGCGTGGGGTTCGGTTAGGTTTTGGGGTAGGGTTTAGTCGGGTTCGTGTAGGGATTTAGATTTAGCTCTGGGGTAGTCTCGGGTAGCTCTAGCAAGTAGGGTTTCGAAGTTTAGGGTTAGGTTTTCCGACGATTTTCTAATGCTCATATCTTTTAAACCGTAGATCCAAATTGGACAAACTTTATATGGTTGGAAAGCTGGTGAAATTCTCTACAACTTAGGCACATCAAACGTTCATTTTGACTACATGCACAGTAGGTTATCTAGGGTTTAATCCTTTGTTCCGGCTAGTTTCAAAACGCGATGACTTGTGATCCATAGCTCGGATTTTAGCAAACTTGATATCGTTGAAAAGCTTATGAAGATTCCTACGACTTGGCTGAAACAAAAAGTAATTTTAGTCACATGCACAGTACTATACTTAGGATTGTTGCTTTGCCCTGTCGCGACTCGGTGAAACCCTAGCTTTGTGAACTAGCTCCCTTCGTACGATTCCACGTACCTTAGCCTCCTATTACGTAACTTAACTTCATATTGACTTAATATACCCACTCGTGCAATGTTTCATCACTAAAGACGCAACCCTAACCCCTCGGAGCATTTTAAATCGTCATGCATGCATTCTAGATATCCCATGTCTCCGATGACCTAATATGAACCCGTGTAGATCATTGCAACCCTTCGACACCATTGCACTTCTAGTCAAGCAAATTGCATCATCCATACATGCATACATGCTGGTCTCATTACCTTTTATCGTTTCCTTTCCAGTGATCACGTTATTTACAACAGAGCCCGAAGACGAAGGTGACCACCCGGCTTACGACCCTTCGCAAGAACAGGAACAACCAGAATCAGGCAAGCAGAGCTTGTTGCATCTTTACCTTCCGTACTCTTGTGTATGCCCTTGTTATATGTGCTATGTGTATGAATGTTTATCTGTGAATTGTCGCAAGTTGCGTACACTAGCATGTGTAGGATGTGTCTTACGTCGAGAACATCTGATGGCTCTTCAACTAAATGGTTAAGTGAGTTGCGAGAGCCGAGGGCATGCACAATGGGTACGGTTGGTGTTTATCGTAGTTTGATGGCGACGCGGGAGTAAGTAGAGATTTAGTCGTCACACCAACCCTATTTTCAGCGTGTCACCATCCCTTATCACACGTGGACGCTAGCGAGAACCAACACTGAGGATAGTTGGGGGTAGGCATGCACTTTGGAGGCTCGCTACCTCCAAACTGTTATGCACTCACTATGCCTGCAGGGGTTGAGTTGTCGGTAGTGGTTCGAGAGATTAAAATGAACCCTTGAGGATTGGATTAATTTGGATTGGAGTTAGGGGCTGCCCTAATCGAATTGGATGATGTTTGATGGATTGATTTGGATTGAACTCATGGGTTGCCCCAAATGGATTTGGATTCGATAACTTGATCTCGTGGTAAATTAGCTGTGATATGTTGTGTCCTGAGTTAATCTGTGATTTAATCTGTCTTTACTTCACCTTATTAATGTTATGTTCTTAACTTGTATATTGTTACTCTGAGAAGCATCCATGTTTAATTGTTGTTGCACTAGCATGAGTAGGACATTTAATCAAGCACGAATAAGTCTTGCGAGTACGTTCGTACTCACCTAGGTTATTCCTAGAGCTTGCAGGTGAGCCGGTGGTCGAAGATTATTTTGATGATGCCTGAACGTGTGTTTCCTCGGTTGTGTTCGATTGTTGGGATAGTTGTAGCTTTTGTTCAGCGGTCGCTAAGCCGCTGTGGGACTCATCCACTTGTTTCCGCTGTCGTTTAATTTCTCCGTACTCGGATATGCTTTCAGTCATGACTGGATAATGTAAGGTGTTGTCCCATCGTGGGCAGTTAATATTAATATCGTATTTGTAGAGCTTTGTTATGATATCCGAGTTGTTAATTCCAAGCTGCCCTTACGCAATGCGTGTATGATATGAAGCGTTTTGGGTATGCCGTGAAGAGTCGAAGCCGTACCTTGTTCTACTAAGTCGAGCAGGTGTTGGTTGAGTGACCCGCTGGCTGAGATGCTGTGCCGGCCAGGCAGGGTGTGGGCGTGTTCTACCGGGCTTTCGAGCGACCCACTAGCCTCCGGGCTAGGTTAGGGTGTGGGTAGAACTGCCGGGCTCCTCCGACCTTGTTTGTCGTGGTAGGATTCGGGAACGACTCTGAACCTTCACCGGGTCATGGAATCGTATGTGGTTCTGGAAAGATTGGTCGCTTCCGGCCGGCTCGCACATGGCGGGTGTCGGATCGTTCCGCTTGGTGCGTACGGCGCAGGTACCGTGCCACCGAGCTGACGAGTCTTTCGGTCCTTGGCGACTTCGCGTTCCCTTAATCATATGCAATTCCGGGTCCGTGACATATACATATATATATATATATATATATATATATATATATATATATATATATATATAAATCATAGAGCCCTAGATAATAATAATTATTATTATATATATAGATATACATATATATATTCTGTGTGTGTTTCTATTTTCCTAGTATCTGTCGAGTATAACACTTGTCTCCTATGGAGAAGGCATTATTTCTGAGCTAATATCAAGATAATGGTCGTGCTAATCGTTCCTCCGGCGAACCATCTACCGTGAAGTTTTCATTGTGGCTTTCCGAGAATCGGAGCAGCAGCGTAGAGCTTAGCAAGGGCATTGATGGCGACGTGGTCTGGCCGGAGGCGCAGAGGATCGAGGCCACGGCGGTCGAGACTGCGACGATGGCCGCAAGCCGAGGACCGAGGCCACGGCGGTTTGAGACTGCGACGATGGCCGCGTGCAAGCCGAGGTAGATGCCGAACCTGCGACCACGGTCGCCTCTACATGCCGTCATCACCGGCACGCTGCCGGCGATGCCAGCCCCTGCTCTCTTCCTCTCAGCCTTGTGTGGCCCCTGACAGTAACGAAGCCAATAATCGAGGGTGTTCAATTTTCAAACCTGATTTGGCCGGACCGGTGACACAAAAAAGTGCGGTTGGTAACCCAGCGATGAATACGCTTGCAACAATAATTGGCAGAGAAATGAACAAAGGCTTAACGAATTCAACAGCGTTAGACAGTAGTAGAAGACTAACGTAGCCAAAGTACGGACTTCCTTGATGACGGCAGTAGTTACATGCATCTCTATTTTCCTAATAACGCATAGATTTAATATTGAACAATTCAGGTGGTAATAAATCCAGCATTTTGCATAGCGCTAGAGAGATAATAAATAAATCTTCAACTATCACCGAAGATGTAACACTACCCAGACAATAAACCTCTATCACCGAAGATGCAACACTACCCAGACAATAAACCTCTTTCTTTGTGTCATAATGTTACAAGAAACAATAACTAATGGCGTTCCAGCACTAAAAAAACTTCACACGACTTTGTTCGAAACCGCTGAACAGCTCCAGCTCCACATTATGCAACTCGTCTGCCATCTACATCTTAATCGCTAGGAGCTTCATTTCTGGCCTGGGACTTCATTTCATACTGCTGCGTGGCCTGGGAACTTCATTTCATACTGCTGAGCGGTCTGAAAAACACAGCAAGATTTTAGTCGAAATTAGCAGCAGGAGCATGGTACTGAAAAATGATGTCTGAAGAACACAGCAAGGTTTTAATCGAAATTAGCAGCAAGAGCATGGTACTGAAAAATGATATATAATGTTTGTTACCATAAAGGTCGCCGTAATCATCTTTCCTGCAAACCATCTACCATGAAGTGATCGTTGTGCACTTGCTGCCGCTGTTGCACTATCAAAATGCAGGTATACAAAGCCAGCCGTATTTCTGTACCACAGTAGCAAAGGTTAAAAGATGATGCAAAGTTGGGAACACACTACTAGTAGCATTGCATTGATATTTTATTGAACATACCAGAGTTGCAGAACTATAATAGAAAAATGAACAATGGCAGAATTTGGGCAGCCTATAACCTTCCACGCAGGTTAGAAACAACTCCAAAGCACATAAAAAATGTACATCGGAATGTCTTATAACCAAAGATCAAAAGTGCTAGATGCTCTAAGTAAATGCCTGGAGGAGATTTTGTTAGGCTTCTATGTCTTCACTTTTGTTTTAACTTGGATCCTGTGGATCCTTTGTTGTATATAACTACCCATATTATTATTTAATACATGTTTTCAGTAGGGCTCTCCCGTACTGTTTTCATATTTAAAAAAGGATCAAAAACCGGATTTTGGAAATTTACTGGAGTATAGAGTAACCATGCTGTTACCAGTCTCAATGTCATCTTTCCAGTTAGCTATTTTACCTTTTCTTAATATTTTTATTTTTAGTATAAAAGCACCTCTTTCCAGACCGATATATTTACCCCCATGCTGATACAGCTGGTTGCTGCCAACTTTTCTTATCCCTGCTTATAACAACCTATGGATGACATGTGGACATTAGGTTGAAATAAAAGGGCACACCATTGGGGTTTAAAACTGAGACAACTGACTTACTTGTCAACAAAAATATGCTTCACTACACCAAACTTGGAACATTCGTCTTGGACGTCATCTCTAATGTCTAGATCAAAATCAGGATCCGTCTGTAATGAAAAAGTGAATTCCAGTTAGGTGAGTAAGTGACTAAGGTGTAAACAGAAACAGAGAGAAATCTAAGATATAACTAAACATAAATGCATAAAAAGAGGAAATACCTCCACTGCTGGGTCGAACATGTTCTTCAGCAATAGGAATTCTGTAGGTATCCCAATATCAGCAGATGGAGAGGTAACAGGAAGAAGAGGTGCTCCTGGAACTGCTCCAACAGCGGATATTGTGGGTTGTATAAGAGAACCACCAAGAACTGATGCAGCTGGCAATCCAACAGATGGGTTCAAACCGGGAGCGCCAATACCACCAGGTAAGCTGCACATAACCACACAAAAGAAAAAAGATTAAAGGAGATGCCCTGAATGGTATTTGCTGAGAATATGAGATCCTGTAACAGTACATAGGATATTTACGCCAAACCATGAAGAATGATCTTAACAATCAACATGCCACAAGCTAGATCATAGATTTGGTGCACAAAAATATGCTTCCTAGATGTGCTATAATCATTGTTTGTATTGTGTGGGGCCAAAGCTACAGCTGGCACAACACCCATCTTTACATAGGGAAGTTAGAGATTGAGTTTAAGATCGATATCTTTAGATACAAGAGTTAGAGATCAAGTTTGTTAGGGGCAAGACCTATCTATATAATGGGTGATGCATTATCAGCACAAATCAACCAAGAATACAGAACAGTCTTAGGGTGTGTTTGGGAGAGCTCACTCCACAAATTCACCAGTGGATCAGGTGAAGCTGTCCCAACCACCCAAACTCCACCATTTTGGTGGACTGGAGTTGAGGCCACCCCTAGTTCAATTTAGCGGAGTTGGAAAAGGGTTGCTCCAACTCCACCTCAGACCCACGCTCCCCTAATACCCGAGTACCCCTAGAGTAGGGCTGAATTTACCCGCAATCCCACTCCCATATACCCCCAACACCCGAACAGCCACAGGCTCCTCCTCTCCCCCATGGGCTGCACACCTGCCTCTCCCATGGTTGCTGCTGTTGCCCTAGATGCAACGCCGGCAACCGCTCTCCCAGATCCAACGCCAGCTACCTCGTCATCTCAGAAGGTGCTCTCCGGCAACTTCTCCTCCTCCTCTCCCCATTGGCCTCTCCTCTCTCCGGTGATCCAGCAAGGTGAGTCACCGCCGCCCTCACCAGGATCTGGACGTAGCCGAGAAGGATGCAGCTGCTCCAAATCAAGGTATGGACCTATGCGATGGTTGCTAGTTGCTCCAGATCAAGGCATAGACCTATGCAATGGCTACAATGACAGGATCTGCCACTGCCTACAAGGTTCCTACAGCCCCTGTTCTTCTCCCGGCAGTGGATTTTTGTTAGGGATTTCTGTGTTCTGTGAAAAATGCAAAATATGCGAAGTTGCTGTTTGGTTTTTGTTGATTATTTGGTTGGTTTCTTGGACTATTTTATCACCAAGAAAAAATCTTGGATGTCTCAGCACAACTCATTACCTTCCTTGTGATCTTGCAATATGTAAGGAAGCGTATCTGATTATGTGTATATGCAGGGATGTGAGCACTTAGCATTTCCTGCAGTAGCCAACAGAGTTGTTCATATGATGCACTCAAATCTTGTTTTTCAAATTTTTGTGCCAATGATATTCGCTTTGTTCCACTCGACCAGTACACTAGTGATCACAGTGCCAATTGAAAAGCAATCGAACACAACGAGCACAACTGAATGAGTGATAAACATGGGCAGAGAAGAAAAAAGAAAAGGGTATTTTGGTTTTTTCTCAAGATTCTCTAGCTAAATTGAATCTGGAGCTACTTGTTACCCAAACAGTTTTTTATAGATCCAGAGTTAGAGGTGGAGGTGGAGTTTGAAGGTGGAGTGGAGCTCTCCCAAACACACCATTAGCATTCTGTCTTGCTCCATCTCCTCTCCCACCGCTCCTTCCGGTCTTTGCAAAGGCAAGCCACCGGCTGCAAGGACCAGGACCTCACCCTGCCACTTCACATTAACTCCAGCATTCCAATACTTACTAATCATGAATGAAACCACAAGCATCTCACATCATTGGCATGTCTAAAGGCGTTAGGCCTTCTTCCAAGGTTACACAGGCCTACATGCCAGCGATTCTAAAAGAATTTAAGGCAGCTACAGAAAATGTTTAAATTGCAATAGTGCTTCCAAGTTTGTACAGGATAAACTAGGACCAACCCATTCCTCAAACCAAACACCCCAGTAGTGTTTTAAAAATTCGAGTGTTATACGAGGTAAGATCACTCCATGCCCAGATGATAAAGGGAGAAGGGCAAAGCAAAAGACTGAAACATAATAGTGATACCTGGTTGCAGTGCCACTCCGGTCCAATTTCCGCATAAGAAGAGCTCTAGAGCTTGCGTTTAATGCCTACATACATTCAGTAGACAATAAATACACATAATCTTCGAGCAGAATAACATGATATGTGATAAATCAAAATGTACGATCAATGTAAATAGTTGCATGTTTAATGCTTATTCCTATCAGCATACAGCTGGCAAGCAATCATATGGACTGATTATGGAGAGAAAGGGGAAGATATGTTACAGGGCTCTAGTGCGTACACAGCAGGACCAATCACTGAGAATAACTGATCTCCCTAATGTTCAGAACTTAAAATTTAGCATTAGAAAAGAACTTGCATTTGAAACCTCCCATCAAATATTGTCTGGTTTTTATTCAAAACAAACTGACAGTTTAACTAGACTAGAGAACTGAGAAGGGGCATCTTGCTCATTTAGGGGACCAATCTCATTAATGGATCAGAAACTGATAGCCAACCTAATGCCTGGCAAGGTTGCATTTCTTGGTAATAGTTGTACAACAAAAAATAAAACATCAATATTCTCAAAATATTTCATCAAAATTATTAAATTCACTGAACAGGGTAGCTACGAAAAACTTTAGTTACACAAAGTTTCTCCACCTACCCACCCAAACTCCCAGTTGTAGGATTAGTGGATGGTGGAACACGTTTATGTGAAGTGCATAAGGCACAAACAAGTGCTATATTTACCCCTTTGTAAAAATGACTGAAAAAATATTCTTAGCAGGTTTTAAATTCTCAGTATAACTCCAAATATTAGGGAAGAAATAGAAACAAGACACAAAAACCAGGAGTTATAAAATTTTGTAGTGTGGGAACAAGAAACCCACCAAACCTCCACCTTCATCATCATCTAAATCTCCAGTAGTTGTGCCACCAAGTTGCACACCACCCTGATCAGTAACAGCCGAGACCTGGTTGAAACAAATATGAGTTGTCAGATGGATGACTACTATGTCTTACAAGTTACAACTGTTTCGGAAGCCATACATACATATTAAGAGACGTTACCTTATTACTCTTCCAGCAATATCAAGTTGGCCATTTAAACTCTGAGCAGCTTTTGCATCTTCAAGCCGTGCAAACTGCATGATGCAAGAATATTAATGAGCCATAAGCATTGAGTCATGCGCAGAGCTTCATGGGAATATATCGATACTTGCCTGAATGAAACCAAAACCTTTGCACAGCCCAGTAAGTGGATCGACAGGCAGCTGGACAAGCTCCACTTGCCCAAATGGTTCAAAGACCTGAAAAGGAAAATTCAATATAACACATAGAGCAGGCCGAGTGATAAAAAAATTCTCAATTATGTACAAAACGAATAGTACCCTTAACTAAGATATATTTTTTCAATACGGATTTGGAGAACTAGTTTTCCCATAAGAAATCCCTATAGTTAGAGATAGAAATCTCCACAGGCACATGGATATGGTGGGTAGAGATTAAAGAGCACAGTAGTCTAAACTTTGCTTTGCTCTAATAGTAATACCTTGAAATAAATCTCACTTCAAGCGAGTAATAATGTGTAGACTAAATCATTTTTTAATTTATTTCGGACAACCAGCGTATATGAAGAATTGTTCCATTCAGGATGAAGAGAATTATGGAAGAAAAATATGTAATTACTTACATACACCAGTGCTTACAGCTTGATTCCCCCCAAAAAAAAACTAGATGGTCTGCCAACTGAACTAAAATCTCTGAGAAATTTTCTCAACATATAAGCACTGAAACTAAATCGGCACAAGTAACATTAGCTCAATAAATACGTTGGTATAGAATTAGAACCATCAAAATCTAAGACTTCAGTCCCCAATTGTCCCTACGAAAGTTTGTTCAGTAACATGCAGAAGTATAACTTGAAAAATAGAACCCAATGTCAAAATGAAAAATGGCCCTAGGGATACTTTCATGACGATGTTATTTTAGTTTCACTAAGAAATGTAATTAAGTGCAGGCCTTTATTGATATGAAGCACCTTGCACGCCTAATTGAATAGAAGGCAATGATGCAAGAATGATCATTGATTCTAGCATTCTATTTATAGTACTCTTTATGTTTTTCATCTACCGCTGGGGAACATTATATAATGAACGAAATACAGGCAGTGAGATATATCACTATTTGTGCTAAAATAAAAGAAGATCTGGTGGCCGACCTGTCTCAATTGGTCCTCGGTGATATTGGAATGGAGGTTGCCAACATACAACTTTCTTGCTCCACCTGAAGCTGCTCCACTTGATGCCGCATTTGACTGAGCTAAGTTCTTTTCAGCCTCTGATGGCTTAACCATCACTGCTTGTCCAAGAAGCGGCTGACCGGTTAGAGCTATCGCCATTGGAACAGACATAACATCATAGAACTCGATGTACCTGTCAATTTAGATAGATCTTTAGTACAGATATTAGAGTATCCAACAAAAGAACTTTTACCTGTCAAAGAAAGTAGACCTTAAGCAGGGCTATATATGTTTAAAAATTCATAAGCTTCAGAGTATTTTGGAAATTTTGATCAATTTTTGTGGGTAGGCAATTTTTGAACTTGGTTCTTGGTTGCCCTCGTTAATTCCTAAGAACCTGCACCAAGGTTTTGTCAAATACGCTGGAATCAAACTGCCCTAGATTGCTGACAGCATCAGAATAATCTAATACTCCATCTTACTTGTAAATTGCCGATATCCCAGCAGGTAGACCAAACTATAAATATTTCAGTGTGCAATCCTGTTGAGTATGACAAACTGATGAAAAATGTTCCCCAGGGAAAATTCAAATATGAACTTCAGAAAAATGGTCATGTAATTATACAACTAGTAAATAGATTGAAAACAAAATATATGATAAGGTCTAAATTCTAATTGGTAAAATTCAAAAACCAGAGACCACCTATATTTCCTAGAAAGAACTTTGATCATAACACATTCCCAATTTGTAAAATTGCTCTGTGCAGAGGGTTAGATTCCTATTAACTACATATGTAATCACACTAAAGCACTGCTTCCTTTACAGGAAGCAAAACGAACTGATACAACAGGGTAGAAACAAAAAAAAATATGTATGCAATTTCATTTCAAGACACGGACTGGTGATTATATATGGCCATAACTCCATATCTTTTTTTGTTTTCTTTTCTAATAGCATACATATTGACTTATTTTCAAGGTTTTGTGCATGTTGGTGGTAGGGACCTTGCAAAGTCATACAGAACTTGACTACAATCCTATATGGCAGGAAACCAAAATCTTAGCACAATTGGTTCAATCTTCTGGAAGCTAAACAATTAAACAAAACAAGGCATCTACATTCTTGCTAAACCATCCAGTGAGGCACTCTACATCAGAACAAATAAACAAGTGCTGAAACTAACCCAACTCCCTTCGAACGCCGCGAGTTCCGGTCCATAATAAGGCGAACATCACGAACCTAGACAGAAAAACATGAGTCCCATTAGATGATTAGATCAAAATTTAATAGCGCCTGGAAGCTTAACGTGCAGACAAAGGATCAATAACCACTGTCTACTAAAAATTACTACTAACAAATGATAATCACATGCTTGCAATACATGGGTCAATAAATAAGTGGCAGCAACCAATAATTGTCAATTTAAGAACGAGTTCATACAGAACAATTGCGCACATGTGAACATCAATATTCCAATAATCAGTCCACCAGCTCAACGACATTAATTAAGTTTCATACATGAGTTTGTGATTATAAAAAAACCCGCATTCACCAAAACACAGCAAAAGATGTCCACACCATCATATCTTGATGAACTTAACTAATATAACTAAAAAAATCCAGTGACAGAACATTTCAATTTAGAATGCAATATGATATAAATAATTTGCATGTTCTCACCTTCCCTGCTCTTGAGAAGAACTCATAGACATCTCTTTCATCAGCCTTCAAGGATAGCTGCAGAAATGATGACAACATTAGCTTAATAATAAAATAGCAATGTAAGAAATGTTAATTGTGAGACCAACCTGGAAGGCAAATACAGTCCTTTGATCTCTTTCTGGGTCAACTTCTGGTTCTGTACCATCATCTTTCTTCCGCCTGCACAAAAAGAAAGGAACTTTAGCACAGGAGAGAGCAGCATAATAGACACATCCAATAGTAACTGACAGAAAATTGTAAATAGAAATGACGTGATCATAGCTAATTAGAAACACCCATGCAAAAAATCATCAATTATTTTCAAGAGTCCTGACAGTAGCAGGCCAAGCCAAGTTTCCAAGCTATAAATATTTCAGAAGAAAAAAATTGAAGATTCATGACCTGATATCAGAGTCAGGCTCAATTGCTGAAACCATCTGAAGACAGCTCTAGCATATTGTATCTGCGAGTCCCATATTAATGTTCAATATTCAAACTTAACAAGCCTGGAGGATAATAATAGTAATGCTACAAGAAACATTTAGCAGCTAAGTAAATCAATGGAGATAGCTCACCACACTGTAAAGTTACAGTGTTCCATGTGTATGCCAAAGAAAGTCAGAAAACTAGCAAAACATTATTCAACACATAACTACTAAGATTCTGCAGAAGAAAGACAAATCATAAGCACTCAACCATGTAGTGTTCTTGCCCCATTCTACACCACGTTAATCTTTTAACAAACCCCAAGTAAATATGACTAGTCAGACTACTCTAATACATATCTCACATGGGGTAGAAAGTAGGGCTGTTCAACACCTAAGGACTTGTTTGCAACACAAAATTCACAGCAATATCGGAGAAATTTCACAGGGCACCATTCAAATCCTGCAGGTATCTAGGAAAATCATATGTTTGGAACACAAAATTCACAGCAATATCGGAGAAATTTCACAGGGCACCATTCAAATCCTGCAGGTATCTAGGAAAATCATATGTTTCGAACACTGCCGAGGCAATTAACCTCTATGGTTCAATCACATATAGAGGTGTTCCAACAGAGTGATTGTACCATTGGGGCTCACGAATCCGCACCTGAAATCACGGTCTCGGTAGTCTCGGTGGCGGTCGCTACGGTCACGCTCACGCTGGAGCTCCCTAACCATCTCCTCCTCCTCCCCACGGCGACGCTCCGAGCGGCTACGGCTCCTCCGCTCCCTCCCGTTCTCCCTCTCCATAAGCCTGTCCCTGCCGTCCCGCTCCTTCTCCCTGACCTTGTCACGGTCACGGCTTCCATCCTTCTCCCTGGCCTTCTCTCGGTCCCGGCTCTCATCCTTCTCCCTGACCTTCTCAGGATCGCGGCTCTCATCCTTCTCCCTAACCTTCTCGCGGCTGCGGCCCCCATCCTTCTCCCTAACCTTCTCGCGGTCGCGGCCCTCATCCTTCTCTCTAAGCTTCTCGCGGTCGCGGCTCACATCCTTCTCCTTCCCGTCCTCCCGCTCCCGGTGCTCGCGGCCGCTGCGGTGCCGCTCGCGGTCTTCTCCCGAGCGAGGACGCTTCGATCCGCGCTCGTCGTTGTCGCGGCCGCCGCCGCCGGTAGAGGAGCGGCGGCGCGAGCCGCGGTCCTTCTCACCGGAGCCGTTGGTTGACGGGGCCGAGGGCTCGACCGCCTTCTCCAAGTAGTCGTACTCGTCGAAGTCCATGGCAGTGAGGGAGTGAGTGGACGGGGAGGAGGCGGAAACCCTAGACGGCGACTCGGCGAGGGGAACAAAACCCTAGAGATTGGGCCGCTAGGCCCGCTACTGGATTTGAGAGGCTCTCTTCGACACAAGTCAGAACTCAGAACCCAGCAAGGGATACTACCAAATTTACAGTCTTTATAGGGATTTTACGGAAGGAGGACAAGAAAACCGCCTTAACATATAGCCGTGCACAAGCGAAAATAGCTTAAATATTGTAGATCAACGAAAATCAGGTGCATAAGTTTGTATATAATCTTTAAATTTGACTAAGTATAATGAGATATGCTTTATAGCCATGCATAATTTCAAATCAACATAATGTCATTTCCGAGATAAAAAAAAGAAAGATACTTAATCATTGTTTATGAAAGAGTATTGGCCTTACGATATTCTAGTTGTGTCAGAACCATTACGTGTTATATGGACATAAAAATTGCGTTACCGTGCTTAAATCTTTTTTTCATGACGTGTCAGCATGAGTGTGAATTATGTTTGTTGCCTTGTGCTCTCGCCAAAAAAAGAGTGCAGATGCTTGTTTATTTATTTTCTCTCAAATTTACTATTTATCGCTCCCTCGTACTGTTTTACTCCGTTGTTTCCTAAGATAGATAATATGATTTTCTAAAATCATGTGCACCCACACATATAAGTTAATATTATTTTTTCTACTTTTATGTAGCACCTTGGATGTAGACAAGGAGCTGGCCCTACATGGATAATCCACCACTCAGGTTCCATGATCTGCCCCACATGGAAGAAGCAAAAACTCGAGTAAACCTTGACTTCCTATAGCCAAAAAAAAGTAAACCTTGACGCTCGGATGTTTCCTCAACTGGAATCAAGTACACATCCTTGTATCCGTCGTAGCACTCAAAAAAGCAAAAGAATAAAAGAAAGGAAAAACTTGATGAAAGAAAACTAGGTGTTCCACAAAAACTCTTAGTTGTTGCCAACCTAAGTCAAATAGAAGAAAGACTACTAAGCGTTGGCTAGTCGATAGGAACATTCAATCGTCCAACATGATAGCTGTATGATCAAATGGTATCTGACGTCCACACCTCGTGCCTCCGTCCTCCTCTGCTTAGTCCAGGGCTAGCTCCTGAAACCAACGAGAGAGAAGAGACCAATTTTTCCTAAATTTCAGCACTTTTTCTCAACCATTTGATGATGATCTTAACCTATATGACTCCACTTCATTCTTGTAAGACAGCAGTAGTAACAAAGAGTTATTAAGACAGAAAAACGAATTATGTTGGTGAAACCCTACAAAAATACAAAAGCAAATACAAAAAAATTATAACCTAGAGTAAAGGTGTAGTAAAGTCATGCATATATCTGTATATCTCATATAAGCAAAGCCCACTAGCAATCATTAAGTAGCTATTTTTCTTATCTCACGGCCTCCCCACGTGATTCATAAAATCCGGTCGTTTCGCTGCATTTTTAACCAAATCCATACGTGCATTCCTGGACCGGCCAGCGCAATACATGCTAGAATTCGGTATTAACTTCCAGACCCTCTTTATATATATTATTGTTAATCTAGAATCAAGCTAACGAATACAAACGTAATATATACCATTACATTATATTAAAATTATTACAAAATTTGAAAACGACATGCCACACGGCTTACAAAGTACCATATTTTATGACATTATTATAATTAGAGAAACAATATAAAATAAAATGTGAAGCGGCTCCATTCGTGCCACAGACAGTCATCGAAGTCCACACGATTTACTCATCAGGATCATCATAGTAGTATCTATGTCTTCATCAATATAGTCCTCTGTACACCAACATAAAAATATGTCGATGAGTACTTCATGTAATCAGTGTGACCCTTCATATGAAATATACTGCTACATGCAGGCTAAACAAGGAAAAGTCTTTATGGCTTTTTTGCATAAATTGCATTTTTAGTTGAATACTATAATAAGTTTGAAGGCAAATTTTTGATAAAAACTAATTTTTATATTAGGGTGTTTTTTCAATAATATGAGGTTTCACAACTAATACATATGAGCAAGAACTCCCTTCTTAACTCATTCATAGGTTCCAACAATAAAGGGGTAGAGGGAAGTAGTAAGGGCAAAGGGACAAATCATTTTCATCATGAATGAGTCATGTGCTATCCTCCAATTTTATATCAGAGTGTTTTTCCAATAATGTGAGAGTCCACGACCAATACATATGAGCAAGGATCTTAACTCGTTCATAGGTTTCAACAACAGCAAAGGGTAGAGGGAAGTAGCAAGGGGGCAGAGAGATAGATTATTTTCATCATGATGAGTCATGTGTCATCCTCCAATTTTTATATCAGGATGTTTTTCCACTAACGTGAGGGTCCATGACCAATACATACGAGTAAGGACTCCTGTCTTAACTCGTCCATAGGTTCCAACAGTAAAGGGGTAGAGGGAAGTAGCAAAGGGCAGATGGACAAATCATTTTCATCATGAATGAGTCATGTATCATCCTTAACCATGGATATGGCTAATTGATTAGTTTATATTCCGCAGAGTTGTACACTTTACCCACATGATAAAATCATCCCCTGACGCCAAGCTGATCGGGCTGTACACACTCCGATTAGTGTGTCGATAGGGAGACCGTGACGAGGTATTTTATCTAGCCCCTCGATGCGACATGTCCACCAGGTCTGACATGGAGTTGAGAGTACGTCCCCATCCTCTGGGCCCCACATTTATGCAGAGAGTCATCGTTGCTATGTCCACCCCTTCTGTGGCACGGGACATCGGCACTAAGGGCTGGTTAACCTACTTAACCAAGCTATTGCTCATATAGCATGTTATTGTACTGTTTTCACAATTCTCTGTTTTAAGACTTCGCCCTTCTGTGATGTTGACGGCCAAATGCTCCTTCAAACTTGATCCCGCTGTCGCCCGCACCTTTTAGATGGGAAGTTTCATCTATAGTAGAATAGAAGGAATAGAGAGAAAGAGAGAGAGAGAGAGAGAGATAGAGAGAGAGAGGAAGACAAAAGGCATCCAGCCCGGCTCAGCGAGCTCAACAAGTTTCAAATAGTAAGTATCATCAATCCGAACATCATTCATCCGGGGAGGCAATTCAAAATATCTTAAGAATAATTAAGCATGGCTAAGTATTTCTCTGCTCTATTCAGAATTAATAATTATTAATCTACTCAGGTTAATCAAGTAAAAGGAAACAAGTAGATAAAGTAAAAGGCGTCAATCAACACACTAGCTACAGAAAAACAGCATGCATATTTATAAATAATAAAAATATAATGACTTTTAGAAATATATGATCAACATGATCAAGAAGAGGGGGCATGTCTTCGTGGTAGTATTCCTCCTCCTCTCCTGCACCTGAAGTGTGATCTGCTTCTTCACTCCCTATCGTCGTGACGTAACGAGAGCAAAACAAATAAATATAACTCCAAATATAAATCCAGTTGAAATGAAAACCAAAATAAAGGAATTATAGAAGGATCCACATAAACTTAGAGATCGAGAAGGTGGTAGCAATATATTGAGGTACGTAAAGATGGCTTTGGTAGGTTCTAGGGTTTGCGTAGCCAGCAATAGCTTCCGCTAGTAGGGTCATTATATTGGTCATAAGAATATATATAATATATAGATAAACTTATATTGAACATTATAAATAATCTAAACACGGAATAACTACTACAATCATAGCACATTTCTACATAAACATATCATGCTAGGTAGCACCACAAACAAAACTTATCATGCTTGTTGACATGAAATCGCGAAGCCCTAGCATGGATCATAATCTACTCAACAAGCATGACATAATTAAAGCGATAGTTAACCACTAATAAATGTTTAAAACCCTAAAAATTTGTAAGAGTTAACAACAACTCAACAAAAAAAAATTAATAATACAACTATCCTTGTAACATTAATATTAACTAGAACTAATAGGGAACTATTCATGTAAAATAAATACATAAATCACTCATGGCTTGGCCTAGGGCTAGGATCGGTACCATATGCATATAAAATCATGCTTGGGTTAGGTTCTAAAGTAAATAAACAAAACTAACAATTCTAGTATATAAAGCTAACTAAACAATTCAATTAATAACTAGACTATGCAAATAAAGCTCACACTAAATATTACATAAATCTATAAATAAAACAAATATTTCTAAACAAGGGTGCCTAGCACCAATTCAAATATTTTGAATTAGATCCAGTCTATTCACTATAATCCTAAAAGAAACCCTAATATTGACTTAATGCAAACCTAGTATAGATCCAACATGAACATTACCAGATGTATAACCCTAACATGCATCAAATATTTAACCAGCAATAAACCACCAAAACAGGGATTAATACTAATATTCACTAGCTAAATAATGCCCAAAAGAACAACTAAAATATATAGATACAATCTACACATAAGACAAAAATATTATAAAGATACATAGCACTTTTCTACACATACTAATATGCTAGGAAAATTAAAACATATTCAAATCTATGATTGCAGTACAAACTACACCAAATTCATTCAATAGTACTCAAATTTGGATCTATTCAACCTAGTTTAAATCTAGCCTATAGATTTAAAATCTAACACTACAGGACTACTATGGATCAAAGTAAACCGAGGGGAGGGGTTGATGAGCTCCAGCGATTGCTGGAGCACAGTGGTGCGCGGTGGCAGAAGTGGTCGGTGAGGGATTCGTTGGTGCGCTAGCGATCTAGTGACTCCCAAGCCCAGCCGAGCACAGATTTGAACTCCTGGTGTTGAGGTAAAGATGGTGACGTGGATGGCTGGGACATTGGGGTCCTCAATGAGCGCTGGCGGTGGAATGCCGACGGCGACGACGGCGCTGCCTTGGCACGAGCACGGCCAACGGGTACAATCGGCCCGACGACCGTATCTTGAAGATAGGCGGGGACAAGAGGAATGTGACGGTGCAAGGAATCAAGGCGTGGTGCTCACCTCCGGCGTTGTGGCTCGAAACTCTTCGGCGGCATCAGAGGAGAAGATTAGATGGTGGCGGCGGCTAGGGCGAGAATTAGGGTTCGAGTCTTTAGGGTTTCAGATGAAAGCAGCGAGGTGATCATCGTAATGCAACCTGTGGGCTTTATAGGGAATCGAAGATATCATGACCGATTGATCTTTATAACTGTATGTAAACAGACCACGACAGATAGATCTTCATAACTACATATAAATAAATCAATACCAATAAATCTTCATAATTGTGCCTAAACAGATACAATCGATACATTTTTATAACTAAACATCATCCGACCATTGATCTGGTGGACTCGCACAAGTCTAAAAATTTAAAGATAACTAAAGACGTTTCTTGTGCAAAACATATCACAATCAATAGATCTCCATAATTGCACCTACGTCATTCGGCTATTGATCTGGTAGAATCTTGATATTAATAGGCCATAATCGATACATCTTCATAAGTATACCTAAACATGTCATATCAGATAGATCTTTATATTTCTATTGAAACAAATCATAACCTAAGCAATTTTCATAACTACACCTAAACATCATCCCGCCATTGATCTGGTGGGCCCACATAAGTCGACAAAATTTAAAGGCAATTAAAGAATAAAGTTCAGAGTTGTATGTTAGAGACAATGTACATATTTAAAACTTCATCTATTTACGAACAAAGGGATCTTACAGTCGACCGAAAATTTTACTACTCACGGTCGTTTGTGTTCCTTATTCTCTCTCTGCTCCTTTACTCTGGATACCAGCACTGACGACCAGTAGGGAAGAGTTAGGATAAGGTTTGGGCTTCACCGAGGTTAGTGTGGATGGGGCGGGTGTTCGGAAGGGGGGTGTGGGGGTTGGAGGCGGTTACGTTTAGCTGGTGTGGAAGGGGAGGCTTGGCCGTTGGATCCGAGCAGAAAAGAAACAGTCGATCATTAGTTACCCACCAATTTTTTTATATTTAATTTCCTCTTGCAACTCCCGGCCGCTTTGTAGCCACCGTTGCAAGTTAAAACGGTTCGCCATACGCTATCTGCCACCGTGGCTCAGCACGGGTAACGCGTAACGGCGCCATCTGCTCAGGGATCAGGACCAACACGGCTACCTACTCACGCTGTCAGGCACCAAGGATCGGAGCTGCTCTGCTCTGCTGTTGTTGTCACGCCAAATCATGCAAATTTTGCGGAGGCATAACAACACATTTGCCTGTGTAACGGTGAATAACTGGCGACTGCGCACCGCGCCACACTATCGGTGGCATCATCCATGATGCGTCCGTGACGTATGCGGCATGCATGCAGACCAACATGCATGTGCCGAGGTTCAATCTGGACTCAAAATCATACCACCAGCTGCTGCGAAGGATCTATCGGTTCGTTGGATCTGGATACGCGCACGAAGGCTGGCTGATCGATCGCGGCGTCTCCGGCCGACGACTTCCCGACCCACTTGGCTACTTATATTAAGTCAATCCTACTTACCAACTTGTCAACCTCCCATATGACAGGTTGGATAAACAATCGCCGCTAATCATTCTATATGGATTTCAGCTCATCTATAACCACTCATTCACTCGATCACAAGATATATAACCAGAAAAAGATATGCTGCGAAAGTTGATGACTGCGACATGCATGAGGTACAAATTAATGCAGATCAGAATCTTCATAAAACCTTGACCATGTTACTGTAATTTAAAAGCCTGGCGAGATAGCTGGCCGGCCGCGCGCATAGCCGATGTGATCGATGCGCAACTGTAGCTGCACCACCTCACGTGCCCTGCGTGCGCTCGATCAGTCTCTGATGCTTAGCTAGAACCCTTCCCGGCAGTTTTCACACCGTTTTCCTTTAAAAACTGCGCCAGTAAGCACAGACATAATCACTACTTGTCACCTTTTCCTCGTTGATTCGTTTCAGTCTCCACCATGACAATGGAGGCGTCCAAATCTCTAGCCGCCTTCGTCGCCGTCGTCGCGGCGGCGCTGCTCTTCGCGCCGGCCTCCGCGGGCTGGTCCAGGGGCTCGGCCACGTTCTACGGTGGCAGCGACGCTTCCGGCACGATGGGTATGTAACCTACGCAGTATGCTGTGCTCGATTCGGTGATAAGCGTTTCTTGGTCGTCGAGTTAACTGTGATCTGCATATACAGGTGGCGCGTGCGGGTACGGCAATCTGTACGCGACGGGGTACGGCACGAGGACGGCGGCGCTGAGCTCGGTGATGTTCAACAACGGCGCGTCGTGCGGGCAGTGCTTCCAGATCGCGTGCGACTCCCAGTCCGAGCCACGGTGGTGCCGACAGGGCGTCTCCGTCACCGTCACGGGCACCAACCTCTGCCCACCCAACTACGCGCTCCCCAGCAACAACGGCGGCTGGTGCAACCCGCCGCGCGCGCACTTCGACATGGCCCAGCCGGCGTGGCTCCAAATCGGCATCTACCAGGCCGGCATCATCCCGGTGCTCTACCAGCGCGTGCCGTGCGTGAAACAGGGCGGGGTGCGCTTCACCATAACCGGGAAGAACTACTTCGAACTGGTGCTCATCACCAACGTCGCCGGGAGCGGCTCGGTGAAGGCGGTGTGGGTCAAGAGCGCCAACACCGGCCAGGTGACGATGAGCAGGAACTGGGGCGCCAACTGGCAGTCGCTGGCCGGGCTCGCTGGGCAGGCGCTCACCTTCGGCGTCACGACCACGGGCGGCCAGACCATCGTCTTCCAGAACGTCGTTCCGGCGAAATGGTATTTCGGCCAGTCCTTCATCAGCAACCTGCAGTTCACCTACTGAAAACTCATACGTACGTACGTAGATACCATCCATGCGACAAGGAATAGAGGGTTTAGCTAGGAGAGAGCTTCGGCTGCTAGCTTGTTGCTGCACGGTGTGCGAGTCTCGTCGTGTTGATTTTTGTCTGGGTAATTTGACTGGTGTTAATTAAGTCTCCGTGACAAGCTCGCGACTAGCTAGCTATATGTATGGTTAACTCGGAGATGTCCAGTGTGTGCATGCTTTGCATTTGATTTTATGTTAGATCATGCATTCATGCAACTCGGAGGATAAGTCCAAAATAGATTCTCGGGGACTCGGGGAAATGTTCGGAGGCTTTGACTTTCTAGTCGAAAGGACTTAGATACTTTTAAGAACGGAATTCAGAGATTATGAGAAATCTCAAATGTCTCGACATCTTGAAGAGCAAACAGGAAGGCCAACTTGAAGGTTTTGAGTTCTCTGACTTTTCACACAAAGTGAAACTCAGATGTTCTAACATCAAATTTAGATGTTCTAATATTTTCAGAAAGAGCGTGTATGAAGAGAGTTTAGAGGCTTCTTTAAATTTAAAAATTGATTTCTGATTGAGCATTAGCAAAGCACTCTCACCAGCTTCCAGATTTAAGCATCTCTTAATAGTACAGATTTATGTAAATTTAATGTAATTCGTTGAACCATTAAAAGGCTAGAAAATTATCCTTAATCTTCATTTCTTCAAGACGTCTTGCCTTAAAAGTTTTTAGCAGTCGCCAACGCTGGTTTTATTACTGCTTTTGGGACTTTTTTGACGTATCACACAACACGTCCTAAGACAGCGATACTATTCCCCATATGGCACACCATAATGTTTCTGTGCTCTACTGGAATGTCTATGTCCTGAATGCGCCTGCTCGACGCACTTCGTTTGTAAGATTGTCATCAACACTCGCTGCACAATTGTTTGTTTGCAAGAATTGAACTATGTGAAATTGATGCAACCATGGTGCGCAAGGTTCTAGGACCTCAGTTTGAGGACTGTTTCACATTCCTACTAGCTGACGGCACTCGAGGTAGAATTTTACTCACTTGCTCACATAATTACTTCGAGATGTCTGACATTTCCTCCATGTCAAACAGAATCACCACTTGCATCCTAATGAAAGAGGAGGGTGTCTCATGGAACATTACCGACGTTTATGGCCCTGAGCAATATGTTGATCGGAAGCACTCAAGAACCTTGCCACCACTCCAAAGAAACAATGGATCGTGCTCCGGTGACTTCAGCTTAATTTATAGGGCACTAGGCAAAAATAATTCAAACCTCAATCACCATCTTATGGACGGCTTCAACATGGCTTTAGATTCTCTAGAGCTTAAGGACCTTCACCTCTTGGACAGGAGGTTCACCTGATCCAATGAACAAATAAATCCCACCCTCACCAAATTGACCATTGTTTCTACACGGTGAACTAGGACATCCTGTGCCCCAGTTCACACTTGATGGCAATCCCAGTTGTTGTGTCGGACCACTGTCCACTCCTGCTGAGTAGGACGATTGACCACCATCGCTCCCATGCTTTTCGCTTGGTATCTTTCTGGCCTACAATTTCAGGTTTCATGGAAGTAATGAATGAAGCTTGGACGAAGTGCAGACTAAAAAAGAAGCTTGGACGAAGTGCAAACTTTGGAAACCTCAACATCCAAAAGGTAGTGGCAAAGGAGGTCACTGGTTGTTTGGACGTTGCTACAGAATCCCGCTTCCTTTGCACCGAAGAGTTCGAGCTACATGTTGAGCTCAGGTGTAGATTCACTGGGCTGGCAGTAATTAGAAAGACCCAAATACGTTGGAGGGCTAGGCTCACTTGGATTCGCTAGGGACACACTACCATGAGATTCTTTCACCTATATGCAAATGGAAGGCGGCAAAACAATTAATCTATACAAATGACGGATGGGATCACCATTGTAGGGGAGGGCAAAGAGAGGGTGATTTTTGCAATGCCCTCTAAGAAAGCCCCAAAACGAGGAGGAAATAATAGATGCCATTTTTGCAATGTGCTTTAAGAAAGCCCCAGGTCCCGATGGTTTCTTCTTCGGGGCTCTTGTTTGGGCCTTCTCAACTGCACAAATATTGTGCTCCTTCCAAAGAAGGACGAGGCTGTGAGAATGGAGCATTTCAGACCAATTAGCCTTATCTATAGCTTTGCCAAAATCTTCGCAAGCTAATTGTGATGAGGATGGCCCCGGTCTAGGAGGAGCTTGTATTTGTCAACCAGAGTGCCTTCGTAAAATGTAGATGTATACATGACAACTTCTTCCATGTCCAGAATCTGCTTCGAGACCTCTACTCGAGGAAAGTGCATGACCTCTTGATTAAACTCGACATCTCAAAGGCGTTTGATTATCTCAGTTGGCCTTTTCTGCTTGAGGTCCTAGTCGTTCTGGGTTTTGGTAAAAAAATGGAGGGACTGTCCTTGTTTACTACTTGGCTTGTCTTTTTCCAGAGTCTTTCTCAATGGTAGGCTGGGGAGCACGTTCAGATACACTCATGGTCTTAGCCAGGGCGGCCCTCTATCCTCGATGTAGTTCATTTTGGTGATTGACCCGCTTTAGACGATGTTCAAGCTCGCTATTGAGTAGGGTATTTTACGGCCAATTAAGGTGATGAATGAACTCTTAGGCTATCTCTTTACGTGGATGACGCCGCCACTTTCACGAACCTGGACAAAGGTGAGGCGTGGAAATTCTGGATTCCTTTAGGAGAGCCAGCGGGCTCCTCACAAAGTTAGATAAGACTGAATTCTTTCTGATCCCTCGTCAGAATATTGATGTGGATGACATTATCCAACCATTCCCCCACAAAGATTGGCTTTTTTCCTTACAAATATCTTGGCCCCACCTTTTTCCTCAGAAAGCTAAGAATGGTTGATTTCCAACCTCTCATCGACAAGGTGGCACCAAGCTCCTGAATTGGATAGGAGAAAACCTTTCCCGGGCTGGTCAGATGGTTTTGGCCAAGTCCATGCTCACGGCAGTAGGGATCTATCACATGACAATCTTCAACCTCCCTTAGCGGGCATGTCAAAAGATTGATAAGATCAGACAGAGCTTCACTTGGAAAGGAGATGACAAAGATCATTCGAGTGGTGGTCATTCTCTTGTTAGATGGAATGTAGTGTGTATACCAAAGGAGCTTAGGGGACTCGGCATTCTTAACCTCGAGCTAGTTATTCAGTCAGGACCTTCGACTTCAGTGGCCGTGGTTGAAATGGACTGCTCCTAAGAGGCCCTAGGCTGGTTCAGCCCTCCTATGTGACAATACTGATGTGGACCTTTTTTGTGTTGGCACAAAGATTGCTCTGTTGAATGGCCACTACACAAGCTGTTGGCACCACATATAGGTGAATGGGGCCGCACCAAAGGACTTGGCGCCATCCATTTATGCTTTAGCAAAGCGGTGGTAGCGATCGGTGCATCAAGAACTTCACGACAAGTTATGGTTGCATTTCTTCGCTCGGTAATGACCACCACATGGAGTCACGAGTTTGTGCGGTTGTGGATCGGTGATAGATATTCAACTGGACCCTGCCACGTTGGCTTCCATCTCATGGCTCTAGACATCAATAGGGGAATACTCGGCAGGGTCGGCATAGAGAGCACAATTCGTCAGGTCCTTGGCCCCATCCAAGGCTGAAAAGATGCGGAAACCATAAGCGGAGCTAAAACGCAAAATTTTCACATGGTTGCTACTCCACTCTAAAGCACTCATGGCTGACCGGCTGTCTGTCAGAGGATGGCCCCACGACTTAGCATGCAGGCTGTGCCGTGGAGTTTAAAACAAATGAGCACCTAACTTGTGGTTGTCTCTTCTCAAAGGGTATATGAGGCATCGTTCCGTACGGGATGAATACCTCCACGAGTAGAGCGCATGATGCTTGCATGCTTAATGAATGGTGGAACAATAATGTGGCTAGCATGGATAACAGACAACCAAAGCTGTTTGATGAGGTTATCATGTATGTCCTGTGAAATGTTTGGAAGAAAGTAATTGTAATTTTTTAAAGAAATATCTCTTGTGATGGTGGATGTGGCCTTCCTTGCGAAAGAGGGGGATATTCTAGATTTCTGCGTTTTCCTTTTTGCATGTACAGGAACTCTTCTTCTTAATGAAACATAACAGTACAACCGTACCACTGGAACTCATACCATTGCACGGAGGTCACATACTCGGGTGCGTGTATCCGATCACTGGTCCATAGTACGCGCCGTAGAATGGTGGCATTGGCGTTGGCCCCGTTGTAGAAAACGGCGGCAACGGCGGCAGCTTGATGGGCAACTGATACGGAGCCCCGATATGGTGCGCGCATCGAGGGACCCGCAGGCTGCCTTGCCCTGGTCGATGTTCATCCTGGTGACGCCTCCCGCAGTCCTGCCCATCGAATCCCTCGCGGTGTTCTGCATCCCTGTCCGACGGGCAATGGGGCCGTCTTCTTCGCGCGCGGCGTAGCAGGAGCACTAGCTGCCTCGTTCGTGGGCGCGACGCCGGGCGCAGATTCCCCGCGGAAGCCTGTGCCGGAGACCTGAGAACTTGGAAGCCACAATGATTGTCGATACACGCCCGTGTTTCTTCTTCTCTCGAGTGGTCAAGCGACCAATCAGCTAGTTTTCCGCAAGGAAAACCCAGCCTTCTTATCCTGGTTTGTTTTGGTGTATTCGTGTGGCTTCAACTTCTGAGCGTGGAAATCATAGATTTCATTAACCACCTGGCAAAGCTAAATCACTGGCCACATCAGAGTTTACAGTCTGGGATGCGGACCATTAGTTGCATGGGCGAATACATTGTATGGAATATTGGATACTGAACATCACGGCCCATTGGGTGACCCCTCGCTATGAGCCCAGCCTACTAAGCTAGTGGGCAGCCACAACCACGGCCAATTTTCCATGGGCCTAACCAAGAAATTAACAAAGCAGCCATTCCATCCTACTCCTGAGCCGGTAAGGTTAATTAATTTATTCATGACAGAGACCAGTCTGACTGACCAGATGACTCTACCAAACTCAGTACGGCATGAACGAAAACGAGGCCCCTACTAACCTACAGAATGAACGGGAAATGCCGCGCATCCATGTGTCCACGCCGCTGGCTCTCTCGTGGCCTCATGTGGGTCCTCCGGTTCTTTATCAGGCCGTCTCCATGCATGTTCTTCGAATTTCTAAACACTTTGTTAATTCGTCATTTGAGAGAGCATTCCCTCGACATTACAGCGCAAGCTGCCATTAATTATCAGCAACCTCCCAACTCTCAAGTGGACACATGCATGCATGCATGCACTCAGCATAATCTTTAGCTAGTCTCTGGGAGTGGTGTGGATGGAATGTGATTTTTGCTTCATCGAATGCTCAAGAGCTATGTCAATGCATATCCAACGCGGAATTCAGTCCCTTAATTTTTCGAGGGTTTGCCATTGCATGCATGCATGTGAGCTTCGTTAGCTAGCACTGGGATGCCATGCATGCAATCAGTGAATCCCCTGTATTCCCTGCCAACGACCATCATTCCGATCACCCCTCTGCAAACAATCCCATTTCCCCTGCTGTTATATAAAGCACTACTGCCCTTTTCGCCACAATCCACCACCGATCGCTACATCAAACACTGCTACCCTCTCATCCTCTCTTCTGCGTGTTCTGTATACATCCTAGATCCTTAGTTCGCTTTGGTGATCTCCATCGATACGGCCGAGATGGGCACACCAACGAAGCTGATTAAATTGTTGGCGCTTCTTGCGTTCTGCGTCAAGTCGGCGATGGCGGATTACTGGAGCCAGGGCACGGCGACGTTCTACGGCGGGAAGGACGCCTCCGGCACGATGGGTACGTACGTGCCTGCCCAGGCTCCGGCCGGCGAGTTTCACTTGCATTTGCATGGTAGATCTCTCTCTCTTTCTCTCTCACCGCCGAACTAAAATTGTTTTTGCGTTCGATCGTCAGGTGGCGCGTGTGGGTACAGCAACCTGTACACGCAGGGCTACGGCGTGTACAACGCGGCGCTTAGCACGGTGCTGTTCAAGGACGGCGCGTCGTGCGGTCAGTGCTACCTCATCATGTGTGACACCAGCAAGTCTGGGTGGTGCAAACCCGGCGTCGCCGTCACCGTCACCGGCACCAACCTCTGCCCGCCCAACTGGGCCCTCCCCAACGACAACGGCGGCTGGTGCAACACGCCACGCCCCCACTTCGACATGTCGCAGCCGGCTTGGGAGAACATCGGCATCTACCGCGCCGGCATCATCCCCATCGTCTACAAACAGTAAGACCACACTGTCGTGTAGCGCAGTATCAAATGTAGCCTCGTACTACATGTACCAGTACTAGTTACAAAAGTGTGCATGTGTGATTGACTGACTGGTGTTGTGTGATGTAGGGTACAGTGCTGGAGGCAGGGAGGGGTAAGGTTCAGCATCTCCGGGTTCAAGTTCTTCGAGCTGGTGCTCATCACCAACGTCGCCGGCAGCGGGTCGATCAGGTCGATGTCGCTCAAGGGGACCAACACCGGGTTGATCTCACTGACGAGGAACTGGGGCGCCAACTGGCAGTGCAACTCGGCGGTCGTCGGTCAGGCGCTCTCCTTCGTGGTCACCTCCACCGGCGGCCAGACGCTGTACTTCAAAAACGTCGTGCCGTCGTGGTGGGGGTTTGGTATGACCTTCACCAGCAACCAGCAGTTTGACTATTGATGCATGATTCCACCAGGGGATCGATGGATGGAGGATGCAGATGCGTGGTGCCTGGCTCTGACAAGTGATAAGAAAATGATTGATGTGGTTGACTTATTAATGGCGCATGCAATGTGGGGGTGATCTGGATTTTGATCTGTAAATTGGGATTAATTATCGAGTTAATTTGCTTGGTCTTTTTATTTCTGTATGTATGTAAATCCCATTGTCGGTGGAGTTATTTCGATTGGTATATACTCCCTCCGTCCGAGAGTATTAGGCGCGTTTTAATTTCCCGTTTGTCCGGTGATGTAAGGCGCAGTTGTGTTCCCGAGCAGTTTTTCTTCTTTTGCTCCCCCTTTTGCCCTTCGCAATCGATTGCTGCACGTGAGCGACGCTTTGTCTTGCCGGAGCGAAAATGAAAAGTCTGGTTGATACCACCGGCAAAGATGCGCGCGATTTGGTGGTCGATACTGCCGGCAAGGAGACGCGCGATTTGGTGGCAGTGGATTCGTTCGACGGATGCGAAGCCGACAACGTGCGCAACGACGTCGTCGCCTCCACGGGCACCAGCAAGAAGCGGAAGCGGGAGGACGCCGCGCAGCTGCCACTCGACGGCAACTTTTCTTTTAATCAATGTTTCCTTTTCCCATACGTCGCCTCCCGCTTGCTCTTTTAGCTTGTGCCGACGTCAATTGCAGAGCGGCTGACATTAACAATGCAGGGAAGAATTAACAGTAGCTCTGCAACTTGATGATGTACCTTGACGTACGGCCGCACGGCAGCCAACAGCCATGGAACGAGACAAGAGCGAGATCAGATGAAGGACATAAGAATATAGCGAGACGGCATCCTTTGGTCCTTGGTTGAAAACTAAATCGATCGAGGTCCTCTTGCTAGTCTGACCATGTGCATGTTGACCTTAATTACATGAAAGAGTATAACAGCAAAGCAATCTAACGTACATACACGGAGAGAGAAAAATGAGGTGCATTGTTGCCGGACCAGCTCCATTGAGAAGAGAAAAAAAAACTACTCAAGAAGATAAGAAAAGGAAACAAGGATACTCAAGAAGAGAATGGTTATTGCGATACTGAAGTAGATAATCAAGGTTAAAGTCAACTAGGTAATCAAAAATCAAGATTACAACGACGTAATCTAAGTCAGGAAATCCATCGCTTCTTGAACAATCGTCGGATCACATTGCAATGTAATTGGAAGTTCACCATTCCTCTCCAATGTTTCCTTCTTTATATGGGGAATTGCATAATGTTGTCCTCCTCTCTGACGCATGATTTCTTTCATGCACGACTGCTGAGTAAGAAAAACACGGTTAGACCTTGCAGTAGGATATTCTTCGTACGCTTTGATCACCTTGGTGACAATCTCTTCAACATTTTGTGGAGATCCTGTCTGAAACAATGCTTGAATAGCTGCAAAAAAACCAAGGTCTAGCACATTTAGATCGGGGGAATTTGGAGGCTGGCAAATCAAACGGATGTCAAATCCATCTTCAGATGCTACACGACAGAACTCCTCATCATTGACAGAAATGTGAGTTTTTGCATTATCCTGTTGGATGAAGATTGGACTTCCGAAGTCCTCTAGTGGCCATTTCTGTTTAATGGAAGGCAAGACCTTTGTAAGAAGAAAGGTTCTACTGGTTTCCTTGGTAACTGATGTCATTGCCTTGGTTATCAAGGTACCCGCTGGCCTATTTATCAGGCCGTCTCCATGCATGTTCTTCGAATTTCTAAACACTTGTTAATTCGTCATTTGAGAGAGCATTCCCTCGACATTACAGCGCAAGCTGCCATTAATTATCAGCAACCTCCCAACTCTCAAGTGGACACATGCATGCATGCATGCACTCAGCATAATCTTTAGCTAGTCTCTGGGAGTGGTGTGGATGGAATGTGATTTTTGCTTCATCGAATGCTCAAGAGCTATGTCAATGCATATCCAACGCGGAAGCCCAAATAGGCCAGCGGGTACCTTGATAACCAAGGCAATGACATCAGTTACCAAGGAAACCAGTAGAACCTTTCTTCTTACAAAGGTCTTGCCTTCCATTAAACAGAAATGGCCACTAGAGGACTTCGGAAGTCCAATCTTCATCCAACAGGATAATGCAAAAACTCACATTTCTGTCAATGATGAGGAGTTCTGTCGTGTAGCATCTGAAGATGGATTTGACATCCGTTTGATTTGCCAGCCTCCAAATTCCCCCGATCTAAATGTGCTAGACCTTGGTTTTTTTTGCAGCTATTCAAGCATTGTTTCAGACAGGATCTCCACAAAATGTTGAAGAGATTGTCACCAAGGTGATCAAAGCGTACGAAGAATATCCTACTGCAAGGTCTAACCGTGTTTTTCTTACTCAGCAGTCGTGCATGAAAGAAATCATGCGTCAGAGAGGAGGACAACATTATGCAATTCCCCATATAAAGAAGGAAACATTGGAGAGGAATGGTGAACTTCCAATTACATTGCAATGTGATCCGACGATTGTTCAAGAAGCGATGGATTTCCTGACTTAGATTACGTCGTTGTAATCTTGATTTTTGATTACCTAGTTGACTTTAACCTTGATTATCTACTTCAGTATCGCAATAACCATTCTCTTCTTGAGTATCCTTGTTTCCTTTTCTTATCTTCTTGAGTAGTTTTTTTTTCTCTTCTCAATGGAGCTGGTCCGGCAACAATGCACCTCATTTTTCTCTCTCCGTGTATGTACGTTAGATTGCTTTGCTGTTATACTCTTTCATGTAATTAAGGTCAACATGCACATGGTCAGACTAGCAAGAGGACCTCGATCGATTTAGTTTTCAACCAAGGACCAAAGGATGCCGTCTCGCTATATTCTTATGTCCTTCATCTGATCTCGCTCTTGTCTCGTTCCATGGCTGTTGGCTGCCGTGCGGCCGTACGTCAAGGTACATCATCAAGTTGCAGAGCTACTGTTAATTCTTCCCTGCATTGTTAATGTCAGCCGCTCTGCAATTGACGTCGGCACAAGCTAAAAGAGCAAGCGGGAGGCGACGTATGGGAAAAGGAAACATTGATTAAAAGAAAAGTTGCCGTCGAGTGGCAGCTGCGCGGCGTCCTCCCGCTTCCGCTTCTTGCTGGTGCCCGTGGAGGCGACGACGTCGTTGCGCACGTTGTCGGCTTCGCATCCGTCGAACGAATCCACTGCCACCAAATCGCGCGTCTCCTTGCCGGCAGTATCGACCACCAAATCGCGCGCATCTTTGCCGGTGGTATCAACCAGACTTTTCATTTTCGCTCCGGCAAGACAAAGCGTCGCTCACGTGCAGCAATCGATTGCGAAGGGCAAAAGGGGGAGCAAAAGAAGAAAAACTGCTCGGGAACACAACTGCGCCTTACATCACCGGACAAACGGGAAATTAAAACGCGCCTAATACTCTCGGACGGAGGGAGTAGTTGTTTACATTGGAGCCTTGGAGATCATGGCTCTTAAATTGACGTTTTCTAGTGTGGTATCATTCTGTCTTTAAACGTCTACTTAAACGTCTCTTACATTAAAGATGGTCTTACGAGATTGAGCAACTGAATCATCAGAAATCATTACCAGCTAATCGTGTCATGTACAAACGTGAGTTAGTCCATTTCGAGGATCTTTAGTCTGTGTAAGGATGGTATTACTCTGTTATAAAAAGTGTTTTGATTAGTTGAATTGAATTTTGATTGTTAATTGGAAGAGTGGAGGTCTTTCACATTCAGAAGCTGCCGGCGCTAACGTGCCAGTTGTAACTCCACGTCGGTGGGGAATTTAAAACTCATTCCTTATTTATTTATTTTAAGAACTCATTATATATGGAGAGGGGTTACTTTGTTTTTAGAGAGGAAGACAGTATGACTTCTGGAATTTAGGAGAAACTGTTCGAAATTAATGTCAATGTCAACGATCTTTAACCATCGCTATCAGAAAACTAAACCTCGACCATTGAATTTTCCCGGAAAATGGAAATAATAATTCCTCTATCCTCTTGATGCAGCTAAACTTTTTTGAAAGTCTGAGAGCTTTTTATTCATAAGAAGTGTGTTCTTCATACAATCGGTCCGGAAGCTATTAACTAGAAAACTAGGGTTCACAATAAGGCAGCATTGTGAAACCCCTTGAGTACAAGTTTAGCACAACAATATGGTTCAGCTAGCTGATCTCCGTATGAACTGAACTGAAAAATTAGAAACTAGAACTAACACTACTACAAAACAGGGTTTTCCGGACTCCAGATCTCAGCCGGTTTTCGCAAAACCGATAGTAAGAACTCAAGTCTCAGTCGGTTGGTGTGAAAAACCCGACTGAGATCAACGAACCGGCTGAGATAATATGTAATCTAAGCCGGTTCATCTCTGAAAACCGACTGTAAGAAACTAACCGGCTCAGATAATGCGACGTCTCAGTCGGTTTTCAGAACGAACCGACTGTATGAATTGTACAGCCGATTCATTTTTTTAAACCGACTGTAATGTAAGTTCTAATGTAGTCGGTTTATGGAGAACCGGTAGGTTGTGTGATATTTTGACATTAAGGCAAAGATCGGACGAACGGAACACATTAGAACATATATTTATGATTTTAGTAGTAATAATTACATAGTAGTAATTAGTAGTCTTATTAATTATCTAATAAAGCCGACGCCACTTCCTGGGTGGGCCCGAACGTGTCGTCGTCGCTGTCGAGGCCGCGTTGTCGCTGGCGTCACTGCCGTCGGAGCCGTCGAGGTCGTCGTCGTCGTCGTTGGTGTGCTCCCACCAATCGTCGTCGTCCTCGTCGGTCCACTCCCAGCATTCATCCGTACAATAGCCCTTTCGGGCAGGGGTGGCGCCGTGGTGCTCGGTGTCGTCGGTGCCATCGGCCTCGTCGTCATCATCGTCGCCATTGTCGTCGTCGTCCTCCTCCTCGTCCTTATCGTCGTCCGAGGCGTCCTCCTCCTCCTCTTCGTGGTCGGCCTCGTCCGTCGAACCTACCATCCAATCCATGTCCATCCAATCGTCGTCGTCGGAGGAGGAGGCGGGTAGCATCCAATCCTCGTCGGAGGAGACCACCATTGGCGATTCCTCGTCAGACGAGAAGTCGGTGGCAGATGGCCAACGAATCAGCGACGGAGGAGCTCCAAAGGGGGGCGGGACGGATGGTGGCACTGACGACGGTGGCATACTGGCCATCCCGGCGGAGAAAAGGTTTAGGAGGGAATGGATTGGGCGCGCGGAGGCGGGGGCAGAGGCAGAGTAGTACTAGATGCGGAGAGAGGGAGCGAAGAAGATGAGGCGACGAAGAAGATGAAGAGACACAGTCAGTTTACCGCCTAATATATCATCTCAGTCCATTCCCACGGCCGAATCGACTACGATATTTTTTCGAATTTTCCTGGACTCCAGATCTCAGTCGGTTCATCCAAAATAACCGACTAAAAAGAACGAACCGGTTGAGATAATATCTAACTTCAGCCGGTTCCGGTTGAAAGACCAACTGTGATAGTATTACAGTCAGTTGGTCACCTAAAACCGGCTGAGGAAGTGAACTTTTATAGCCGGTACCATTTTCCCAACCGGTTGAGAAAGATATTTATATGGTTGTTTTGTTGGAACAGACTGCGATGACTCTATTCAACATCCATAAATTATGTCCGAAGCTAGCAGCTGAGCCTTCAATGCAAGTGTCCATTGTTTGGTACACTTGATATAGGTTGGTTGAGGTGTTGCCAAATTTTATGGTAATTTTCATATAATTTTGTGGCACATAATATTTTTATAGTTCTTGCTCAATTTAATAAAATGTGCATGTTGTTACAGATGGATCGACAGTGGATGTACGCTGAGAATCGTGCTAGCAATGAGTACATTGAAGGCATCTCGGCGTTCTTACGAGTAGCCGAACAGTATAGTTTGAATACGGGGGAGACGTGGATCAGCTGTCCATGCTGTCATTGTGAACATTTGAAGAGCTTCACAAACCTTGCACAGATCCAAGCACATTTGATCAGGACGAGATTCATGGAGGGGTATGCATGCTAGACCAGACACGGTGAAGATCGGATTGTAGAGGAAGGTCCGGCAAATATGGATAAAGGCAACGACGTGGCTGGTACTATCAATAGCACACCTCTTGAGCATACGCATGAGGACGTGTGTGCGCCACAAGAGGACACGTCACAAGACGACACATCGTCGCATGAAGACAACGAGTTAGATCAGATGATCCGAGACGTCGAAGAAAACTGTGAGAACGATCGAGAGTACAGGAAATTTGTCTGCTTATTGGAAGACTTGGAGAAACCAATGTACCCTAGTGTGCAAAGCTTCTCGATATAAGCGTAAGATCGACGGTGATGACGTCGAGGAAAGCATAGAGGTTACAAGGGGACTCCTATTAAGGTTGCCTGGTACTTGCCCATAATTTCCCGTTTGAAGCGCATATTTGTGAACCCGAAGGAGGCCAAACTGATGCGTTGGCACGCAGACGAGCGTACAAACGATGGAATGTTGAAACACCCAGCAGATTCTTTACAATGGCGAAATATTGATAGGAGGTATGCTATGTTCAGCAATGAGGCCAGGAACGTAAGGTTTGGGCTGAGCACCGATGGAATGAACCCATTCGGCAACATGAGTAGCCGACACAGCACATGGCCCGTGAATCTATGCATGTATAACCTTTCACCTGGCTGTGCATAAAGAGGAAGTACATCATGCTGGCAATATTTATCCAAGGTCCGAAACAACCCGGTAACGACATTGATGTGTACTTTGCCCCATTAGTGGATGATCTCAAACTTCTTTGGGTTGAAGGCGTAAGGGTATGAGACGTACACCTAAAGGAAAACTTCACGTTACACTGCATGTTGTTCATTACCGTCAACGATTATCCAGCCAACGGTAACTGTTCGGGGCAAACTATTAAAGGGAGCAATGCATGTGTTTAGTGCCTTACTGATATAGCAAGCAGGTGGCTAAAACACTCAAAAAAATGGTCTACATACGTCATCGTAGGTTCCTTACAAGGGATCACCGTTACTGCTGGATGAGGCACGAATTCGATGGAACCACCGAGAAAGGCTCAGCTCCACATATTTTTAGCAGCACCGAGATCCACGATCAGGTTAAAGACCTGAAAGTCGTGCTTGGAAAGAGGATGTTTAAAAGGCGAGGTAGAGTGAAGAAAAAGAAGCCCGTTGAGAAGGTCATCTGGAAGAAGAGGTCAATATTCTGGGACCTCCCTTACTAGAAGCATCTAGAAGTCCGTCACAGTATCGATGTGATACACGTAGAGAAGAATGTGTGCGATAGCATAATGGGTCTCTTATTGAACATGCCTGACAAAACAGAAGATGGTCCGAATGCACAGCTAGACATGGAAGATATTGGAATCCGACCAGAGTTATGCCCACAGAAAACAGTAAACGGAAAGACATTCTTTCCGCCTGCTTGTTATACCCTTTCCAAGCCAGAAAAGACCGAGTTATGTGATTGCTTGCATGGTATCAAGGTTCCATCCGGCTACTCCGCCAACATCAAGAGACTCGTTTCCATGGAAGATCTAAAATTAATTGGCATAAAGTCACATGATTGTCATGTGCTTATGACACAGATGCTCCCGGTTGCAATTAGGAATATTCTTCCACCAAATGTGCGGCGGACTCTCACGAAGCTGTGTGGTTTCTTTAACACACTTTGGAAGAAGGTCATTAGCCTCGATGAACTACATGGTCTGCAAGATGGGGTTGTGAAGACTCTATGCGAGCTCGAGATGTTTTTCCCTCCGTCGTTCTTTGATGTCATGGTTCATCTCATAGTCCACCTAGTGCACGAAGTAAGGATGTGCGGCTCTGTATTTCTTCGCAACATGTACCCATTTGAACACTACATGGGAATTCTGAAGCACTATGTTCAGAATCGATCTCACCCTGAGGGCAGTATCATCGAAGACTACGCAACAGAAGAAGTTATTGAGTTCTGTGTTAATTACATCTCCCATCTTCAACCAGTAGGCGTGCCTCGATCTTGCCATGAGGGAAGGCTGCTCGGTGTAGGGACCATTGGAAGAAAAGTGATGGATCCTGTTCAAATTGAGTATGCTCAAGCCCGTTTCACTGTTTTGCAGCACATGGCCATTGTTTCACCATATATGAATGAACACAAGGACATTCTACGTCAACAAAATCTGACTTGTGCAGATGACTGGATCATAAAACGTCACAATGCAGAGTTCAATGAATGGTTCAAAGAGCGATTCCGTGTACTCCTATCAAGTGGTGCATTGTCATATTTAGCTAGAGGCCCAGCATGGTCGGTCATCACATGGAAAGGGTACCAAATCAATGGGTACATGTTTTACACAAAAGAACAAGATATGAAAAGCACGGTGCAGAATAGCGGTGTCTATGTTGAAGCTCTTGAAACATATGGCAACAAGCAACTGTAATACGGGTACATAGATGAGATTTGGGAGCTTGACTACGGCGAAAATTTGAAAATCCCGTTGTTCCGTTGCCGATGGGTCAATAAGAAACAAGTCATACCTGACGACAAAGGCCATACCACCGTGAACCTTGAACGTGTCGCGTACAAAAATGAGCCTTTCATCCTCAGTCAACTAGTTCATCAAGTCTTCTACATTACCGATCCGTCCAACAAGAAGCGGCACGTAGTAATGCCCTCAAAAAGGAGTATTGTCGGAGTTGAACATGTGGTGGATGAGGAAGATTACAACAACATCGATGAGTTCCCAGAGACCGATGATGGAACAAGGGTCGAAGATGAATTACAGCATGATCCTGCTCCGTATAAATGAAGTGATCATCAAGAATGAATTATTTTGTAACATAACTTCCGATATTAATGATATATATGGTACTATTTCCTATGATTTAGAATGATCTTATATGTTCTACGAGCTAAATGATTGTATAAGCAAGGAAAGGGTAGAAGAATTATAGACATTTTTTGAGATATTTTTTTGCAAGAAATGCAAAAAAAAAGAAAGGGTATCTCAGTCGGTTTCTCGTGGTTAACCGGCTGCGATGACTTTGGTTAAGGGTTCATTCCCTCCATTGGAACTTCACAAAGTTTTCGACTCCCGCCTTTCCCGCAGGACCCGCCGCTGCCTCTAACCGTCGCCGCTTGAGCCGCCTCAACCGCCAAGCTTCTTCCGAGATGGCTTCCCCAACACGCCGGACCAAGTCTTCAAGCCATCGAGCCACCGCCGCCTCTAACGCACGAGATGCTGCCGCCTCTGACGCCAATGCCGCCGCCGCCTCCGACGCCCGAGCCGCTGCCTCCGACCGCCGCCTCCGACGCTAATGCCGCCGCCACCTCCGAAGCCCGAGCCGCCGCCGCCTCCGACGCCCGAGCCATCGCCTCCGACCGGAATGCCGCCACTGCCTCCGACGCCCGAGCCGTCGCCGCGTCATCCCCGGTCCAGCAATTGAGGTAGGTTGCCCTAGCACCCGGCTGAACTAAAGCCGTTGTTGATCAGTAGCGCCATTGCTTGGACTTGCCCTACCACCCGGCTGAATATGTCTTGGGCTTGATTTGGTTCTGTAAAAGAAGAATAGGACCGTACGAAAGAGACTTGTTTCTGTGAATGGTTATAGTTTAGGCTTTGTTCTTAGTTTCAGTCACATTACTACCATGCATTAGTGTACTAATTGTCTAGAGAATTTTCGATACTGAATGTGTGAATATCTAAGGTATTTTATTATGTATATCCTCCAAAACCATGTTCTTAATGCTTGCTCTTTGATGCTCTATAATCCCAAGATCGCTGGACAGTGGCGACTCTCGGTCGCCGTCGCCACCTAGGCCGTCCGGGAACTCAACCGGCACCTCCGGGCCTAAGAAAAAAGGCATGTCGAGGAGAAGGAAGGAAACGGTCGAAGAGACCCAAATCGAAGTACACCGTCACACACTTGCACAACTCAGGGGCACCAAACAAGCCTGAGAACACAAGGAGGAAGTTCAACACGGTCTGTGGTATCGTAGCAAGAGAGCGGGTCCCAATCACTCTCAAAAGTTGGAAGAGGGTAGGGATAGAACAGCTCGCTGCGATTTCTGCCGAAATCTTGGGATACTTCATATTCCCCGAAGAATGGAAAGCTCGTATCGAACGAGATACTAAGTGACAGCCTGCAAGGCTTGGAAGAACTGGAAGACTGTGCTCGTCAACGAGTATGTCTATGCCGAGGTGGAGCCTTTCGGGAGGTGGCCGATGATTACTCCCGAGGTTTGGACTGAATTCATCAGGATGAAGATGACGGATGAATTCAAGAGTAAGAGCTTGCAAAACCGGGAGCTCTCTAAGAGGAACAACCACACACATCATCTAGGGACCACAGGATACGCGGGAATGCAGAAGAGATGGGAAAGGGAGGATGAGCAGGCATCGCAATCAGATGCCCCTCCCAGATTTGTGAACATCGTGGATGCGAGGACCAAAGCCTGGGTTAGAGCCAGGGCATCTGCATTGACATCGGCTTCGGGCGAGCCAGCATTTGGGAACCCAGCTGACGCACAAGTGTACAGACGTTTGGTGAGATATAATTCTCACCTTAATCGTACTAACAGCTTGTCAGTCATACCAATTGTAGTAACTATTAATTCTGGCTTTTGCAGCTAGAGATAGATGCATCATCCCAGGCTGGCACCTTCGTAGGAGATGTGCTCGAAGAGGGCTTGGGAAATCGCGAGCACCCAGGTCACACGGGGGTGTAGGTTCCCTCGTTCCCCACAAGTACGGACTCTCCTAGGCTCTGGAGGCGAAGCGCGAATGCAAAAGGGCAGGAAAGCCACTGAAGAACAACGCAAGTGCGAAGAGTTGAAGCAAGAGATACTTCGTGACTTAAGAGTGGAGTTGATTCTAACTCCGCGATAAGAACAGCAAGCTGCTGCCAGCCCTGGGGCTCGACGCAGTAGCTGCGCGTCCATCGACCTGCCTACTCGCCAAGAAGATACAACTTCTACCTGGCCCTGTGATCAAATCTAGGTATACTTCATATACCTTGTCTGTTGTTGAACATACGATTGTTTGTGGCCTGTTGGCTAAAACGCTCTCTCATGTAGGCTCCCACGGGATGCACGATTCAAGTGCGGTTGGTAGGCATGGATGATCTCGTGGATGCCACTTGGGGGCTAGTGTTCCCAGCAATGGGAGAGCAGAGGATACATAACGTCCCCATAGACCCTTTGTACGCAAAGGTGAGCATCGATGGGGTTAACAATACTTTTAGCAAGCTGAAGCTCTCAATTCTACCCAACGACGAGATCTTAACTCTAAATCAAGCCAAGGGGACGTTCATCCAGTGGCCCCAGAAGGACATCTCCCTCGATGCGTCGCGATCGACTAAGAATGTTATGGCATGACCGTCATCTGAACTAGTGGAGCCTATGGCGATCTCACCGCTTGTGCTACCAGCGCTGTCACTGAGACAGCTTGAGCTGGCAACACAAGAATCGCCGAAGAGGTCTCTCAAGCTGGCATCGCCACAGCATGGCCAGGGAAAGGAATTAATGAAGGTAGCCAAAGACCGAGAAATGACCATCCAACAAATACAAGCCATATATGATGCTGGAGGGAGTCTCCCTGAGGCTCCGACAGTCCCCACGTACAAGCCTGGGAAGCCGATGCTCAAGAATCATAAAAAGATGATGTCTGAACTTGGCTGGGCTTGCGTTGCGTTGCACAACCATTACTTGGCCAATTTTAAGAAACCCAAGGATCAGCGGGTCGGTAGCATCGTTGGCAGGTTCAGACGTGAGCACTTCCTCCATGATAAGGGTTGACTTATAAATGTGACTTGGGAGGACTTGTTACTTATGTACAACCTAAACGCCTTGGACGCAGGCCTTGTGAGGTGCTTCACACTGTAAGTGCTTACAATCGTGCTCCATTTAATTTACTACGATACGTACACATGTCACAAATACAGAACTCTTCCCTCTATGTATATGAAGGTTCGCTTATATCAAGGCGAGAGAAGTAAATAATCCGATAGGATTCGTCGACCCGCACCTTGCCTCCGAGCAATCCATGGATGCTGCTGAAAGGGTTGTCGAGGATTATCTCGTTGATATCATGGAGGCCAGCCAGCATAAGAAATTCATCCTCTATCTATTCAACAAAAGGTAAGCACTATAAACTTGTTAATGTCTCGAATATGTTCATTTCGCACCTTCGGCGCATCATCAACTAACTTGGGATTAATGAACTTTTAGCACCCATTGGATCCTTATTGTTATCATACTCCCTATCAAGAAGGTGTATTATATGGATTCATACATCGATAAGATGACCGACTTCGAGAGGGTCAGCAAAGTGATCGATAGGTAAACAAATTACCTCATGAACTTCCATGGTAATAGGTCATTGGTATAAATACGGCTTTTCTTCTACGATTCAGAGCGTACCAAATATTTTGTAATCGCATGGGGGGAAAGGATGATGCGGGGGCCCCTCCTAAGTTAGACCACCACTTCGTCTTTTCGGTATGTATCCTGTCGCATACTTTTAGACTCCATGGTATCACTTCTATAGAACTACATACCGAGGGAATGTATATCTTTGCAGTGTCACCAGTAACCCACTTTTAGCAATTTGTGTGGTTTCTATGTTGGCCATCACATGAACCTTCTCATGTCTCGAGCTTTCGCTCACAAATTCTCGGTTACCGAGGTATGCTAATTATCATTTCGATTTTGTTTTAATTATCTTCTATGTAGCATCAATATGATCTTCATATCGACAGGTTCATACTATTGCACGGACGGAATTACCAAAGACGGATCTAGCCAGGATTCGAGAAGACATGGCACGATTCCTTCTTGAGAGTGTTATTGATCCAAAAGGCGAGTTCTACTACGACCGATCCAAGGACTAGGACAATTGTTTTCAATGAAATGATCAATGTTTAATTGTCAGAACATATTGGAAATTCGTCAGGACATGTGATGGATGTTGTGATGCAAATATTAAACTTCTATATACTTTCATTTATGTTTAGCAGTCAATTGAGATATGATGTCAATATGAATCTCTGCTATGAATTCAAGTTGGATGTGAAATGTGTTCTGGGGATTATGGGAATCTGGGTATATAAATTGTGTTTTCTGTTTCAGGGCAGGCAGAAACTCAAATTATGCCCGCCCTGTACCCACGAATATCCCAGTCGGTTGTTTCCCTGGAACCGGCTGCGATGAGCCTTCATTGTTGCCTGTTCAACCGGGGAAACCGTCTGAGATAATAATTCCCGTGTTAAAAAGGACTACAAAAGTTTACTCTTCAGTCGGTTTGGCTAGAAAACGGACTGAGATATGATATTATCTAAATCGGTTATTCGTTGTGAACCGACTGGGATAGCATATTATCTCTGTTGGTTCCCGTGTGGAAACCGACTAACAAAGTTTACACTTCAGTCGGTTCGGCTGGAAAGTCGACTGAGATATGATATTATCTTAGTCAGTGTTTATTTAGGAACGGACTGAGATATGATATTATCTCTGTCGGTTTTAAAAATGAACCGGCGGAGAATGTGTTATCTCAGTCGGTTTTATAACCGACTGAGAAAGTTCGTATTATCTCTGCCCTTTGTCTTCAGCCGGATGGGAAACCGGCTGAGAAAGCCATTTTGAGCCAGCTATAATTGTGTTTTCTGTAGTAGTGTAAGCTCCTCGTTTTCGATCAGAACCGTGGGAACTACCAATCTGTTCCGAGGACGTCCCTTCAAAGATTTGCCACTCGTTTACAGTCCATGGATCTCGGTAACCACTTGCAAGAAGCCGTTCAACGGGGCAGACTCCACCCTAACTTGACCTAGCTAGTTGCAGCAACCATGCTTAAGCTGTGCCATCAAGGTTTGTCAGAATCGCCATCCAAAATTGAATCGAATTAATTGCTTGCCAGGATCGTGAATTAAATGATTGATCCAAAATCAAAGACCCCATCTAATTCGACCCAAGAAAATGCATTTACAAAATCTAAGATGTAATTCAACATTACTATAATATTATTCAGATTTTAGCTCTACGACTTCTATTTAGAAATGTAGTGCAGACGGAAGCTCATTTGTCATTTATGCAAGTTATAATGGACAAAAGGACATGAAAATTTAAATTTTGCCATTAAGTGGGCATAAACAAGTAACTGTTCATAACAAATCACTAGAATCAGATAAGATCGATCGTATGAAAATTTTGATTACAATCCTAATCTTTTCTAGTAGAATCGTAATAACTAGGACTCTACCTAGGATCGAATCGGTCTAGTTAATCTAGGGCGTAGGATCATATAATTGTATGACAACATATAGTTGATATCCTAACAACCTTAATGACCTGTGCCGCATCTAAATATGTAAATTCCTCCATTTTCTCCTAGGCTACAAAATGAAAAAGCAATATATATGCTCCTGTAAATTGTAATAATCCAACTAATAGTATATTAGATCGATTTCATTCTGGCCATCCAATTGTAACGGAAAATGTTTCAGCGTTTACAAGTACAACAGCGAGAACACTTTACACTGCCGTACCAAAAGTCGTACCCCTCTAGATAGCCTGCATGATAAGCGCAACTAATTATGAAAATGAAACCCATGTTCTAACGGCCGCAAGCACATGATTGCAACATCCAGGCATTGATTTGCGCATTACAAATGATTCATCTGTACGAGCCCAATTCTTCTCGTTTTGTTCCGTCCATAAATATTTAGGGTGTGTTTGGTTTGAGAACCAAAAGGAATGGAATGTCATGGCTCCATTCTAGAAGAATAGGTTGGTTCCATTCCTGTGTTCAGTTGGAGTCAAAAAATGGAATGGGTTGGTTCCATTTCTGTGTTTAGTTGGAGAGATAGAATGAGAAGAATCTGATTCCACTCACCTCTTCCATAGGAATGGTGAGATTACCTCCGATATGCACATGATGTATAAAATGAACAAGTATAGCTCTTTGCATTTAGACAATATATAATTCAAAATTTTAGCAGCATTTCCTTTGTATTTTCAACACAAACAATTAACAATATACACAAATATAACAAATATCTAACATCACAGCCACTCAGTTTTTTTTAAAAAAACATCACAGCCACTCAGCCAGAGCAGCGCCTCCTCCCCTCTCGACTGCAGCAGCCGCAATGGCGCGCGCCGCTGCTCTCTGCCTCGCGCTGCTCTGCCTCCTCGCGGCGCACTCCACCGTCGCGCAGAAGTCATCGGCCCCGGCCGCCGCGCCGTCCACCACCACCTCGCCAGCTGCCCCTCCAAGAAGACGCCCGCCCCCGCCGCCATGCCGACCGCCACCCCGGCACCCCCCGCCGACAGCACCCCTCCGACCGCCGCGTCGTCCACCACCACCACCCCTGCCCCCGCCGCCGCGCCCACCACCGCTGCCACCCCCGCCACCGGCCAAGGCCCCCACCGCGGCGCCACCAACCAAGGCCACCCCGCCCCCCGCCCCACCGCTCCTCCCTGCCGCCGGTCGCCCCCTTCCGCCGCAGCCACGCGCCGCTGCTTCCTGCCGCTGGTCGCCCCCTTCTGCTGCAGCCACCTCCTGCCGGTGCTCCGGTGCTCGGGTGCCGCCAAGCCGCCGCCGCGGGAGGGGCCGGTGGTGAGGGAGAGACGGGAGGGGCCGGTGGTGAGGGAGAGGCGTGCGGTGAGATGAGTGAATTTTTTTTTGTTTAATGGCCAGAACAAGGAGATTCCACCAATTTGGAGGAATGGGTTGATTCAGCATCTTGTGAGCATATTCCTTATAGTGGAATGGGTTGGTTCTGAGTTTTGTACCCAACCAAACACGAGAACGGGAGCTAGGTGCAGGATGGACCCATTCTATTTCACTTGATCTCAAACCAAACACACCTTTTAAGAAAAAAGCTAGTACTTACCTAGAGCAGACTCTTTTTTACGAAAAGCCGATAGCGTTAGTTAAATCAAAACGGAATAGTGTCCTCGCGGAGGGAGGGTACTTACCTTGACTGACCTGCATCCATCACTAAACTGTAACAAATACCATTATGCCCAAGTCGATTCTGTTGGGCCTTGATTTTAATGGAAATCGGATAGCAAAGCAACAGGGCTGGAGGAAAAAGCTCGAGACTCGTGAGCCTGTCGTGTTAAGAGACAAGCTCTCCCAGCGAAAGCCCCTTCACAACTTGCTCAATTAACGAGCTCACTCGAAAACAGCTCGAGAGCCCTTATTACGCTCCCAAGGAATATGTGCACCACATCTCACCCATTGGAGCCCGTGCCACCACTATCAGTCTAAGTTTGGTTTATTCTTAGTCACCTGACTGTTACCAGTTCTAAGCTTGGTCCATCAATTTCAATACCAAACGTGCTTAGCCCCTCAACATTTGAAACTGGATATATTTAGCCTCACATCTACTAAAAATGGTTTTAGTTTACGATGACGTGACAGTGGTTTCGTACTCATGACACCTTAGTTAGAATACATTTTTTAAACCCAATCAGATGTTTCAAAAAAGACAAATAATTACGGGAAAGGGAGAAAAAAAGGATATTTGACAAAAAAAAAGATAACTTAAGAAAAAAATGGGGAGTAAGAAAAATAATAAAAAAATTAGGTAAAACAGAAAATTTACAAATTTACAAATTTACAAATATTCTAAATTTTTATTAAAAATCTGGGAATTATAAAAATGGAAAATCTTAGGAAATAGATAATTTTAGTAATTTCCTAGAATATTTCTGATTTTTTCTATACAATTTTTATGTGTTTTTATTTTTCCTTGAAATTTTCTTATTTTCTTGACTTTTCCCTTTTTTTTATGAATTTATGGTATTTCTTCAAATTCTTAATATTGTCCAAATTCCCAACTTCTTGCTTATTTTTCTTCACACTTCATCTTTTTTTATTTTGGTTTTTTAATTTTCTAAACAACTCTAACTTTATATACTGACTAGCTCCCATGCGTGGGAAACCATGACACGTCATCGTCCAAACCGTTTTAAGTGAAGTGAGAGAACAAATTTATACGGTTTTAAAAGTTGATGGACTAAATTTGTCTAGTATTAAAAGTTGAGAGACCAAATTTAGACTCGGGCAACAGTTGAGGGATAAAAAAAATGAGCTTTTTCTATTTTATATATTGAACGAACTAAACACATTTCGTTCTTAATTTCAGGAGGTCTATACCAGATTGAACCTATATTGTTTCTCAGACCATAGAAAGGCATATGAAGTTTTATTTTAAAGATGAGTATGTTCCGTTCTTTTGCTTTCATTGCGACTTGATGGGCCATGATGAGGATGAGTATAGTCGAAAGAGGAGGAAGGAACCCTCTCGCAAACTTAACTATAAGATGCGATGCTCTCTGTTTAGACCTGCGGACCAACGGGAGGGGTTTGTAGCGGCGGCAACAACAACGGCACGGAGGAATTTGTTTGGAGTATGGGCTCTATAGAATCAATGTCATCTCGTCAAAAGCAGATTGATGCATCCATGGAACCGGCTGGGAACCTCTCTAAACAAGTGGATTCTCGTAATGCAGACACTGGGGAGGAGGGCCATAGAACTCAGGAGGTTGATGAGGAGCTCGCCTCTAAGGTTCGAGAGGTCCATGTCTCAGATGGGAGGCACCACGTCGGGAGCCAGCTGAGCAAGCCTTGTAGTGCTCTTGCTCCAGAGGAGGAGGTTCAGCTTCCAGGTGTGATTAACCATGGCAGTTTGGTCAAGTCACGGAAACAAACATGGGTGATTATTGATGCTGGAAGGAGGAGCAATGTAGCTCGTCTGGGACAGATGCAAAGTAAGCAGTCAGCAGGAGGCCCAAGTGTTCCTGGGTCGCGGGATCATTCAGGCTCGGGTGCTCTACATAATTCAGATATGATTGATGCTTTGAGGGACCTAGGTTCTGATTTGGAGTCACAAGGAATGTCTTTCATGTCTGGGGTGTTTCAGTTCTTGGCAAACGTACTGCAGAACAGTAGGACAGCGCAGATGTGGTGGAACCTAACCCTTGCGCTTTGGTCCTGTACACGGATGTTGGCCGTGGAGGAGTGTCTAAGAAGGGACGTGTTCGAGTTGCAGGAAGTGATGGACAGGTGGGAAGCAGGTCGCGAGATGTAGACATTGAAGCAACCAGCCTGGGGGCTGCTGATCAACTGATGGGGCCGATGGCGGCGCCCTGTTAGAAGTAATGGATTGCCTAAGCTAGAACTGCCGAGGGATTGGGAACCCTCAGACAGTTCGTGACCTCCTTGGCTCCTTGCCATGACGCAAGGGAAACGTCCCCGAATCATATTCCTGTGTGAAACTCGTCAACCAATTGAGAAAATGTGTCATCTTAAACATCTCTTGGGCTTGAATGGTTTTGCGGATGTTAATTGTGAGGGTTTTAGTGGAGGTCTAGCTCTTTTCTTGGGATTATAGTTTGTACTTCAAGATACATTAATGTGTATGTGCGTTTATCTCCAGACAACCCTGTGTGACATCTCACTTGTGTGTATGGTGAAACCCCGGGCGGATCATAGACATCACATGTGGTCACTTCTCGGTTCTCTAAAGGCTAATTCTAATTTGCCTTGGATGGTGTTCGGGGATTTTAATGAAGCGCTATGGTAGCATGAGCATCTAACACTCTAAGATCTGAACGTCAAATGGCTGCTTTCCACGAGGCCTTATCCTTATGTGATCTACGTGATATTGGTTTTGTTGGGGTCCCGTTTACTTATGATAATAAGCATCGTGGAATCCATAATGTTAAAGTCCAATTGGACAGAGCTGTGGCTGAGTTGGCGGGATATTTTTACTAATGCATCGGTTACTCATCTGGTGTCCCCATGCTCACTGTCCTATTGTGTTAAGTTTGGATCGGCTACAGCAGTGTCAGACTAAGCGTCGATGCCGGCAATACGAGGTGTGTTGGGAGCGTGCTGCTGAGTTGCCGGAAGTTGTTCAAACGGCCTAGAAGGAGGCAGGAGAAAAGAATGATTTGGCTGCTATCAAATCTGGGCTTGACCAAATGATGCAAGTGCTACAGTCATGGAGCAAAACGAATTTTGGTAATGTAGCTCACGAGCTGGCTAAAGCATGAGACCGGCTTGAGCAGCTCTTGCATGCGGGAGCAGAATATCAGGATATACGCAGGGCCACGGATCATCTGAATGAACTTTTATATCGGGAAGAACTGGTGTGGATGCAATGCTCGCGTATCAATTGGCTTCGCGAAGGCAACCGCAATACCAGGTTCTTCCACAGCCGTGCAGTTTGGAGAGCAAAGAAGAACCAAATTAAGAAGCTCAAGGACCAGTCGGGTGCTTGGATTATGGACTGCACAGTACTCAGAAATATGGCCACTGCTTTCTTTAAGGAGTTGTTCACCAAAGATCCCTCTATTAATACTAATGCAGTGGTGGGCTTATTTGATGCGCAGGTCTCTGATGCAATGAATGCTCAACTCTATAAGGAGTTTACTGATGAGGAGATTTTGGATGCGCTTTTTCATATTGGACCGCTAAAAAGCTCTAGGACCTGATGGCTTTCCAGCTCGTTTTATCAGTGGAACCGGGATTTGATGAAACATGAGGTAATTGGGGCAGTTTGGAACTTTTTCCTTTCAAATAACATGCATGCGGGTGTGAATAGTACTGCTATTATGCTTATTCTTAAAACATCTAATCCGTCTGACCTTAAAGACTTCTGGCCCATTAGTCTATGCACAGTTTTATACAAAATCGTGGCAAAGTGATTGGTGAATCACCTTTGACCGATCCTGGGTGACATTATCTCCAGTAATCAAAGTGCCTTTGTGCTTGGGAGGCTTATTATGGATAATACGCTAGTGACGTTTGAGTGTTTTCATTTTATTGAGCAGTCTTCGTGATGCGGGCATCACCATGGACAACACCATTTCACGTTCATGCCCACCTCCACTTGTTGGGCCAATGACATGTGGAAGGACCGAAGGTGCCGACTAGAGGGGGGGTCAATAGGAGGCTAATAAAAATTCCTTCTTTTAACTTGATTGATTAAGTTATGCCTTAGACAGAAGCTAGGATCAACTAGCTGTGTGACAGGTGAGTGACACAGGTATGATATAAGGTGTTAAATAGCATGCAGCTGTCACACAGGTGCCTAACACAAGTGGTCTAAGACTTAGCAAATAAGTAGCAATCTATCTGCCTGTGTAACAGGTAACTGACTCAGGTGAGAGATAAGATATATAGCAACTGAGACGCAGCTAAAGTAACACAGGTGTAAAGATGATCTTTAACAGATGAACAGATAAAGACTAAGATCACACAAGCATGCAATTAACAGGTAAACAGAAGCAATGCAAGTAAGCACTCAGAGAGACAGGGTGTTTTTCACCGAAGTTCCCAACTCTTTGCAGAGTGGTACGTCTCCGTTGGAGAAGCTACTCCGAAGAGATCGCCAGCACTAAATCATGCCTGTTCTCCGAGTACCTGACGTTCAGGCCTCTTCCTTAGCTTGTGGAAGTCCTTTTGCTTGCTGCAGGTAGACTCTAATCACCTTCACAAACTTACTGGTCCAGCCCACACAAGCTTGGATGGTACCAGCAACTCCTACACCCGTCTAGGAGCAGACACTCCAAGAGTAACAGATGAACCAGTAGCAATCTCTTGGAGGAACCTTTGCTCTTTGCTCAAAGCTCACACACTCACCCGAACTATCACTTAGGCTTTTGGCTTTTGTTCGGTGGTTGGAGGCTTTGCAACGGTCGTATGTGATTCACAGGTTTTGGCAAGGTTGAGGATGAAGTCCTCCCCTGGTCCCCTATATATAGGGTTCACAGGCACCCGACTGTTATACTGTTGCCACGTAGGATTAGTGAGCCACCGGTGTCAGCCACCGGTGACACAGCCAACCACTCCGCCCAACTATAATGGCTCGGGCAGACCGACACCTGTGTCACCGGCGGCACACACAGGTGAACCCTTAACTGACGCAGCCTAGCTACTCAGCCCGGTCTTGGCACATGACATGCCCTCAGCATACAACACTCTCTGAAACCTAGAAGGAGAGAACCTCCGACAGCCCTCTAAATCACCAGACCAGCTATCGCAGTGCAGTTACCTTAGCATTTACAAGCTCTCCCCCATGGTCCAGAGAAGTACCTGAGTCTTAGAGCACTAGACCACCTGTGACACACTGTGTCACACCGGTGACTCTAGCCCCTGGGGTTTTCTACCGCTTACACACTGACCCTCTGAGCATTGAGCAAAAGTTCCTTAGACAACTGATACTGATTGCATCCCTCTTGATAGTACGGGTTTTTTCCTATGGACTCAAAGAAACTAGCAAATCTAGGCTTTACCTGCCCACCAACTGTAGTCACGGTCCTTGACGCATCAAGCCACCATCACCTTGCTTGCAACTCATTGCACAGCACCGGCTTCTTCACAGCTGTGGCACAGCTGCCTAGCACCGCCATTCCTTAGTCCTGGAACTCGCCCCTTGTACCTTTTTGATGGTCATCATTCCCTCGATGACCCTTCTTCCTGGAACCTGTAAACCTGCTTACACTTCATGTAGACATTAGATTCCAGTTTGAGTTGCCATTAACCATCAAAACCAACTTGGGGCCTAGATGCTCTTTCAACATGAGCTCGAGCCAAAGCCCAACATGAGGTGAATCTTCTCCTTGGTACTTTTCCATTTAGCATGAACATGAATGGTATGCTACCTAATGTGTCGACCTTTTGCATACTTAGGTACAAAGGATTGTCCAAGGTGGAGGACAGCGGGACCGAGGGAGGGACTCCAAGCTTCAAGCTCAACCACGTCCGGACTGCTGCCTCGGACCCTCCGGACGTTCACTGAGAAGGAAGGCCCGGACTGTCCAACTGAGGCCCGGACCCTCCGGATGTGGCCGAACCTTCCACCCGGACCCTCCGGATGAAGGTTCGGATCTTCTCTGGAAAGCTCGGACCTCCCACTAGGACAATCCGGATGAAGGTCCGGATCTTCTCTGGAAGGCCCGGACTGCAGCCCGGACCCTTCGGACTCCCGGACTGTCCGGCCCCAATCCGGATAGTCTGGATCTACCTGCGTGCAGAAAAACGGGCCACGGCACATGTATCTCTTAAGTGGAGGGTTAACCTATAAATACCGTACTCCCCACTAATTAGGGTTTTTAGACCTGTTGTTTAGACTAAAGTTGAGCTTTGCTCCTAACCTAGGGTTTCATCCCTCTAGGTTTGGAGTTCCACAATTAGGCCTTGCTTTCCCTTGTGGATTGTACGGATCGGCGCATGCCTCCGAGTGGTAAATGCGGCATTCATCAAGAGAAATTGTTGATTTGGTTCCTAGTTCCCAAAGCTTTCCCATTAGGGTTTGTTGTTGGGGTAGGATTCCATTTAGGCTTTCCTAGTTATCCAATCCAATCCGTGAAGATCGGGAGCCACCGTATCAACTTGGTATCAGAGCTCTAGGTTGCCACGGTTTGGATTTGTATCCTCTCTTTTCCATACCCCCCCCAATTGCTAGTTTTGTTTTGGTTTTTCTTACCTATTTTGAAAACCCCACAAAAAGAGCCCGATTTGAAATCTAGATGCAATTCGGAGTTTTGAGTGAGCTTTGGTTGGTTTTGATCCATTAGATCTTTGCTATACTTGTTGATCTAACCTCCCTTTTGCGTTGCTTTGGCCAATTTCATCGCTTGCCCCTCTGATTTGGTGGATTTTGGTCCGCCCGTGTCGCAGATCTGCTTCTCTGTTCACCAGTCGAACAGTCCGGATTTCACCCGGACAGTCCGGATTTACCAAAACTGGACGCAGCAGCTTTACCATTTGGGGCATAACTTCCACATTATGTGTCCGTTTTTAGTGATCTTGGACTCGTTTCAAAGCTAACAACGAGCTCTAGGTCATCATCTTTGGCACCAACCTCCACAAGCAAGGTAAAATATCTGAAAAGGCCCTTATTCCTTGCAACTTCTTTGTGAGCCAATCTTACCTATTGCGAAAACTTTGATCCTATTAAGACTAGTTCATTGATCATTGCTAGGGTCTTGTACACTTGTGCTACTTAGAACATATTTCCCAAACAATCAACAAACGTTAGTCTTATAAGATCTTGGCATAAAGAAAAAGAGGAAGAAGAATCAAAAGAATCAAAAAAATAGAGAGAAAGAAACATGCAAATGCCATTGGTCCTTTTGTAGAGAAAACGCAAGCTTCAAAGGAAATCCAAATAGGGAGAGTAGTCAAGTGAACAAATCCTTTGCCCTACAAATTTGCAATCGAGCTAGCATCTTTCCTAGTATTTGTGCAACAAGAGCTTCTAGTCTTCAATAGGAACATTCTTGTATTAGCTCATTTCTTGGTTGCACAAATTCCAATATCTTTGTGCGTGAGTTGTCTTGTGCTTCGCTTATATCCTTTAAGATCAACTCTTATTCAATTGTTTCTATTGTGGATTATTACTAATTTTTGTTATATCTCATTATCCAATTGCTTAGTGTGTGTGTTGTGTTAATCATTTTTGAGATCTACTAAAAGCTTTGTTTGAGATAGTGCTTTGGGACTTGGAACTTCTTCAACCTACTCTTGAGGGTCACCTTTACCCTCCACGGCCCTTTGATCATTCAATCCAAGGAGACAAGGACTTTTGTGGTGAGTCAGGTGAGAGAGTTTCGAATATTTCACATATATTGTGCTTTGCTAACCTTGTATAGGGAAGGATCACACGAAGGCAATAGGAATGACGAGTATGTGACAAGAGGGCAACACATGGGCCCTCCAACGGAATCTTCGTGACACCGTGGAGAATTTGAGGAATGACATGACCCAACAGTTGGGCGTCATGAGGACAAACATTGTGCGAGAGGTTGTCCAAGCTCTTCGAGGCCAACTTCCAGAAGTGGAGATTGATGAAGAAGAACCCCTCGATGAGACCAATGCCGAGATGGCGGCTGGGCGAGGTTAAGCATGAGAAGCTTCGAGGCATCGAGCGCCCAACTTGTCAACAAGAACCCAAACCCAAGTCCCCACCAATGGGTCACGGGGCCACAGGAGGTCAAGGAGCCATCAAAGGCGAAGTGAAGACCAAGAAGAGACCTCTTCGTCCCCAAGCTAAACCGCGACATCGACGACATCAAAGAGGTGAAGTCAACGGGCGACATGGTCACCATGAAAATGGTGATGAGGAGTTCGACAAGCTCAAATTCACCATGCCCAAGTTATCGGGCGATGTCATCGACCTGGAGGAGTACCTCACTTGGGAGCTCAAGGTGAACAAGGTCTTCAGGCTGCATAACTACTCCGAAGAGAAGAAGGTCGTCATGGCCTCACTTGAGTTTGATGGTCATGCACTCATTTGGTGGGAACAAGTCCAGAACCAGCGTGAAGAACATGGGAGCAACTCGTCATGACTTGGAGAGAGATGAAAAAGGAGATGCGAGCCCGCTTTGTGCTCAAGTACTACAACCGAGACCTCTTTAAGAAGCTTCAAGATCTCAAGCAAGGGAGCTGAACTGTTGAAGAGTACTTCAAAGAGATGGAGATCGACATGATTCGAGCCAACATCCAAGAAACAGAAGAGCAAACCATGGCACGTTTCTTGGCTGGGTTGAACCATTCCATCAAGTGCATCACCGACTATCAACCCTACAACACTGTGGTGGAGTTAGTGCACCAAGCCATCAAAGCAGAACACCAAGTGCAAGAAGATGCTCGATACCCCAAGACTTCAACATACGCTCCAAGAGCTACTTCATACACTCCACGCACCACACCATATGCTCCACGTCCAACTCCAAGCACAAGAAATACTCCTCGAGCTACAACAACCAAGACGGAGAGCTATGTTGGTGGTGGGGGGTGCAAGTGTTCGCCCCTCAACAAACACAAGCCGACCTTCAACCTCCTACTCCAAAGAGGGACCGACTCCAAGCATGGCTTCATCAATGGCCTCTATGGGTAAATCTCGAGACATCGTATGCTTCAAGTGCCAAGGTCAAGGTCATATGCAAAAGGAGTGCCCCAATGCTCGTGCTATGTTGATCACCGAAGAGGGAGCATATGAATCGGCAAGTGAAGGAGAAATTGATGCCATTCATGAGGTGGCAAGATTTGAGCAAGAAGGAGAAGGAGAAGATGAAGAAGGACAAGAGCGGGTCTATTGTGAGACTGAGGCGGGTCCATCCCTCGTCGTCACCAAGAAGATCCTCACTGTCCAACTTCAAGGTGAATCTGAATAACGGTGCAACCTCTTCCAAACCAAGGCCGCAATCGATGGCAAAACCATGAAGGTTATAATCGATGGAGGAAGTTGTCACAACTTGGCAAGTCACGAGCTATGTTCCAAGCTAAACTTGAAGTATAAGAAGCACCCACATCCCTACCATGTGCAATGGTTGAGTGATAGAGGCACCGTCAAGATCCAACACATGGTGCAAGTCTCCTTCAAGATTGGAGCCTACCAAGACACAGTGGAGTGTGATGTGATACCAATGACGGTGTGCCACCTCCTTTTGGGACGCCCATGGCAATACGACCGGGCGGCACGCCACGACGGTCATACCAACGAATACATCTTCCGGTGGCACCATAAGGAGTATGTGCTTCGCCCCATGATGCCAAGTCAAATCATTATCGACAATGCTCAAAAGTTGGCAAGGATTCAAGAGGAGAAGAAGAGAAGTGAGCGAGAAAGCGTCGTCTTGAGTGAATCCCACAAAAAAGTGAGCGAGAGCCACAAGTCCAAAATGAGAGAAAAGAGCAATAGTGAGAATGGAGGCTTAGTGATGCTGGCTACCAAGGCGGAGATGAGGGAAGTGAGGAGTGACCCGCCTATGCTCCACTTTGTGCTTGTGTGCAAAGATGGAGACGTTTTGACTAATGACTCACCCCCATTGCCTAGTGCCATCTCTCGAGTTTTGCAGGAGTTCACGGACGTCTTTCTCGAGGAGGTGCCGGCGGGACTACCACCCATTCGAGGCATCGAGCACTGCAACGACCTCATTCCAGGAGTGCCACTGCCAACCGACCTCCTTATCACGCCAACCCCGAGGAGACCAAGGAAATTCAACGTCAAGTACAGGAGCTACTTGACAAAGGGTATGTTCGCGAAAGCTTAAGCCCATGCGTCATTCCTGTTATTCTTGTTCCCAAAAAGGATGGTTCTTAGCGCATGTGTGTTGATTGTCGAGCCATCAATAATATCACTGTGCGTTGTTGTCACCCTATTTCTAGGCTAGATGATATGGTTGATGAGCTTAGTGACGCTACAATTTCTCTAAAATTGACTTAAAGAGTGGCTATCACCAAATAAGAATGAATGAATGAGATAAATGGAAAACTGCCTTTAAAACCAAATTTAGCTTATATGAATGGCTTATCATGCCTTTTGATTTATCCAATGCTCCTAGCACTTTTATGCGCTTAATGAATCATGTTTTGTGACCTTTCATTGGAAAATTTGTTGTGGTCTACTTTGATGATATCTTTGTGTATAGTAGAACTTTGAATGATGATACTTCTCATATTAGACAAGTTCTACTTGTGCTTAGAAATGAACGCTTGTTTGCCAATCTTGAGAAATGCACTTTTTGGACAGAAAAACTTGTCTTCCTATGCTTTGTTGTTTCCACTCATGGTATAGAGGTAGATGAATCTAAAATTTCAGCAATTAAAAATTGGCTTACCCCTATCAACGTGAGTCAAGTGCATAGCTTCCATAGCCTAGCAAGTTTTTACTGTCAGTTTGTCAAAGATTTTAGTGCTATTACCTCCCCTTTGAATGAATTAACTAGAAAGAATGTTGAATTTGTGTGGGGGCAATCTCAAGAAAATGCTTTTCAAGAGCTTAAGAAACGTTTAACTGAGGCACCTGTGCTTGCTTTACCTGATTTCACTAAAAAAATTTAAATTGAATGTGATGCTAGTGGGATCGGTATAGGGGGTGTTCTCATGCAAGAGGGAAAATCGGTCACTTATTTTAATGAGAAATTAAATGGAGCTCAACTCAATTACCCGGTTTATGATAAAGAATTGTATGCTTTGGTTCGTGTTCTTGAAGTGTGGCAACACTATCTTTGGCCAAAAGAATTTGTTATTCATTCCGATCATGTATCTTTGAAATATCTTAAGGGCCAAACTAAATTGAACCGAAGACATGCAAAATGGGTTGAATTTATTGAAACATTTTCCTACGTAGTCAAGTACAAAAAGGGTAAAGAAAATATTGTGGCGGATGCTCTTTCCTGCAAAATGACCCTTTTGAACCAACTAGAGGTTCGGGTTTTGGGTTTGGAAAGTTTGAAAGAATTATATGCCAAGGATCCTAAATTTACTACCCCTTTCTTTAACTGCAAGGAAGGGAAGGGTTGGGAGAAATATCATGTTCATCAAGGTTTCTTGTTTCGAGCTAACAAACTATGCATTGCCGAGTCGTCCGTGCGCTTGTTGTTGTTGCAGGAATCACATGGCGGCAGATTAATGGGACATTTTGGACTGGACAAGACCTACTTGATGCTTTCCAAACATTATTATTGGCCCAAGATGCGACGAGATGTAGAGAGATTCATCCAACGATGCATCACATGTCTCAAAACTAAGTCCAAACTCAATCCCCATGGTCTTTACACTCCACTTTCCGTTCCTAATGCACCTTGGGAGGATATTAGCATGGATTTTGTGTTAGGATTGCCTAGGACCAAAACGGGGTGAGATTCGATATTTTTGGTTGTGGATAGACTTTCAAAAATGGCTCATTTTATTCCTTGCCACAAGACCAACGATGCTTCACATGTTGCTAATTTGTTTTTCAGAGAAAATGTGAGGCTTCACGGTGTGCCCAAGACCATCGTCTTCGACCGCAACGTCAAGTTCCTAAGCTACTTTTGGAAGACATTGTGAGCCAAGTTGGGAGTCAAGCTTCTATTCTACACAACTTGCTATCCACAAAACGATGGGCAAACTGAGGTCGTCACGCGCACTCCCGCAACACTCCTTCGAGCCATGATCAAGAAGAACTTGCGAGAGTGGGAGGAATGCATTCCCATGTGGAGTTCGCCTATAACCGCGCGGTACTCTACTACAAGCATGAGCCCATTCGAAGTGGTGTATGGCTTCAACCCCTCTACACCACTCGATCTTCTTCTACTACCGCTAAATGAACGAGTCAATATGGATGCCTCCAAGTGAGCCGCTTTCATCAAAAGGCTCCATGAGACGACAAGAGCCACAATTGAACAACAAGTTTTTTGTCACGCCAACAAGGTCGACAAGAACAAGAAAAGAATGGTGTTCGACCCCGGTGATCTTGTGTGGGTTCACCTCCGCAAAGAGTGCTTTCCTGAAGAACGCAAGTCTAAACTCATGCCACGCGGAGATGGGCCTTTCCAAGTGCTTCAACGCATCGGCAACAACGCCTACAAGATTGATCTTCCACCGACCAAGTACTCGGTGAGCAACACCTTCAACGTCTCAGATCTTTCACCCTTCCATGGCTACAATGAGTTCGAGTCGAGGTCGACTCCTTTTCAAGAAGGGGGAATGATGCGGGCATCACCATGGACAATATCACTTCACGTTTAAGCCCACCTCCACTTGTTGGGCCAATGACACGAGCTCGAGCCAAAGCCCAACATGAGGTAAATCTTCTCCTTGGTACTTTTCCATTTAGCATGAACATGAATGGTATGCTACCTAATGCGCCGACCTTTTGCGTGCTTAAGTACAAAGGATTGTCCAAGGTGGAGGACAGCGGGACCGAGGGAGGGACTCCAAGCTTCAAGCTCAACCACGCCCGGACTGCTGCCTCGAACCCTCCGAACGTTCACTGAGAAGGAAGGCCCAGATTGTCCGGCTAAGGCCCAGACCCTCCGGATGTGGCTGGACCTTCCACCCGGACCCTCCGAATGAAGGTCCGGATCTTCTCTGGAAAGCCCGGACCTCCCACCCGGACATTCCGGATGAGGGTCCGAATATTCTCTGGAAGACCCAGACTGCAGCCCCGGACCCTCCGGACGCCCGGACTGTCCGGCCCCAATCCGGACAGTCCAGATCTGCCTGCATGCAGAAAAACGGGCCACGGCCCATGTATCTCTTAAGTGGAGGGTTAACCTATAAATACCGTACTCCCCACTAATTAGGGTTTTTAGACTTGTTGTTTAGACTAAAGTTGAGTTTTGCTCCTAACCTGGGGTTTCATTCCTCTAGGTTTGGAGTTCCACAATTAGGCCTTGCTTTCCCTTGTGGATTGTACGGATCGGCGCGTGCCTCCGAGTGGTAAATGTGGCATTCATCAAGAGGAATTGTTGATTTGGTTCCTAGTTCCCAAAGGCTTTCCCATTGGGGTTGTTGTTGGGGTGGGATTCTATTTAGGCTTTCCTAGTTATCCAATCCAATCCGTGAAGATCGGGAGCCACCGTATCACTTCGGTTGCTGATAACACTTTTTGTGCGTACAAGTTGGATTTATGTAAAGATTATGACAGGGTGGATTGGGACTTCCTGAGGGAGGTTATGAAAAAATTGGGATTTGCAGATCAACGCGTGAACTGGATAATGACATGTGCGACAACGGTCCAGTACTTAGTCAAATTTAATGGGTCCTTACCAGAGACTTTCACTCTGTCTCGCGGCCTGCGCCAAGGTGATCCATTATCCCCTTTTTTGTTCTTGTTCGTGGCAGATGGTTTGTCGGCTTTGCTGAAACAGGAAGTGCAGGCTGGATGGATTACACCTTTACGAGTAAGCCATCGAGCTCCAGGTATTTCACATCTGCTTTTTGCTGATGATAGTCTCCTTTTCTTCCAAGAGAAACCTGAGCAGGCTGAGTGAATTCGTGCAATTTTCCATGATTATGCTATTAGTACCGGCTAGTTGATTAATCCCCTGAAATGCTCTATTTTGTTTGGTGCTTCTTGTGACCTGTGTGTGCAGGAAGAAGTTAAGCAAATTTTGCAGGTGGTCCAGTCGTCCTTTGAGGCTAAATATTTGGGACTACCGACGCCCGAAGGCCGGATGGTCAAAGGTAAATTCTAGAATCTTCAGTCTAAGCTAAGCAAGCGTCTAATGGCATGGGAAGAGACTCACTTGTCGCAGGGTGGGAAGGAGGTCCTAATTAAAGCAGTGGCATAGGCGCTCCCAACTTATGTTATGGGTGTTTTTAAACTGCCAGTCGGCTTATGCGATTACCTGACGCGGATGATACGAAACTTCTGGTGGGGTGCAGAAAATGGCAAAAGGCGCACACATTGGATCGCTTGGGACACTTTGATGAGGCCTAAAATGCATGGCGGACTTGGCTTTTGAGATATGAGACTTTTTAATCAAGCACTCCTGGCCCGGCAGGCTTGAAGACTGATCCAGCAACCATCAAGTTTGTGCGCTCAGGTACTTAAGGCTAAATATTTTCCTAATGGCAATCTCGTGGACACTGTTTTTATAGGTAATGGCTTGGCTACATGGCATACTATTGAACACAGTCTGGAGCTCCTTAAGAAAGGTGTTGTGACAGAGTGGCACGACAGAAGCATTGCAGCGGTCCATATGATACAAACATAATTTACAAACTCGAATTACAACATAAGACTTACAATACATTCCCAAAAGTACGGGAAATTTAAAACCGTTATTGTTTGGTTACAGCAAAAGTCTTATCTACACCTAATCACTCTTACGACCTATTACACTACTCGGCGTTGTCCTCGTCGCGGAACTCGACGTAGTAGTCGACGCCTTCGTCCTCTTTCGTCATCGGCTGATCTTCGGGAGCGTCATCATCGATTTCGACGTAGATCATATCCTCCTCCGTCGACGGCTCGCAATCTACTCAAGGGAATTAGATAGAGGGATGAGTACAAAAGGTACTCAACAAGTCCAGGAATAGCAAAGAGGTGTTTGATGCACTATCTACTGAGAACGACGACGTTCTCTCAAAAGCAATGCAGGTGGAGAGGGTAAGAGAGTCAAGTTTTAATTAAAGAGACTAATGATCTCATGTCTCACAAGCTGCTAGGATTCCCGATGAATCCCTTTCTTGCCGGGTTCGCAGTTCCAACCGGGAACACGGAGTGACAATGCCACACTTCTATACACTCTGCAGAGGTGCACAACTGTACCCACAAACGATCATAGTCATGGAGTTCATGTCGTCACATGCACTACCAGACCGTCAAATCACAGAGCCGTTTCACCGCCCGCTCGGTTATACTCCGCGTCGCAGTCCTGCACAATCAGGCCAAGGACTACCAGTCTCACGTTGATACTCCGGATACAACGTGTTGTGGATAGCCAACGGCTAGCGCCACCTTCCCAATAGCTGATACCCCGCATACAACTATTGAGGTCTTCCTTTCCCGGGGGAGTATAGACCTAGGGTAAAGGGTACTTTAGCTCAGCCCCGCCCATACAGGGTATGTGGTATGCGCAATCACTACGGCCCTTAAGCACAATCGATCATTGGTTGCATTAACCTTATATGAAACTTTCCCGTGTGATGAAATCCACCTTCCCAAATGTGCCAAACTGCACCCATACCAGGATTTCACCACCCACCATGCGATCACCCAAAAACCGGCGATCCAAAACAAAACAACAGTTGATTCATCTTTAGAAATTAGGTTTTCAGTGCATGTTATAGACAAGAGGGAATCGAAGAACATTCTCAACGGACATGAACAAGAAACTGGACTTGCCTGGTAACGGATAGGTAGTGGAGTTCGACGGTCCTGACTGCTGAACTCCGGCTTCTGATACAAGCAATGAAGTCCGATAAGGACTAATTCAAAGAATTCTAAGAATGGATGCAAATGACATGGCATGCATGAGATGATATGTTTATCAACATATTCTAATGGAATTTAGGCATAATTCATTCAAACACTCTTTAGAAGATTTAGAATTAACTAGCTAAATAACTAAGTTCCAATTATGTTAAAGTTTATATTGACTCTAATTGAATTAGATTAACTCTATTATTTATGTCAATTCACTTAAAGAGCTAGATTAGGTTAAAATTCTCTTCTTTAAAGAAGATCTACTTAATTTACTTAAACCAACTTATTATCTTATTTTGAATTTTACTTTTCTTTTAAGAGATGACTATTTTAACCTAAAGAACTTCTCAATTCCAATATGGATGAAATGATATGACATTTGAGTTCATGCGATGATGCACATGTTAAAAACATCCTTAAAGAGATTAGATTATATTCTCTTTAAACACTCTCCATATAAGAGAATAACTAACCTTAACTATTTTTTTTATCACTTGATTTACTTTTACCCAAGGTCAAGATTTCTTTTATTTTCTCTTGGTTAGGTTAGGTTATTACTTGGAATTTTAGAAACTAACTTAGAATTCGATTCTCTATTTCAAAGATGTGTTACAACTAATAATACTTTAGATAATTATTATAAAATCTCATTTGATTTATTAAACCTATTCTTTTAATTATCTTAAAAGAAGTTAGCTTCTTTTCTTTTTTTTTCCCCTTTTTTTTCCACTTAACTCAACCCCCAACCGGCCTAACCGGCGCCTCCCTTCTCACATGCACCCGGCTCCTTGCTTCTTCCTCTCTCCAACCAAAATCCCCAATTCTTCTTCCTTCATCCCAAAATCCCTAAATCAAACTCTCCCTCACTGCACCCGACCGGAATCCCCTTTTGGTCTCGGTGCTGCCGCTCGGTCTCCGCCCGGGGTCCTCGCCCGATGCCGCCGCCGCTCTCGCCATGGCTTCGGACATCGCCGCCGCCTCGAGCCCAAGGCTCAGGCCTTGGCCCGCCGGTGCTGTCGCGAGCCTAGGGCTCGGGCCCTTCGCGCCGTCGCCCTCGGGTAACCGCGCCGCCGTGAGTCCCTTGCGCGCGAGCTCCTCACCCCGGCCGCTTCGGTCCGCCGCCCGGTTGGCCGTGGCCGGCGTCGCAGCCCACCACCGGGCTCCGTCGGCCCGCCTCCCGCCGGTGGCGCCCACTGAGCTCGGCCGCCATCCTCTCTTCAACCGGTAAGCTCTCCTTTCTTCCCCCAACTCTCTATTCTTCTACTTTCTCCCCAACCTGTGCTAGGGTTCATACCCAAAATTTCCCCAATTTGTTTCTATGATTTTAGGGTTCTTCTACCTGGACTTCAATTGTGATGTTTGACTACCTTTAATACATATGATTTGGTTTAGCTCAAACTCAATTGAGCCTTAGCTACTCCAACATTTCCTATACCTAGCTTTTATCCACTAATGTTGGAATGTACGCCTATACTTGAGGCCTTCTTCACTGATAAGAACAGATTTACACTTGATCTTGGTTACTAAAGATGATGCCTTTATAATTAAATTGTTTGGCATGCGCATATAGGATAAAACTGATGAGAACAGATGCTATCCTGATCTTAGTTTATTTCTGTCTTCCTCTATATATATGGATATATTAGTTTTACTTTTGAAAGAATAGAGACTTTACTTGATTCCTGAACTAAGCATGCTGATGCTTTGCATGATTGAATTGATGAGAACAGATACTACTTTTGTTGCCTAATCAGTTGCCTTATTATATGAGATGGTGTTCTCTCCGAGAGATTTAGGGCAGTAGTTATAAAATCTGATAAGAACAGATTCATTACACTAGTTGCCTAAGAGAAAACCTAATGATGAGCTTTAGCTGAGAATTGTTTGAGACATCCTTTTGATGCCAAAGAATAAGAACAGGTTCTACAAATGTTTCATTCAATTTCTATGATGCAATAATGGTTCTGAGGGTTTTATTACTTGCTAAAATGCATGTGTAAATATATGCAGAGTTGGATACTATCAGTGGTCCTTACCTTGTTTTGGTTGGAACAAGCTAAGGTTCGGCTAAGCTGTTGATTTTGCCTCTTTTTCCTACTGATGGTTGGCTATCTTCCTGCTCCTTCCCTCCTGCTCGTGGTGATCCTCCTCTTGAGACTCCCTTCTTTTCTATTTGGTGGTCTTAGCCTCCTGGAGCTTGACTCCCTTGCTCTTGCTGGTAGCCTCTATCCTTGCTGTACTGGTTATGCTTTGGCCTCTTTGAGCTTGGCTCTAGGTTGCTCTAATGGCTGACTACTAGTGATACTGAATGCTGGTTCTGGTTGAGTTCTACTGCTGCTACGGTGGCACTAGTTCCATTCGGTTGCCTCTGTACTATTCCTACCGAGCCTTTTCTAAGGTTCTCAGGTGTATATTTTTTGGCCACCTCATGCTTGGTTACTGGAACTTGCAGAACTAGACATCCTTAGGAGATATTTCTATCTCTAGTTGCTTGCTTGCTAAGAATCTAGGCCTTGGTCGATGAGTAAAATGCTGCCATTCCTGATGCCTCATTCACACTGGTTACCTCGGTTAAGTTTATATGTGTGAGCTGTTGGTTTAAACTATTCAGCTGGTCTGATGTCTATCTATTCCAGATTTTTATTTGGTAAAAATCTATGGCTGCCTTGGAAGCTAAGCTATTCACTTGAAGGAATCTTTTGTTGGCTGCTTGGGAATCCACTCGTTGGCTGCTGCCTTGTTCACACGGTTGGAAAATGGCTGCTAGATATAGCACTTGATGGACTGTTGCCTTGGTCTATTTTATGTGGGCTAAATGGATAATATAGATGGCTGCCTTATCCATGTTTTGCTTTATAAAAATGATTTCTTTTTTTTAAACAAAGATCATGGAGGCAATTTAGCATAAGGGAAATAAAATTATTTTTACCTCTCACCTCCTTCCCTCTAACATATAAAAATATTAGGTTTTGTCGGATGGGGGTCTTAGCCACGTGGCCCTCGGACATTTTGAAAAACAAAACATTTTACAAAACTATTTTCGAAAACTAAAATTATTTTAGGTCGTCGGCACTATTTTGCCCCCGCAGCTAACCCTGCGGACGTCGGCGAAACTGTGCCGATAAGACCACACGTATTTCAAAATATAGATTTAGGAACTTTTTGCCTCCTACAACAACGGCACGATTCCCAACGGTCTCGAGTACCCATACTCGCTGACCTGGGATGACCGCCTACATCCCCGAAGGACTTCCCCCTTCGGCTCTCGGTATCCTTCTCCGACTTAAAGAATTTGAAGACCCGACGGTTCACAAGTTAGGTTAGATGATGTATAGGTAGAATATTGATCATGTAATTTTCTTTCTTCTTCTTTATTCATTTGTAACAATGTTGTATCATTAACTCTTATATCATTTTGTTAATCAATAAAGTTTCGATTCAATTATATTCACCAATGACATTGTGTTATTCCTTTAATTAATGAAGTTTAATTTCAATTGTATTTACTATGCACGAATACTATATGCCATGTATGCGATGAATGCGAATGCACAACCATTTTCCTCCCCCTCTCGACTAACTCTCGACGTAACTCGATAGGTTCGGATCAACTCAGCAGCGCGAGTTGCTCCACGACTTCACCTCACGCCCCTCTCGACTACGCCAGAATTAGAGTTCTCACATCCTACCCCCCTTAAAAGAATTTCGTCCTCGAAATTAAAGATGAGGTACCTGAATAAGGACGGGTAGTCCCTACGCAAATCTTCCTCTTTCTCCCACGTCGCTTCTCGGACGGGATGGTTCTTCCATTGCACCTTGCAATATTTGATCGCTCGATTCCTCAACTACTTCCATTCTTCAGCAAGAATCTTAATCGGCTTTTCAACATAAGACAGATCATCTTGCAATTCCACTTCCGACTGTTCCACTCTATCGGTTGGTTCTTTCAAACACTTTCGGAGTTGTGAGATGTGGAATACGTCGTGTACCTTCGACAACGATGCCGGTAGCTTTATCTGATAAGCTACTTCTCCCTTTCGGTCCAGAATTTGAAATGGTCCGATATATTTGGGACTCAACTTCCCTTTCATGCCGAATCTCTTCACCCCTTTGGTAGGACTCACTTTCAGATAAACTAAGTCTCCTACCTCAAATGTTACCTGTCGTCTCTTTTTATCCGCATAACTCTTTTGACGACTCTGAGCTGTTTTCAACCGCTCTCGGATGATTGCTATTGCATCATGTTTCTCTTTGATAAGATCCGGTCCAATGAGATTCTTCTCTCCGGTCTCATACCAACATATCGGTGATCGACACTTTCGACCATATAGGGCTTCAAATGGGGCCATCTGAATACTGCTCTGGTAACTATTGTTGTATGTGAACTCCGCCAAAGCGAGATGTTCGTCCCATGAACCTCCAAAGTCAAATACGCAGGCTCTCAACATATCTTCAAGAGTTTGGTTTGTTCTTTCTGTCTGTCCACCGGTCTGAGGATGATATGCTGTACTGAAATCGAGCTGAGTACCTAAAGCTTGCTGTAATTGTTGCCAAAACGCAGATGTGAATACCGATCCTCGGTCAGACACAATCCTTTTGGGAACTCCATGCTTGCTAACGATTTCTTGGACATAGAGCTTGGCAAGTCTTTCACAGGAATAATTCTGATTTATGGCGATAAAGTGCGCTGTCTTGGTTAACCGATCAATGATAACCCAGATAGCGTCTTTATGCCTTTGAGTTCTCGGTAATCCGGTAATGAAATCCATACCGATCTCCTCCCACTTCCACTGTGGTATCGGTAACGGCTGCATTAATCCTGCCGGATTCTGATGTTCTACCTTAATTCTTGAGCAAGTGTCGCACTCCGACACGAACTTAGCAATCTCCTGCTTCATGTTGTTCCACCAAAATGTTCCCTTCAAATCCATGTACATCTTCGTACTTCCGGGATGAATACTGTAAGGAGTTTGGTGAGCTTCTTTCAAGATTATCCTCTTGATCTCCGGAATGTTAGGAACACATATCCGGTTCTTATACCATAGCGATCCATCTTCCGCTAAGGTAAACTCCGATGGTTGCTTTGCTTTGATCCTCTTTACCTCTTCCGCAATGAACTTATCTTCCAGTTGATGTGTCTTGATCTCTTCCTGAAGATTCGGTTGAACCACTAAAGCTGCAACACTGACTTCACCTTTGTTGATTACAACCTCAACTCTATCTTTGTCCAAGTCCTGAAGAATATGCTTGGATATATCTTCGACCTTCTCCGGTTGAATTTCAGACTTCCGGCTCAGGGCATCTGCTACAACATTGGCTTTTCCTGGTGTATAGTTGATTTCCAGATCATAATCCTTGATCAGTTCAAGCCATCTTCGCTGCCTCATGTTCAATTCCTTCTGTGTGAAGAAGTACTTCAGGCTTTTATGGTCCGAGTATAGCTCACACCTGGATCCATAGAGGTAATGCCGCCATTGTTTCAGCGCAAACACTACTGCTGCCAACTCTAAGTCATGTGTCGGGTAGTTGACTTCATGCGGTCTGAGATGTCTTGAAGCATAAGCGATGACTTTCCGGTCTTGCATTAGCACACATCCTAACCCTAATTTGGATGCATCGCAATAAACACTGAAATTCTTGCCACTTTCCGGTAAAGTTAACACTGGAGCGGTAGTGAGTTTCCGCTTCAGCTCCTGAAAACTGCTCTCACAAGCTTCGGTCCACTGAAATTTGGTATCTTTTCTCAACAACTTGGTCATAGGTCCGGATATTTTGGAGAATCCTTCGATGAATCTCCTGTAATATCCTGCTAATCCCAGAAAACTTCTGACTTCTGTGACCGATGTTGGAGATTTCCAATCTACAACTGCCTCAATCTTCTTCGGATCCACTGCTACTCCTTATTTTGTGATGACATGGCCTAGAAAAGAGACTTGATCTAGCCAAAATTCACACTTACTGAACTTAGCATACAACTGATGCTCTCTCAAAGTCTGCAATACTATCCGAAGATGTTCTGCATGATCCTCTTCACTCCGAGAATAAATGAGAATATCGTCGATAAACACGATCACGAATTTATCGAGATACTTCATAAAGATCTTATTCATCAAGTTCATAAACACTGCTGGTGCATTTGTCAGTCCAAATGGTACCACAAGGTATTCGTGGTGTCCATATCGAGAGACAAATCCTGTCTTTGGGATATCCTCCGGCTTGATCTTGATTTGATGGTATCCCGATCGCAAATCTATCTTGGAGAAAACTCCAGCACCTCTAACTTGGTCAAACAAGTCATCGATTCTTGGCAATGGATATTTGTTTTTGATGGTGACATTATTCAAATTTCTATAATCTACACACATCCGAATGCTACCATCCTTCTTATCAACAAAAAGAATTGGTGCTCCCCAAGGTGATATACTTTCTCGGATGAATCCTTTCTCCGTTAACTCATCCAACTGCTTCTTCAACTCTACTAGCTCTACGGGTCCCATTCTATATGGCCTTTGAGCTATGGGTGATGTGCCCGGTATCAGATCAATAGTGAATTCTACCTCTCTATCTGGTGGCATACCCGGCAACTCATCTGGAAACACATCAGGAAACTCTCTGATAACCGGTATTTGTTCAATACCCTTCTCTTCCAAAGTGTTTAACTGAAATTCCGGTTTAGTCTCTGGGTTCCTCTGACCTTGGAACATAACTTTTCCGCCTACCCAATGGTTAAGAACTACGGTCTTGCTAGCACAATCAATCTGAGCTTTATGACGTGTTAACCAATCCATGCCTAATATGACATCTAAGCCTTGGAGTGGTATGATCAAAAGGTGAGCAAAGAATGCATAGCCACTAATCTCTATGACTAGCCATTCTATCTTCTTATCCACCTTTATGGGTCCTCCAGGTGATTGCACCTGTAGATGCTTCTCTAAAGAACTAGCTTCCCATGGTATCCCTTTCATGAATTCCTCAGAGATAAATGAATGCGTCGCTCCGGAATCAAAAAGTACGATACCAATACGAGATGAGATAGGTAGTGTACCTATCACCACGTCGCTTGCTGTTCCAACTTCTTCAGCGGTCACATGGTTCATCCTTCCGTGAACCTTGCCTCTGCCACGGACTTGAGTACCTCGTCCGCCTCGAACTGCTGCTCCTGGAGCTGGTGCTGCTGGCTTCGGTGCTTGGGGTCGTGGCTGTTGAGCTTTTGGATTCGGGCAATCGCCGATCTTATGTCCTGGTTGACCACAACCGTAGCAGTTTCCTTTCTTTGGGCATTGTGGTGCATAGTGACTTCCTCCACAAGTGTAGCACGTACCCGGAGGTATCGGTGCTCGGCTTGCTACTCCAGTAGGTATAACTCCAGCTTGATTCCTCTGAATATAAACCACTCGACGAGGCTTATTCTGCTGATATTGCTGTCGCCTCGGCTCAAACTTCCTCTTTCGGTCCTCTTGCACCTTGCGATAGTCGTTCTCCAAGGTAATGGCACGATCCACAAGATCTTGAAATTCTGTTGCACGGACAAGTCTCAGCTGCATCAACAGGAACGGATGAAGTCCCTCCATGAACTTCTGCTGTCTCTTGCTCTCCGTGTCCACATCATCCGGTGCATAACGTGACAGTCGATTGAATTCATGCACATATCGGGTAACTGTCATGTTACCTTGCTCCAAGTCCATGAATTCCTTCCTCTTCAGTGCCACTATACTGGATGGCACGTGAGCTTCACGAAACTTCGTCTTGAAGATATCCCATGTGATTACTCCTCCAGCTGGTTGAACTGCCTTGAGATTGACCCACCATGCCGCTGCAGGTCCGGTAAGCTGGTGTGTGGCATAGCGTACCTTCTCCTCATCATTGCATCCGACAGTCTCCAATTTCCTCTCGGTGTCTAGTAACCAGTCTTCCGCATCCATTGGTTCAGCTGATGTGGCGAAGATCATGGGCCTAGTCTGCTGAAAATCACCCAAACTGACGCCTCCTCCGGCTGGAGCTTGAGTATCGCGGGCTCGTCCTTCCATCCGATTCAGCATCTCAGCGAAGAACTTGTTTTGATTCTCCTGAGCTTCACGCCGCTCTCGCCTTTCTTCATCTCTGGCCTTTCGATCTTCTTCCATCTGGCGCATATACTGCATGAAAGCTTCTTCGGTGCTGTACCTCGGTGACGGTGGAGGTATACCGTTGCCTCCACTTCCACTAGCTGCATCGGCCTTCGCCTTCTGCTCAGCTTCCATCCGAGCCTTCTCTTCGGCTTCCATTCTGGCTTTCTCTTCGGCTTCCATTCTGGCTTTCTCTTCCGCTTCCTTCTGAGCTTGCTCATCCGCCAACCTTAGGGTTTCCTCACCTGGGCTCGCCATTCACCTACATTGTGATATGAAGCAAAGCTTAATAATATAATCTTCAACGACATATACTAAGCTTTTATCTTCATAATCACAGCTAAGCACTCATGCAAAGATTCGAGAAAAACCATAACTCCAAGAAGACACTCAATTTCATAAAACGTGATAACCTATGTGCATTTATCTACCGTGTCCAGAACAAAAGCAAAAACGAATATCTTATTATCGATATTTAGGGTTCTAACCTTATAACCTATTTCCTTACCCTTACCTTACCCTTATACCCTTGTCATGATTACTTCTTTTTCTCTTTTTTTTTGAAATTTCGAATCTCCTATAAGTTAAGAAGGTAAGCGAGTGTATGATATATTGCTACCTTTTTCTCAAAACAATTAAATTAACCCACAACCTTAGGTATTTCTAGAGAGATTAATAGGAAAGTTGTTTGAAAATAATACATTTATCCTTGTTAAAAGAAAACTATAGATGAGATAGTCCTTATAGAGGTTCCAACTTCATTCCTAGGGTTCACAGGTCTCCTAACTAGACTTTTATGCCTAGAGGTCTCAACAATTGCTCTGATACCACCTGTGACAGAGTGGCACGACAGAAGCATTGCAGCGGTCCATATGATACAAACATAATTTACAAACTCGAATTACAACATAAGACTTACAATACATTCCCAAAAGTACGGGAAATTTAAAACCGTTATTGTTTGGTTACAGCAAAAGTCTTATCTACACCTAATCACTCTTACGACCTATTACACTACTCGGCGTTGTCCTCGTCGCGGAACTCGACGTAGTAGTCGACGCCTTCGTCCTCTTTCGTCATCGGCTGATCTTCGGGAGCGTCATCATCGATTTCGACGTAGATCATATCCTCCTCCGTCGACGGCTCGCAATCTACTCAAGGGAATTAGATAGAGGGATGAGTACAAAAGGTACTCAACAAGTCCAGGAATAGCAAAGAGGTGTTTGATGCACTATCTACTGAGAACGACGACGTTCTCTCAAAAGCAATGCAGGTGGAGAGGGTAAGAGAGTCAAGTTTTAATTAAAGAGACTAATGATCTCATGTCTCACAAGCTGCTAGGATTCCCGATGAATCCCTTTCTTGCCGGGTTCGCAGTTCCAACCGGGAACACGGAGTGACAATGCCACACTTCTATACACTCTGCAGAGGTGCACAACTGTACCCACAAACGATCATAGTCATGGAGTTCATGTCGTCACATGCACTACCAGACCGTCAAATCACAGAGCCGTTTCACCGCCCGCTCGGTTATACTCCGCGTCGCAGTCCTGCACAATCAGGCCAAGGACTACCAGTCTCACGTTGATACTCCGGATACAACGTGTTGTGGATAGCCAACGGCTAGCGCCACCTTCCCAATAGCTGATACCCCGCATACAACTATTGAGGTCTTCCTTTCCCGGGGGAGTATAGACCTAGGGTAAAGGGTACTTTAGCTCAGCCCCGCCCATACAGGGTATGTGGTATGCGCAATCACTACGGCCCTTAAGCACAATCGATCATTGGTTGCATTAACCTTATATGAAACTTTCCCGTGTGATGAAATCCACCTTCCCAAATGTGCCAAACTGCACCCATACCAGGATTTCACCACCCACCATGCGATCACCCAAAAACCGGCGATCCAAAACAAAACAACAGTTGATTCATCTTTAGAAATTAGGTTTTCAGTGCATGTTATAGACAAGAGGGAAATCGAAGAACATTCTCAACGGACATGAACAAGAAACTGGACTTGCCTGGTAACGGATAGGTAGTGGAGTTCGACGGTCCTGACTGCTGAACTCCGGCTTCTGATACAAGCAATGAAGTCCGATAAGGACTAATTCAAAGAATTCTAAGAATGGATGCAAATGACATGGCATGCATGAGATGATATGTTTATCAACATATTCTAATGGAATTTAGGCATAATTCATTCAAACACTCTTTAGAAGATTTAGAATTAACTAGCTAAATAACTAAGTTCCAATTATGTTAAAGTTTATATTGACTCTAATTGAATTAGATTAACTCTATTATTTATGTCAATTCACTTAAAGAGCTAGATTAGGTTAAAATTCTCTTCTTTAAAGAAGATCTACTTAATTTACTTAAACCAACTTATTATCTTATTTTGAATTTTACTTTTCTTTTAAGAGATGACTATTTTAACCTAAAGAACTTCTCAATTCCAATATGGATGAAATGATATGACATTTGAGTTCATGCGATGATGCACATGTTAAAAACATCCTTAAAGAGATTAGATTATATTCTCTTTAAACACTCTCCATATAAGAGAATAACTAACCTTAACTATTTTTTTTATCACTTGATTTACTTTTACCCAAGGTTCAAGATTTTCTTTTATTTTCTCTTGGTTAGGTTAGGTTATTACTTGGAATTTTAGAAACTAACTTAGAATTCGATTCTCTATTTCAAAGATGTGTTACAACTAATAATACTTTAGATAATTATTATAAAATCTCATTTGATTTATTAAACCTATTCTTTTAATTATCTTAAAAGAAGTTAGCTTCTTTTCTTTTTTTTTCCCCTTTTTTTTTCCACTTAACTCAACCCCCAACCGGCCTAACCGGCGCCTCCCTTCTCACATGCACCCGGCTCCTTGCTTCTTCCTCTCTCCAACCAAAATCCCCAATTCTTCTTCCTTCATCCCAAAATCCCTAAATCAAACTCTCCCTCACTGCACCCGACCGGAATCCCCTTTTGGTCTCGGTGCTGCCGCTCGGTCTCCGCCCGGGGTCCTCGCCCGATGCCGCCGCCGCTCTCGCCATGGCTTCGGACATCGCCGCCGCCTCGAGCCCAAGGCTCAGGCCTTGGCCCGCCGGTGCTGTCGCGAGCCTAGGGCTCGGGCCCTTCGCGCCGTCGCCCTCGGGTAACCGCGCCGCCGTGAGTCCCTTGCGCGCGAGCTCCTCACCCCGGCCGCTTCGGTCCGCCGCCCGGTTGGCCGTGGCCGGCGTCGCAGCCCACCACCGGGCTCCGTCGGCCCGCCTCCCGCCGGTGGCGCCCACTGAGCTCGGCCGCCATCCTCTCTTCAACCGGTAAGCTCTCCTTTCTTCCCCCAACTCTCTATTCTTCTACTTTCTCCCCAACCTGTGCTAGGGTTCATACCCAAAATTTCCCCAATTTGTTTCTATGATTTTAGGGTTCTTCTACCTGGACTTCAATTGTGATGTTTGACTACCTTTAATACATATGATTTGGTTTAGCTCAAACTCAATTGAGCCTTAGCTACTCCAACATTTCCTATACCTAGCTTTTATCCACTAATGTTGGAATGTACGCCTATACTTGAGGCCTTCTTCACTGATAAGAACAGATTTACACTTGATCTTGGTTACTAAAGATGATGCCTTTATAATTAAATTGTTTGGCATGCGCATATAGGATAAAACTGATGAGAACAGATGCTATCCTGATCTTAGTTTATTTCTGTCTTCCTCTATATATATGGATATATTAGTTTTACTTTTGAAAGAATAGAGACTTTACTTGATTCCTGAACTAAGCATGCTGATGCTTTGCATGATTGAATTGATGAGAACAGATACTACTTTTGTTGCCTAATCAGTTGCCTTATTATATGAGATGGTGTTCTCTCCGAGAGATTTAGGGCAGTAGTTATAAAATCTGATAAGAACAGATTCATTACACTAGTTGCCTAAGAGAAAACCTAATGATGAGCTTTAGCTGAGAATTGTTTGAGACATCCTTTTGATGCCAAAGAATAAGAACAGGTTCTACAAATGTTTCATTCAATTTCTATGATGCAATAATGGTTCTGAGGGTTTTATTACTTGCTAAAATGCATGTGTAAATATATGCAGAGTTGGATACTATCAGTGGTCCTTACCTTGTTTTGGTTGGAACAAGCTAAGGTTCGGCTAAGCTGTTGATTTTGCCTCTTTTTCCTACTGATGGTTGGCTATCTTCCTGCTCCTTCCCTCCTGCTCGTGGTGATCCTCCTCTTGAGACTCCCTTCTTTTCTATTTGGTGGTCTTAGCCTCCTGGAGCTTGACTCCCTTGCTCTTGCTGGTAGCCTCTATCCTTGCTGTACTGGTTATGCTTTGGCCTCTTTGAGCTTGGCTCTAGGTTGCTCTAATGGCTGACTACTAGTGATACTGAATGCTGGTTCTGGTTGAGTTCTACTGCTGCTACGGTGGCACTAGTTCCATTCGGTTGCCTCTGTACTATTCCTACCGAGCCTTTTCTAAGGTTCTCAGGTGTATATTTTTTGGCCACCTCATGCTTGGTTACTGGAACTTGCAGAACTAGACATCCTTAGGAGATATTTCTATCTCTAGTTGCTTGCTTGCTAAGAATCTAGGCCTTGGTCGATGAGTAAAATGCTGCCATTCCTGATGCCTCATTCACACTGGTTACCTCGGTTAAGTTTATATGTGTGAGCTGTTGGTTAAACTATTCAGCTGGTCTGATGTCTATCTATTCCAGATTTTTATTTGGTAAAGATCTATGGCTGCCTTGGAAGCTAAGCTATTCACTTGAAGGAATCTTTTGTTGGCTGCTTGGGAATCCACTCGTTGGCTGCTGCCTTGTTCACACGGTTGGAAAATGGCTGCTAGATATAGCACTTGATGGACTGTTGCCTTGGTCTATTTTATGTGGGCTAAATGGATAAATATAGATGGCTGCCTTATCCATGTTTTGCTTTATAAAAATGATTTCTTTTTTTTAAACAAAGATCATGGAGGCAATTTAGCATAAGGGAAATAAAATTATTTTTACCTCTCACCTCCTTCCCTCTAACATATAAAAATATTAGGTTTTGTCGGATGGGGGTCTTAGCCACGTGGCCCTCGGACATTTTGAAAAACAAAACATTTTACAAAACTATTTTCGAAAACTAAAATTATTTTAGGTCGTCGGCACTATTTTGCCCCCGCAGCTAACCCTACGGACGTCGGCGAAACTGTGCCGATAAGACCACACGTATTTCAAAATATAGATTTAGGAACTTTTTGCCTCCTACAACAACGGCACGATTCCCAACGGTCTCGAGTACCCATACTCGCTGACCTGGGATGACCGCCTACATCCCCGAAGGACTTCCCCCTTCGGCTCTCGGTATCCTTCTCCGACTTAAAGAATTTGAAGACCCGACGGTTCACAAGTTAGGTTAGATGATGTATAGGTAGAATATTGATCATGTAATTTTCTTTCTTCTTCTTTATTCATTTGTAACAATGTTGTATCATTAACTCTTATATCATTTTGTTAATCAATAAAGTTTCGATTCAATTATATTCACCAATGACATTGTGTTATTCCTTTAATTAATGAAGTTTAATTTCAATTGTATTTACTATGCACGAATACTATATGCCATGTATGCGATGAATGCGAATGCACAACCATTTTCCTCCCCCTCTCGACTAACTCTCGACGTAACTCGATAGGTTCGGATCAACTCAGCAGCGCGAGTTGCTCCACGACTTCACCTCACGCCCCTCTCGACTACGCCAGAATTAGAGTTCTCACAGGTGTCATTTGGCGTATAGGTAATGGTACGACGGTGCGTATTTGGCGAGACCCGTGGATCCCTCGTGATCTGCTTGTAAGACCAATCTCAATGCGACGGCGCTGTCGCCTAAAATGGGTAGCCAATTTGTTGACTCCGGAAGGCACTTGGAAATATGATCTCCTCCAATAATTTTTTGTTCCCGCTGATGTTGAGGCAATATGTAGTATTACTCCCTCCCGCAGGAGCACACAAGATTTCATAGCATGGCATCCTGACAAGCAGGGCTTATTTTCAGTTCGTAGCACTTACAAGCTAGCTTTTTTTTTGAGATAAACTTCATTGGTATTAAAACCATTGTGCGGGGACAGAAGCCCCGAGAAGTACAACACGAACACGCACGCAAACAGTAGAAGCTACTGGAGGATTACAGCTGTCCCAAGGGAAATGCAAAAAAGCCCCTGAACTAAAAGAAATTACATCGAAGTCCCTGGGGGCTCCCGCACTGATCCTGCGAGACGGCGGAACGGCCGGCCGGAGCGGAGGAAGACGAACGCCGAAGAGCTTCGCAAGAACCCTCGCAGACCACCAGAGCATAGCTCGGTCGAAGCGCCGCATGGGAAGATCGCCATGAGAGGCAGATCTGAAGCTTTGGATAAAGGATATCGGCGGGGGCATCGCCCCGATCTCGAGTTGGTCGCGGAGCACAGACGATTCGCCGGATCCTCGCCACGAACCAAAACCGCGGAGGCCATGCGCCATGGAATCCCGGGAAGCAGCGAAAGGACGAAGCCTCAAAGACGAAGAAGAAGCCGACAGCCCTACCAGGACGACGGCCACCAAACTCCGCCCCGCAAAGCTCCAATCCGACGACCTACAAAACGAAAACAAGAATACTGGAAAAGCCACTAGCCCCTCACCGTTGCCGACGAAGGTAGCGGTGAGCCGACGTTGGGGCCGGGTTACCAAAACTCCTACCGACGCCGGGAAACGCGACGAACCGACGCCGGGACGGAGGGACAAAAAGGGGCCAAAACTGGCCCTATCTACAAGCCGGACGAAGGCCGGGCTTCTCCCGCCATCACGGTGGCCGGAGGCGACCGGATTTGGGGAGGAAGCCCGGCCTCGCCGGGGAAGACGGGAGAGATTTGAGGGCGCCCTCTTTTCCGCCGCTCCGAACTGTAGCAGGGGAGAGAGGGACTTCTTTTCCGCGTCTCGTCTACTTACAAGCTAGCTTTGGCTGAGAGGATTAGGAGCCAGGGTGTGGGTGCATCCAGTGCTCGGCCGGATGGGTCACATCCGGTTTGGGCCTTTGTCTGGAAATGCCCGGTCCGTCCTAAGGTACGTATATTTGCTTGGAAAGTTGCTAATGATTCTATTGCTACTCAGGTGAACAAAATGCGCCGATGTATGGAGTATGGAGTTCGTAGGTATTTGCAAAATTTATGGACAGGAAGATGAGGACTGGTATCATGCTTTAATAAGATGCACCCATGCGCGTTTGTTGTGGTAAGTAATGCGGTCTGATTGGGATTTGCCCAACGAGTCTATTCTCCAAGTGCAGGGTGCAGATTGGCTGCTGGCAGTTCTGTCGCACCTCAGCGAAGACCAGCGCATGTGAACGTTAATGCTTATTTGGCGTATATGGTTTGTCCATAATGAGATTACTCATGGAAAGCCTGCAACACTTGTTGATGTGTCGAAACGGTTTCTTCTTGGCTATATGGACACTCCTTTTTCTATACAGCAACATCCCGAAGCGGACCCGGTTAAAGGTAAGCAAGTGATTAATTACCTAGCTCGCTTAGCTACTGCTCGTCTGCATGCAGATTATTCACAGGTGGAGCGGCTTAGCTGGATACCGCCACCAATGGGATGGATAAAGCTAAATGTTGATGGGGCTTACGATATGGGAAGCAACAAGGTCGGGGCGGGAATGGTGCTGCGAGACCACACGGGGGAGGTCCTGATTGCGGCTTGCCAGTCCCTGTGACGATGTACTAGTGCTTTTGATACAGAGTTGGTGGCGTGCAGCAAAGGTATTGCCCTGGCGCTTCAGTCAACGAGCCTGCCAATCTTGGTGGAGTCGGACTGTGTGGAGGTTATCACACAATTAGCTCCGTCCAACTCGGACTGCTCCATCTTCACTCATCGAATCCAGGAGACGAAAGCCATGATACATGGAGAAAGAGATGTAAAACTACAGAAGATCTCTAGGGATCATAATTGAGTCAGTCATAAGCTTGTAATCCTAGGCAAACTAAATGATCGGACAGCCAGCTGGATTGGCAGTTGCCCGGTAGAAACTTGATTAATACCATCTCTTTTCTTCGCAAAAAAGGCATTTGAATATATGATGATCCATAAACCATCTTTAATTCATGTACTACAATATACACACTGGAGCCCGCATACCATGCAACATTAACTAAGCAGGGATCAATAAATGCGTCCATTCATTTGCAACCCTGGTTGATTAGATTGACTTGAGCCCCAATTAATCTCAAGAACTTAAATTAAGCACCGATATTGTGTGGAAGGAATGTGTTAGTTACCAAATGATTCGAGCCCTGCATTTGCATTGCATCCATGGATTAATCATTCCAATCAACGCGCAAGTCAAGGCCATAGCTAGCTAATTCCATGCACCTGCATGTGCTTCGAGTTGGCACAGTGATTACGTATTATCTGACACACAAGAGATCACCGCCATTGTTCCTTCCTATCCTCTCCCTAATCTGTATTTAAGCAGTAATCTTGGCATGATCACCCAACACGGTCGCAACAAATCAACAATTTCTTTGCTGCATACCTAGTCTTGCTCGTGTCCCTTTCTCTGATTCTCCGAACTTGCCATGGCCGGCATCGGCATGGCGAAGAAGTCGCTTGCTCTGTGCGCGGTTCTCGCGGCGTGGGTCACGGTCTGCGCGGCGGACTGGTCGCCGGCGACGGCTACGTTCTACGGCGGGAGCGATGGGTCCGGGACGATGGGCGGGGCGTGCGGGTACAGCAACCTGTACGACCAGGGGTACGGCATCAATAACGCGGCGCTGAGCCAGGCGCTGTTCAACGACGGCGCGTCGTGCGGGCAGTGCTACCTCATCGTCTGCGACACCTCCAAGACGGCGTGGTGCAAGCCCGGCACCGCCGTCACCATCTCGGCCACCAACCTCTGCCCGCCCAACTGGGCGCTCCCCAGCGACAACGGCGGCTGGTGCAACCCGCCACGGCAGCACTTCGACATGTCGCAGCCGGCCTGGGAGAACATCGCCATCTACCGCGCCGGCATCGTGCCCGTGCTCTACCAGCGTGTCAAGTGCTGGCGCCAGGGCGGTGTCAGATTCACCATCGCCGGGTTCAACTACTTCGAGCTCGTGCTCATCACCAACGTCGCCGGCAGCGGCTCGGTGGCCAAGGCCTGGATCAAGGGCACCAACACGGCGTGGATCCAGATGTCGAGGAACTGGGGCGCCAACTGGCAGTGCCTCGCCGGGCTCGCTGGGCAGGCGCTGAGCTTCGCCGTGACGACCACCGGCGGGCAGTACCTGCTCTTCCAGGACGTCGCGCCGGCGTGGTGGCAGTTCGGCCAGACGTTCACCACATACCAGCAGTTCGACTACTGAACACATGTACCCATATGGAGTACTGCTGTCCATTTGCCATTTGTTCGATCTTGCGGTTCGTTGGAACGGCGAGGGCGTGCGCGCTAGCTCTTGGTTTTGACGGAGTTCGCATCCTTGCTCGTGAGCCCGTGACATGGTGATAACTTCTTGTTTCATTACTTCTTTCTATCGACATCACACATATCACACATATGTGTGTAAGATTGTACACTTTATCTAATCAAAAATAGCAAACATGGCCAAATTATGCTCCGTGCTTGATATGGAAATGACATTATTTGTAACACATGTATTTAAAACCAACCGAGGGTTTTCATATTGGGTAATGAGCCAATGCTACAAACCTATGTGATTAAACCTTGATGGCCATTATAAAATAAAGTGTATTTCATCTCACATCATTTTTGTATTTGAGCTAATTAAAACAACTCCAAACTAGAAACAGGTAAATTTTGACCTAGGATCGACTTAATGAAAACCTATAAAACAAAAAGTTTATAAGATTTTGTATTCCATGCTCATTTCCATTTTCAAATCCAATTATAAAATGTTCATAAATTATTGGGATTTATTTCACCTACTTGTAGTTTAAATTTAAACTAGGACATAATTAGGCTTGTATATAAATAGCAGTCAAATATGAATTGGTTAAAATTCATATAGGTCGCACATAAGATAAAGAGACACTGTAAAATTTCACAGATTTAGAATATCTAGGTTTAAATACCCTACAAAATTTAAAACTAATCAGTATAGGAACAAAAAGAAAAAAAAAGAAGAAGAAACCTCTAACTGGCCTGGGCCGGCTTGTGGCCCACTCGCCCTATCCACTGGGCTGAGCCCATTTTCTTTTCTCCTGGCATGTGCCTATGGACACCTTCCTCTGACTTGTCGAGCCCACCCGTCGGGTCTCTTCCTCCACGTGCCATGCCACGCGCCACGACGGGCACAACACGCCCTTGACGGCTAACTGCCCCATCGAGCCGTTGTTGGAGCTTCCTTCACCCAACCGTTCGGCCAACGCCCCTCATGATGCCTCCATGCGATGCCACCTGTCTTTTCCATCGACGGTGCCAACTCCGGCGGCACCACCCCATCGCCCCCTTCTCTATTACACTTCCTTATCGTCGGTTCCTCCTCCCAAACCACTCTACCACAAGCCTCTATCCCTACTACCTCGCCTAGAGCAGCTTCTAGAGCTTGTTGTCGAGCCCTACCTCGGGAACACCAGTGGCATAGCAACCCCGGCGAGCATGCCGCTTTGGCATCACCATTCATCACGCTCCTAGCGGTGAGCTCCGTCCCTAGATTGTGTCCCTCTGATGAAGACATGACCCCTATGGATAGAACCACCGCTACACCTCTTCAAGCCAAGATTTCAGTACAAGACAAGAGAAGAGGGATTGATGATTCTTGGAGCAGCAAGAGGGAGAACAAGTACAAGATGATGAGCTCCAAGATGATGACCAAGCTACATCAAGAAAAAGGCAGAGCAATACATGAAGATGGTGAACTATTTTCTATCTTCCACAAGCAACTAAAGCCATCTTGAAGCTATTCTGAATTTTGGCCGAAGCATACACAAAATATACATCAATATTTTGGCCATCTACAGTTAGCAAAATATTAAGATGAGTTATTTTTAGCTTTAGTGCCGCACCACCTCAACTTGGGCCTTGTGCCTTGGGTCATGTACTAAAATCAGTCCAAGAGGGGCCATGGCCGAAACCTTAGGTTCCCACCCCCTGGCGCGCCCCTCCTAGTCCTCCACCTATAAGTAGCCACCAAACCCCCTAGATCAGATTGAGTTTTGATTAGATAAAAGTTTAGCCTTAGCTACTTTTTGCTAAGATCAGGACACCCAAGGTGCTCATGGTATTAGAGTCCAAGGTTGCATGGTGAGATTTTTTCGATTATCCCTAGTTTAGATCTATTTTTAACTATCATCCAGAAAAAGCCACAAAAAATAGGGTTATTTGTCCAAACCAATCTGAGCCTCGCGATTTTCAGTTTGGTGCTTGCTTTGTTGAATAGTTGATGCATACATCATGTCAAGTTGTTGGATTCGATTGGTTCGTAGCATAGATTTTTTTTACTAGATCAAACTTGGTGTTGCTTGTTTTCGTGTTTGTGTTGCAGGGTATTTGTTAATCTCCATCCTCCACCTCCTGCCGCGGCAAGAAAACTAGAACTTTCCCTACCGCGGCAAGCTACAGCACCACCACCTCTCCTACCGCACGCCCCACACTATCACGCTCCGTCGCTTCCCGCTGCCACTGCCCTTCAGAACACTTCTGCGACATTGCACGTTATCGCGCCGCTCACCGTGTCAAGTTTTCCCTTGCCATGTTGCCTGCCTCGTCCTGCCGCGCCACACGATTGCCTACACCGCCGCTGCTAGCTGCCGAGTCTGAGCAGGGCACAATCAGGTCATCGCACCTTCACCTCGGCTTGCTCTCGGATCGGAGCACTTTTGGTAGGAAATAAAAGAAAATCATGGGATCGCTTGGAGTGCAAGTCGGTTTGGCCAATATTTACCAAATTCGCTTCGGTTTCCATCTAAACCTCTTGGGCAAGAGTTGGCCAACCCCTGGGCTCTCCCCGCCCTTAAGAAGGCTCCCGAGATTATGTTCCACGCAGATCCAAACTCCAAAGTCGAAGGATACACGAGCTTGAATTGAATTCAATTTCAAATTCGAATTTGAACTAAAAAATCCGCCATAATTCAAGGAGTCCACTATTAAATTTTCAGCTCAATCCAACCAATGGCTTGGAAGAAAACATCGGTCGAAGTTTTGACTGACCCAATTATAATTCCAGACATTGTCTGGCCTATTCCGAGACCTGTCTCAGCTCACCTCAAATATTGTCTGACCTCCTGCAATGATGTTTTTTTTCCTTTTCCTTGTTTCTCTCATATCTTTTGACCCTTTGTGTACTTTTTCTGAGGTATAAAAGAATACAAAAAAATTTTAGAAAAAGAGTACGAAGCCATGTAGAAGGCCACTAAAATAAAAGAAAAAATATTCAACATTTACTTCTTGTTTTCTAGTATTTTCCTTTGCTTTCTTTGTTTAATTATCTAAGATTGGTAACTAGGACTAGTAATTTTTAGCACATTTTCAACTTTGCATTGATAATTTGATCATTTGCTTATCCTTGCTACTCACTTGAGCCTACTCAAGCTCCACCTTTTCTACACCATACAGGCATTCTTTCACCAGGCAATCGCTTTATCCAATTTTTGGAGTACCTTTGACACCATTGGTTGTTGGTCACCTCTACTTTCTTGGTAAGAATTGGTAAGAACATGATAAAAGCTTGAGTTTGAGTGACTTTTGAACCACCACATCCTAGTAGTTGTTAGGAACATATACTTGTGATTTATTTCTTGGTTCTACTAACCATGGCAAGTTCCGAAGTTATTAGTTGCTAACCACGGCAAGTTCCAAAGTTATTAGTTCTTAGGCTCAGTCTATAGGGGGAGATGAGCCATATGTTGAGACAAGCACATCTTCCACACCACAGAAAGTACGACTACCAACAAGAGACATACAGCGATGTAAAGATGCACGTGATCAGGTTACATTTTCTATACCCTAATTTAATAGTAAATATGATCCTGATGCTTATCTTGATTGGAATTATCTATTGATCAAAAATTGCTTTTTCCCCATTAATTTCCTAAAAATAGAAGGGTTAGGGCTGCTACCAGTGAGTTTACAAATTTAGCTTCTATTTGGTGGAATGAGTTTTATCCTGCTAATGCTAATGATTTCTTGAGAATTGGGATGCTATGAAAAGAATTATGCGAGCTAGGTTTCTTCCTTCATAATATGCTTGTGACATGCTTAATAAATTGAGACGTATATAACAAGGTAGTGACACCATCGAGAAGTACTATCATACTTTGCATACTACTTTGTTTTGATATGGTTTAGAAGAATGTGAAGAAGCTACCATGAACAAATTTTAGGGAGGATTAAACCTTGATCTTCATGATATACTTGTGCAGACAGAATGTTATTCTATCAAATGTTTGCTTCATCTTGCTTGCAAAGCTGAACAGGAAATAAAGAGACGATTACATGAGACAAACGAGTGCACGGTACAAGTCCCCACACCAAGAGTTGCTTTGCATGAGATTTTTGTATGCCCCGTTGATTTAAATACATCATGTGTTCAGATGAATGAATTTTCTATTGTTTTGATCACACCACCTATATTAGAAGATTGTATTGCTGCTTTGAATTTGCCATGTGATCAAAGAACTGAAATAACCTATTACTAAAACTCATTTTTTGCATTGATCTGAGTGCACCTGTTACATTAATTGCTCTTTATGATGAGCCATGTGAGGATAAGGTTGAGATACCTACTGTTTTCAAAGAACCTTGTGACATGATAATTAAGTACAACTTGGATCATGTGAAATCCTACTGATTCTTTGTGCTATGTTATGATAGATCCACATATGCCTTTGTCACATGCGAAGTATAAATTTGCTAAAATCACATGTTTGAAATCTATGACAAGTATTTATGACCCTGATTTTACATTTAATTTGATTGGAGTATATGGCGTAGACAACGACTTTTTGGTGCACACAATTTGCATAACTTGTGATAACCTTGTTGATTTGAAAATCGCTGTAACAGAGAATAGAGTTAAGCAAATGCTTGATCATTTTGATATGATCTCTAGTATTCGTGTTGTTTTTATGCCGAATAGCTTGTTACATGATTTTTTAAATATTAGTGCAATGTTGCTCTAAATGATTTTACATAATATGTTAAGTATTAGTATTCATGTTGTTCTTATGCCGAATAGCTTGTTACATGTTCTCTCTCATTCCCTCTATATTGTCCATGCAGATGTTGCTGTTTTGGGCCACCGCCGATGACCCCTACCATCTCCCGTGGCCATTGGTTCTCGTTCCAGTAGGACCTGCTGCTCGACGTGACGAGGAGCTGAACACACTTGGTGGCGCACTCGTGCGTGTCCTAGGGCATTCACGTGCCTCTGCACCGCTGTGTCCGAGATCGGTCTGGCCAGCATATAGCTTCTGGCATATCTGGCATGTGGGCCTAGCGCATAAGGGTAGTTAACCGTTAGGATAATGCATGTATGATATACAGGCCCTACAGGGTTAAAAATCTAATTAAAACAATATAAAACGTATCTGTGTATGACATGTCGGACCAGTCACTTAACGGTTAACTATTTTAAAGATTAAACATATGACATGTGGGCCAGATATATTGGTGACACCTTGGCTAAAAAGAAACAAAACTGAAAATGGCTACTATGTATGACAGGTGGGCCCAAGGCTGACTTCTGGCCCCACTTGTCAATTTCAGTGGCTTGCTACACCTGAGTATAAAATATCAGTGATGTTTAAATTTTGAAATTAAATCAAGAAAATCAAGAAAATGGGTAAAATGGCTTAAACTTGCAAAAAATCATAGGAAATCCATCCTTACTCCACCTGAGGTATACTTTATATCACAATTCATGGTTTAACCTGCACTATATCATGGCATCATTTTCATGCATGTTACTATTGCACACAAAAATTAATTTATATGATAATTAACCCTAATAGAACTTAGAAAATTCATATCTTTTGATCTAGGACTCTGAATTGCTATGCATTTAATTCATCATTATGTATTTTGAATTCATGTTATTGATTTATTCCCTTGTTTTGGCATTTTTAGGCATTTTATTGTTTCTTTTCCGTAGCGCCCATCAATGAGGCATTGTATGAGAGTGATCCTTTGTAGGTCCAAGAGTTGAACAACCAAGCAAGAATGTTGCTCGCTTAAATTTCTGATTAATTTATGTTATGGTTTGATGATGAGATAATTATTCTTAGTTGCATGATTTTGAATATTGATTATTGTGGTGGATAGAATCACTAGCATGCTAGGGCTGCATTGTGGATCATGACCAGTGGGTCTTGAAATTAATTTGGACTAATGAAATGTAAAACTTAATAAATGAGATGTGAGAGTAGGGAACTGATACCAATAGATGGATGACTGATGGGCAGCCTAGTTGATACCAGTGTCATTGGATCTTTTCCTTCACCCACGGTGTGAGTGTTGCTGGTGACATTGGATGGTCATGGTTGGTCAACCATGAACCAATAACCCACTAGAACACTTGTCGTTTGAGGTTAGGGTGGGTAGCTCTACCTCAACTCTACATTAAATCGGGAATTGGAGTGGTTAGCCCTATCCCGGATTTTTCTTTAAGTCAGATATCTGAGAATTGATGAATATGTGGATTATATGTTGATGCATATATTTCCTTTATGATTATGCTATGTCATGCTACTTTAGAAATAAATTACTTATGTAGTAATTTTCTTTTGTCTTGGTCATGCTTAAGTTAATTGGAATAAGAACAAATCATCTTGTGAATATGAAAATACTCATCAAAATTTTATTCCTTTAAATATTGCAAGTGATCCTAGTGTAGGTGAATAATGTGACATCGAAAACGTAGAAAGTGACGTCTAGTTCGTTCGATTCGCCTTGGTTGGTATCTTGTGAGTTATGTGGCTTTTCTGAGATGGTTGCGATTACTATCTCGAGGGTTTTAATATGTTTCCTCTACTAAAATATACTTTATGTTTGATATTTATCGACCTTCAAGTCGAGTTGCTTGTAAGATAAGATCGCCCCATGTATGAGATGTGAATTACGTATCTGTAAATCCTTTTTTAGAGTTTGAGTTGTGATGATAAAGTTGTGGCTACCTCATACACCATGTGTGTACACTTTTAAAGTGTATGGGGTAGCCGTAAAGAGTTAAGATTTGACCTATGTTTGTTAAGTGTGATCGCCGAGGTTGAGTGACCCACTGGTTGTGATGCTTCGGCCGGTTAGGTTAGGGTGTGGACACCTATTTCGGCTATTCAGAACTTGTCTCATGCTCCTCTAAAGCGATTGTACTTAGCAAGGGTGAGACGGGTAATAAGTCTTTTTGAGATGCAAACCGCTGCTCGGTCTTACGCCGGTTGTGAGTCATATGGTGGGTTCGTATGTAGAGTTGGATAAGTGAGAGTCATAGACCATTGTGAGTCATACGATGTGTATAGCATCTAGAGCGGGTTTGATGCGCATCGCAGAATATTGGGAGCACATACAAGCGGCGTATAGTTAACGACTCGGGTCACTAACCGTAGTACGGTGCTATCTCATTTAATCGTTTTAAACCCCGAGTGCTGACACATTGTTCATTCATGTTTCTGTATAAAAGGTGCAACATGGACGACCTCAAAATAACAGAGTTGGCCTCTCGCTAACCCATCCAAAACCAACTCAACCCGTCAAGATTTCTACACCCATGAACTCAATTAGAAAACCATCTATTCCGTAAAAAGATTGTGGATGTACAACTCTACTAGGTTGCTTGGGCCTACTACTACATATTAGAATATCTTTCAACACATATGGATCGGTCCTTGCAGAGATGAGGGCCCTAGCGGGCGCCCATATTGCCTAGCTTAGGCCAGTCTTACATCGGATACCCTATCTCCCGCTCACTACGGGAGAATAAGCGAGAGATAACAAAGTGTCGCACACTCCCTACTACTTCTTGGGCCAGGCCGAAGAAGGCCATTGCGTACACGCCTGCATTTTCGGATAGTAGAAGTAGGTTTTCCGATAACTAAACAACACCGTGTGTGGTGGTTTGGTTGGCTAGTGGCCTTTCAAATGGGGAGGTTTTAGGTTCATTATTATTTCATTTCTATTCACTATCTTTCTTTCTTTTGCTCTATCACTAGTTTTTGGTAAAAAAAAATATCAAGTAATAATCTTCGACCGTTCGATGAGCATTTTTTGTCTATTCCACGGGCACTTTTTGTTTTTTTCCACTAAGCATTTTGAATTGTTCCACGAGCACATTTTTCTTCCTTCTCGATTTTATTATGTTCCCTAAAAGCTTTGAAATTTTCCACATTCACCTATGATGTCCTGCCAATTATATTTATTTTTTTCGCTGGTACTGATGTATTGTTTTAGAAACACTTTAAATTTATTCCGACAAACTCTTATTTATGTTTCTCTAGAAGTCTTGAATTGTTCCATAAGCACTTGCAATCATGTTTTCGCTAAGTTTTCACTATTGTTCCACTAATGGCCATAATTGCTCCATGAATAATCACGCTTGACAACTAATTATCTATTTTTGTTCCACAAATAGCTATAAATTGTTTCATGGGCAATGTCGAAGATCTACTACTATTTTTATTCTATAATACATGACCATTTTGGGTTTTTATATCGTCTCCAGCATCAACTCTGACCATTATTTTAGTACGGATATATTAGTTGAAAGTTATTTAAATATATAATACCGGGCAGATTTAGAGTGCATTTAGTTGAAGGGCAATGATGAATAGGTTATGGTTGTCCGGTTTTTCGGGGATGAGATGGGCCAATTATTTATATTTTACCTTACCAATTTACATATTGTATTCTATTTCTTAAAAAAGAACACATTGGTTCAAATTGACCATGATTTGGATACTCGGTTAGCAACCGGGCCGTCGACGATCGATGCCGTGATGCCCGCGGAAATGTCGGCTTGTCCTGCCGCACCGGCCGCGTTGCCCCTGAACAAGCCGGTTCCTGCTCCGTCTCCCGCGGCGTCGCCTGCGAACAAGACGGTTCCTAATAATCCTGCTCCCGCCGCCTGGGGCTGTGCGGCACCGGCTGCCGCCAGGGTTTTGGTCGGTGTGCACGTCATGGGCAGCGAAGAGTGCTGGCCGGCTCTTTCCGGCGGGGTGGTGATGCCGCCCGCCGCTGTGGCGCCCAAATCGAAGGCGTCCCCAGCCACCGCCGCTCCTTCTCCACAACCCACTGTGAGTATGCGTCTTCGTTTTTTTTTGTTAGCACGATGAAGTTTGGAACTACTCTTTTAGATTGATTATGTTCGTGACGTTCCGTGCCGGTCGTGATCGTTTCAGAGAGTTGCAACATCGGCAGGAAATCTGGCCGCCAAGAGGACCGGCGGACCTATAGTTGACAGAGCAGATGGATGAGCAAGGGTGGGTTCCTTGGTGGTTCCTTTGAGAGTAATCTCGGGCTTTAACAAAGTTTCCTCTGCAGTTGTCATCTGAAGTATTACCCAATGCATATCCTTCTTTTGTTGCCTTCATCAGCATTCCATATAAATTAAGCATGTAAGACGCTCTTTGTTGTTGACCGAAAACTGAAAGGAGATAATAGCATGGCTGTCAAAAATATTGACTACTAAGCCACATCGAGTTCACTTCTGTTTGCAACTTGTCTCCATATCTTTGTTTGTGTGTTTATTTAGATTAATGAAAATTCCCGCTTCTTGTTTTTTGCAGGACAAAGGACAAACTACAGATCTGGAGCTGGTAATTAAATCTCTCGCCTCATCAACTGAGGTTGAAGTTCAGGTGACCATTTTCTACGTTCTTTTCCAAATATTTGTTACTTGGTATAGATCAGTTATAGTTGTGAGTTTCAAGCAATATTTTAGCTTTCATGTCACATGCCAAATCGCTAAATTCATTAATCGCATTAATTGTATACTAAGCTATCTTCATCCATTTTATTTAGGCAGAATAATCTCTTTATGCAGCTTATTAGTTATTATTAACAAAGCTTCTACTAATATAGACGTGTTCAATGCCTGTACAGGATGGAAGAATCAGAATGCATGAGGAGGGAGAAGTATATACTTCGTAGACATAGATTCCATGACAATTGGATTATACCCACTAAACCACGTCAATGCCACGAGAAGTTCTCTCAAGAACATTCGCCAAGATTTTCAATTATGGCGCATATATTATAAAAGAAACTAGTTGTGTGTCTCAAAATTAGAAAGCGGCATGAACCGCAAAAGAAAGATATATGACATTATAGAAATGCAAAACACAGGCTAGATTATGCTGCTCTTAGATATCTATATAAGTCATGGAACCAGAACTTACCTCTTATGTGAGATGTTGTAGCTAGGGGCAAAATGTGTCACTTTAAGTACACTGTACTACATATTTCAGTCAGAGAAGGTTGGGTTTCAGCCAAAGAAGGTTTAGCTGATCGAAACATTTACTAGTTCCTTAAGCATTTCAGAAACTAGGTTTCAGTAAGAGAAGGTTTAGGAGATTGCAACAGTAAATATTTCCTGGTAACGTGTGCTGTATAGAGAATGACTCCAAGGTAATGACTCAAGGTTTTATAAGGTATAATACAGTTACATAGGATTAAGCATGTTGCAGGCATGGACTACATGCTTATTTTGTCACTCTAGCCGTCATCTAAACGGAAAGAAGGAGCAGAGAATAGAAACTATAAATGTTGTTGATCTGATGTAAGTCTTTCCTTCTTGCCGGCAGATTTTGTAGCTAGTGTAGATGTCAGAAATATATTTCGTGCACTGCACATTGCACGAGTACAGTTCTCATTGTCACGGACAGAGCTGAATATGTTTGGTGAGCCATCTGTTTTGTTGTTTTCTGACATCATGACATGACCAGAGGGTAGTAGTTCAAGGCTTGGAGATGAAGTTAAACAATGTGACGCGTGAACTACTAAACTGAGGTGCACGATTTCTGTATCACTGAAACTGAACAAAAAAATGGGAACGGAGCCACTGATGCTGACAAAGCAAATGAGGGCGTGATTTATAGACTCTAGTTTACAGACTTGCTTCCGAGTCTATTCGAGTCTAGAGTTTAGCCACAGCCTGGTTCCGTTTAATGGGTAAGGCACATGTCCTGCTAAGACTAAAGTTCAAACCCCCCTCAAAACTTCTTCTGTTTTAGACCTGTTCACGAGAAAAAAGAACATCTTTTATTTCAGGCCATGTTTGAAAGCAGGAATTTCACATGAAACAAAACCCACGTTCCAAACGTTGGCTTAACTCTTATGCACGATTTCTGGACACTAGCAAAATGCTCTCTGAAAAGGAACATTTTGATTTTTGCCACCAAGCAAAGGTCCATTTTCAACTGCCGCCATTTTTTCCCCACCTCTCATTTATGGCATAGGTCCGTTAGTGCGTTTCCCAAAAATGTTATTCCAGTCACTCTTCCGTCCGGTAAACCGACCGTAAAGTAATACGTAAACAATATCCAGAAAATAAAGAAAATATAATATAAAATTAAGAAAATGTGAGCAAAAATATTAGAAAAAAAATCAAGTATCACTTCTGAACAATAAATAAAGAAAGAGTAAAGAAGAAAGCAGGAGTCTCAGTTCTGAACTAGAGAAAAATATTACTCTAGTCAACCCTATCCTCATTAAGCGACGTCATTTCTAAATCTGAATTAATGAGCTAAACTAATTAAAGAGAGTGTGGTTAGTTACTGCTTGGCCACATTTCTCTCTCTTTTGGAATAGGGACTGATGCTACTAATGAATTAATACTTTGATGGTCCCTTTCTTGAACTGTTAGTGAGTGAAGCAAGTTATCTCAGAAGTCAGTGAAGCAAGCCTACAACGAGGGGTAGAACCGTCCGGACCCAAGGAGTTCCCCAGTACTCCTTCCTCTCGAGTAAAATTAAGGACCAAAATGGAGCTCATGATGTCACTCTTAGCTCGCCGGAAAACAAAATACTACCCTAATACCACCCACAGTTTCTCCATCAGTTACATGGGAAGAAGGCCTAAAAGTGATCAAGATACTAACAAGATCGAAGAAATTTATCCTTCGGATCAGCATTTATCACAAAGGGAAGAACCGGATAAAACACAATGCAAAGAGACGAATTAAGGGGCGCCGCTCCAATGCCATGCATGCGGGCAGGATTGTATCCTACACGATCGGTTAATTCTACAAGCCAGCGACGAAGAGAGAAGAGAACCAGATGACGAGATCATCGCTGAGCTGGTGCTGATCATCCACTGCCGCCACGCCGCCGATGTGCAGGCGGCAGAGCGGGCACGTCCGCCGGCAGAGCGCCAGCCACCGGTCGACGCAGTCCCGGTGGAACGCGTGGCCGCAGGGCAGCCTCCGTATCTCCTCCCCATCGCGGAACCTCGATATGCACACGCAGCACCCCGCCGAGTGGTAGTCTTCGCGCCGACAGCGGCGGCACTGCTGCTCATCGACGTCGGCCACCTTCCCGGCCACGCCGGCGCCGGAGAGAGCAGCGGAGAGGAGCGCCACCACGTGCCCCATCGTCATCACCATCTAAGCAAGATCGCAACGCAGCAATGCGATTGCGAGGAGTGGACCAGCATCTGAGGCTGGATTGCGGATGGCTTATAAGGCATGAGATCATCTGGAATCATTAGCAAAGGGGATGGAGAAGGTGCACCTAAAAAGTCCGGTTTGTCTCTTTCTCTCTCCCCCTTTCCTTGAATACAAAGCTTCGGCCATGCGAAAAGTTGGACCTAAGCTAACTAAACTACAGGATCATTTGTGTATCTCTAACCTGACAATAGGCTTCAGGTAGTACAAAGATCAGTAAAAAAGGATGTCAATAAAAAGGGTCAGTGCAAGAGAACCAAACACAAAAGCTACAGTGTTAGAATCTTTGCTCAGACGTTGGATCAAAAATCAATAAGTTCATCCAAAAGGCTAACTCCTCGAGGAAGAACGGGCAATATACTCGTGCTTCAGCGAAGGAAAGTCAGAGATGTAAGTCGAAAGGCAAGGGACTTTTCTCAACGTTAAGTGTCGTTATTCGTTAACAAGCAGGAACGAATACAACTTTAATTAGAGGCTGCATCTGCACCTGCATGGCCGGCCGGCCGGCCGGCCTCGTCGGCTGCAGCCAAGCAGATGTGTCGGCTGAGCTAGCCTGCCTGTTGCTTCATCAGCACAAAAGCTGGGGAGCTTTTCCCATGGCTAAGCAGCTTCAGTAACCTGCAAGGAACCGGAGGAGTGAGTGAGTGAGTGAGTTGAGTGAGTGTGATCAGTGGTTAGGTACCGTACTGGAGCTATTCTGCCTGCAGAATGTAGCTGAGGGTGAGACGTCGCTGATTATAGCTCTTACCGTAACATGTCACATCACTCGTGTCTCCATGGATTTTCTCATATATCTTATCGATTTCACGTACAATTTTGTAGGAGTAGATGCTAGAAATGGCAAGCTGAGACATCAATCCATAACATGTTCATCTCAGTCAAGTGCAGATGGCAAGGCATGTGACGGTTGTTGGATGCGACGGAGACCTGCATATACGTACATGCTATGTTCCTCACCGAACAAAATTTGAACAGGTGTAAGATTTTTTTTTCCTTTTTGTTTTATGGTACCAACTTTTCGTCGGCAGCTGTTTTCTTTGATATACAAGGTGGCTATCCCAGTTCTTCTTTCTCCATGGTTAGTTTCAGGAAATCCTCCCAAATCATCTTTTCGGCCGAGAACAGAAACAGCACATGTATATGATTTCAGGTGCAAATAATTGTTTATCTCAAATAGCATCTCCTTCCTAAAGCAGATTCAGATCAGATTGGTAGCCAGATTCTAGGTCCAGGGTCCTACTGATTTTGTATACCGTGCTCAATATACGGTCACACTACACCAGCAAAAAAACAGAGTTTCAAAACAAATTATTACCAACAGCAACATTGCGACGACTTCATTCCATTGTAGTATACATTTACTACAACAAGCAGCAGTTTGACGAGAGCACAAACTCTTGGTTTATTCTCGATTATCTTTTGAATACAGAATGATTTTGTCGACAGCTACCACAACACGGATTCAATCAGAAGAATCCCTAGTGCTGGATTCTTGCTCTGATTTCTCCTGGTGGTCCTCGAGCAACTTCCCATCTTTCGGAATGAGACAAGGAATTCTGTCTACTATCTGGAGTAAATAACAGAAAGCAATAAGAGCTAATCAAAAATGATGACTCAAATCACCAGAGATAGGAGCAACTGTTCACAGAGAGTGGCGCGAGTATAACATGTAGATAATTCATGCCAGAAGAAATTGATGAAATGCTAGGGAAACAATACATTTAGATCCTGAAATTCAATAGGTTCAATTTTCCATCTTCTACACCAGAAACCATGTTTCACATATTTATCCATAAAAAATATTTTCAGAACATCATCAGTTGGTTGTGAGCCACTTGGTGTGCACTTTGATCATTTTCTCCTCTCACCCTCTCTCTCGAGTTTGCACCAGCCACAAGGCCCGCAACACAGTACATGCCCTGATCTGTGCATGCTAACACTATCACTTGGTTCTGGACCCCCATATACTAAATTCAGCTGTAGGTTGGATCTAAAACTTCCCCGAGAAACTACGCTGAAATGCACAAAAAGATCCGTCAACTCTTACGCTTGGTTCGCAGCAAACTACCACATGAATAAGTCAGTTCCCAAATGAAACTACTTCATCTCAGAGAATCAAATACTCAATAACCAGAAGAAATGCCTCTGAAGAGTAGTAATCACTAGCCACTTCCTAAATTGAGTCGCTACTATGGGTCTTACGCTGTTTCTGCATAATGGTACTAAGAAATTGCCCTCTCCTGTTTTACTCGAATGGATTTTCCGCTCGGGCAATACAACAAACAGGTAACCTGCAACCATGGACAGGCGACTTGAACCGTGACCAACCCAAGCAGGCAAGCGCTCAACCTGTAGCGGAGCGGGAGGAGACACGGGGACTCACCGGGAAGGAGATGCCGACAGCGTCGCTGACCAGAGACCCGCTCGCCTCGCAGTACCTGGTCGGCGAAAGAAGCCACACGCAGATGCAGAGGTAAGTAGGTAGGACGGGGTCGAGGGCAGTGCGGCGGAAAGAGGAGAGATCACCTCTGCCTACCTGAGAGGCTTCTTGGACAGGGGGCAGACGAGCACGTCGGCGAGCGCCTGCGGGATGCCGCCGCCGCCGCCACCGCTGCCGTGACACAGCAGCAACGCCGTCGTCCGCCTCATCGTCCCGTAAAGGGCGGATCGGATCGGCCCGGCGCACGTGGGGCGTTTACCCAAAGCAGACCGGTTTCCTATTTCCCGCCCGTTAAAGAGTCTGCGTTTTTCTCTTCCTCTTCTTCTTTTCCTTTTTCCGTTCTTCTCCTTTTTATTTCTATTTTTCGTTTTCTTTCTTTATTTTTAATTTCCTCTTTAATTTTTTTCTTGTTTCATTTTTTAATTTTTTTTCTTTCAGTTTTTGATGTCTTCTTGAATAGATATTCCTTTTATGTTATTTTTCGTAAAAATTTGGGTGAATGGTCCTTTTTCACCGACAGATACAATTTGTTTCAGTAGTGACTTTTTGTTGTTTCAATATGAAAAAAAATCAACACAGTTAAGTTGTGAATATAGAACAATTTTATGAGTTTCAAAAATGCATGAACATTTCTTATAGGCGTGAAACATATTTTAAATTATGCTTTTACATACGGAATATTCGTTGTGATCTTCAGGATAATCTTCACGACTTACGTGAATATTTCGTGAATGGTGAAACAAACTCATGAAAGGAGGAACAAATCAAAAAAATTGGTGGAATATTTTTTTCTTGTGCTAGAGGATGTTAGCAATATATTCTCTTATACATATTTTATTAAATTTTAGTTGTTAGAATCTAAAAATTAGAAATATCAAAAGTGATTCCTTTGCGCACAGTTCTTTTGGTTGCTCTTTGTTTTCGGGTTGCCATCGACGGCTGAGTCGGAGCAATCATATAACAGAGGGAGAGAAAGCAATCGTTGAACTGAGAGAGCACACCATCTGGGCTATCCGCCGCGCAATGAAGCCCAGGGCGGGACCAGGCGTCGCCACCCGAGACAAAACAGAGGCCAAAGAGGCCACCGCACTAGAAGCGGCCACTCCACTCAGCGGCATTACAAAAGCACCTCCTTCGACCTAGCTGGCGAGACCGACGGAGACGGAGCCGCTCTCCCTGTCATCGCGCAAGACCAGCAGCGGGAGCGCTCCCGCTCCCCAGGCCGGTTCCCCTTCAAGTCACAGCAACCTGTGGAAGCACAGATGCTCTTGATGATGACCCAGGTCCAAGAATTAAACATATCAACTCCGGACGCGGTGGATCCGATGGCAGATGAAGCGCTTTTGCTCCTGCCATCACCCCAGCCCGGCATGGAGCAGAGTGTAGAGGCCCCGCTCCAGGCGGATGCGCCGTTGCAGGATTCGGACACAGGAGGCTCTGAGATGGACGACAGCATGAACCTCGCAGCTTTTCGCCAGCTTATAACCCGCCCGATTCAGCCGCCGCTGATCCCCGAGCTCCCACCACCCCCAATCACCAGAAGCAAGTCGAGGATGGCTGAAGCCAAAGCGGCGAGCTCCAAGCAACCCAATCCAGCCACAGCTACTGTCCCGGTCATGGAAAAAGCTCGGCTGATCCTCATGAAAAAGCTTGGCATCCTCACAGCAAATGAAGATCCTGGAATGGCAGCTTTCGAGCGCTACAGAGAGCTTTTCAAAGAACCGCTCAACGAGTCCACAGCGCTGGCGTTTGCAACACTCGCAGGTGTTCTTGGCAAGCTAGACGTCACAGAGGTGCTCCGGGCTTCGGCCTAAGCGCCTGATGAGCCGCCCCTATTATTGCTCTAATGCATATGTATCCACTATCTTACTCCCTAGGATCCAGTCGTTATGTCGCTTCACGTCTAAGAACAGCTCATGTTGTAGGTGTGGTTTTAACTCCAGGTTGTTGCTGTGAGAGACTAATTCTCAGACACAGCTTTTGGTTGCTCGCCAGCTTGTTGGCGACCTTTTCCTCTGACCCATTGTGCTGTGCGCATTTGCGGCCCAGAGTCCCCCAGTATGTGTGTAATGAAAACTGCTGTTTCTCCCTTGCACTTGCACCCTCATTCCCCACAGTGTGGATGGACATGTTCTTGCAACGCTACAAACATACAGAGACCGAAACAGGTGACAGAACCGTTTTTATATGGCCCATAAACAGGTAAAATTGATGTCATGGAACGTTAGGGGTCTAAATAACAGGGCAAGAAGAGACGTCGTCCAAGAAGTTATAAATCAAAATGCAGCCACTATAATCTGCCTCCAGGAAACAAAGCTCAACGTCGTAGAAGACACAGACATCCAGCAGATCCTAGGACATAATTTTGTCCGAAACTACCGTGCCATACCATCAGATGGATCTAGAGGAGGCATCATCCTCGCTTGCTCTGAGACCTACTTCTCTTTAAGCAATATATCTCCAGCAGCCTTCTCCCTCACAGCCAACATTAAGCACCTTGAAAATGATCTTCAATGGACATGCTCCGTGGTATATGGACCTCAACCTGAACAGCAAAAGCTGGCTTTTCTCCAGGAGCTCAGATCTCTAAGGCTTCTCGCCCTCCCCAAGTGGATTATAGTTGGGGATTTCAATCTAATCCTAAAGGCCACAGATAAAAGCAACAACCACATAAACACCAGGATGATCCGAGCCTTCAGATTTGCGGTCGATAGCATGCACCTCCGAGAGATGCACCTACAGGGCCGACAATACACTTGGTCCAACGGACAAGAGATCCCGATCTGTACAAATATTGACAAGGTGCTTTGCTCCCCAGAATGGGACGTAGAGTTCACCAACTCCCTCTTATAGGCGATGCCATCGATGATATCCGACCACTGTCCATTATTGCTGTTAGGAGCTGTGATGGCGCAAAAGTTAAAGATCTTCAGATTTGAAGATTGGTGGTGCAAGGTACCGGGCATTCACCAGGTGATCAGCGACTGTTGGTATAGGGAAACATCTCCGGCAGATCACATTACCCGGCTGCACACAAAGCTCTCAAGGCTAGCAAAAACATTACAGGAATGGAGCAAAAACCTGATCGGAAACACGACTATGCAGTTCGCTATAGCATCCGAGATCATTATGCAGCTGCATAGAGCACAGGAGCTCCGAATCCTTAACGCCATAGAAACAAACTTGCATAAGAACCTCAAAACCAGGCTGTTGGGCTTAGCAGTCATAAAGAAGCTAAGGCTCAAACAGAGGTCCAGAGCTCAATGGATCAAGCAAGGAGATGCAAATACAAAGTTTTTCCACCTCAAAATCAATGTGCGCAAAAGGAGGAACTACATCACCTCACTAAGAGCTAATGATCAGATTGTTCACAACCGGAATGACAAAAAAGAGATCGTAACTGAGCATTTCAAATCAGTGCTGGGCACAAAGATACAGAGGCAGCATACACTCAATTGGCAACTCCTACAGATTCAAAGACACAACCTAGATCACCTCGACACAAAATTTACAGAGGAAGAAATTCTAAACGCAGTTAAGCAAATGCCAAATGGCAAATCCCCAGCACCGGACGGATTCACCAATCGCTTCCTCAAAACATTTTGGGGCATTATCAAGGATGATCTTATTAGTGCCATCAAACAATTCTGTTGCCTCAGAATAGATAGGCTCTCCCTCCTAAACAACGCAGAGATTGTGCTAATTGCGAAGAAGCAACAGACGACATCGATCAATGACTATCGTCCGATCAGTCTAATCCACACCTTCGGAAAGATTGTGACGAAAGTCCTAGCTAACAGGCTTGGACCTGAGCTCGACTCAATTGTCTCATCATCACAGAGCGCCTACATTAAAAAGCGGGGAATCCAGGATAACTTCATATATACTCAAAACACCATCAAAGCGCTACACAGGAAAAACATCCCAGGTCTCTTTCTTAAGCTAGACATCCAGAAGGCGTTCGATTCAGTGAGCTGGGAATATCTCCTAGAGCTTTTACAGAAACTCGGATTTGGACCAAGATGGAGAGATTGGACGGCCCCGCATCTTAGCCTCATCATCGAGTCGCGTCATAGTAAATGGAGAGCGCACCGAGCGTATTTGGCACCACAGGGGGCTCAGACATGGCGACCCTTTGTCCCCACTGCTCTTTATCATTGCAATTGACCCCCTCCAGAAGCTGCTCCTCCGAGCCATACAAGCCAACTTAATCAGGCCAATTACAGGTATTGCAAACGACATGAGAATCTCGCTCTATGCAGACGACGCAGCAATGTTTGCAAACCCCGAGCTTAGTGAAATCCAGGCCATACAAACTTGCCTACAGGCCTTCGGAGAAACAACAGGCCTTCAAACCAACTTCCAGAAAAGCTGCATTTACCCAATCAGATGCTCACAAATTAACATTCAAGAAATCACACAGGGCTTTCAGGCACAGCTAAGACAGTTCCCATGCACTTATCTGGGGCTTCCACTTCACACCTCCAGGTTACGCAAAGTCGACATGCAACCACTGTTCGACAGGCTATCTTCCAGGCTTGCAGGGCGGAAAGGCAAACTCCTCTCCAGAGCGGGAAGGTTGACGCTTATAAACTCTGTGCTATCTCCTTGCCTAGTCTACTTCCTTTCCGCGTTTAAGCTTGATAAGTGGGCAGTTAAAAGATGTGAAAAGATTCTCAGATCCTTCCTATGGAAAGGAGATGAGGTGTGCTCAGCAGGTCATTGCCTAGTCAGCTGGAAACAGGTCTGCAAACCAAAATCCATGGGAGGCCTAGGTATCAAAGATATTCAAAGATTCGGTGCCTCGCTTCGTCTTCGATGGCTGTGGGGAGAATGGAGTAGCGTTAAAAAACCTTGGCATGGCCAACCGTTGCCATGTGATGATACAGACAGGGCTGTTTTTGACGCCTCCACCACCATTCTCATTGGCAATGGCCAAACGGCCAAATTCTGGACGTCCAGATGGTTACAAAATTCTTCACCGCGCGAGATTGCCCCAGAGTTATTCACACTCGTTAGAAGAAAACACAGGACAGTGGCCCAAGAGCTAGAAGACAACAAATGGCTCAGACCCCTACGAGCTATTCACACGGCAGCACAGGCACATCAGTTCCTAGCACTATGGAACCGCGTCCAGGACGTTCAGATCAACACCCAAACACCCGACCGCATTCTGTGGCGATGGACAGATAATGCTCAGTACTCCGCCAGGTCGACATACAAGTTCCAGCACATAGGAGCATACGCCACCTTCGATGCATCTACCATTTGGACGGCAGACACAGAGGAAAAATGCAAAATTCACACTTGGCTCCTTATCCAACAGAGAATCCTCACGGCAGATAAACTACAGAGAAGAGGATGGAACAACGGCTCTATATGCACCTTATGCGGGAACCATACAGAGACAGCTCTTCACATCACCATTGGTTGCCCTTTTGCTAGACAGATTCTACGCAAAGTGGCCTCTAGAAACATGTTTGATCCTCATATCCTACTCCACACCAATCAAGAAAACCTATCCAAATGGTGGCACCACAGTGGGATGGCGGCAACAAGGGAAGAGAAGCGGAAACGTTTTGGCATCATTGCTTACGCACTCTGGAATATTTGGAAAGAAAGGAACTCTCGTATCTTCAACAATGAATACTCCGATGTCCAAAGAGTGGCTGATAAAGCTCAAGAAGACATAATCGCTAGGAGGCTAGCTTTTGGTCGAACTACAAATGATACCGGAGACCCCTCCGGTAGCCTGTAGATGGTTTTGGGTAGCTTGATACCCTAAGGTGCTTTCTTTCTATTTAACAAACCTCTAACTTTGTTTTGTTTATCTTCTAATCTATGAGAGAGGCAGAGCTCCTGCCATGTTTCTTCGAAAAATATAACTTGATACGCAGGAAAACAAGAAAGAAACAGCCGCCGAAAGTTCATGGGCCTGCGTCGGTGCGTGATTTTGCGTGGGCCTGGCCAGTTCGTGTGGGAAGGAAGTGTGCGTCGGCTCGCTAGCTCCCGCTTAAGACCGGAGATAGGAGCCATCTTGGTGGGCTGTGCTTCTTCTTCCTTTTCTGATTCCGAATATATTTCTAGAAGAAAAAACAAATTATAGTGAATTTTAGTAGAAAAATCAAACTCAAGTCAAGACAAGGAGTAGCAAGAAATTAATAATCAAGATTCATATTCCTAAATACAAGTGAAAGATCAAGATTAATCAAAGACAAACAATACATGAGGACGATCAAATGATAACAGACTTTTACAAGCAAGTGATATCTCAAACGAATATTTAATGAAGAGTGGTTGCTTCTATGTCTAGAAGAAGACACCAAATATTTCAGCCACTTAATAATTTTAAAATTATTAATTAGATAGTTAAAGGGTGATGCGTCATCTCTATTTGGGTCAGGCTCATGTAATTTCGAAATTAGAGTCAAACTACAAGTATTTAGAGTTAGAGTCTAGAGAGGAGTTTGTCCTAGGGTTGAATTCGACCATCCCCCTTAGCTGGTTGAAATTCCCTCCTCTCTTTTAAATAAGCTCCAAGCTCTCTCTACAACTTGAGTTTTGTTAGTTAAAAGTTAGCCACGCTGTTACTTCGAGTTCGTCGATTATGTTCAACGATCAGTTATCAAGACCGCTTTTTGAAACCCTAATTTATCTAGTAATTTATTCATATTTGTAATTTTATATTGCTATTATCATAATTCTTACTTGTTCTTGATTGCTCCAAGGGATTAGAACTCCGTGTTCAAATTAGCCGTGCTATCAGTATCGTCAATGACCTACTGGAGTTGGTTTAATTATTGCTAAAGCACATCGTCATCGAACGGTGTAGTCGGATCGTCAACGTCATCTCTAGCATCTCATTCGCCATCCACGGGCGACAGTGATCATGCAGACTTGCTACCTCTCCCTCCACCATAGCTTCCACCCCGTCCAACAGAATGTTCCTAGCGTAGGGTTGTTATCATGCAACCCTCAGTCGCCTCCTATCTCTATGTTCAAGGGCTCTAATGAACCTATAGCCAACCATGTTAGGAGGTGGCGGAGAAAGAATGCTCGTCGCCATGGGCAGTCCCGCGGGGCGCGCAATGGGACGTGCTATGTAAGGGGACTCCGCAAAATCCCGCCCATGGCGCAATTGGGACGTAGTGGATTTTTGCTCTAGAAAGTTGCGAGTTGATGGGGTTGGCACGAAAATGTGCATTGCGACGTACCAGGTGCTACTTGCAACTCTGTTACCGACATGTTATGCACGTTACTGAATACTAACGTACGTGCCACTGGGAGAAGTTTGGTTTGAAATTGTTTCAATTCACTGGTTAATTACTGGACTCCAAAGTCTAGTCGGAGATAATGCATGATGGTCAGTTGATCACACACACGTGTATATATAGCCTCACCTGAAAGGAAAAGGAAACGAAGGTAACCTAAACTTGTGAATTTGTTGTCTAGAACATTTGATGTGATGCACTAGCCTAAAACTCTTATCTTGCAAGCAATGGAGAGGAAAACGCACAAGTCACGAGCAGATCAAAGGTCTCTCCAGCTCATTTCCCGTAACCTCTCCAGCTCATTTCCCGTAACCTGCTCTTCTTGTACGATATTTAAGCCAACACTGTCTACAACTACAAGAGGAGAGGAACAGCATCAGACAGAACAGTTGAGTACTGACACTGACGCCACGCAGGACTACAGGAGCTCAACATGGCGAGCAAATGCACGGCAGGAGGCGCATCACGCTGTCTCGCCGCATTGATGGCATTCATGCTTCTCCGTCAGTCCTGCTGCATCGCGTCCGAGACGACGCCCGCGGCACCGGCGGCGGAGGGGGGTTCTTCTCCGTCGAGCCAGACGCGGCCGCCGGCGCTGATCTTGTTCGGGGACTCCATCGTGGACCCGGGCAACAATAACGCTCTCACCACGGTGGTGCGGTGCGACTTCGCGCCCTACGGCCAGGACTTCCCCGGCCACAACGCCACCGGCAGGTTCAGCAACGGCAAGGTCGTTGGCGACGTCCTCGGTATGGCACCATGACTAACCTGTTCACGCATGGCACGTACTGACGGCATGGTATGCGGTGACGCCAGAGTTTGACCGTGAACTTGTAAACCTGTCCAGCCACCCGGTGGGGCCTCAAGCAGTACGTGCCGGCGTACCTCGGCACGCAGCTCAGCGACTTCGACCTCCTCACCGGCGTCAGTTTCGCCTCCGGCGGCTGCGGCTTCGATCCCCTCACGGCCGAGCTCGTGGTGAGCGCTGCTCGCATGCCAACACGTCCACTTCCTTTCCTGCATAACGTCCGCATCAGAAGATCGAACCCTGAACTCGCACTCTGCTGTTTCAGTCGGTTCTCACCATGGACAACCAGCTGGACTTGTTCAAGGAGTACAAGGGGAAGCTGAAGAGCATCGCCGGCGAGCAGCGAGCCGCCGACATCGTCTCGACGAGCCTGTACCTGATCGTCACCGGCACCGACGACCTCGCCAACACCTACTTCACCACGCCATTCCGGCGGGACTACGACCTCGACTCCTACATCGAGTTCATCGTCCAGTGCGCCTCAGACTTCATCAAGGTAAGCACACGACCTGATCTCGTCGGAGTCTCCGTAGCACGTCACTCACACGTACCCATCGATCTGGCCAGAAACTGCACGGCATGGGGGCGCGGCGGGGTGAACATCGTCGGTGCGCCGCCCATCGGGTGCGTGCCGTCGCAGCGGACCAACGCCGGCGGCGACGAGAGGAGGTGCGTCTCCCTGTACAACCAGGCGGCCGTGGTGTACAACGCGGCGCTGGAGAAGGAGATCGAGCGGCTCAACGGCACGGTGCTCCCGGGCTCGGTGCTCAAGTACATCGACCTGTACACGCCGCTGCTCGACATGATACAGCGCCCGGGCGCCTACGGTACATGACACACGCACACAACTCAAGTCTGGAAAACTGCATCGTTTTCGCATCGAAAACACTGGCTGCGCACGCAGTTTCTTGACGGATTTCAATCGGTTCTCGCAGGATTCGAGGTGTCGAACCGAGGGTGCTGCGGCACGGGGCTGTTCGAGGTGACGCTGACGTGCAACAAATACACGGCGCATGCCTGCAGAGACACCAGCAAGTTCTTGTTCTGGGACTCCTACCATCTCACGGAAAGAGGCTACGACCTCCTCATGGCGCAGATCATAAATCGTTACGGATTGTGGTAAGAGATCTGCAAAATTATGGCGCTAAAATGGCACGGTTAATACTTCATAAATGAAGTTCTGATGTACCTCTCTACTACCTTGGTAATCTCCTGAAATTTGAGCTATTTTGTGCAACCTTGACAGTTCAATATCACTGTTGCAATTTGTATTGTGATGATTTTATGGGCGTGGCCAACCCAATAGCGATGATCTCCTGAATGAAATTTCTTACAAACTGTTGACCCTATTCTATAAAATGGCACCCGAATTGAATGGATTCAGTCGATATAAACAGGAAATGCCCAGATTCGGCATCATCAAACTTTACAATCTGTATAACTATGGAAAAACGCAAATTAAGTACCTCTGAGTGTTCAGACCTCACTAACACACTGCACTTACTGGATCCAACCTGATATCAACTAATAACAGGCACAGAACATGACTACAGAATCCTGATAGGCAGACAGCAATTTTGCAGGCAAAAAAGTTATTATCTAAGATATTTTACCACTACATTTATAAGTAATATATAGTATATACATAACAGGGGAATAAACCAAACTTGGTGCTTACGAGCATAGGAGTATATGACAGGCTAATGACTAGTCTAAAACTGCCTAACCTGACCATGATCATCTAAGATGGCAGCTAAGTGCCACCAGGCAAAAAATCATACCCAGGGCCATGGAATAGATAAAACTATACATTATGAGCTGAGATGGAAGCGTTAACAATAACGTTTGTCACACCCAGCTCAGTCATTGGAGCTTCAGAGAAGCTTATTCTGTGCCACAGCTTCACAAAGCTCCTCCTCATATAGTAAAACTCTAGGCGAGGCTGCAGCTTTGGGTACAGGCCTTGGCAATCCTGGTGGCATCGAACGGCGCAGACGCTTTGAAGGCAATGAATCCGGGAAAAGAACAGCTGCGATTGGCTTCACATCAAGCAGCTTGAGACGTGCAAGCCGAGGACCGTGTTTAGGAGCCTTTGGGGTTCTGGGGGTGCAAACCCTCACATCCTTGCCATCTATTCTACTGAAAATTCAGTGGTACTTCAGATTATAGCAAATCGAGCAAAATAAATGCTTATTTTTGGGGTGGGGGTTGACATGGCTAACCTCATAAAAGGCCAATGCTCCGTTGGGAGAGGAGTCTTGTTTTGGAGTAATTCCTGTCTGCTGCGATCCGGAGTAGTGTAGTTGAAATGGTACTGCCTGGCCAGTTCAACCTAGTTCACATGACCCAAAATTAGTTTGGGATTGGAGGCGCATGCTGAAAATGCAAGTTAACTTAACAAAAAGAAAGTTGGGCGTGCAAACTAGGTCGATAAGTAGGATGTTGAACATGCAAAAACACTGGAGCAATTAACAATTATGTAATGAATTAGAGGTACGCTATACAAAGATTTTGAACTAATACTATAACCTGCAAGTAATTCATGCATGTCTATATAATCAAGGGATGAACAAACAAATTTTTGCAAGGTCAGATTAAGATAGTTGTTAGGCAGGTGACGTGAGTACCATTAACCAGTGTGCAAGAAGTAAGAAATGTAGCCTGTAAGAGCTTTATCTCAGTTACTGTGCATCAAACGTCATCTTGTTCATGATTTTAATGAGCATGAAGATTGTCAAGGGCACTAGAAGGGCCAAAGTAAGGACAAAACCTTATCAACTGGTTTAATAAAGGATGCAGCATGTACAGAAGATGATACTTACTGCCTTTCGTATCCTTCTTGAAACATGGAAAACAGCCTTCAGCTGGTCATGGTGCAAGTAACACACGATCTTGATCTTTGAAACAAGAAAATGGCAATCAGGTTTAGCACAAATACCATGCACATTGATGTCAATTAGAAAGCAGTTGGTTCCATACCAGCAAATCAAGTGGAAGTGATTCCAGTCTTGAATCGCCATCAAATTCAGCTGCTTGAGGAGTCTTTGGAGTTCTTGGCAACAGCTGGCCCTTAATGCCACTAAATGGCTCAAAATTGAGTCTTGTAGGGGACATGATTGGTGTAGTGCTTTCAAAAACAACCTCGCCTGGTGGCAATATCTCCAGCTCATCATCCTTCTCCACATTCAACAGAATCCGTTTCTTCCCTATATCCCTGCTTGTGCTCCTGCTATAACGAATCTGAGCCAGCGCACCAGGTTTCAAGTACTTGTTCTTTGTATGCTTCACTCGTTTCTTTTGCTTCAGAGTTACTGATCCAGACCCCATGATGACTGCTATCCGCAAGAAAATTAGTAGTACCAGATGTTGCTAAACTTTGATTCTCTTCCAATCTCATCTCCCAGCTTCACTATAAGGAAACAAAAATTAAGCAATGAGTACAATAACAGAATAAGCAAACTCAATATAAACATCCAAAAGTATAGTCAGGTATGCGTATCTTGACAGTTGATAAAAGAAATACTTTAAACTTCAGGTAGAGCTTTCTCTGTAGCAAGATTCACGCTTTTAAGCAGCAGAAAAAAAAAGGCGAAACAATAACCTATGCCCTAGATTGAGTGAGAATCAGGACATTGTGATAGTTAAATTGGAAAAGGAATGCAGAGGTGAAAACCTTGCTTTTTAGAGCATCAGCATCTCCCTAGATTGAGTGAGAATCAGGACATCGTGATAGTTAAACTGGAAAAACAATGGAAGGTGAACACCTTGCTTTTCAGAGCATCCGCATATCCCTAGATTGGGTCAGAATCAGGACATCATGATAGTTAAGCTAGAAAAGGAATGGGGAGTTAAACACCTTGCTTTTTTGAGTGTCCACAATATGGTGTTTTTTAGAGCATTCGCTCTCTTTGAATAGACTAAAACTCCTCGTGCCAATTGACTAAGCAGAAATACACCCAGATAGAACATAAATGCTCAAGTTCACACCTGTTTATTATTTTTATATTTTATATTTTACAAGCACTCCAAATGTTTTCCCAAAGTGCTAATAGGCAGAACTCCAGAGGAAATAGTTGTTTGAAATTATTGAACAGAAATTGCAAAGATTGAAGTGAAACAGCCAGACAAAGGCAAAGCATTTCACCAAATAAGCTCGTACTGATTATTCAGATTCATTGTTTGTTGTTTGATAAGTAAACAAGTAGAAATATATAATTTTTTCTCCATTGAAAAACCTGATGAATTAGTTTTTAACATGACAAGTTAGGGTCTACAAATGAAGATTCTTGCAGATTAGTTAAAGGACATCACTTTACTTCCGTTTGTATATCGGTTTAAGAGAAGCTATCAGGATAATTGTTTCAAGACAAATCCAGGCATTATTGATAAAGAATATCTCCATCACTTAATGAACACACTGTAGTTTAAGAAAATAGAAGACCAGAAAAAGATAAACACCTTCCATTTTACAGTATTGTACAGAAGGCTATGAATGGCATTAGTATGCTGATTTGTAATTGTGAATATCTGAGAGTGGGGCAACAGATGCCCACAGAAGGCTGCTATAAAGTTGCTATTATAAATGTGCTAATACTATTTCGGCTAATTTATTAGTACTAAATGTTGGCAGCATTGCTGAAGTTGTACACTGAAAGCTACGAACTCCTTGGAAAGGCACCTAGTTATGACTCATGATTAACCACGTTAACGCTCGCATAGCACCCATTGAATCGACTTCAGGGAGTCATTGCAACAACAAAGCAGGGGCTCGCAATGGCTTAACGTCATCGCGCTCTACGATATCCCCGTACCAATAATCCAACTCCTATTGAAGATCCCCAACGCATAGCAGATCTTGAAATCAGGAAGGATTGACAGCAAGATTAATCTCCGTCGTACAGTAAATCTAGAGGCCCCGTTGCTCTCTAGTTCGTCTACCAAAGCAGGAGTTACCCAGCAATCCCCAAGACGAGCTCACCAACAAGAACCGACCCCTAATCGATGGAACAAGAGCACGCATGGCAAAAAGGAAAAAAAACTAAAAAAGCGGTCTTTAGAAGCAAGCTCGAGATTGACGGGTTTACCAGATACGCGCGCCGCCGCCGCCGCAGCTCAGGAGCCAGCTCCCACCATGCTTTGCTCGATTCAACCCCCTCCTGGCTTCCTGCAATGGACGCAAACCAACCCAATCTCACCCGCAAACAGCCCGGCAACCAGAACAACAAGAAGCAAATCGGGGCAAGGAACGCACACCCACGACACAGCCTCTCTCTCTCTCTCTCTCTCTCTTCCCCTGATGAACGAATGGCTGGGAGGAGAGAAAAAGGAGAGGGGAAAAAGCATTTGTACGAGGGAGAGAGAAACCGAGAGGGAGGGAAACCGAAAATTTTCGGCTACGTTTGGCGCCAAGGAGGCCTCGAAGAGGGCGCGGGGGGAGGTGGGGCCCACCCCCAAAGAGGATCAGAACAAGGTGCCAGAGTGGATTTGTCCTTTGAAGAAATTCCCGTTTCTCCAGCGGACCGTACGATGCGTGGTACAGAGAAGTGATTACGCCGTGCTCGTGACCCGGAGGCCGGAGCCACCCCTTACCCCTACGTGCGCACGGCCGCGCAGGGGAGAATCCAAGGAAACCCCCCGCCCCCGCCCCCGCCCGCCGTGATGCCCTCGGTTTGCTGGACACCAACGGCGTTACCGGAGCAGGAGTGCGTGCCTGCGCGCACGTCGTTCTGCTTCAGGACGTCGGCGTGCGGGGCGGCACCATACGTGGGAGTCTGGGCCAGCTCGTCGTGGTAGCGTGGGCCGGGGGTGCTCGTGCTCGTGCTCGTGCTCGTGCTGCCACGGCTGAAACCGCGGAGCCGAGACTTGCGCGGCCTCGGGATCGGGACTCTGGATTCTCGCGTCGGGGAAATTTTGTGTTTTTTCTGTGCACAAACTCCCTTTACTCTATGTGTCACATTTACTATTGTCATCGTGTTGTTTTCCTGTTCATCTTCTTTCTCAACATTATCTATGCTCCTTCGTCCACACTAGTTTTTTATAGGCTCACTTGACATTAGACGAAAGGTAAAAATTCGATGATCACATAAAAAAGAGATCTTTTATTAATCCAGATTTCATTTTTACAATTTACTTCGCTATTTAGATTCACTTTAGTTCCATGAAACTACATAGCAAATGATGCCAACATAGCCAAAGTTGATCATTCCGCTAACGAAATAGGAATTGATGAACACGTCACATAATGATGTGCTCGCAATTGCACATGTGGGCGTCACCAATCGTGCCACCCAGGCGGCCTCGACAACCTGTCACCCGCGCCAGCGATCGCGGCCACAAAGCCACGCACACAACAACGTCCACGGACCTCACATGTGATGCCATCATCAACCATCGTGCAGCTGTGCTCATCGACCCTGCACACCCCCACTATCGCACCGAGGGTAACATGCTAGGGCAATGCAAGGTGGGCTAGTATGTGTCGGCGGAATGGGGCCCAGGGTACCCCTAACCGCCGGCGGAGGCCACCGGATGCCGCAGAGGGTGACGCGTGGCGCTCCGGTCGCTGGGGCCTTGGGCCCCACCCGGATCGTCGTACAAAGCCCGCGGCCAATCCCAAGGAACCGGGGTTCTCCTCCAGAGGCTGCATCCGCAAACCAGAAGGAATCGTGGGCCTCCGGGAATCCACGGCCCATGCGCTGAGCGAGCACTCGGGGTCCGTCCCCGAGCGCTCGGCGTCCCAGAAGGCGAAAGGCGCGCTCGGGGTCCCCTCCCGAGCGCTCGGCATCTGGCAGATGAGGGGCCCAGGGGAGCGCTCGGGGTCCGCCCCCCGAGCACTCTCCCTCGGGCTCCCCCTTCAAGGCGCCCCGAGCGGCCCCCCCAGCGGGTGCTCCGCGAGCGCTCGGGGTTGCTCAGGGGCGCGTAGAAGACAACTGGCGCCCCTCCTAGCGAAGGAGGTCAATCGGGACCGAGTGCCCGGGGGATGACGTGTCCTCTGGTGGAGCCCTCGTCCATGCACGTCGTCCGGCGCCAAGCTTCTCCAGCAAGCCTCCGCCCTGGCGGAGGCATTTAATGCCTGTCATTCCGACGGGGAAACCAAAGCCCTGTGAGGGCATGATGACGATCAGGCCGGGTCCCACCGGTGCAGGCGATAAGCTCTGTGAGCTATCTCTCTCTCTCTCTCTGAGGGGTGGGCCCGGGCTGACAGATTCTTTGACGACCAAGCGCGCCGCCTCGCACGCCTGTCGCTGTCAACCCTTTTACCCCATGGGGGACGCCGCGCGCGATCAATGCGCGGCATGAGAGGCTGACCTATGGGGCCCGCGAGAGGACGTCTTACCAACCCAGTCAGAAGAAACCCCGTAAGTCTCCGTCCGCGGGGCCCCGCCGAAGGCAAAGGTGTCAGAGCCCTGCTCCGACACACCGCGAGGCGACGGCCCGGCCGAAAGTCTCAAGTGGGCATTAAATGAAGGTGCGGGCGCTTCCAGTAGCGCCCACGTCGTCTACAGCACAAGTATAGCTCATGTTCTCCTTTGCCGACCTATGTGGTATTCCCCCGAGTATATAAGGGGAGAGCCTGGTCCATGCAAAGGGTTGGCTGATTTTCCTAGGTTAAATCTCTCTAAGTTTACTCCTTATCAAAGAAGCACCGTTCTTCCTCCGGGCTAGAGCTAGAAGAAGAACAGTGCGTACCTCTGTAACTCATCATACTTGCCATATACACACATATATACAAAAACAAGCAGGACGTAGGGTATTACACCTCCGGGTGACCTGAACCTGGAAAAATCCTGTGTCTCCGGCATCAAGCGTCATAACCGCCCTCATCCTTGGGGACG